>OY882866.1:2341960-2976960 GCA_963693515.1 Pipistrellus nathusii
GACCTGACCTGTTCCGAGGGCGTCTTAGCGATTGGAGGTCACAGCCAGGAGCTGGGAGCCCAGCTGTGCTTCAGCCGAGACCCCTCCCCAGCCATCTCCTCCCCCAGCTCCCTCGGCCGCCCCAAGCAGTGCCAGGCAGGCAGGCCCCGCTCCACCTGGCAATGTGCCCTGGCATACCTCTCAGCAATAACCCCCTGGGCTCTGGGCCCTGCCCCCGCCACCTC
Organism: Pipistrellus nathusii; assembly: GCA_963693515.1. Classification (NCBI taxonomy): domain Eukaryota; kingdom Metazoa; phylum Chordata; class Mammalia; order Chiroptera; family Vespertilionidae; genus Pipistrellus; species Pipistrellus nathusii. The sequence goes on from OY882866.1 coordinate 2,342,185, forward strand.
CCGCTTCCCAGCTCCCCTGGACCCCGACCCCCATCCTCGCACTGGGTCTGGGGCAGGCGGTCCATTCTCTTGGGGCCGCTTCCCGGGAGGAAGCGGGAGAGTCAGGGCCTCTGTCTGTCCTGCCTGTCGGCCAGGTGAGCAGTGATGGCTGCCCCTCCCTCCGTCTGTCCTGGCCAGAGTGGGTGCAGTGGCCTGGCTGTTGGAAAACAGAGGTCAAAGGTCATAAGGAGTGGGAAGCCAAACCAGCCCTGCCCTCCCATGCATCACGTCACCGTGGAAACGAGGCGAGCGTGTGATGGGCTGCTGTCTGCTGTGACCTGTCCTCTCCACACGGAATAAATACCATTTGTCTCCTGGGGGCCGGGCTGCACTCCTTTCTGGGGAGGACTGACGTGTGAAAGGCTGACAGGACTCCGCCTGGGTCAGAGGGAGGCGGTCAGGGCTGAGCGGTGCCCTGTGGTCCAGCTGCTCTGTATGTCCGCCGCCCCCCTCCTGCTTCTCCTAGCTCCCCTTCCTCCCCCCTCCTCCCCTCTATCTCCAGCACCTCCTCCCTGCCTGTGGGCGAGGACCTGTGCCCTCTGGCCTGCCTGAGGGCCCCTGGCCTGGGGGAAAGGCCCTAACCTCTCCCTTTGGTCATTAGGGGCCTCTCCCTCAGTTTGACAGAGGTACACAGGTGACACTCGTTATGATCCAGCCCTTTCTCTTTCTGCCAAACCAAATGCCTCCTCCGTGAAGCCTTCCTGGACTTCAGAGAGGATTGGCCCTTCTTTCTGTGCTCCAGTCACCCGGGCCCCTTCGCGGCACAGCCTGCACCAAGCCGAGCCGCCGAGAGCCGGCAGAGGCTGTCTGAGCCAGCTGTGGTGACGGCACTCAGGGCTGAGCCCAGGGGCCTTAGAGCGGCTGTCCAGTTCAGTTTGGGGGAAAGTGCCGCTGGCCACGCACGCACAGCGGGCAGCCCCTGGGCCATCGTGTGTGCCCACATCCCACTCTGGTGTTGGGGTCCTCATCGGAGACAGTCTGGAGGGCTAGGCCTGTGTCTCCCTCTAAGAATGCCGGGGCTTCTTGGGCGTCCAAAGGGTCCTAGAGTCTGTCAGTTCTGTGAGTTCAGAGCTGCAGGATTACAGGTCCTGGGGGGGGGGGGGGGGCAGCCACTCCCTGCCCCACCTCCGTGCTGCCTCTGCATGGCCTCTAGGTACTCCACCCCCCACCCACCTCCAGCCGTTTACTGGGCCTTGGAGAGACTGAGGCGTGTAGTTGAGGTCAAGTTCACCATTGTGAACCCAGTGGTCACTGGGGTCACGCTTACACTTGTACATAGGCTCATGCCCATCCGGGGAGCACAGGGCCCATCCGGGGAGCACAGGCCTGGCTGTGCTCGGTCCCAGGAGGTCTGCAGAGGCCAGGGCCACAGACCAGGCCTCCCACACCGGCTAAGAGGAGGCTCACCTGTACCAACAAGCGGAAGGGCGTCCAGGAGGGGGCGCTGGCTTTCCGGTAATGACATCGCCGCCGGCAGAGCCTGCTCCTCTGGGACAGGCTCGGACGCCTCGCCCGGCTCTGCCTGGCTCCGCGCAGCCACTCCGCCTGGCGCCCAGCATGTTCTCCAAGGTGGCAGGGAGGGGGCGTTCTCACTGAGAAACCCGTGACGATCCGGGGCACGGTGTGTCTTCAAGGCTCTCTGCATGCATGTGGCTCTCTCCTGTGTGTGGGGGGGAGGGGGGAGGATGAGGGCAGTGCTGTCCAGACCCAGGGGAGAGACCACCTCTGGGACTGCTCTGGGAGGTGGCGTGGCAGTGAGTAGCCTGGAACCACACATGAAGGTCAGAGGCTGGTCATCAAAATAACAACCGTGATGATAATCAGTAAAAGGGCAATATGCTAATTAGGGCAGACGTCTTCCAGATGTCCATCAGACAAAGCCACAGCGGCTGCCTGAGGCTCAGGCAAGCCACAGATGGCGGCTGCTGCTGCCCAGGGCCAGCCCAGGCTCAGGCAGCCATGGTGGCTGCCAGTGGCAGCAGCAGCGGGCTGATGGGGGCAGCGCCTTCCCCTGATCTGCCAGGTCGCCTCCAGCAAAGGGAGGCCAGACTGGCTTAGGCTGGGAGCCCAGGCAGAGGCAGTTGGGGGTGATCAGGCCAACAGGGGGGCAAGGTAGGGGCGATCAGGCAGGCAGGCAGGCAGAGGAGTTAGGGGCGATCAGGCAGGCAGGCGAGCTGTTAGGAGCCAGCAGTCCAGGATTTGGAGGGGAGGGATGTCCAAAGGGTCCCAGATTGGAGAGGGTGCAGGCCAGGCTGAAGGGACCCTGCTCCCCCCACACGAATTTCATGCACCAGAGCTGTAGTAATAATAAAAGCATAATATGCTAATTAGACTGGATGTCCTGGACAAAGATGGGGCTGCAAGGGCAGCCGGTGCCGGCAGCAGGGGGAAGGAAGGCCCGCTCTCGCGCGAACTCTAGTGATGAATGAAAGCAGCACCCATGTCGCAGCGCTGGCTGTGCTGAACTCTGAGCGGAGGACTCAACCCTAGGCAATGCCATCCACTGCCCAGATGGTGTGCCCCAGTCCGCACTCCCGGGGGCCTGGCGAGGACCAGCCCAGCCAGCGCCGCTCTGGCCGCGGAGGAGGGCGCTGGCCCGCCAGGGGGGCCTGAGAGGCGGCAGGACTTGGCTTGTGGGAAGGCGTCCTTCGTCCCCACAGGCATTATGACCCCAAGTCGGAGTGAGTCCGCCCTGGGAGGTGTTTGAGCTGCAGGAAGGTGAGCAGCTGGTGGGGTCCTCCAGGCAAGATGGACTCTGAGGACGTGCCCCGCCGACAGTGTCCAGCCCAAACGGCCCCCGCCCCTTCGCCTGCGGGTCAGCCTTCTCCCCCTGTGGCCAGCCGGCAGGCCGGGGAGGAGAGGCCAGGACCCGCATGGAGCTGTTCAGCGTGTGTCTCCCACCGTGCCCATGTCTGTGCCCTCAGCCGGCGGGCGCATGGCTCCTCTCTAACCTGGTCGGTGCGGCTGCGTGGGAGAGCCGCCCGCGGCGCCAGAGCCGGAGGGAACGCCGAGCCTCCTGGTGACAGTGACCTCAGCTCCTGCACCTCCCGCCTCAGCCACGCCCCGTGAGGTCCACTGCACAGAGTTTCAAGTCTGTTTGCGTGGAGGTGTTTGTGTTACTTAACACCCTTCCAACCAGGTCACGCTGCCTCCCCGCCCCCTTCCCCTCCACCACTCGGTTGTTTTCCAGGGTGTGGGGTGCACCTGGCCAAGTTGTTCTGGAAAGAGAGGCAGAGAGCAAGGGGCAGGGGGTGGGTGAGGGACACCAGTGAAGCACAGCCAAGGTCACCGGCTCCTCCCGCCCTCCCCGGGGGCACGCAGGGAGCTGCTGAGGGAGGGCTGTCCAGCTGGGTCTGGTTCGCCCCACCTTGTCCCTGGCTGCTCTGCCTCACCTGGGCAGGGGGAGGGAGGGAGAGTCAGGTGCCTTTGCTGGCCAGGGGGGAGCTTGGAAATACCTGTCTCCAGGCCATGGAGAGGAAGCGTGGCTGCCTCTCACATTGGTGTGATTCATTGCTGTCGCGCTGGCCCCCAGGGCCCCCGCTCCGGCACAGAGCCAGCCCCAGCCATGCCCGGCTGAGTAATGGTGGGGCGCCTGCCAAGGCGGCGGAGGCAGCCTCAGGTGGTGCTGCCACGGGACGTTCTGAAGGTCACAGGTGGCCCGGGCTGTTGGGGTGCAGGGTGGGGTGGCTGGTGGGCAGGAGGCTCGGGCATTCTCCTTCTCTCGTCCCCCCTTCCCTCCGGCTGTGTGAGTGTGGGCACAGCCCAGCATCTCTGCCCACTTCCCTCGTTAGAGGGCACACGGGGCCACCGAAGCCTCGGTCTCCCCAACGGGGCAACGGGCCCAGCAGTGCCCTTCCTGTGACCCCCAAGGTCAAGGAGACCGGTGGGCATAAAACCCTCAGAAGATTCTGTGTGAAGACATGTCATTCGCATGAACATGGCCATCCATCTCTTTGTCTTCTTGCTTTAATAGCAGGTCCCATCTGTCTGCCTGGCCAGGCTTCACTTTCTGACCGGTCCGTGTCCCTCCCCGGTCAAGCGGGGTCCCCGGGGTCACGCGGGGTCCCCGGGGTCACGCGGCGTCCCCGGGGTCACGCGGCGTCCCCGGGGTCATGCGGGGTCCCCGGGGTCACGCGGCGTCCCCGGGGTCATGCGGGGTCCCCGGGGTCACGCGGCTGTCCCGGAACCCGCTGGGCCGGGCTGTTGGGGTGGGGAGCCGATGGCGGGCCCAGGCTCTCAGGAATGACTGGAGCCTGGAGGTGGTGCACCTGCCAGTGAGGAGTGGTCGCACAGGAGACCACAGTGACCCACACCGTGCTGAGTACAGAGGCCGGGTCACCGCGGCTGTGGAATCGGTGACAGAGGGGGCTGCTGAGCCGGGCAGCCTTCACCCCGCAGGTCCCCGAGGGCAGGGTGTGCGGGGTGGCGTGGCTCCTGCCGCCTTCCTGGAGGTGGCGGTGAGCCCGCAGCTGCCTGTCGGAGTCAGGAGGGAGGCGCCGGGCAGGGAAGGAGGAATCGGAGAAACAGCTTCTGGGAGAGGCCCAGGTGTGGGCCCGGACAAGGCAGGAATGCGGTCTCTCCAGGGTGCGGGCGGGAGAGGTCAGGCAGATCCCAGGCCCTGGCCCCCGCAGGGAGCAGAGGACAGGGTCACCTTGGTCCCGAGTACATGGCCCTTGGCAGCTCCCAGGACCTCGGTGCCCCCTCGGCCAGCACTTGGGAGCTGACCCTTGGCCACCTCCTCCCAGGCCGCCTTATAAGACCCCGGTGGCCCGGCTCTGTGACACAGCAGAGGCAGGAGCTGGCGCGCCCGGGGTCAGGCTCCTGGTGGCACAGCCGGGGCCTGGGAGGTGCCACGGAGCCCTGCGCAGGGAGCCGGGCTTGGGGCCTCTGTCCAGCTGTGAGCCACATGCGGGGCGATGGCTGGGCCTGGGGCCTGGCGCTCCCTGAAGCCCCGTGCGGCTGGCGGAGCTGAGAAGCCCCAGGAGGAGGCTGCGGGGAGGCCATGCCTCCTGTTCTGGGGGCCTCCCTGCCCCCCGAGCCAGCAGGGCGCCAGGCTGCTGCCCCACAAGACCGAGGCCAGGACGCCGAGGCCAGGACCGCCGAGGCCAGGACCGCCGAGGCCAGGACGCCGAGGCCAGGACCGCCGAGGCCAGGACCGACGGAGGCTGCTGTTCTGGGGGCCTCCCTGCCCCCCGAGCCAGCAGGGCACCAGGCTGCTGCCCCACAAGACCGAGGCCAGGACCGCCGAGGCCAGGACCGCCGAGGCCAGGACCGCCGAGGCCTGCTGAGGGATGGGGGGCCTGATTGGGGATGGGGAGGGATGGGGGGCCTGATTGGAGGGATGGTGGGCCTGCTTGGGGATGGGGAGCCTGCTTGGAGGGGTGGGGACGGGGGGAGGCCGGCTTGGAGGGAGGGAGGACAGGCGGCGCTGGGAGCACTGTCCGGAGGGCGTGACCATGTTGATGGGGGGGGGGGGGGGGAGGGGCTGCCTCTCCTACTCCTCGCAGCCCCTGGCCCTGGTGGCGGTGGCTTCAGCTTGGAACAATCAGAGGGAGGGTTTCTGAGCAGCAGGGTGGTGCTCCCACCCGTGGGGCCCCCTGGGGAAGTGGGAGGACAGAGGGAGCCAGGCCCACAGGGAGCAGCCATGCTGCGGGGTCAGGAGAGGTGGGTCAGGGCCGGTGGGGGCTGTGGAGACCGCTGAGGGTCGGGAGGCAGGTGTTGGGGTGGCCACGGGCAGGGGTGACCCCCAGGGAAGGGGCTGCTCCCGGATCAGCTCCGGGGAGGACGGCAGTGCTGGCTGCATCGCCGTCCTCTCAGTCCTGCCGGGGGCTGCCAGGTGGTGCCGCCTCAGCCCCGGGAAGGGCGGGTGCGGGCTGTCCGGATGCCCGGCCTCGGCCTGCGGGGCCAGGAGGATGCCCCCCCCCCCTGCTGCTCGCGGGGATCCTGGGCCTCGGTCAGAGGAACAGGGCTCCCTCAGAGAGGAGGGCTTCCTGTCCCCGGTGTCAGCCAGGACCTGCCAGCGCCTCCCTCCATCCGGAGGCTGGTGTGGGTGAGGGAGCGGGTGGGACTCCGCCCCCACCGGCCCCGGGAAAGGAAGATGAATTCTGTGAACACCTCGCAGGTGCGGGGAGGGGGCAGGGGACCCCGAGAAGGGCCGGAGCTCCGTGGGGGCCAGCAGGCCTCGCCGCCGGCCAGGACTACGATTCCTGGGAAGAGGCTGCCGGTTCAGGAAGTAAGTCATCTTCCCTCTGGGACGTACTCGTTTCACAAAACGGGGAGATCGAGGAATGAACCATTTCAGTCAAAAGAGGGACACAGAGAAGGAAGACAGACACCTGGTCAGGAGCAGGAAGAGACAGAGGGCTGAGCGGGCAGAGGCTGAGTGCGGGGCCCGGGGCCGTGAAGGAAGCAGGTGGCCGACTGCTCTGCGGAGGGTGCTCCCGGCAGGGCGGCCAGTGCAAAGGCCCTGGGAGCTGGAGCAGGGACCCGGGGACAGCGGCCGGAGTGGGCAGGGCCCGGGGACAGCGGCCGGAGCGGGCAGGGCCCGGGGACAGCGGCCGGAGCGGGCAGGGCCCGGGGACAGCGGCCGGAGCGGGCAGGGCCCGGGGACAGCGGCCGGAGCGGGCAGGGCCCGGGGACAGCGGCCGGAGCGGGCAGGGCCCGGGGACAGTGGCCGGAGCGGGCAGGGCCCGGGGACAGCGGCTGGAGCGGGCAGAGCCCCGGAGGAGAGTGGCCGGAGCGGGCAGGCCCCGGAGGAGAGTGGCCGGAGCGGGCAGGGCCCGGGGACAGCGGCCGGAGCGGGCAGGGCCCGGGGACAGCGGCCGGAGCGGGCAGGGCCCGGGGACAGTGGCCGGAGCGGGCAGGAAGCCGGGGACAGCGGCCGGAGCGGGCAGGGCCCGGGGACAGCGGCCGGAGCGGGCAGGAAGCCGGGGACAGCGGCCGGAGCGGGCAGGGCCCGGGGACAGCGGCCGGAGCGGGCAGGGCCCGGGGACAGCGGCTGGAGCGGGCAGAGCCCCGGAGGAGAGTGGCCGGAGCGGGCAGGCCCCGGAGGAGAGTGGCCGGAGCGGGCAGGGCCCGGGGACAGCGGCCAGAGCGGGCAGGGCCCGGGGACAGCGGCCGGAGCGGGCAGGGCCCGGGGACAGAGGCCGGAGCGGGCAGAGCCCCGGAGGAGAGCGGCCAGAGTGGGCAGGGCCCAGGGACAGCGGCCGGAGCGGGCAGGGCCCGGGGACAGCGGCCAGAGCGGGCAGGGCCCGGGGACAGCGGCCGGAGCGGGCAGGGCCCGGGGACAGCGGCCGGAGCGGGCAGGGCCCGGGGACAGCGGCCGGAGCGGGCAGGGCCCGGGGACAGCGGCCGGAGCGGGCAGGAAGCCCGTGTGGCCGGTGTGGCCAGAGAGGCCATGGGGCCACAGGGAGGTCTGAGACCAGGACGCTGGGCCTGACCGCAGCCCCGGGGGTCTGAGGGAAGTGAGCCCTGCGTGGTTCAGTGCGGGGATGGCCTCGCAGGCCCTTGAGGCAGGCGGCCAAGGCCCAAGGCCTCCGGGGAGACGGAGCTGCTTCCTCGGGGGAGGTCGCGGGAGCCCGAGGAGGGGGTGGGGGAAGGGGGCGCTGGCTGAAATGCCCACTTCTCTGGACCATGGTGTGGCACGGGGAACTGGACCATCAAACCCCGAGGGTCAGGAGCCCCTCCAGGGCCCAGCGGGCACTTTCTGCTCCGGGCTCAGGTGCTCAGAGTTCCTCCGGGAACGTGGCGCGGCCTGGCCTTGTCCGCGGCCCTGCCCCAGGCGGTTCGCCCTCCGCCAGGGTTAACAAGGAGGATTTGTACGCTCAGCACGGGGCCTGGCCACAGAGTCAGAAATGCAGCACCAGCACTCCCCTCGTCCTCTCTTATCTATGACCACCTACCTGCCTGTCTGTCTATCATCTGTCACCTATCTATCACCTATCATCTATCTATCTATCTATCTATCATCTACCCTGTTTCCCTGAAAATAAGACAGTGTCTTATATTAATTTTTGCTCCCAAAGATATGCTTATTTTCAGGGAATGTCTTATTTTTCCATGAAGAAGAATACGGTACTCGTTTATTGTTAAATGAAAATAAAGGAAATTTATTACCTGTATACGGTACAGAGGTATGGTAGTTGTCAACACAAACCAGACAAACTGTGAATCCTACAGTATCAAGAAATTACTCATTTATTCAGTGACAATCATGTCATCATCTTCTGGAACATCATCATAACAATCCAATTCCTGAATTTCCTGGTGAATTTCCTGTGACTCCATTTCTTTCAGAATCAGTGGACCAAATCTCTCCTGTTTAGCAATAGCATTCTGAGACAGAGCTTAGGGGGGCCTTATTTTCGGGGGATGCCTTATATTTCACTCAGAAGGAAACCTGTAAGTCTTATTTTCGAAGATGTCTTATTTTCGGGGAAACATGGTATCTATTTATCTATCTATCTATTATCTATCTATCTTTTATCTATAATCTATCTATCTATCTATCAATCTATCATCTATCTATCAATCAATCTATCATCTATCATCTATCTATCATCTATCAATCTATCATCTATCTATTATCTATCTATCTATCATCTATCTATCATTTATCTATTATCTATCTATCTATCTATCTATCATCTATCTATATCATCTATCTATCATCTATCTATTATCTATCTATCATCTATCTATCCATCATCTATTTATCTATCATCTATCTATTATCTATCTATCTATCATCTATCTATCATCTATCTATTATCTATCTATCTATCATCTATCTATCTATCTATCTATCTATCTATCTATCATCTATCTATCTTCCATCCATCCATTTATTAAAGAATCCATTTTCCATGGAGGCGCAAGGCACCGGGTCAGGGCTGCCTGATGGGCCCGGTCAGAGCCCTGGCGGCCATGTGGAGCCCTGGCCGGCGCTCTCCCCTCCCACGGGGTCCCGCTGCTCCCCGTGGCACCCGGGTCCTCGGAGGAGGTGGCTGAGGAGGGACAGAGAGGTGGTCACAGGTCAGAGGCCCTGCTCTCAGCCCTGCTGGGGCCAAGCAGGCAGCCACCAGGGCTGCCCGCCAGCGGCCGGGGACGGGGCAGGCTGAGCCCGTGGGGCCCGCCCTGCTGGTCCTGCCCCCGCGCCTGCCCCGCATCTGGAACCAACGGCCGGCCATGCCCACCACCGCAGTCCTGGAGGCCTCACGGGCTGCCGGCGTCCCAGGCGGCTGTGGGGTTCAGGCCTACATCACACCTGTGTGGTCCCCGAGGACCCCATGGGGGCACCTGAGGGGGCAGGACCCTCGGGACGGCCACCCAGCAGCCCCCGCTGCGGGAATCAGCTCAGGACCCCGCAGGTGGCTGCTGGAGTCCCCAAGAGCACCCGATGCCCCAGGGCGGCCCCCGGCTGCTGTCCCATATCCAGGACCCCTGCTGCAGACGGGGCTGGGCCAGGGCTGTCAGGACACAGCCAACGGGGCTGGAGGAACGAGGTACAGCTGGATAAAGGCTCAGGGCCCCCCAGTGCCCAGAGCGTCCCCTCAGCCACCAGCACCCGGCCTCAGCCGGCGCCCCGCTGGGTCCCTGTGACCTTGGCGGGCAGCTGGCAGCCTGGAGGGTCTGGATGCCGGGGCCTGGGCAGAGGGCCACGTAGGCTGCGGCAGCTCCCCCCTCTGCCCCTCACGTGGCTGCGGCCTCACGTGCCCGGCATGCTGGCACAGGTGAGGCGGCCTGGCCTGCCCTTCCTTCGCTCCTCTCTCCCTCCCGCGGGTGGTGAGGTGTGGAGGGAGGCACGCCCAGCCCTCAGCCACAGGCACTCCGGCTCTCCCACACGGACAGCGGCTCCACCATGGGCAGGTGGTACCTGGGTGAGTCCCCTAAGCCCTAGTCCTCCCTCCCAGGCCAGGCCCCGTGCACCTCCTGCCTCCCGGAGGGCCGGGCAAGAGCGAGGGGGGCCTCTGGGTGCGGGCGTGGAGCCTGGGCTCACTCGGTCCCGCTCTGAGCCTCCTTTCCTGTGTCCGTCCGTCCGTCTGTCTGTCCGTCCGTCCGTCCGCAGGAGCTCGGAGGCCAGGCCGCTGGGTTCAGATCTTGGCGTTTCCACTTCCCCGGTGCCTGCTGGGAAGTTAATTAAACTCGCTGTGCTCCCGTTTCTTCTTCCCACCCCGTGGGCAGGCGCCTTCCTCACCTGCTAACCTGAGGGTTAACGAGGAGGTTTTGTAAGCTCAGCACGGGGCCCTGCCAGAGTTCAGAAATTCGGTACCAGCGCTCTCCTCATCCTCTTCCGGCTATGACCACCTGCGTCTCTTTGTCTGTCTATCACCTGTCACCTATCTACCTGTATCTATCTAATCTATCATCTATCCGTCTATCTATCTATCATCTATCTATCTTCTATCATCTATCACTTATCTATCACCTAAATATCTATCATCCATCTGTCATCTATCATCTACTATCACCTATTTGTTTATCTATCATCTTCTGTCTATTTATCATCTACAATCATCTATCTATCTATCTATCCATCCATCTTTCTGCCGGTGCTTGCATCCCCTGTTATCCAGAGAGACTCAGGCTGGCCTGCAACACAGACAGATGCCGAGAGGCTGAGACAGTGTGCACTGAGGACGGGGCCCTGGGAGAGGCAGGCGCTGCGGGCGCAGCCAGAGCCGGGGTGTCCAGCCCGCGTGGCCACTGAGGGGTTCTCAGACAAGCCCCTCGCCTCCTGCCCAGTCTTCCTGGCACGCCCAGTGGCACCCTGGCCACCCGGACACCCCCAGGGCTCCTGTGGGAGCACAGAGTCAGCCTGTCTGTTTACCTGTGGAGCAGCTCCTGGCCTCCGGGGTCAGAGCCTGTGAGTGTGACGGGCCAGGCCACGGCCCCGAAGGCGAGGGGAGCAGGGGCCTGGCTCCCGGCTGCAGGCCCGACTACTTCTCATTGGAGAGGTTTCTGTGTTCACAAAGCTACAGGCTCAGCGACCCCTCCGTCAGCACAGCCAGTGGCCGTGATGCCACTTCCCGCTCCCCAGCCCTGTGCCCTGAGAGGGGGCACCCGCCTCACCGCAGCGCAGGGGCTGAGGCACAGGGCACTCAGTCACATGGCAGCGGCCCTGAGCTCACCCCTGACCCACCGCTGCTCAAGGAGGGTCCCCGGGAGTGACGCGCCCCCTTCCACCACTCCCCCTCCCCCCGGAGCCCTGGCCTTGAGCGTCAGCTCACCCAGCTGGGCAGCCGAGCACCTACGGGTGCCCAGCACCAGGCCCCGAGGCAAAGGAGGCCACAGCGGAGGGGGAGGGGGTATCAGAGGGAAAGCCTGACCTACAGCCCGCGCCTGGCTGTCCTCTCGCCCTCCCCCTCATGGCTGTGCCACCTGGGACAGAGCCCTGGTCTCTCTGGGCCACAGACAACGCCCCTGGGGAGGGGAAATAAGACAAAGCACCAGTTGTGGGTCCTCCCTTGCAACCTTGGAGCCCGGATGCCAACCGCCCCTGGTGGCTGGGAAGGGAAGTGCAGCGGCAGGGCAGGCTGGGCAGGGATGGCTGAGCTCTGAGGTGTGAGCAGTGGGTGCAGCTGGGGGGGGGGGTGAGAGAGGGAGCAGAGGCCTGGGGTGTGCCCTGCCTGGAGGGCGCAGGGGCTGGGAGGGGGCGGGGACCGCCCTGCAGCCTGAGGACATGGGGAACTCTGCTGAGAAGGGACCTCTGCTGCTCGGCGCAGGGGCAGCTGCAGGGTGGGGCCTCCGGGGGCGCCCTGTCCCGGGGACAGCACACCCTGGACAGTTTGAAATCCCCGTCTCCTGTGCGGGCGGGCGGCAGCCCAGCAGGCCCGGCGTGGGGGGAGCAGGGCCCAGCCTCCTGGCCTGCGCTCTGGAAATTTCCGTGGGGAGGGTCTGGAGCCCCCGCCAGTGCCTGCCCCGCCTGCCAGCACCTCCTCACGCCCCAGGGGCCCCTGTCCACGCGGGTAAACATTAGCTGGCACAGTTAATGTTTAATGCCCCCTCATCCGGGCCGCCGGGCATTCTCCGGGCAGAGCGGCGGGCGAGGCAGAGGGATCAGTCCGGTCCACGCAATGGCAGGGGTGCCCACGGCCGAGGGTGAGTGTGTCCCCCAGACGCATGGGGCACAGGCGGCCCCGCTGGGACCCGTCTGGAGAGGCAGCCGGGTCCCAGGTGTCCCCCCCTTCCCCCAACCCCCGGCCTCAGCCTCCCCGCTCAGCGCCCTCCCTCCCAGGGCCGCCTCCAGAGGAAGGACATCTGCTGTAAGAGGACCCTCCCTCACCACAGCTGGAATGCAGAGCCCCGGGCCCCAGGGTGCCAGCGTGGCCTGGGCATGGCGCCTGCCCTGGCTCCGCGCTTCCCGGCTCCTGGGCTCAGACAGGAGGCAGGCGGCGTCTGGGCGGGGTGACGGAGGCCCCAGTAAGGGCCAGCCCCAGAGGTACCTCACGGAGGGGACTCAGCCTGGACGCCAGCAGGGCCTTTGTGTCTGTGGTGGCTTCTCGGACGCTCGGGAGGGGCCCCTGGGTGGTGAGGGGCCGGGTAGGCAGGCGTCTGACACTGACTCCCTGGCACCTTGGATGAGGCCTGAATTCGAACAGCCACCAGGCCACCGAGTGGGAAGGCCCTGCCCGCTGCCTCCCCTCGGCCTCCGTGTGGGGAGGCCCGCTGCCTCCCTCGGCCTCCGTGTGGGGAGGCCCGGAAGCTGGGGTCGGGAAGCGGGGTCGCCGGCCCTGTGGCCTCCAGGGCGCAGCTCGCACAGCCCGGGAGGTGCCACCCTGCTCGCCCCCTCCACCTCAGGCACAGCCCCCTCGGCCTAGGAGGACCCAGGAGGGCAGGAGAGGGGCTGGCGTGCGGGGAGCTCTGGCTGCCCTCCAGGCCCCAAGGTCGAGTGCGCCCAGCTCCAGGCCGAGGGCGGGGCTGCCGGTGCAGGCGGCTGTGCCAGGCGGGTGCCAGGGCGAAGGCCTTGGGAGGCAGCAGGAGGAGGGGCAGCCCACAGGGGGTGCCGGCCCTCGTTCTCACCATGTCCTGGGTTCCAGCCCCGGCTGCCCTCACGGCTGCATGAGGGGGATGCCCCTCCGAGCGCCCCCTCCCGCGGCTGCTGGACCAGCAGTGCCCGCGCTCCGGAGAGCAGCTGGGAGAGAAGCGTCTAGAAGCCTGGTTCAGGACCGTCCTACCTTCCTGGGGTTTGAGACGAGTCTCCCATCTGGGCTTCAGCTCCCTCCCCCTCTGTCCGTCCGTCTGTTCGCCTCGAAGCCCCTTGCGGGGATGAGTCTCATGGGGAGGCCGCGGGGGGGGGGGGGGGCAGTGGGCGGCGCCTTCGCGGCCTCTTCCTGCTTCTTGTACAGGGAGGGGCCTCCCTGGCCGCTCCACCGAGGCAGCAGCCCTGGAGAGGTGTTCGCGCCCGCCAGCTCCTCCCGGACTGCCCTCACCGCCACCTGCCCACTGGGCTCCGGGTGTGGCTGGGGTCAGAGCCCGTGTCTGTGGCCCTGACCTGCCCTCCCCTGTCTCTCCAGGTGGCAGCCCCGGGGCGGACGTGGACCCGTTCCACTACGGTAAGCCCGGTGCCCCCGGGGCCCAGCCCTCCCTCCGGCTGTGACCCACACTCCCGGGGACGGGCGGGTCTGCCCGGAACCCACCCTCCTGCTCTCCTCTCCAGACTATGAGGTCGTCCGCAAAGGGGGCCTGATCTTCGCCGGCCTGGCCTTCGTGGTGGGACTCCTCATCATCCTCAGTGAGTGGGCTGCCTCGGGTCGGGGTGCCGGGCACGCCCCCTCTCCCCCGTGCAGGCCCTGCGGGAGGAGTGAGCCTCCCCTCCCCTCCCCTCCCCTCCCCTTCCCTCCCCTCCCCTCCCCTCCCCTCCCCTCCCCTCCCCTCTCCTCCCCTCCCCGCCTCTCCCCTCCCCTCCTCTCTCCTCTCCTCCCCTCCCCTCCCCTCTCCTCCCCTCCCCGCCTCTCCCCTCCTCTCCCTTCCCCTCTCCTCCTCTCCCCTCCCCTCTCCTCCTCTCCCCTCCTCTCCCCTCCCTTTCTCTCTCCTCCCCACCCCAAGCTAGATGTGGGGACCAGCAACGCCCTGATGCAGGGAGGCATCTTGGGGTGCCTCCCTGCTTGGTCCCTGGACCGCACAGAGGAGGTTCCATCTTTCTAAAGTGCACCCTCGCCCAGCTGGTGTGGGCCAGTGGTCGAGGGTCGACCTACGAACCAGAAGGTCATGGTTCGATTCCAGTCGGGGCACATGCCCGGGTTGTGAGCTCAGTCCCCAGTGTGGGGCGTGCAGAAGGCTCTCTCTCATCAATGATGTTCCTCTCTCTCTCCCTCTCCCTTTCTCTCTGAAATAAAAAGATAACGAAAAAGAAAAAATGGAATAAAGTGCACCCTGCAGCTGAAACCGGTGTAGCTCAGTGAATAGAGCGTCGGCCTGCGGACTGAAGGGTCCTGGGTTCGATTCCGGTCAAGGGCATGTACCTTGGTTGCGGGCACATCCCCAGTCAGGGGTGTGCAGGAGGCAGCTGATCGATGATTCTCCCTCATTGATGTTTCTAACTCTCTATCCCTCTCTCTTCCTCTCTGTAAAAAAATCAATAAAACAAAAAAATAAATAAAACAAGTGCACCCTCTAGGGGACCCAGGAGCTGCCAGGAGGGAAGGTCCCCCTGAGCGGAGGGGGCCAGGCCAGGGAGGTCCCCTCTACCAGACACTCACACCCTCAGATCCGCACGGTCCTGGCTGGGCCACCTCCGCCCATGTACCCTCCTCAGCCCGGGCCCCGCGGTCCCGCTCCTGCCCACGGCTCCAGCCGCCCGAGCAGAGCTGCTCAGCTGCCCGGCGCCCGCCCCGCGCCCTCGCACCTGCTGCCGGGGGCCGGGCGGCGGGCACTGAGGCCGGGGCCCGCTGCCATTCACGTGGAGCCCGGCTCCCGGGCCAGGGCGGCTCCGCGTGGGGTCGGGGCGATCCCACTGCCCCCAGAGGTGGAAGGGGGCCGGCAGAGGGCCGACGTGGCCGCGGGTTCAGGCACGGCAGGGGCAGGGACAAGAAGGATGCGTGGATTTGTTCTGATTGAACCGGAAGAAAAATGCACGGAAATGCGCTGAGTGGACAGACACGGACGGTGCCCGGGACCTCAGGCGCCGGGCAGCCTCCCCACCTCGGCTCTGTCTGCAGACACTGCGCCCGGCTCCCGGCGCCCGGTGCCCGGCTCGCGGCTCCCAGCTCCCGGCTCCCGGTGCCCGGGCCCCTGGAGGCGCACAGGGCGGTGCTGAGCTCACAGCGCGAGGCAGGAGCCCTCAGTCTCAAAGGCCCACTGAGCAGCTGCTCTGTGCCCGCCCGGGGCTGAGGGCATGGCCAGGGCCCGGCCCACTGTGGACCCGCTGGGTCGGCGCCCTGGGCCTGGCCAGCTCTCTGTGCGGCCGGCGGGGGCGGGAGGGCCGGGCTGAGTCTCGGGGGGAGCCTCCTGGAAGTGAGGGGCCCACGGAAACCGACCGCTTCTCTTCCAGGCAAACGGCTGCGCTGTGGGGGCCAAAGGAAGCACCGGTGAGTGCCCCGGGGAGGCCGAGGGGGCAGGAGGAGGGCCTCTGAGGGCGTTGCCCCCCCCCCCAGGCCCCAGACTTCCCCTCTTCCCCGTCACTGCCTCTCACGCCTCCTCTCCTCCCCCAGGCCGGGCGCCGACGAGGAGCTGTGATGGCAGGTGCGCAGGACGGGCGGGCGGCGGGCGGCCGGGGCAGAGGAGGGAGGAGGCTGGGCGGGAGGCTGGTAGGGTGTCTGTTCACCCACCAGGCAGCCTCACCCGTCATGGGCGTGGCGCGTACGGCCCGGGGGCTGCAGAGGTGCCGGGAGAAAGGGGGGAGGAATAAGGAGAGACGGGAAAATCCTGGCCTGGCCGTCCTGCCCACCACTGCCTCTGTCTTCCAGGATCGGCCAGGCCACCACCATCACCACAGGCCTCTGTGCCTGGGGCCAGGCCCTCGGGCTGAGGGAGCACCGGGCTTCCCCCTGGACCGCCCCTCCCCCAGGGCCGCCTCTCCCTGATAATAAAGCCGAGTCAGACATGGCTTCTGCTCCCGCCTCCCCCTTAGCCGCCTGCCCCACGCCTCCGGGCTGGGGCACAACGCAGCCCGCTCCCCGGCCTCCCACCACGGCTGAGGCGCCGGCCGAGGAGCCCTCAGCCTCTCCTCGCCCTGAGCCATCACGTGCCAGACGGGACTCCGCCTGTCCTCCAGGGCCAGGCCGGGAGGGGCAGGATCCAAAGGCCACGGGCTCCTGGGCGCTGGCCAGGCCTGGGCGCCGCTGGGGGCACCGCTGAGGCTGCTGTGCGCCGGCTGGGCTGCCCCACGTGCAGTGGATGGTGGCCACACTGCGCACCACCTCCCCTGGTGTACCCAGGCCAGGCCGGGCTCTGCGCCCAGCACGTGCTCTCCCTGCCAGCCTCCCCCGCCCGCCCCTGACCCCGGCGCTGAGCCCGGCCATGCCTTTTCTGCTCTGGGCTCGAGGCTCATTGAGCCCCCACCCCCTCCAGTGTATTGTATGTGGCTGCTGGCTTGTTGATCCAGGACGAGTGGCCAGGGAGTGAGCAGCAAGGGGCTTTTGTTACCACTTCCTGCAGCCCCTGTCCATCCTTGCGGGCCCCAGTCAAGAGCTTCGGCCCAAGGTGGCCAGGCTGGCCGCCCACCACACCCACTCCCTAATGCCAGTGGGCCCTGCAGCGCCACAGGCTCCCTGTGGGCAGCGTCGCCCTCACCCTGCCTTCCCCCCGGGGGCTGGAGGGATGGCGGGTCCTGGCACCAGCTGGTGTCCAGTTTCCTCCTCTGGGTCTGCAGGCCTCCGAGGCAGGGGAGGGAGGACGGGCCGGGAAGCAAGTGTGCGGGTTTAAAGTGTGTGTGGGGGAGGCTGGCTGGTATGGCTCAGTGGTTGAGTGTCGACCTATGAACCAGGAAGTCATGGTTCAGTTCCCGGTCAGGGAAAAGGCCAGGTTGCAGGCTCAATCCCCAGTGTGGGCTGTGCAGGAGGCAGCTGATCAATGACTCTCTCATCACTGATGTTTCTATTTCTGTCTTTCTCTCCCCTCCTCTCTGAAATCAATGAAAATAGATTTAAAAATAAAATAACATGAGCGGGGTGGTTTGGGGAGCAGAGGCGGTGAGACACCATCTGCGTGAGGATGGAGCTCTCTGCCTCACCGGCTGCCCAGGACCCAGCCCACAGCCACACCGAACCCCGGCACACAGACACAGGGGAGCCTCCTCCTCAGAGTGTGCCTGCAGGGGGCGCACCGGGACAGACAGAACGTGACGGCCCAGCCCTGCAGGGAGCTCAGTGTTCTTACTGAGATGGCACACCCGTGGGCTGTCCGTGGCCGTGGGGGACGGGACAGGAAAGGGGGTCCCCGCGGGCTTTCAGGGGCTCCGGCAGTTTCTTGGATGAGCAGAGCACCCCCAGGAGGCCAGGAGAACGCAGCAGGAGGGGAGTATTCGCACACAGGCCCCCACGCCTGCCAGCGGCTGGGCCGGAGAGACAGCCCTCTCTGTCGCCGCTGCGAACCTCCAGCCCAGGGGTCCCGAGGCGCCATGGGGACCAGGGCGTCTGCCGGAGGACCTGGGTGTGCTCAGCCACCAGACACTCAGCGCCTCCAGCCTGCGGACCGGCCACCAGGCTGGCTCCCTCAGGCTGGCGCCCGACCAGCTGCAGGCGCATCCTGCCGACCTGGACCTGGACCCGCTCCTCTCCCCTCTCCTCCTCTCCCCTCCCCTCTCCTCCCCTCCCCTTCCCTTCCCATGAAGGTATCGTGGACGGGAGCTACTGGACTCTCGTTTCCCTTGGGACCTTCCACAATCCATGCAAATGGAATCATAGAGTAGCCCAGCCTGAGAAGCCATTGGATGCATTTCTCCCATCACAACAGAAACGGCCTGCGGTTCCCATCCTCACCACCAGAGGGGGCGCGTGTCCTACTGGAACTCTTCAAATCTGAGTTTTCCACCCTCTTGCTTAGGGTTGGGTGGGGGCCTTTGCAGCGAGGAGGGGCCCCAGAATTGTCTGCCAGGAGGCCAGGTTCCTGCGGGCCCTAAGCTCGCCTCCTTCCCTTGCACCCCTCAGGGCACCGCCCTCCTGTGGGGTGGTCCTCGGCCAGGGTCCTGAGCCCTCTCTTGCTCTGGGAAGTGGGGAGCACGGAGGTCTGCACCTTCCCCAGGGCTGCCACAGCCTCCAGCCCCAGTCCGATCCCCAGCACCAGGGCAGGGCATGGGGAGGTGCAGGGGGCGGGGCTGAGCAGCCTTCTGGGCACAGCTGCTTGGGACCTGGGGGTTTGGATCCCCCAGGGGAACTTAGCGGAAGTCACTGGCCTGGTAGGTGGGCAGGGCCGAGGGGGCCTGAGGAGAGTGGGGGCCAGACCCAGGAGTGGGGCTGGAAGGTCCCGGGAGCTCAGCTGGACCTGCTGTTCAGGGGAGGAGAGGCAGCCCCCCGCCCCAGAGCTCCTCCCCACTGCTCCCTGCCCCTCCGGCGAGTGTCTCTGGGCCCCGAGGCCTGGGCTGGCCTTGGACACGGGCCTGGGGCCGCTCCGAGCCTGCCCGGCTCCTCACTGCACATGTGGAAGAGCAGGTACAGACCAGGCGGGCAGGAGGGGCACTGTGAGCCATCACCCACACCCTGAATACTGCCAGTTTCACCCTCTGCCCCTTAATGAACGGGCACTCACACATGGGGGGGGGGCAGAGAAGGACCCTGGGGGGACGGGGGCAGAGGGTCCCTCTCTGGGCCTGACAGGCCCCCTGGCTGGTGGCCCCCGGGGGGCGGGGTTCCCTCTGGGTACTGGGCTCTCCTCGGGAGAATCAGAGGCATGGACTGGAATGGATGACCTCTGGCCCCATAGCATTGACATCTCTTCTGGAGGAAGGGCGCCCGTGGCACAAACTTCTGGTTTTTCTAAACTTTGAGACTTTGGGGACACTGCAAGCAAGCTCAACTCCCCCAGCTGGGCAAGGAGGCCCCCAAACGCACCCTGGGCACCCGGGCATCTGCCCTGCCCCTACCGCTCCCCTGGTCCACCACTGCTCAGGAGTGCCCCTGGGCAGACAGGGGCGGGGGTGGTGGTGAAGGGGGCCCAGGGCTGAGGGGGCCCCTGGGCAGACGGGGGCCCAGGGCGGGGGGTGCGGAGTCTCCCCCGTCTCTCCTGGCCCCGGATGGCGGCTGCTGCAGAGAGAGGGGCCGGCTCCCATTGACCTCCGGTCCAGGCAGCCCAGCGGTGATCCAGCCAGACCCCGTCGGCCTGGCCCAGGGACGGGGCACAGGCCACACACCAGCCTGTCCTGCCTTCGGGGGAGGCCCTGGCCTGGCCTCGATCCAGGCCGGGCAGCGCTCTCGGGGGCCGTGGGAGCAGGGCTGGGCGGCGGGCTGGAGAGCAGGCCAGGCCCAGCCTTTGGGAGCTGCGCTGGCCTGGGCTCCTCCCACTGGGCAGACGGGCCCCCAGACAGACAGGGCCTGCGCTGCGGCAGGGGGAGTGACGGGCCGGACCGGTGCCTCTCAGCCTGGCAGACACACGGGTCGGGAGGCCACACAGGAGGCAGGTGGGCGACCCTGCCAGGCCCTGGCACAGGCTGTGGGCAGTTCTGCTCTGGCCCTGGGGCTGCGGCCCTACCCAGGCACCTCCCCCAGCCGCCCAGCCTGGCCTCCACACTGCACCTGCCGGGAGCCGTCCCTCAGCTCCTCACGTGTGGCTCCTTCCGGGATTGCCCACTGTCGCCCGGTCCCGTGCTGTCACCAGTTCCCAGTGAGCCAGCGGAGGGAGGGGGCTCCCGGGCGGCCCTCGGGCTCACGACCTGCAGCTCAGTATGGCCGCTGCCAGGAGGCACAGAGCTGGCTCGGGCCCGGCTGCCCTGTGTGACCCTGAGAGCCACAGTCTGCCTCTGGACTGGGCTGTGGGAAAAGCAAACACAGGATAAATGGCAGGCACCGGCTTCCACGGGAGGGGCTCCGGGAGGGAGAGTGGGAGCTGTGGCCAACGCCTCCTCTCTCCTCCCCTTCAGTCCTCCCCCTCATCCCTCCCCCCTCAGTCCTCCCCCCTCATCTCTCCTCCTCCCCCTCAGTCCTCCTCCCCCTCATCCTCTTCCCCCTCGTTCCTCCTCCCCCTCAGTCCTCCTTCCCCTCATCCCTCCTCTCCCTCATCCCTCCTCCCCCTCAGTCCTCCTTCCCCTCGTCCCTCTTCCCCCTCAGTCCTCCTCCCCCTCGTCCCTCCTCCCCTCTCAGTCCTCCTCCCCCTCGTCCCTCCTCCCCTCTCAGTCCTTCTCCCCCTCAGTCCTCCCCCCTCCTCAGTCCTCCTCCCCCTCGTCCCTCCCCCCCTCGTCCCTCCTCCGCCTTCAGTCTTCCTCCCTCTTGTCCCTGCTCCCCTTCAGTTCTCCCCCTCTCAGTCCTCCTCCCCCTCTGTCCTCCCCCTTGTCCCTCCTCCCCCTCAGTTCTCCTCCCCTTCAGTCTTTCTCCCCCTCAATGTCCTCCCCCTCAGTCCTCCTCCCCCTCAGTCCTTCCCCCTCATCCCTCCTCCCCTCAGTCTTTCTCCCCCTCAGTTTTCCTCCCCCTCGGCCCTCCTCCTCTCTCAGTCCTCCTCCTCCCCTTCAGTCCTCCTCCCCCTCAGTCCTTCCCCCTCATCCCTCCTCCCCTCAGTCTTTCTCCCCCTCAGTTTTCCTCCCCCTCAGCCCTCCTCCTCCTCACTTCCTGGCTCTCTGGAGGCCAGCGGAGGCTGGTCTGTGTGCTCCCCGGATTGTGTGCTGGAGGGGGCACAGGTGGATACTCTGGGGCTGGGGCTGGGAGAGGGTGGTGAGAAAGTGTCCCGATGGAGTGAGTGTGCACGAGTGAGTGTGTGTGGGTGGGTGTGTGACTGCGGTGCAGACAGGAAGTCATCAGAGGGTGCAGGAGGGCGGCCGTGCTGGGACCAGGGAGGTCAGAGGGCACTGCGGTCCCCCTGGCGGCTGCCAGGGGCTGGCAGACGCGGCGGGGTGAGCTGGTGCGGAGAGGAGAGCCATGGCGGCTCCAGCAGGCTGAGAGGGCCGGGCTGGCCCTCGGCTGCGCCGGCCTGTTCCGGCTTCCTCTGGTCAGTGTGCCCTCAGGCCTCTGGGCTCCCCGGATTGTGTGCTGGAGGGGGCCCAGGTGGATACTCTGAGCAGCCTGAGCCTCCGGCACCCACAGCTCCGGCCGTCCCCCCCGGAGGCACTAGGGGGCGGCAGCTCCCGGGCTGGGAGCGGAGGCTGGCAGGGCCGGAGGCTGGCAACGGGAGGCAGGGCTGGGATGTCGGGGAGCAGGGCCACCCCCAGGCCCGGCAGTGAGGTGGGGGGGGGGCAGGCTCCGCAGGGGCGGGGCAGATGCCCTGACGCCGAGGGGGCCGGCCCTCCACCTGAGTCCCCGGGGAGCCGCGTCCCGGAGGGGACGCTCAGCACCCCGAGGTTCCCGAGGGGGAAGCAGCCGCCGCCAGGCCGTCCCTGGCCTCCCAGCTGCTCGGGCAGCACAGACTACGTGGTCCCCGGGCCGTGTTTCAGCAGGAGTGGGAATGGCTCTGTCCCTCAGAGCACAGAGCACAGGGCCCAGAGTGTCCCAAGTGCCCACCAGAGGCCGTGCTGGCTGCACCATCCAAGTTCTGGGAGACTAGGACCATGCCCCACCCCACCCCCTCCCTCCGGCCTCACCCCCCCTCCCCGCCGGGAGCCTCCCTCCCTCATAGTCGCCTCCATCGTCTCCCTGTCCCCGAGCTCGCACTGTGGGCGGGGCCCCCGCTGAGCCCTGGAGTCTGAGCCCAGCGGGACTGGCAGAAGGCAGCCTGTCCGCCTGCCCTGGGGCACCTGCACTCCTGAGAGTTTTCCGAAGGGGACGCCACAGCCCAGCTCCTCGAGGCCTGGCCTCAGCCTGTCTCAGCAGAGCCCCGGGGCGTGGGCAGAGGAGTGATGGTGTGTCCCTCAGCGCGACCTCAGCGCATTCCTGGTGTCTCCCTGTGGGCGTCCTGTGTGTGAGTGTGTGTGTGTGTGTGTGTGTGTGTGTGTGCTTTGAAAGCTGCACAGCCCACGTTTTAACTCTGGATGGAGCCAGACCCGAGGCTGACTTCCGAAACTACGGAGCAATCCTACGGCTGGGCTTCCTCTCCCTCCCCAGTCCAATGGGACAGGAAATGGAAGAGAATTCTCTCAAAGCCTGGCCTCCACCTTGGCCCCAAGGCTTCCAGGGCTAGTCTTGGGGCGACACCTGCTGGCCATGGCAGGCACTGCAGCGCCTTCAGCCAAACAGCAGAAAACCGGCCTGTCCATCGCCTTGGACATTCGCAGCTGCAAGGTTGGTGCTATGCTCCCGTGTTACAGACGAAGAAAGCGAGGCATGACCCTTCCCGTTCGTGAGAGGGACAGGGACTCTCTGACTCCAGGTGCTTCCGCTCCATCTGCTCTGTCCCTCATGTCTGAGGGCGTGGGCTGGAGGTCCTTCCCTCCTCGGAGAGGACGGAGGCGTCGCCAGGGCTGGGTCCAGGCCCAGGCTGGTGGAGGAAGACGTGAGGGCGTGACAGTCGCATGGGTCTCACAGCTGCTTCTGGGGACGGAGAGTCTGTGCTGAAGCCCATGTGTGCTCGGCCACAGCCTCCGTCCAGCCGCCACAGCTACTAGCAGGATTTGCCAGAAAAAGGGGGGGAGCTACTTCGGCCGATTCAGGATAACACGATTAAGTCACTCCTCCAGGCATCTGGCTGTGCCCATCGCCAGAGGAGCCGCTGACGGCAGAGGCTGCTGCTGCATGAGGCACACCGAGGGGGCCGGTGCCAGGCTGTGAGGGGCGCCCGAGGCCGTGGCCCAGCTGACCAGGCGGCGGCTGGCCTGGAGTCAGGGTGCACAGCGGGAGGTGTGCTGGCCTGAGCAGCTTCCTGGTCAGGATGGCACAAAGCACAGTGATGGAGCATGAGGTCATCCTCGGCTCCTAGAGACGCACACTGAAACCATATCATGTGTGAGACTGGCTTCAGGAAGTCCCGGCGCTGGGCAGTGGGGAGTGTGGGGATAGGGATGAACACAGTTGTCACAGCCAGCGGGGTGCATGGCCGGTCCTTACACTGCTCCCCGCTTTGGGTCTGGATGAGGTTCCCACATTAAAACTTCCCGAAAAGGAACACCGCGGACAGTGACTAGGACGGAGGCCCTGCAGCCGTCATGCTCCTCAGACCGCTCACCGGCTGCCGGCTGTGGGGCTGCACATGCATCTTCCTCTCGGGCCTCTGTCCGTGGCCTGGGAGGGCGTGACAGTCCCACGGTCTCACAGCTGCTTCTGGGGACGGAGAGTCTGTGCTGAAGCCTTGAGTGTGCTCGGCCACAGCCTCTGTCCAGCCGCCACAGGATTTGCCAGAAAAAGGTGGGGAGCTACTTCGGCCGATTCAGGAAAACAATGGGGTGATTCGATTCAGTGCAGGGTGAGCTGCTGGAGCCTGGGAGGATGGAGCCGCCTCTGGTCAGAGAGTGGATATCCCAGGGGAGCGGTTTCCCTTCCCTCTGCTCTGGGGGCGCGGGTTCCTCTGTTCCCTCTGCTCTGGGGGCGCGGGTTCCTCTGTTCCCTCTGCTCTGGGGGCGCGGGTTCCTCTGTTCCCTCTGCTCTGGGGGCGCGGGTTCCTCCGTTCCCTCTGCTCTGGGGGTGCAGGTTCCCCTTCCCTCTGCTCTGGGAATGCTGGTTCCTCCGTTCCCTCTGCTCTGGGGGTGCGGTTTCCCCTTTCCTCTGCTCTGGGGATGCTGGTTCCTCCGTTCCCTCTGCTCTGGGGGTGCGGGTTCCTCCGTTCCCTCTGCTCTGGGGATCCAGGCTCCGCAGCCCGAGCCCCTGCCCAGCTTCTCTCTGCCCACACCCTTCCCCGCGCAGCTCTCTTTACAGCCCTGGGAGCTCAGCCACGGCGAGGTCCTGGAAGGCACCCCTCCACCACCGTAGCTTCATTCAGCGCCCACTGTGGGTGCTGCCACGGCCTGCACGCGGCCCCCGGGGGCAGTGTGAGCAGGGCACACCCTGCGGTGGCCGGAGGGAGGACAACACTCCCTGGGCCAGGAATGCCACCTCAGTGGAGCGCAGGCCGGGGTCACTGAGCCTGCAGGGAGGGCACCGTCCCTGTGCTGACCCAGCGTGGTCCCAACCAGTGTCCCCTCGCTGCTTTCCTCAAGAACACGTGGGAAACAGTGCTTGGTCTCTGTGCCTCTCCAGCGGAGTTTATTTAAATGAAGTCATGCTGGAGGATACACAGCTTTCAGGCCTTGTGCGTGGAACCCTCTAGCTCCTCAGACTGTTCTCACTGAGCCTGCGCCTCCTTTGGTCTGAGCCAGGACCTGGGCTGCGGGCTCCTCAGGGCACGTTCACGGCGCCCCCGGCCCAGGCGGTCACCTCCACGCCGACCCCCACGCCGCAGGCCCGCCAGGCCCTCTCCCCCGCGGCCTCCTGGAGCAGGCCTGGCAGACTGGCAGGGAGCTGTGGCTGCCGCCCCGCCCCACCCCACCACCACGGGAAGGCTGGCACAGGTGGAGAGGAAGAGCAGCCCTGCAGCAGCTCTCTAGGCAGAAAACACTCACCTGTGTCTGGTCAGAGGAGCTGCAGGGAACTGGGGAGGCAGCGAAGTGAGCTCTCACTCAGGGAGTTCGTCTCTCTCTCCCAGTTCTGGCCCTGCCTCTGCCCTGCCCCTGCCCCAGCCCCTGCCTCTGCTCCCACCCTGCTCCTACCCCTGCCCCTGCCCCTGCCCTGCCCCTGCCCTGCCCCTGTGCCTGCTGCAGCCCCAGCCCCTACCCCTGTGCCTGCCGCAGCCCCAGCCCCTGCCCCTGCTCCCACCCTGCTCCTACCCCTGCCCCTGCCCCTGCCCTGCCCCTGTGCCTGCCCCTGTGCCTGCCCTGTCCCTGCCCCTGTCCCTGCCCTGCCCCTGCCCCTGCCCCTGCCCCTGCCCCTGCCCCTGCCCTGGAGACAACGGCGGCTCCGAGTTCACCTCCAGGATCAGGGCTTCACGGAGCCTTCAGGGCCGGCTTCGGCCAGGGTCAGCTGAGAGCTGGGAGAGGACGGACGGATGGACGGACAGACGGGGGCCAGAGAGGCTGCTGTGGCTGAGGGAGCACAGCCTCTTGACCAACCTCCTGACCGCGGCCTGGACAAGCGCAGCAGAACCTGAGAGCCATCTGTGGGGGAGGCGCCTCAGGTCTGTGAGCCCAGGGAGCTTAGACCAGGACGCCCAGGGGAGACCTGTCAGCAAATCGAGGGCCTCGGGTTCGGGTTTGAGGAGGCTCAGGGAACTCAATGACACCTGTGCCTTTCTAGTTTTTAAAATATACTTCTTTTCATTGATTTAAGAGAGGAAGGGGGAGGGAGAAGATATAGAAACATCAATGATGAGAGAATCATTGACCAGTTGCCTCCTGCACACCCCACACTGGGGATCAAGCCCGCAACCCGCGCATGTGCCCTTGACCGGAATCCAATCTGGGACCCGTGAGTCCACAGGCCGACACTGTATACTGAGTCAAACTAGGGCCCTTGTTAATGCTTAAATTGATTTTAGAGAATGGGTGGGGGAGATGGATTTGTTGTTCCACTTATTTATGCATTCATTGGTCAATTCCCACATGTGCCCTGACCAGGGTGGAACCCACAGCCCTAATGTATGGAGACGATGCTTCAAACAGCTGAGCACCGCCAGGCACGCACACCTGAGGTCGGCGCGATGGCCTCGGAAGGCACTGACCGGCCCGGCCTGGAAGAGCGAAGGGTTTAGACACGCGCGTGCATCTGGAGCAGAGGCTGCTCCCCTGTGTGCGGTGTGTGTCCGTTTGCTCCCAGGCAGCTGTGTGTGAACGTCTGTATTTCTGTTTCTTGTATGCATTAGAGAACATGCATAGATTTGTGGACACACACACACACACACACCCTACATGGGCAGATGTGTTTGTTAGTGCTCACCTATTCCCAGTGTCAGGAAAGGGCCGTGCCATCCTCCAGCTCAGTCTCTCATTTACTCGCGAGGACCCTGAGCCCAGAAAAGGCAAGTGACTCATCCAGGGCACCAGCTGGCTAAGGTGGCAGAAGTGAGACTAGAAGCAGATTTCTGATCTGTATTCAGGACTCTTCCTATAACATTAAAATAAACTAGAGATTGGAATAATAATAATAAAAAAAGATAGTCAGGCTTATTTGTTTTTTTTCTCCCCAATCAATGAATAAGAAGGTCAACCCTGATTAGCTATAGGACACCACACGTTAAGTTTTTAACATTGACCTGGTCCGTATTGACTTCTTTTATGAAAAGCATATATACATGTTAAAGAATTTCAGAACATGTATGAAGGCTTTGTTTTTGAAGAGAAATATTTAAGCTGTTGTATGAGTTAAACAGTAAAAATAGCTGTTGTTTCTCCTGATGACTCTAGACCTAATATAGCATGACAAAATAATACCCCAATATCCACGATTAACCTGAATCGGAGAGGGTCACCCCCCAGGCCTTCATGTTGCTGCTTCAGCTGACATTGGTTACACACACACACACACACACCCCAATCACATCAGCAGCCAACATCCTATTTTGGTGCAGCAAAATATTGAAAATGATCACTGTGGATTTTGTTGTTTTATATGTGTTTTTTTTTTTTTTTTTTTTAACACTTCTTGCTTTAAAAAAAATTAAACATGTTTTTATTAATTTTTTTTTTTTTTTTTTTTAGAGAGAGGATGGGAGAGAAAGAGAAAAATCGGGATCAAACCATCAACCTTTTGGTACACAGGACGATGCTCAGCCACTGAGCCACACCGGCCAGGCTGACCACTGCTTTCAAGCAGCTGGTATGTCCACCCTAGAAAGGAATCCCAGGTGTGAGGCTTTACAACACTAGGCTAGGGCATGCAGGCATGTTTGGGCCGAGTGGCACTCACACGGGAGCAGGTGTGCGGGCACTGAGTGTTTCCGCTTACTGTGCGCAGGAATGCCTGCCTGGCCTCGGTGCGCGTGCATGGTGTGAGGGCTTCCAGCCGGTGCGAGACCGGGAAGGAACTGTCCCTTTTATCAAAACAAAAAGCCCCTCCCCAATGCCAGCTGTGGGGGCACAGCGGGCTCAGGGCGGGCATGGGTGGGCACCCACGCTCCCACCCCAGGCTCCCTCTCCTGTGGGGTCCCCTGGAGGGTTCTTGCTGACGTTGCCACGCCAACTATCTTGGTAAATTCCAATTAAAAGGGGACTTCTGGACAAAATAAACCAGACTGCCATTTTCAAAGGTGTTTTCCTTAAACACTGAGGAGGGACAAAGCCCAGGAAACAGGAAACGCACAGACCTAAGGGCTGTCTGTTTGGGTGTTTCCCGCCAGCCATCTTCCCGGCCCCGCAGCCTCAAGTGCACCTCCTCCTGGTCTCTGCAGCTTCGTGCCTGGACTCGGGCCTTGTCACAGCTGGAGTGTAGTATGTCGTCCTCCCCTCCCCGCCCCACATCCCAGGTCCCGAGAGCAAGACCAGGACCTGTACTGACATACTCAGCGGTGCTTACAACGGGCTGGCCCCCGGCGTGAAGTATTGAATCCTTATGGCAGCTCCTGACATAGATGCTGGGCCTCCACTTCCAAGGAGATAGATCTGGAGGGGCCCCCACTTCTCAGGAGACAGATGCTGGGGCCCCCACTTCCCGGGCGTGGGAACGGGCTTGGCACCCAGGACTCCCCAGGGCATGCATCTCAGAAGTGGCTGACATGGCTGAGGTCTCATTTCTGTCTGACCCCAAAGCCACACTCGTCACCGTGACAGGACCAAGGCTCCCTGTCCCACATACAAGCCTCCTCTCTAGGGACGGAGCGAACAGAGACACAGGCAGGCAGCAGCCCGTGTTTGGGATGGCCAGCCGAAACCACGGCTGCCACGTCCCCGGGGAACGCTTGGCCCTGCACACACGGCGCCGAGGTCCCTTAAGGCCGCAGGTGTGAGTGGCAGGATGGGAACGCAGGTTGTGGGATGCACTTCCGGTGAGTGGAGGCAGGAGGGCCTTCCTCTCTCCCGCCAGCGCCTGGGGCAGGAGGGCTGGGCTGGCGCTCGCCGGGCACTGGGCACCGCCGGTCCCAGCCGGCAGCAGCCCTGGCACCGTTCCGTCCGACATGGCCGCTTATTGTAGGCTCGGCCTTACCAGGTGCTCTGGGTTCACAAGCTCAACTGGATTCTTCTGGGCAGCCATCCCTTTGGAGGGGAAGGGGCACGAGGGGAGAACGTCCGGGCACAGGCGGGGAGGGGAGGGAGAGAGGGACCCAGGTCCCTCGCTTCCTCCCTCGGGCCTCAGTTTCTCTATGTAAAGAGAGGCTTCAGCTGGTCTGCCTGTGTCTGCTCGCTCCCTGTGTGCAGAGCACAAAGCACCAGGGACAAAGCCTCCCCTTTAGGGCTGTGACAGCGTCATAGAGTGGGCAGCTCAGTGGAGAGCAAGCAGCTCTGCCCGGAGCCGGGAGACCAGGGTTCTAGTCTTGCCTGTGATACACACGAGGTGACCTTGAACAAGCGGAGCCTCGATGGGCTTGCCTGTTTCCAAAGGGGGATAAAGCGTCACGGGTGAGGCCCACGGGGACGCCCGCAGTGGAAGCCGTTAGATGATCTCCTAAAACCACACAGAAAGCTAAACTGGAATCACCCTGGGACCCAGCAATCTCACCCGCAGGCACCGGAAGCAGGATTCAGAGGAAGACACACACTCCTGGTCACAGCAATCCAAACGGGGACGTGTCCACTCATAAACGGAGAGATCAACAGAACGTGGTCTCTGCACACGATGGCGTGGTGCGCAGCCACGGAGAGGGACGCGCTTCGGCTGCGGATGGCCCGGAAAACAGTGTGCTTCGTGAAATGAGACGGGACAGAAACTATGATTCCACTCAGATTACAGGTGCCTAGAATGGCCAACGTCATGGACGTAAAAGCAGTGGAGAGGTGATGGGGGGGGGGGGGGGAGCTACTGTTGAATGAGTGGTTTCTGTTTGATGATGGAAAGTTTTGGAAATGGGTAGTGTGATGTGACACAGCAATGTAAATGTACTAAATGCCGCCTGAGAACAGTTAGAATGGTGGATTCTGTGTTATGTACATTTTAACACGTCTTAAGAAGTAAATGCACACTTTCGAAGTTTTAGTTAAAATCTCTAGGGTTATCTTGGCAAAAGCTGGGAATGAGGAGTCCTGGTTCCCTTCTCTGATCTTGGGCAATACATTGGGAAGTAAATAGTCTTCCTCTGTCAAATGAAGCCAAACAGCACCCTCCCCGCCCCCCCTCCACACCCCTCTCTCCCCTCCCCCCTCCACACCCCTCTCCCTGTGCACCCAGACAGCTGGGTCCAAACACGCCTGGCACATCCGAGTGGCCCCTTTACCCTCATGGGGGAGGCCCAGGACCTGGGGTCCCTTTCTGGACCCTGCCCGGGGCCAGGAGGCTTCTCACCCTTGCCAGCTCCCAAGGCTGACCTGGCTCAGCCTGGGGCCCGGGCCAGCCCAGCGTCGGCGCTCAGCATTTACTTTGTACTGGAGAGGACACCCTCACAAGCCCTGTTCCCTTTTACACCAACTTGGAGCAGACTGGCCTAAGGAAGAGCCAGTTTTGTTGGTGAGAAGGGAGGGGGCAGGTCTTGAAGACACGGAGGTGAGCAGGAGCTGCCCACTGCGAGCTGAGGGGAATGCCAGGGGGTCTGGGGGGGTGGGGCGGCTGACCTGCAGGGGTGACAGAGCTGGAAGGGTGGAGAGAACCCACGGTAAGTCTGGATGTTTATACCCAACGGGGTAAACACGTCTGAAGGAGGCACGAAGCTCTGTCCCCAGGTAATGGCCAGGAGATGGGGCATCTGGGCAGGAGCGCGGTGGGCTCTTGGCACGCCTATGGCACAGGCCTGTGTGCGCCCGCAGCCCCAGCAGGCGGGTGGCAGGAATGCCTTGTATCCTGGACGCTGATTCCCGGAACCCCGGCAGGGTCCTAAGTCAGGGCTCCCACCCCCCACCCTGTGCCTGGGACTGAGGCCACTGGGGCGGCGCTGGCCCCGGGGTGCCGGGGGAGGGGGAGCGGGGAGGGCGCCTGGCCCCGGGGTGCGCGGGGGGCGGGGAGAGTGCGCGGGGGGGGGGGCGGGGTGCGGGGAGGCGGAGGAGCGCCTGGTCCCGGGGTGCGGGGTACCGGAGGGCGCCTGGCCCCGGGGTGCGGGGGGTGGGGCGCTGGGGAGCGCCTGGCCCTGGGGGCGGGGGGCGGGGGAGCGCCTGGCCCTGGGGGCGGGGGGCGGGGGAGCGCCTGGCCCGGGGTGCGGGGGGCGGGGAGAGCGCCTGGCCCAGCCCCCGATGACAGGAGCGGGGAGCGGGGAGCGGAGGGAGGAGCCCGGCGCTCGGAGGAGCGGAGCGCGGAGTGCGGCGGCGGCGGCTGCGAGGAGCGGGAGAGGCTGCCGCACGCGGGCGGCCAGGGACCACCCCGGGGAGCCGGCCTCTGTATGGCATGTGGCTGGTAACTTTCCTCCTGCTCCTGGACTCTTGGCACAAAGGTGAGCCCGCGCCGCAGGCTGCGGGGCAGCGCCGGGAGCGCGCGCGGACGGCGGGCGGGTGCCTACGGGGTGCCGGCGGGGTGCCGGGCGGGGTGCGGGCGCGGAGCCAGGCGGGCTCCAGCTGTCCGGGACCGGCCCGCTGCCCGGCCCGGGTGGGTGGCAGCGGGCACAGGCGAGCACCGGAGAGGGGCCGGTGAGTTCGCCCCGGGCCGCTCCGCCGGCCACCGCTCCTGGTTTCGGTGTCGGGGTGTCGGGGTGTCGGGGGGGGGGTGCCCGAGCCCCTCCCGCTCCTCACCCGGCGCAGTTCTGCCCCGACCACCCCGTCCCCAGCTCCCGGGCCGCCTCCTGCGGCGTGGGGGCGCTGGGACGCGGGGTGCCCTCTGAGTTGCCCTCCGAGTGGCGGGGTCCTCCGGCCGTGAGTGTCCGCGGAGCGCTCGCTCCCTCCGGCCCCGGACCGCCGGCTTCCCCGCCCCCGCGCCCCCGCCCCGCCGCCGCCGGACCCCGCGCCCGAGAGGCGCCCAGCGAGCCGCGGCTGGAGGTTCCGCAGAGCTGGGGTCCCCCGGAGAGCAAGTTGTTCCCCAAACCCCGAGGCCGCCCTCCCCTCTCCCCCGACCCCCTTCCCCCTCTGCCCTCCACCCCCCTGCCCCGCGCCCCGGCTCCGCGGCTCCGCCTTGGCTACCGCGCGCGCTCCCAGGTGCCAGCCCCCGCGCTGTGCCCGCGGCCAGCGGACACGGGCCGGGCTCCGTCCGCGCGGGCCGGGCCGGGCCGGGATGGGGGGCGTGGCGCTGTCCGGGCCGGAGCGTTGCCAGGCGGGGCCAGGTGCCCGGCGTGCCCGGACCTGCCGCCGGCGCCGCACACCTGACCTCAGGGCGGCCCGGCGGCAGCTGGCAGGGGAAGGGGCGGACGCCTCGGACCGGAGCGCCGGGCACCGCGCCGGGCACCGCGCCGGGCTGGCGGTCCGCGGTCGGTCGGCCCGGCTTGGGTGGAGGATGCCCGGGGCCCCGGGTCGCAGGTGGCGGGAGGCCGGCGGCCGACCCGCGCCCTGGTGGGGGGAGCCCGCGCTGTGCGCTCAGCTCCCGGGGTCAGCTTCCAACTTTCTCCTTCGCGCCCGCCCAGGGCGGTTCCTCCCGCCCCCTTTGCCCTGGGGGTGACCCGGAAGGAGCGGAGATCCCTGACCCCTGGGCGATGGGGGAGGGCAGTGCAGCCAGTGGCTGGCGCTCCGGGGGTCCAGTCCCCAGCCTGCGGGAGCTGGATGCTCATCTCCTGGCTTCCGGGGAGGAGGCAGCCCCTGTTCTATTTGTCATCGCCAGGCTGAGGCCAAGGCACTGCTGGGGGGTGCTGAGGCCTGTGGGGGCAGGGGGGCCCTCCCGCTGAGGGGAGGGGGAGGAACACTCCCAGGGGTGGACTAGGTGAGTTTCTCAGACGCCTGGGGCCCTGGGGGCCACACCGAGCTTGGGCCCGGCTGGTTAACACCTTGCCCCCTGCACAGCCCCTTCCTGCCCCACTTTCCGGGAGCAAGAAGGCAGTCTAGCGCTCA
This sequence comes from Pipistrellus nathusii, assembly GCA_963693515.1. Lineage (NCBI taxonomy): Eukaryota > Metazoa > Chordata > Mammalia > Chiroptera > Vespertilionidae > Pipistrellus > Pipistrellus nathusii. The sequence continues at coordinate 2,374,244 of OY882866.1, forward strand.
GTCCCCCCCACACCCGCTACACACACAACCCGGCCTCCCTCTCCCAGCTCTTCCTGCCTCCCCCGCCCGCAGGCTGGCTCGGCTTGCAGTTTTAATTACATTAATATTAAAAATACATAAGGTGAGGAGCGGCAGCTTCTCTTGCCGGTTCTCTCTCACCCCCACCCCTTTTCCATTTTGTCTGGTGAGAAAGCGGGCGGCCTGAGCCCGGCACACAGAGGCCAGCTTTGTCCTCAGCCTCCCCCCACCCCCTCTTTCCGGGGACCTCCTGCTGAGCAGCCCTTCCCAGGAGTGGAGGCCCCTGGGCAGAACCTCGTGCCCCTCCCCCTCTCAGGAGCGGGCATTAATAAATGAAGCCCCGCTATTCGATAGGAGCGGCAGATGGAGGTGGGGCGGAGAGGGCCCGAGGACAGCAGGGTGCCCGGGGCAGCATCTCTCCCACTCGGGAAGGGAGCTGCCTGGTGGGCGGGGCAGGAGGTGGAGTGCAGGTAAGGCAGCACCTGGGCAGCGGTGGCTGGCAGAGCCCTGGCGCCGGCCCTTCAGCTGCTCCAGCCTCTGCTGGCCGGCGCCTCGCCAGGCAGGCCTTTCTGTAGCAGAGAGCCTGGATGGGGTCTTGGGTGCCAGGTTGGCCCCCGGGCCTGTTCACTTGGGGTGACCTGGGGGGGGGGGCAGGGCGGCTGGGGAGCGGATGCGATGCAGTGAGCAGGGGAGGCGAGCAGGGGAGACCGGGTTTGGCCTGTTTCTCCCTCCCGATGCCAGCCACCCCCGAGGCACCGAAGAAAATGTAAATGTGATGTTCAAGCCTGTTTCTGAAAACAATACCCTCCTGCAATAATTTGTACGTCCATCTGTGAGGAGCAGGGGGAGGCAGAGCGAGGGGAGAGGGAGCGGGAGGAGATGACGCATCCTCTGGATGGAATTAAGCCGTTACTGAATGTGTTTTAAGCTTCTGCTATTTCCATTCCTCAAAAAACACCTTTTATTTTTATTTGTATTTATTGTTTGTTTATTTACTTATTTACTTATTTGTTTACTGGATAAAGACTGAGCTCCGACCGATCCCCCAGAACTGAACTGGGAAGATATTTTAATAAGTGGCTATCGAGTCTCCAATAACGGTCTTATTATCGCCAAAACAAACCCGGCTTGGGCAGCCAGAGGAACCCGCGCGGCGCTCTCCGCTTCCATCCAGCGTGCCAGCATCTGTGTCGCCGGCATTTGCATTTTTACTGTGTAAAGGACTAGCTTCCCGGCAGTAAAATTCCTGTTTTCTAAAAGCCAGAGTAATGGGCTGCATTGATTTTTTTCATTTCCCACCCCAGCCTCTCCAATGGGGACGCGTGGCCCGTCTCTCTCGAGCATACCAAATTAAAAGCCTTCGTCAAACCATTAAGCAAATCTCTAACACTCGGTTCGGTGTCTAATTAAAAGGGGGAGAGAGTGGGACGTGTTTCAAAATCTTGAAATGGCAGACGCAACCCGGGAGGCAGGTGAAGGCCCAGTAAGCACTGGGGTGGCGGTGGGCAGCGGCCCTGGCGGTGGAATCACCTGGGAGGGACCGGAACGGCCGTGGTGCCCGCAAGCCTTCCCGAGGCAGCCTGTCCGGGGCGTCAGGCAGCTGCCGTGCCCGCCTCTCTGCGGCAGAATGGGGCGCCCGCTAAAACAAAAAGCAAGTGGGCAGCTGACCCAAAGGCAGCACTTAGGTTAGCAGCTCCCGGGAGGGGAGAGGCTTGTGCTCCTGGATTGGCAGGTGGGGAGGACAGGGCGGGAGGAGGGGGCATGCAAGCACCAGTTTGGCTAGAGATGTTTTGCTACAGAAGCAAGCCCCTGCACAGAGAGGCTGGGAGCCCCCGGGGCCAGGGTGGGGGTCTGCCCCAGCATCTCACGGGTTCTCGGTCTCTGACAAAGGGGTGTGGACCTCAAGTCCTCTCACCTTCTCCGGGGCTTCAGGAACCCCATCCTGTGCCCTGTGCGGTCCCCTGCCGGGCCTGGTGGAGGATGATTTTGTTTGTGGATTTTGAAGGGAGGGTGGGTGTTCAGAAAACATTTTGTTTTTCGGGGTATAGCTCCAGCTGGGAGCTTCTTCCCTCCATCAGGATCTCGGAGGAAGTATTTTGGGGGGACATTTGAAGCAGCTGAGAGGAGAGCCCCAGCCCCTGAGTGCTTTCTCAGCCCTGAGCACCGTGTATTCCGGGGGCGGCAGGCCTGCGCGGGGTGAGCCACAGGCAGCAGAGATGGGTGGGTGCCAGGAACTCAAGGGCAGGCCCTGGATTTGCATATAATTTGCATTTAGATTTGCATGCTCACCTGCCCAGGCAAAGGGCCTACCCCAGGAGCAGCCAGGCAGTGGCCTTTTTCTGGTAAGGAGTGGGGGTGAGGCGGAGCGGAGGCCTGGGATTTGGGGTGTCTCTCTCTCCTCTGAGTGTGAGGCCCGCATGGGCTCAGCACCGGCACTGGCTCTGGTGCTGGTGAGGCGGCCCTGGAGCTGCTGTTGGGGTGGGGGGTGGTAATGGGCAGAGACCCCTATGGCCGACCAAGCTTGGGGCCCGGGTTCTCCCTCTTGTGCTGGGGGAAGAGGAGGTGAAGAGAGGGACTCGCTGGCAGTGGGAACAGGGCCAACATGAGCGTCCGGTGAGTGCACCCCAACACCCGCCCGAGGCCCAGGGCTCAGGGCCGAGGCCTCCCCAGAATCCCCCTGCTGGGAGGGGGTGTGGAGTGCGGGCGAGATTTTCTTTTCCCTCCTGGTCTGTGGAGGTCCGGCTCGGAGAAGGCCGTGGCCTCTGTGGGGTTCGTGGGAGAGCTGGCCTTCGTGTTCCAGCGCCATGGAGGCCACGGGCCTGCGCGGCCCCCGGCGGGGCAGCAGGACGGCAGACGCTGCGGTCACAGAGGGAGGGGTGAAGAGATGGGAGCCCTGAAGTCACAGAGGGAGGGTGAAGGGTTGGGAGCCCTGAAGTCACAGAGGGAGAGTGCAGAGTTGGGAGCCCTGGGTCACAGAGAAGGGTGCAGAGTGGGTGCCCTCAGTCACTGAGGGAGGGTGCAGAGTGGGAGCCCCGCTGGAGTAAACACCAGGGCGGCTGGAGGGCTCCATGTGGGGAGGGGCCGGCGGGGATGCCTGCCTGGGGATGCAGCCTCAGGAAGGGGTTTGTCTGCATTCCCAGGGCCCTGAGCAAAGCCTGCGGGCAGGTGGGGCTCCAAGGCTGCCCAGCGGGATTCTGGGCATGGCCGGGCCAGGTGCCCACACAGGTTTCCAGGGGGCTTAGGGAGTGGCTGGAGGGAGGGAGAGGGAGGGCCAGCGGGGAAGCTCCAGCTCCCTCTCTCCGAGTCCTCCAGCCAGAGCGTGCTGTAGGCTGGAGGTAAGACAGGACAAAGAGGCTTGTGCCTGGCGGGCGGGGTGGGACTCAGTCAGGCACACCGTCCTCCGCAGCCTGGCTCTGCACTTCCTGAGGCTCCGAGCCTCGTTCTCTAGCCATGAAACGGGGTTAAAGGGGACCATGCCTATACAGCAGCCAGAGCAGAGCAGGTGCTCAATACACACATGACCCCTGCTTTTGTTCAGCACTGCTCCCCCTCCCCCGGTCCCCCTCCCACCCTCGCCCCAGCAGACCGTCAGGTCCTGCCTCGAGCAGTTGTGCTGGCCAAGCCACCTGGCTTAGTTGTTTTTCGGGTGACCAGGACGGGGGACCCCCCCTCCCCGCTCCCCAGCACCAGCTGGGTAGCCTGCAGGGCTCATCCCCAGTGAGAGAGCTGAGCCCGGGGCACCGGTGTCCCTGGAACCCAGCACCCCCTTTCCTGGCCATGGCTGACCGTAACAGCAGTAAGGTGAGGGCAGAGGTTGGCTCCAGTCTTGGCTCTGGGGGTGAGGCAAAGGCCAGCCTCCTACCTGCCAAAGGAAAGCTGGGGTTGGTTGCTAAACCTCCACCTGGATTGGACAGAGTCAGAACTGTCTGGCTTTGTTGCCAGAAAGCCGATATAAATGGCCACACAGGCAGCGGGGGCTTCCTCTGTCTCTCCTGCTGGGCGGTCTCCCTGGGCTTAGGTAGTTGTGTATAGAGAATACTCCTTTTTTTTTTTTTTAATATTTTATTGATTTTTTATAGAGAGGAAGAGAGAGGGATAGAGAGTTAGAAACATTGATGAGAGAGAATCATCGATCAGCTGCCTCTTGCACACCCCCTACTGGAGATGTGCCCACAACCAAGGTACATGCCCTTGACCGGAATCAAACCTGGGACCTTTCAGTCCGCAGGCCAACGCTCCATCCACTGAGCCAAACCGGTTTCGGCTGTATAGAGAACATGACCTTGGGTGTCCCTGGGCGTTCCACCCTCCATAACCCGGTCAGCCTTGGACACACATCTGACCCGAGGCCAAGTGCTGCCCATGGCAGCTTGTGGCCTGTGGGCTCTGAGTGTGGGGGTGCCTGTGGGCACAGCAGCCAGGTGCCCTGTTGAGCAGATGTTTGCCCAGGGATGGGTGAGCATGAGCAGTGTTAGCCTTGAGTACCTCCTCTGCCACCAGCTGCTGTCCCCGCGTCCGTTCAGCCATCTGCCCCACCTCCCATGCCCTTGCTCTGCATGACGCGCGCCCTGACCAGTTCCAAGATCATCGTCTTCATGAAGAACAGTCATTCCATGAGAGCTGCCTGCCCATTGAACTGTGTGTGTGTGTGTGTGTGAGTGTGCGTGAGAAAGAGCACTGTCCAGGGGCCTGGAGAATAAAGCTTGGCCTAAGTTAGAAAGGGTTACCTAAGGATTCATGCGCCTCTTTCCCCAAATCTGTAAAATGGGCACATCGCCCCTGTCCTGACTGCCCCACAGACTGCTTCTTGCTCCATGTGTGGGAGAAGGAGGAGGGGCATCCCTGGTACATCATGTGACAACACTTTGTAAACCGCGCAGGGTCACATATAAACACACACATGTAAAAGCCACACAGAAATCACGTTCAGCCTGTGAACGCTCTGCTGAAAGAGGAGGTATAATTACTGTCATTTCCTCCCAGGGAAGCGAAGGCCTCGCAGCTGCGTGGGGCGGGCTCCCCGCTCCGGCCCGGTCTAGAGAATGCTCGCAGCCTCTGCTTTCATCCGCACGAACAGCTGAGGAGCGCGGTGGCCGCAGCAGTAGCTTTCGGAGCAGACGGCAGATTCCCGGGCCCGCGCCCCGGGGGGTGGGAGCCCCTCCCTGGTCCCCCCAGGCCCTCGGCCGCAGGTTCCTGCTCAGCCTCCGGAACCTTCCCAGAGGCGAGGCTCCCGCCCAGCGCCCAGTCTGTGGGGCGATCCCGAGCTCTGGGTCCTACCTTGTGTGACCTCATTTGAGTGAGAGCAACAGCTGGGACCAGGGCTGAGCGGCCTGGGAGTCAGGGCCGGACACAGGCTGCTGGGGGTGGGGAGAGGCAGTGGCCTTGCCTCGGGGTGACTGCATGGGCCAAGTCTCCCTGGTGGAAGGCGTCCCCTGGTCCGTTGCCCGCTGCCCACTGCCCCGCAGCTCCCCACCAGCAGTGGGTCTCCCTCGGCCCAGCCCCTCCGGCCCCAGGAAACGCCTTCCCTCCCAGGCGCTGGCCTGGTCAGACGGCCGGACCATGACAGTCAGCCTTGGAATCAGCCGCCCGGCCCAGGCCTGTGCCTCTGCTCACTGGTCCTCTTCCGCCCGCCAGGCCCCGTGGCTCCAGGGGAAGCCTCTACCCCGTGCGAGCCGTGAGCGGCTCATTGGCACCTGTGCTGCCTCCTGGGCCTCATCCCGGCCCCCGAGCCCCTGCTCCCTCTCATGCCCCCTGTGACGGCACTTCCTCTCCACGCGGCGTCTCCGTTCCTGAGAGGCTGCTGCGGCACGCGGGACACCAGGCAGGACGAGGCTCGCTCTCTCTCTCTCTCTCTCTCTCTCTCTCTCTCTCTCTCTCTCTCTCTCGTGCTCTCTCTCTCTCTCTCTCACACACACACCCCTGCCGAAGGAAAGCTGGGATTGGTTGCTAAATCTCTACCAGGATTGGGCAGAGTAAGAACCGTCTGGCTTTGATGCCATAAAGCCGATGGGCCACACCGATAGCCCCGAACCTGTCGCGGGGTGGCTTTCTCTGGCTCTCCTCCTGGGATTCGTTCTGCTGGGGTTTTGTGCACAGAGAACACCTTGTCAGCCCACGCCCTTGGGGTCCCTGGACGACCCCGCCCTCCCTGACCCAGATGCAGGCTTCTCCACAGACCCCGGAGCCCTTCCCTGAGGTGCTGCTCCCAGACAGCCCAGCCTGGGGGACCAGAGAGCCCGGGGCACAGGCCCACCGCTCTAGGCCCCACTCTCCATCAGGAAATGAAGGGATTGGACAAAGTAATCTTTTAAGTCCCTCCAGCATTAGCAGTCTAAATCGAGGGGTCTGAGGGACAACTGCTGTCTGGCCAGCTCCCCGGAGGCCCTCCGGCCACGAGGCCCTGGACAGGCCCTGTGGGGAAGGGGCTGGGGTTAGAGTCTGTTCACTGTCAGCTGTTGGCTCGTAATTTCTCCCGGAGCCGGTGGTGCAAGGCCTTTAGGCTGAAGGATGGTTGATCTTTACCACGTCCTACAGGTTCTTGGTTGCTGGTCACAGGAACTGTTTGTGCTAAGAATCTTTTAAAAATGGGGGTGGGGGCGGGGCGGGAAAGAGCCCTGGCCAGTTTTGCTCAGTGGATAGAGTATCGGCCTGCAGAACAAAGGGTCCTGGGTTCGATTCCAGTCAAGGACACTTAGCATCGTTGCAGGGTCTTCCCCGGCCTGGGCCCTGGCCGAAGCAGAAGCAAGAGGCAACCAATCAATGTGTTTCTCTCATATCAATGTTTCTCTGTGTCTCTCCCTCCCTCTTCCACTCACTCTAAAAATCAATGCAAAAACATCCTCGGGTGAGGATTAACCAAAAAAAAGAAGAAGAAAGAACAACCATGTTTCTGGTGGACAGAGGTGAGGTCCTTGGACCCTGGCCGTGCTTCGCTTCTCTATGGGGTGGGACAGCCTCCCGGGGTGTTTGGCAATGGGGGTGGGTGGTAATTAGCATCTCAGTGCCTAGAGTGAGCTGCCAGCGTTTCATTGCGGAGAGGACATACTGGGGATAAAGTGTGTGATGTCTGGGACAGTCCCAAGTAAATCAGGACTCGATGCCCCACATTGCTGTCCTTCACCAGGGACCCCGGCGGCATGCTCACAGCTGGAGACAGGACATATCTGGGACGCCGGCCCCTTGGAAGGGCAGCTGTGGAAAGGCACCTGGCCTCAGGTTCTGCTCTCTCCCTGTAACAGTGCCCTCGTGTGGCGGCCACATTCCGGGGCTGGTGCCAGGGTCAAAGGCACTGCAATGCAAGTAAAGGGTCTGTGTGGTGCCTGGCAAAAGCCACGTGCTGCAGAGACACAGTGGTGCAGGCATGTGAGGATGGTGAAGCAGGTGTGCCCGGAGAGGGAGCTGTGGACCGAAGGCACGGCACTCCGTCCCCGCTGCTCCGTGTCGTCCCGGAGGGACCAGCCTGGCCGCCTGCAAGTGCTCTGTCTGGGGAGGTCGCCCCTCCTGCCGAGGGCCTGGACTCTGTCTGTCTCCAACACGCACACACAGTAGGGCTTCCGGAAGCTGCCGCAGACCCCTCGCCGGGCTGGGTTGGATGGATGCAGGGGTTGAGCTGGGCCCACTGGGCGGTCCTCTCGGGCCAGTTCCAGCTGTGGGAAGAGGGCAGTCAGAGTGAAGACAAACAATACACCAGAGGTAGGTTTCCCCTTGTTCGAATGGAGAACATACAATGCTGAATAAATCAGACCAGAGCACACTGGCACTGGTTTGAGTGCTCTCACTGTAAAGCCAGTTCTGCCCGCCTGCCCGGGAGCGGAAGCCTGTGTGTGGAGATCGGCCTCTTCGTGGACGGGAGCCTCAGGTCCGCACGGCTGCTGGCCGGGATGGGCTGGCGCCACGCTCTGTCCTGGCATGGCCTCGGTCAGCAGGTCAGGTCACTGCAGGTCCTCAGGCCGAGCCTGGAGAATGCCTGCTGCGGAAAGGTGACCTTGGAGCCCAGATGGCAGATCCGTCCTTCCCCAGAGGAGGGCGCCCTGCGTGGAGCGGGACCACTGAGTCAGAAGGAGCATCCTGACGGGCAGACGTGGGTCCGCGCTTCGCAAAGCTGCAGCGTGCTCACACAGAGTGACGTCTGAGCTTCGGTCTTCTGTCGTGTGATTGTGGGTGGGAGGTAAAGGTTTGAGGGTATTTATTTCACAGGTAATGCCTGTGTGCCAATGTAATACTGATAACGGCAAAAATACTGAGAGGGCCGGCCCTCTCCTCAGGAACCACCACCACTGACCTCACCTACCTGCAACCCTCTGCACGGTCAGTGCTGGCCAGGTCACACCTGACACAGAGGCCAGTGCTGGGCCAGGTCACACCTGACACAGAGGTCAGTGCTGGCCCAGGTCACAGCTGACACAGAGGCCAGTGCTGGCCCAGGTCACAGCTGACACAGAGGCCAGTGCTGGCCCAGGTCACAGCTGACACAGAGGTCAGTGCTGGCCCAGGTCACAGCTGACACAGAGGTCAGTGCTGGCCCAGGTCACACCGGACACAGAGGCCAGTGCTGGGCCAGGTCACACCTGACACAGAGGTCAGTGCTGGCCCAGGTCACAGCTGACACAGAGGTCAGTGCTGGCCCAGGTCACAGCTGACACAGAGGTCAGTGCTGGCCCAGGTCACACCTGACACAGAGGTCAGTGCTAGCCCAGGTCACAGCTGACACACAGGTCACACCTGACACAGAGGTCACACCTGACACAGGTCACACCTGATACAGAGATCACTGCTGGCCAGGTCACACCTAACACACAGGTCACACCTGACATACAAGTCACACTTGACACACCTGACACAGAGGTCACACCTGACAGAGGTCACACCTGACACACAGGTCACACCTGACACAGAGGTCACACCTGACACACAGGTCACACCTGACACAGAGGTCACACCTGACACAGAGGTCACACCTGGCACAGAGGTCACACTTGACACAGATGTCACACCTGACACAGAGGTCACACCTGGCACAGAGGTCACACCTGACACAGAGGTCACACCTGACACAGGTCACACCTGATACAGAGGTCACACCTGATACAGAGATCAGTGCTGGCCAGGTCACACCTAACACACAGGTCACACCTGACATACAAGTCACACTTGACACAGATGTCACACCTGACACAGATGTCACACCTGACACAGGTCACACCTGATACAGAGATCAGTGCTGGCCAGGTCACACCTAACACACAGGTCACACCTGACATACAAGTCACACTTGACACAGATGTCACACCTGACACAGATGTCACACCTGACACAGGTCACACCTGATACAGAGATCAGTGCTGGCAAGGTGACACCTAACACATAGGTCACACCTGACATACAAGTCACACTTGACACACCTGACACAGAGGTCACACCTGACAGAGGTCACACCTGACACACAGGTCACACCTGACACAGAGGTCATACCTGGCACAGAGGTCACACCTGACACACAGGTCACACTTGACACAGAGGTCACACCTGGCACAGAGGTCACACCTGACAAACAGGTCACACTTGACACAGAGGTCACACCTGACACAGAGGTCAGCGCTGGCCCAGGTCACCCTGCTTGTACGCAGCAGAGCGTACAGTCATCGTGGGGAGCCTGGCTCGGGGTCTGAGTGGGTAGCCATTGTGCTGAGTGCCCAGGGCTGGGGTAGGCCCGGGATGGAGTGGTGAGCGGAGGGGAGCTCACAGCCTGCAGGGAGCCCTGCCCACTTCCCTGCCTCCCTGCTCCCGAGGACCCACTGTGCCCTCCACCTCGTGGCAGTGCCCAGGTGGACGCCTCGCCCAGGCCCCTGCCTTCTGGGGTGGGGTGTGACGGGCCCCGCGCTGGCTCAGCTCCCAGGGAGGAGCCCCATGAGAGAGACATCGGTGCCCTGAGGGGGAGAGCACAGTGCCCCCTCCTCCCCGGGCGCAGCTCGTGGTGGTCAGTCCCGGGGTCATTCTGGTGACTGGGGATAGTTCCGGGTGCACCTGGGAGGAAGCCTCGGTTGGCCAGACACCCCCTCCCACCCCAGGGGCCCACGGGTGACGAGTGCCTGGTGTCCCCTTTCTTCCCACAAACCAGTCCCCGTGGCCAGACGCAGGGCAGAGCGAGGGAGTTGATGCAACGGGGATTTAGGTTTGGGGGTGACCCCGGGACGGCCAAATGCCGGGGGCGATCTCTGGTGTAAAAATATCGCCGGCTATTTCCGACCGGCTAATCTCGTGGCGGCTTCGGTGCTCCGAGCTGCTCGCGGGGAGATTAACTGGGCTTACGGCCGGGCGTCTGTCACAGCACAACCAGCCCACGGCTTCATCTCGTATAAAACCTGCCATCCCCTCCGAGCGGGAAGCGCGCTGCGGATCTGGCGTCTCTTCACAGAGGAGTGCTCCCTCCGCTGTTCTCTGATGCCACCCCGCTGGCCGGGGAGCGGGAGCAGGGGGAGCGAGGGAAGGAGGCGTTTCCGTCCAGGGGTTGGTCTCCGCGTTAGGACCGGCCCGGAGGGGGAAGGAGAAACCTCATCAGGCCCCGAGCTGGTGGCAGGGAGCGCCCGGGCTCGGCGGCCAGGCCGGCCTTGCTGGTGCTGGCGCTGGCTCCGCCTCGCTGTGTGATTTGGGACATTCCTCCCCATGAGCCTCCAACTCCCAGGGCCCACCTCCTTCCTGGGTGTGAGGATTACATGGGAACATTCCCGGAAGCACAGAAGGCCGGTGCAGGCACAAAGTAGGTGCGCAGTTCATGGCTGGCTCCTTTCTTGGGAGAGCTCTGGGCCATTGGCCAGGAAACGGGTGGGTGGCACAGGCTCCAAGACCTCGACCTCCTCAGCCATCCTGTCCTGAGCGGCCACACAATGTGCACCCGGGAGGAGCCTGCAAACCTCCCCAGGCCCACCACTGAGGGCCAAGGCGCTGACCCCGCCTCTCCTCCCCAGTCCCACCCAGCGCGCCTGCCTGAAAGGTTTCCGTCGTGTCCCCCACACATGGCAGACCCACACCTGCCACCGAGCTGCTGTGCAGGGGTCCTCCGTCCAGGCTCAGCGCCAGCCCCGTTCCCAGAGCTTCCTCTCTGCCGCTGAGTAATGGACCTCTCTCTCTCTCGGGCTCCCGAGAATCAGTGCTCAGCCCTCTGTTCACCGCCCTGGCTCTGGGGGACCCTTGCTGGCCACTCCCCTCCCTGATGCCTTCCCCCCCACTAGGCCTGCTGACCATGGCTGCTGCTCTGACCCCCTGAGGAACCACGCCTTTCCTGGTCCCCGTCAGCAAGGACGCGGGGGAGGAGAGCCCTGAAGTGGGGGGCAGGAGCAGGTGAAGGGTGGGAAAGGCGTGGAGTCTCACAGGCTGCAGAGGGCGCTGTGCCCGGCATCCTTTGCAGTCACCTTAGGCCCCCGGCCCCTGGGGGGAGGGGGGGTGCTGTGACCAGAACAGCAAGCCCACCCCTCAGACTCACACCTGGTCATGTGGCACCAAACTCTGTCACATTCTGTTTTACTGTTGGGCAGTCTGTGTGTGTGTGTGGGGGGGGGTAGTGATGCCATCCTCCCTCCTTTGACACCACGGCTCAGAGGCTATTGGGACTGCCTGAGGTCACACAGCTGGCCAGGCGAGCAGGAGGGAAGGTAGACTCTCCCCACACCCCCCCTGCTCCGGCTGCTGCACACACTCCTGGCTCTTCTCTGAGCTGCCGAGGTTCTGAAGATTCCAACAGGAGACTGAGAAGGAGGGAAAGCCCCACCTGAAGGCCACGCCAGCCTCAGCGAGGCCCCGGGTACTTCCCTTCCGTGGCGAGGGACCTGCGTACCCACTCTCTGTGCCCTGGGGCCAGCCTTCACCTGGGCACGTGGCTGAGATCTGAGGGGCCAGTGCCTCAGTGTCCTCTTTGTGCATCTGCTCACTCTCTCTCTGGGCAGGTGAGGTGAGACTGAGTCCATGTTATGGAAGGGCTCTGGTTTTGAGCTGACAGGTGACTGTGACGGTAAAATAGGAGGGCCGATGAAAGTGCAAAATGCTCTTGTTTTACGCCCGAGGGCGATGCTTCCTGATAGCCACGCGCTGTCAGCCGCAAGCAGCATGAGTGATTTGTCTGAGCCTCCCCGGCCCAGGCTCAGAGACAGCTCACATCCACGGAGGAGAGCCAGGAGCCGCTGTCTTTCATCCACCGGCAGGTGGCTGGACGGTCCTGGCCACTCCATCAATTAGATCTTCTCACTTGTGTCTGCAGAGACTCTGTCCTTGGCTCTGGCAGGCCTGAGGCCCGCGTGCAGGCAGAGGCAGGCGTAGAGGTGGGTGCTCCTGCGGGAGGTGGGGAGGCCAGGGGAGGGCTGTGTCACAGGCCGGGGGCTGGGGCAGATGTCAGCGGGAGAGAAGGAGGCTGGGAGTGTGTGTTAGGGATTGCGGGGGGCAGGCGGAGGAAGAAGTGCCGCCTGTACTTTGTGGTTTGACTTGTCCTTAGCTCCTTGCCAGCTCAGAAAGGGCGGCAACGCCGGTTTTCGCCCCGAATCCGTATACTCGGTGTTACTTTGGGTAAGTTAGTTCACTTTGAGTCCACATCTCCTTACCATCCTATGGAAAATAGAAGTAGGATAGTAGCATCGCACCCTGGCCAGTTTGGCTCAGTGGATAGAGCATTGGTCTGCAGACTGAAGGGTTCCGGGTTCGATTCCGGCCAAGGGTACATACTTGGTTGCAGACATCCCTTGCCCTGGTTGGGGCTCATGTGAGAGGCAACCAATGGATATGTCTCTCTCACTTCAACGTTTCTCTCTATCTCTTCCTCTTCCTCACACTCTCTTAAAAAAAAATCAATAGGGAAATATGCTCGGGTGAGGATTAGCAACAACAAGAAAAGATTTTTAAAAAAGAATAAAATACTTTAAAAAAGAAGAAGAAGAAGAAGAAGAAGAAGAAGAAGAAGAAGAAGAAGAAGAAGAAGAACAAGAAGAACAAGAAGAACAAGAACAAGAAGAACAAGAACAAGAAGAACAAGAACAAGAAGAATAGCAGTGTCGGCGTCGCCTAGGAAGTCCCTCGGATGTGGAATCATTCCCGGGACATCCTCCTCCTCCTTCCATATGTTCTCCCGCCTGAGTCAGCTCCGGCGTTCTCCCCTCGGGGCTCTCTCTGAGCCCCCGAGCCGTTTGTCAGGCCCGTGCAGTCTCTCTGGCCTCGATGGGTGCAGCTCCCAGCACCATGAAGCTGTGTGTGAGGGGTCTGGTCGGCTAGGTTGTCTCAGGAAGCAGCCAGGACCCCAGAGTGAGGTCCCCTGTCCCCACAGGCTGGCACTGTCTGAAGTGCCGGTCCCACAGCCCCCTCCCAGGAAGGTGCGTGCGTGCGTGCGTGTGTGTGTGTGTGTGTGTGCAGTTGTATTATTCTGTCCCCGATGGCTGAATATGGAAGCTGGCAGCCAGGTGGTGCTTGAGGAGCAGGGTGTCCCCTGTGTGTTGTGGTGGAGGCTACAGATCTCACGGTTAGAAATCGGACTCTGGGCCCAGCTGGCCTGCGCCCGCCGCTCAGAGCCTCACTCACCAGTCTGTGGTCTTGGGTGAGTGGCTTTGATCTCAGCCTTAAGCGGGGAGGAGTGTAATGCCGGCCTGGTAAGGCAGTGGGGAGACTAGGAGAGGCCCTATAGAAACGTGCCAACAGGGGTGCTGGCGTGTTGAGGATGCTCGGCTGTGATTTGTTGACTGAATCTCAGCAGGGAAGTCTCTCAGGAGGTGAGCAGGCTCGGGGAAGGGAACCTGGCGAAGGTGGATCCTGAGAGAAGCTTTCCTGCACCTCAGTGTGCCCACCTGCGGAATGGTGTGATTGCGTGACCTTGGCGAATACTCCAGCCACTGCGAGTGGGCATCTCTGAGCTTCTCGGGGTCTCCTGGCCGCCACCCTCCTCTTCCCCAGAACAGACTTGCTCGACTCTCAGCAGTGGGACTGTCCAGGAGGTGGTGGTGGAGGAGGAGGAGGAGGGATGCTGCCACTCCCGGAGCCTCTGGGCACTCAGGGCCCAGTGGGGCAGCTGATGCACTTGCTGTAAGAGGTCGCCCCCATGTCTCAGCCGGAGCCGAGGACAGACGTGTGTTCAGTGCTGCTGCCCCTGGCTCCCCATGCTCCACATGAGATGGTGTAAGCCGCCCTGACCAGTGAAGCTCAGTGGCTTCCTCCATGCGCTGCCTGGTACATTCTCCCAGAGGCCGGCTCAGAGCTAAGCCAGGAATATGAATGCGGTCCAGCAGCGGGCCCTTCCCCTCCGTAAAGCTGAGGGAGTTGAGGGCAAGTGGGTCCCTGCACTCTGAGCAGCAGCCAAGGGGTTTGTGTGGTCCTTGGTCTTCCTGGTGGACAGGGCGTGGCTTCCAGCAGCAGACCTGGGACCAGGCTCTCTCCTCCTCCTGGTCAGAGGTGGTCCTTCTTAAAGGGGCAGGCCTCTCCACGAGGAGGCAGGGCCCTAATTCCCTCCCTCAGGGCTGCTCCTGTTGGGGCTGGAACGCTGAGGTCCCCAGCTGAGAGCGCCCTGCGGACGCCGCCCTCCCCGTCAGTGGCCCTGGCCCAGCAGCAGCTGCCAGGGAGCTCCCCGTGTGAGCCTGTGTCGCAGGAGCCACCTGCCGGGGGCATGGGGTCTGCAGCCTGGTCCATCCTCCCCATGTTTCCGGGCTGAGGCAGCGCCGGCCGACGGGAAGGGCGCCCCACGGGCCGCCATGGCAGGGGCAGGCTGGGAAGTGGGTCGGGCTCCTGCTCCTGCACCCAAATGCCTCCGCTCCCAATACCTGTCCTTCCGCTGTGGCTGCGCCTTTTCCAAACTGGCCTCCAGGGTCCAGGCAGCTCTCGAGGTCTCTCCTGGGGTCTCTGTCTTCCAGGTGAGCATGCCCCTCCCTCAGAACACGGTCTTACACCTCTCACCTCCGGCTGTGGTGGCTACAGAGGGCACCGAGACCCTCTTTGGGAGCAATGGAGCCACATGTCTGTTCTGGGGCTTGTTCGCTGTGTCATCTCAGCAAGTCGCCTACCTCTTCTCAGCCAGTAAAGACAGTGATGGAGAGAAGCGGCGCCTCCTCCCGCAGGATGGGACAGGTGGACGGAGGCGATGGAGTGAACCCGCCTGCGGCTAGTAGCTGCTCAGTAAATATTTATCCTCTAAACGAGGGCTTCCGACCCTTCAGCGTAGCAGAGCGGTGGCTCTCCTTGCCACGCAATGTGTTACCTGTCCCTGTGCAGGGCTGGAGGAGCCTCTGCGGGGCGGTCCGCCTCTGGCTCACCTTTGCCCGCGCCGGTAAACAGTCGGCACTCAGGAAGCGCTGTGGCACGAGGTGCTTGGCAGTCCTGAGAGTGGGCTCGCTGCCGCTGGCCGCGAGGGTCTTGCCAAGCCCGCTAACCGAGCCTCCCTCGCCCGCAGCCCGCCCGGAGGATGCCGGCACCAGCCTGTACTTTGTGAATGACTCCGTGCAGCAGGTCACCTTCTCCAGCTCCGTGGGGGTCGTGGTGCCCTGCCCGGCCGCGGGGTCCCCCAGCGCAGCCCTTCGATGGTACCTGGCCACGGGCGACGACATCTACGACGTGCCCCACATCCGGCACGTGCATGCCAACGGCACGCTGCAGCTCTACCCCTTCTCCCCCTCCGCCTTCAACAGCTTCATCCACGACAATGACTACTTCTGCACCGCGGAGAACGCCGCCGGCAAGATCCGCAGTCCCAACATCCGCGTCAAAGCAGGTGAGGCCGCCGCCGGCTGCCGGGAGCGCGGGCTGCAGGGCCCGGGGGGGAGCGGGCAGCCCCCATCACGCTGGAGACACATGTGTAACATTGCGGGGGTGGGGGGTGGCTAAAGTCAGTCCCTCGAGGAAAGCTCTGTTCTTTGGGAGCTTAGTTCTCTGCCATCACTCTAGGTCCTTAGTCTGAGAGCACCCCTTGCTATTTATTTTTAATGTTTGTGCTGATTTCAGAGTGGCAGGGGGAGGGAGAGGGAGACAGAAACATCCATGATGAGAGAGAATCATGGATGGGCTGCCACCTGCACACCCATCACTGGGGATGGAGCCACAACCCGGGCCTGTGCCCAGACTGGGAATCAAACCATGACCACCTGGTTCCTAGGTCGACGTTCAGCCCCTGATCTCAGTTTCCTCACCTACAAAGGGTTCGCCAGTCTCTGTCCTGCTCCTCACTGCCTGTGACCACTGTGAGATCACACACATCTACATGCAGTGCTCCTGTTGGTGCTTGACTCAGGGAAACATCCAATGAGCGCTTTCCTTCCTTCTTAAATTAAAAATAAAGACTTTATTGAAACAACTACAGGCCCAACCTGCACCTTCTCTCAATCTGGGACCCCTCAGGGGATGTTCAACTGCTGGTTTAGGCAGAATTGGGCCTAAACTGGCAGTAGGATATCCCTCTCACAATCCAGGACCGCTGGTTCCTAACCACTTGTCTGCCTGATCATCCTAACCACTCTGCCTGCCTGCCTCATCACCTCTAACCACTCTGCCTGCCTGCCTCATCACCTCTAACCACTCTGCCTGCTTGCCTGATCTCCCCTAACCATTCGCCTGCCTGCCTGATTGCCCCTAACCACTCGCCTGCCTGCCTGATCGCCCCAAACCACTTCTTCCTTGGCCCCTGTCACCGCAGCTTCCACTGGAAGGTCGTCCGGCTGTCCGGTCTAATTAGCATATTACACTTGCATTATTATAGATATATAAGGAGAAGGGGATTTATTATACACATGCAGTTTGATGCATTTCCCGAAGTCTAACTGATACGCAGCTCAGGACATAGTCAGTCATGCGGAAGCCCCTGTGCGTTTCCCATCAGCAGGCCCCGGAGAAGCCGCTGTCCTGACTCTGCCATGTTGATGTTGCCGGTGTCTGTACTTTATAAAACTGGAGTCCCTCAGTCCGTGTTTTCTTAGCCGTTTGCTCACCATTCTGTGTGTGTGAATCACCCTGCCTCTCATAGCCGCGGCCTCCTGCTCCCCCCGCTGCCCTTCCTCTGCCCGGGGATGGCCGTGTGAGGCCAGTGTTCTCTCCAGAACAGCCATTCAGCTCACATTCATGGTGGGAACTGTTAGCCGGCGGTTTTGGCCTTTGGAAATAGTAAGAGGGCAGGGCAGTGGGGCTCCTCAGGTGGCTGCACTAAAGAAAACAGTCTCATTTCCCTGAGGCAGGTCTGCAGGCCTGGCATGGCCCGGCAGCCACTTGGTGAGGATGGCCCTGTCCGCCGGTGTCACATTCCGCTGTGAGGTGGGCCGGCCTGGCCTCGCTGAGCCCCTCTTGGCGAGGACGGCGCTGTCCGCAGGTGCCGGCCTCAGCGGTGAGGGCGCCTCCACAGGAAGGAAGCAGGGACCTTGGGGAGTGGTTTTCTGGGAAGAGCTGTGGTGAGAGGGGACAGGTGGCCTGGGAGCCCCTGCAGGGATCCCAGCCTTGAGCACCGTCCTATCCTTTGGCACAGGAGAGAGGTCTGGAGCAGGTCTCTGGCTCCGGGGCCGCCGGGCTCAGGAGTGCTTGTCACAAGTACAGTTTCCGAATCGTGAGCCCAGGCGTGTGGGAGCGAGCAGGGTGAGACTTCTTCATTAAACAGCTGACCTTCTTACCATTTCCTCCGGGGCGGGAGAGACCTCAGAACCCAGGGCCACGCAGGGCGCTGGCCTCCCGGGCTAGAGGAAGTGAGGTCACATGACCTGGCACAGACTGCCTTCGTTGGGTTTGGGTGCAATTCTCACAAAGTCCCTATAGAGTGTTTCCAGCCAACAAGGGACCGAGAGAGGCTGCCCAGAGCGCCAGCGCTCACAAAGATGGCACTGTAATGTGGCCCACTCCGGGTGCTAGGCCTTCTCCCTGCTGCATTACTGTGACTGTCATCATTGTTATTATTTCCTTTTACAGAGTAGGAGGCAGTGCCCGCCTGTCTGACACCCTAACCACTGGCCTCTGCTGCTCCCTAGGCCCATCCTGGGGGTAGGCCCCAACCCCACCTTCTCCTCCTCCCCTCTGCTTCCCTCCAGGGTCAGCTCCCCCAGTCTCCCCCGTGTGCGCCCCGCACCTGCAGTGCTGCGCTCACACCCAGGACGAGCCAGCGGCAGCGCCTGCCTTCACCCCTCTCCCTCCCCCTCAACTGTGCCCCTTCCCATCACACCACGCACCAGCACTGGGACAGAATGGAGCCCTCAGCAGGCCGCAGGGCAGCCGACAGGATGAGGCTCTTGATGGACCTGGGGCAGGGTGGGGGGCTGCTGGGCTCGGATGTCCCCCTGACAGCCAGGCAGGGAGGGCAGGAGGGCACCACCCAGGTGTTGGCTGAGGACAGGGTCGGAGGCAGTGGGGCTCCGGATACCCCTCAGCAGAGAAGGGCTGAGCGAGCTCCCAGGAGAGGCCAGGCGGAGGAGGACAAGGAGGATAAGGAGGGGCAGTTCCCTGGGCCCGCTAAGGCTGGGCCGGTCCACATGGGCCTGACCCAGGGACTGGCTAAGGTGACAGCCCAGAACCAGCCGGGCCGGCACGCTGCTCAGGGGCGGCAGTGTTAGGAGGTGGAGAGCGCAAGGCGGCTATGCTTCGCAGGAGCGTGGAGACGCCCGCCCGCCCGCCCGCCCGGGGCTCCGCACGCTGCGTTTCTAGAGACACAGAGAGCGGCAGCCATTCTGCCCAGCAAGCCCCCAGCTCTGCTCCCGTCCTCCACTTCCCCAAACTGCCTCTCACAGTGCGTGGCTGTGCCCAATCCCAACAAAAATCTGTTATGAGATCACGTGTCCATTTTTATTTGGCAGCTTATGGCTCCCTGGCCCAACACTCTTGCCGCCCTGGGCCAAGGAATAATGTGGGAACTCCAGTTTGGCTTCCTGGGATGAATTCTAGAACATTCCCTCACATCACACCCCCTGTTGAATGTGATCACACTGCAGGGCTCAGGCGCCTCAGCGTCCTTCCCGTTTAATACAGTTTGTTAGCCCCCTGCCCGGGGGGCGGCCAGTGTGGGCTGTGGACCTGTGAAGGAAGCTGGTGTCAGAGGCAGAGTGGGCTGCCCAGGGCGGAGAGGAAGGGGGAAGGGGGAAGAGGGGAGGAGCTTGCTAAAGAAGGAGCCGCACAGGCAGGAGTCAGCTGTGTGGCTCAGTGGTTGAGCATTGACCTATGAACCCCAAGGTCACGGTTTGATTCCCTGTCAGGGCACGTCTCTCTCATTGATGTTCCTCTCTCTCTGCCTCTCCCTTCCTCTCTGAAATCATTTAAAATATATATATATATTGTTAAAATCCTGGCAGGGACTCCGGGCCGGGTGAGTGGGAGGGAGGAAGAGGTGGGGGAGGCTGAGGCTGATGCTGAGGGCGCTGAGGCCTCTCTGGGCCCGGTGCCCAGCGGAGCCGCGACACAGGCCCTCCCGCCGTGTCTCCGCAGTGTTCAGGGAACCCTACACCGTCCGGGTGGAGGATCAGCGGTGCATGCGTGGCAGCATGGCCGTCTTCAAGTGCCTCATCCCCTCCTCCGTGCGGGAGCACGTCAGCGTGGAGTCCTGGGAGAAGGACACGGTCTCCATCGTCCCAGGTAGGAACCCGCCGGCCACGCCAGGGTGTGTGTGTGTGTGGGCGGGGTAGGGGGGCGGGGAGCGATGTCGCAGGGTGCTGTGGGGCGCTGAGCTCGCCGAGGCCTTGAGGCCGTTTGTTCTGGTGATGTTTCGGCAAAGTGTCTTTGGTGGCCGCTCGGTGCCCTCGGCGTGTGCCAGTGGCCTCTGCCAGTGGGGCCTGACCCTGGACCCTGGCCCTTTCTCGCCCTCGCTCTTCAGGATGGGCATCGGGGCTGGAAGCCGCATTTAGGGAGGTCGTGGGAGAGGAGCGTAGAGGCTGATGTGTGGCTGCGTCCTTGCATTTCTGCAGGGCCGTCTGGGCTTTTCATTAGGCAGCTGAGACCCCTCAGAACCCCGGCTGCCCCCCCCCACCCCCCACCCCCGCTGCCCGCCTGGCCCTGGGAGGGCGGCGGATGCCAGGCGGCTAGGGTGCTGCCTTCAGCATCGGCTCCTTTTCCTGGTCAAGGGTTCCCCTTCAGCAGGAAAACAGACCCCAAGAGAGGACGCAGGTCCTCGCAATGCCTCCAGGCCGCGTGACACACCGTGTCCCCTCGTCCACCTCCCGGCTCCCCGCGGCCCAGGGCAGAGGCCGGCAGCCCCCTCCTTCTTCCCGGCCCCGGCTCCGTCCTGCGGAGGAGGCACGTGGCCTGGTGCCGACGCCCGTCAGCGCTGACGTCCCATCACGGGTCTCAGGAGGCGACCCCGCCGCTCAGGTGTCCGTGAGCTGGGAGGACAGACTTCGGTGCACGCAGCTCGACAGTGGGGCTCCCCGGTCCCGCGCTCTGGGCCCTGTGGGCGGCCATTGAACGGTCGCTGCTCTGGCCACTGTCGGGACCTTCCCCTCGGGGGAGCCCGGCCTGGCAGGGTGATGCTCTGGGTGGTCCCAGGGCCCAGCAGGGAGGAGACGGGCGCCTGGCGTGTTTGCAGCTAAGGAGGCAGCACCTTCCTGTGAGGCACGGGCCTGTGTTTGCTCTGGGGGCACCTTCCTCCTCTCAGTTGCGGGCAGGTGGCCAGCTTGTCCTGCCTCCTGGCCCCAGACCTGGTGACGGGCAGGAGTCCGAGGCCTCGTGAGCAGCTGCGTGTGAAACCACAGTGAGCAGGAGGCTGGTGCCCACTCGGGCTGGGGGAAAGCCTCTGTGGGCAGCACACGGGGTGCGGGCGCACCAGAGGCCCGGGCGGTGCTGGAGCGGTGGCTGGGCCGGCCAGGTGGCCCTGTCAGCTCCACCCACAGGGTCCGGGAGGAAGAGGCCGGGTCGCCTGTGCCCCGATGAGGCACCAGGCGCACAGCCCCCAGGGGTGAGGCTGCAGGGACGTGGGCTGCTGAGGCCAGAGAGACCTGGGCCTGCCACCTCCCTGGCGAGGCCCCAAAGCAATGGGCACTGCATGTCTTGTGTGTGCACCTGGCAGACGGAAGGTGACTCAAAGTCCTACACACGCGCTTTCTGGACTAAGTCACACTCATTAAAGGAAGAAGAAGACAGAGAAAAGGAGGAGGAGGAGAAAAGGAGAAGGAATTCTGAGTGCTTCCGATACGCCAGGCACTGGGCTAAGGAACGCTCATATAATATCTCATTTTATCCGTATAAAACGCCCATGCTGTACCTTCACCCTCTTCCTTTACAGAGAGGGTCACACAGCCAGTGGAGGGGCAGGGCAGGCCCTGCCTGTCTTCCCAGCCTGTGTACTTAGCTACAGGGAGCTGTGCTGCTGGCAGCGAGGCCTCGGCCTCCTGAGGGGAGAACCTGTTGGCTTTACAGGGAGGCTTTTTGGAACCGAGTGGAATGTACTGATTCATAAGCATCTAGAATTTAGGACCCGACTGCCTGGGCTTGACACTCACCGCTTACCAGCTGGGCCAGTCACTTACCACCCAGAGCCTCAGTTTCCCCAGCCATGTGCAATGAGGAGGAGGATTAACTACTTAAGAAGGAGAAGTGTTTACATGGAATGTTGGAGTCTGTGGGAGAACAGTCCTGCTCTGATGTGACCCGCATGCAGGGAGCGCCCGTGCTGCTGCTTCCTGGTGGGCACGTGTGTCACACGTAACAGGGTCTGTGTCCGCGAGACTGAGCTTCCCGAGGGCGGGAACGGGACTGCTCTCTCCCACACTCCTTGCCTCCTAACACCGCCCCAGCACACGGCACAGCCCATGCCATTCGGGGTGACTGACGGCCGGCTGGGGAGGCATTGGGACAGCGTGGACAGAGGCCTGCAGAGCAGTCAGCGCTGGGCGCAGGGCGAGCAGCCAGCCCAGAGAGCAGAGCAGGGTGAACTGGCCCCTGGGCTCGGTGCTGGAGGCAGCGAGCTGGGGTGCGGGGGGCTACGTGGTGAGACTCTGGAAGTGGGTGCTTCGGCCCGTCTTTCCTGTGGGGACTGGGCTGCGGTCCCGAAGGGCCAGTGCTCAGTGGATTGTGCTCTCCTGCACGCGCTGGCAAGCTTGGTTCTGCGGGACCCCTTTCTCTCCTTCCACCTCGGAGACTTCCTCCCCTGCTCAGCCCTCCAGCCTCCCATCGTCATTCAGATCTCATCACAGCTACAGTTCAGACCAGGGACAGACTCCCCGAAGCACCCCCTCCACTCCCTGCACCGGAGGAGCCCCTGAGAGCCAGGCACAGCGGGTGGCCGATCCGGCTCTGTAGCTGAGGGCCCCGAACCTGGGCCCGCACGTTGCATGCTTTCCTTTTGGAAAATACAAATTCTTTATAGATTTTTTTTCACAAACATATGATTCTCTGCTACCCACGCTCGCACTGGACTGAGTGTGCACTTGACAGTGTCGGCTGGGAGGTCGGAAGGCGGCCATGCCGGGGTCAGGGGTTGGGGGTGGGGGTGGAGTGATGAGGTTGCCTTGGGTTGAGGAAGGACTGGAGCCGGCGTTCCATCCCGTCCAGGGAGCGTGGTGTGGACTCTGCAGGCTGGGCGCAGCTCCTCACCAGACACAGGGCCAACGGGAGCAGGTGCTCAAGGGCAGGAGGCGGAGCAGAGGCTGAGGTGGCCAGTCAGGCCGGGAGAGCAGGTGCCTGGGAGGAAGGGGTGGGTCCAGGCCCCTGGGAATGAGGAGCCAGCCTTCAGGATTTCTCCGAGGGGCTTTGGAAGGAATTTGAGGCTTGGGGCTACACAAGCCCTGTGCATTGGAAAGCTGTTCCCAGGCCAGCCTCCCTGCTGCCCACGTCTGGGAGGGGGAGGGGCGGGCAGGTAAGCTCCTGGAGCCGGCCTCTGAGTGCCGCTGCGCTCTCCCAGGGGTCTGTGGGGCTGGAGAGCCAGCCCTGAAGTGCTGCTTTCCTGGAGCCACACCTGCCCCTTCCCACACCCCTTCCTTCCCTCCACGCGGCACCCCCCTTCCATCAGGCCGTTTAAAGACACGTGGGCAGAAGCAGCCTCCACCTGTGCTGTGCGGACTCTGCCTCACTTCCCTCCCGGGACCTGGTCTCTGGGGAACTCACTCTGAGCGGGCTGCTTGGGAGTCGGGGCCAGGCTGTGCACAAACACGCCATTAAGGCCTGCAGCGAAGCCGAGTGGTTTAATTTCCCATCTGCACGCGCCCCATTACGAGGCGTGTTATTGGATATAGAGATAAATCCGGCCCTGTTTCTAATAGCTTTTAATTTCCACCAGACCTGATTATATCGATGCGGGCTCCTGCGGGAGTTTCCCAGCATGCTCTTCTCCAGTATCCTGCGGCGGCGGCGGCCCTGGCGGGGAGGTTGGGACACGGCCCAGATGCAGGCCAGATGTGCTTGCTGCTGCCCTGGGGGCCAGGCCTGGATCCGCTGCCTCGTCTATGGAGACGGGGCTCCTGGTGTGGGCTTGTCCTCCGCCTGGCTGGGCCGGGTGAACACTGCGTACACTGTGTGCTGAGGAGGGGGCCGCAGGGCCGAAGGACCTGCCCAGGGGTCTTTTCTGAAAGTGGGCAGTGCTCCCTGCCTGCAGTGCCTGTGCGAAGGAGCACCACCCTCCCACGCCCGTCCTCCCCGGGGTCCCACGTTGTTCATGGGTTTCTGCACCTCCTTTCTCTGGCCGGGGTCTGCTGCGCGGGCCTGCACGGTCCCTCCTCTCCTGCGCCTGCCGCCCCCCCTGGGTCCCTATACTGGGGTCCCGTGTCCTCTTCCTGAGGCCTCCCCTAACCCGGGCAGAACTCTCCCTCTGCTCCCACCCCTCAGCACTTACTCCGTCTGCTGTCTGTTGTCGGCGATGTTGCTGTCTGTCCGTATGCTGCAGGAGGAAGAGCCTTACAGCTCTTCCTCCTGAGGGCCCACAGCACTCACCCAGAATTGCATGAGACAATGAATGACGCCCTCTCTATACTGAGACCCTGTGGCGGCCATTGTGTGTATGTGCTCACACACCTCTCACCCTTGCAATACGCTTAGATAGAGGACATTTTTGTTGTGTCGGTCTCCCTCCCCGGCCCTCACCCACCCAATCTGATGTATGAGGACATTGCAGCTCAGGGAAGTTAAGCAACTTGCCCCGGACCACACAGCGAGGTAGCCTGGTTTGAGTTGGGACCCGTGGGAGGCTCTGCCCACTGCCTCTCCAGAGCAGGCTTCCCATCCACAACGACTGTCCTCGGGCCCCACAGAGGAGGGGGCCGCCCCGCCTCCAGGACCTGCATGGGCACTGGGGGGGGTGTGCAGTGACACAGGTATTGCTGTTCCGAGGGGCAGTGCTCTCCAGCCGAAAGGCCCGTGGACGAAACAGGCCCCTCACAGGGGGCGTTCCTGGGAGCTGGCTGTGTTTCTAGCCCCCGGGGAGACACAGAGACAGCCTGACTGGACCCTCAGGATTCGGTTCATGCTGTCAGCTCTGATGGACAAGGATCATGATCTCAACACAGCACGCAGTCGAGCACGGTCCAGGTCGGCGTGGAAAGCGGACCCGACTTGCTGATTGCATTTGGCTCGGGCTGGTCCTAAGGCTGCTTTGGTCCCGGGAGTGTGCACGCACTCGGAGGGGGTGGCAGAGCAGAGAGGGAGGTGGGCAAGGAACCAGGGTGCACACGTGGCTACCAATGAGCGGGTGCCAGGCTGTCCGAGCTGGGAGGGCCTGCAGGCCGGAAATCCACCCGCCTCCCTGAGGAAGTCACCAGGCCCGGCCGAGCTGTCACGCCTCCTTCGGCCTCTCCTGCCCATTCTTGGGGCGTGTGGCTGTACCTACTCACCGGGTTTCTCTCTTATTGGCAGACTTTCCCCTCTTTGCCCATCTAAACTCTAAAAGGCTGCTTCACATATGACTTTCTCCACGGCATCTTTCCCAGTTTCTGCTGAGAATAAGAATACGATGGATTTAAAAGTCACCAGAATAACCTCCAGGGTGTGGCAGGAAGGAGTCAGGCTGCAGAGTTTGCCGGTCTTAATTGGTGACCCGGGCAAATTCCTTCCAAAGCCTCAACATACTCACCCATGAAATGGGGACAGTGAAACCGTCACACAGGGAAGGCTTTAGATAAAAATTAAGCCTCTGATAGACGCATGCTCAGATGGAGGAGCGGCCTGGGCCAGCAGGGAAGTGGCCACTCAGCTTCGGGACCTTGCCTGACCTCGGGCTCTGCGGCCCTCTCTGGTGGCCAGCGCTGCGGGGTCACAGATTCCAGAGTGGCCCTGAATGTGACCTTGGGAAAGCCGTGTGCAGTGGCTGGGTCAGCGGCCTCAGCCGTGTTTGATGTCACACAGGCCGGGTACTACATAGTCAAGATGAGGGGGACAGAGGCGAGATGTGGCACTGTCAGTCTCTGCGCCCACTCGTGCCTTGCTTGGTTCCTGACCAAACGTATGTTTAGGCACAGAATGACGGCGTGTGGTTTGGCTCCAACACGGCAAAGGTCAACTCCGCCAACCACCTGGGTCTCACCTGCTCCCAGGGCTCCGTCCCGGCTCGTGAATGACTGGTGCCTCCGTACGCGCCGTCTGCGAGGTGCTTTCCAGAACCTCATCGCCCCTCACGGTTCCCATCACCTCCCGTTTCAGCAGGGGGTGGGCACAGCAGGATGGGCGCCTTCCGCAGCCAGAGGAGTGGGAGGGAGGAAATGCACGGATTACACCCCCGTGCGTGCAGAGAAAACCCACTTTCTCGGCCGTCAAGCGCAGCGGGGCCCTAGCCAGCCTGGCGTAGTCACTGAGCCTCGGGGGATAGAGTGTCAGCCTGCAGCCTGAAGGGTCCGGGTTTGAGTCCCATCAAGGACACATGCCTGAGTTGTGGGCTCCTCCCTGGCCCAGGCCTGGTCAGGGCACGTTCAGAGGCAACCAGTCAATGTGCTTTTCTCACATTTTGTCTTTTTCCCCTCTCTCTTCCACTCACTCTAAAAAGCAACGGAAAAATATCCTTAAGTGAGGGTTACAGAAAAGAAACAAAGAAACACACACACAATCCGAGTGCAGGTTAGGGATGACAAGAAAGCATTCAGAAGGGGCACAGGGACTCTCCTCCCCAGCCAGGCGACCTACCCTGGTCATCATGGTGGTTGAACACAGTCAGCGAGGGAATAATGACCAGGCACTGAGCACTTCTGCAGCCAGGGCTTCTCACCCGTGGTTTCACTTCATCCTCACCGTGTCCTGGGCCCCGGGCACCATTATTGTCCCCATTTTGCAGGTGAGGAGGCTGAGGCACGGTCTTCTGCTCACCTGCCACGGCCATGGAGTGCGGGCGGTGGAGCCGGCGCCGAGTCCGGAGCGGTGTGCTGGGAACTCTCGGCGATGAGTGAGCCGCTCCCGCAGTGTGCCCTCGCTGCCTGTGCCCCTTTCCTGGGCAGCGTGCCCTCCGGCTCACACAGCAGTTCCCGGGCATTGCACTGACTCCAGCCCCAGCCGGGAGACACGTGCTTGACTTCACTTCACAGACAGGAAAACAGGGCCCCAGTGGTGGGGGGTCTCCCCAAGGCTGCACAGCCAGGGCAGGGGCTTCTGGGGCTCTGGGTTGATGCCTGCACCTTCCCTGTGCCCTGGCCAGAGGGCTGCTCAGCATCTGCACGCCTGTCGGTGGCTCCGGCAGCATCCGTGCAGCTCCTGAGACGGGCAGACGTGTGTGTGTGTGTGTGTGTGTGTGTGTGTGTGTGTGTGTGTGTATACACACTCAGGTGCCGCTGGCGGTGGGCACGTGTCGTGTTTTGCTTTCCCATTTAGTCCATGCAGGCACTACATTTCCAGAGCGCCCACTGGGTAAATTTCAGCAGATGTAAGACAATTGCAGGCAAACATAGTGCCCGGATCACGCTGTGGCGGCGGGCGGGAGCAAGCGGCATAGTTTGGTTAAGTTGGCACCTCTGTAAGTGACCCTGGAATCAGAGCGGAGTTCTTTACAGAAGGTTGTGCTGCACATAAATCATTGTTGGACGGCCGCGTTGTTGTTTAATGCCTACCTGGCTGTGCTGCGGGCTGAGAGTGTGTGTTTAGTGAAGTCAAGGGTTGCAGGGAAATTATAGGGTTCTCAACAGCCCATTTGCTTGGCTGGTGTTCACATCAGAATCAATCTCGCCTTTAGTGCTCAATCTCATTGCAAACATACAGTATTGCTGCCGCGTTCTGGCGTTGGACGCAGGGTAGCGTTTATTCAGAGGCGCCAGCAGCGCCTGCAGAATGGGAGAGCTATGTATAGATGGCACTTCCTGCCAAGCATGTGATTTTGAACTTGGTTGCATATCAGCGAGGGACACTGGGGACAGGACTGTGGTTCCGAGCAGAGGCCTGCGCAGGTGCAGAGGGGAGCTGTGTCCGTCAGTCCGCAAGCCTTGAGCCTCTCAGCTCCAGCACATGGTGGGCACTCAGACTATGGTCGGCAATCGCCTGGAGGAACATTTGCCAGCGGGCCATGGATGGGCCCTCAGTTCGGGTGTAAAGGGGATGGAAAAGGAAGAGAAGGGTGTGGCCTGGGGCTGCTAGAATAAAATCCTCTTGCTCCTGTTATGCCCCTGATCAGCAGGGTTTGCTTGGAGCTCGCTGATGGAAAAGCTGCGCAGCAAAGCTACAACCATGAGCTATGGCCTCAGGACGTGGGCCCAAATCCTGCTCCTGCTCCTTACTTATCGTATGACCCTACCTAGGTCCTTGAACCTCTCCGGCTTCAGTTTCCTTAAAGAGAGGATTAGAAAATATGAACTTTCCCTATGTAGGAAAACATATTTTCCATGTTACCTTATATTTTTCTATATATAATAGATATGTTTCCAATAAATAGGTTCTCTATATGTAGGCTTCAGTTTTTCCCAGTGCTGAGCACACAGACACAGGACAGGATTAGTCATTTTCTCCTTGTGCCCAGGAAGGAAGGAGGAGTGAATTTCCAGGAGTGAACATCCAGGTGTGAGAGTACAGGTGTGAGCACCCAGCTGTGAGCACCCAGCTGTGATCATCCAGAAGTGAACATCCACTAGTGAGCATCCAGAAGTAAGCACACAGGTGTGAGCATTAAGGAGTGAGTATACTGGTGTCAGAATTTAGGAATGAGCATCCAGGAGTGAGTACAGAAGTGTGAGCACCCAGGAGTTAGTACATAGGTGTGAGCATCCTGGAGTGAATATACAGATGTGAGCATCCAGGAATAAGGATCCAGGAATGAGTACACAGGTGTAAGAATTCAAGAGTGAGTATACAGGTGTGAGAAACCAAGAGTAAGTATCCAGGAGTGAGTACACAGGTGTGAGCATCCAGGAGTGAGCATTCAGGAGGGAGTCTACAGGTGTGAGCATCAGGAGTGAGTACACAGGTGTGAGCATCCAGGTGGAAGCATCCAGGAGTGAGAACACATGTGTGAGCATCAAGTGTGAGTATCTAGTAAACATCATGGTGTGAGTGCATCAGGGATGAACATCATGGTGTGAGTGCATCAGGAATGAACATGTAGGTGTGAGCATGTAGGTATAAGCAATAGATGTGAGCATATTGGAGTGTGAACTGGCTGCTATCATCTTGGGGGGTAGTTTGGCTTTTAGGGTATGGGCATAGAACTGGGATGATGAGAAATCCCTATATGCAGAGGCAGGCTAAGCTCCACAGGCAGAAGCCCACTCCCTAAACTTTGGCCTTGGCCTTTGTGTTCTACCGCGTGCTGCTGTGTACGGTCCTCAGGAGCTCAGGCAGGTGTGTGATTGGCTGCCCCGACCCCTGTGCCGTGACTGCTGGGCTGGGTGGAGGCAGCAGCAGCCCTCTGCAGCCAGGGCAGGAGCAGGAGGGCCCAGAGGGAGACTTCACTATGGCCTCAACTTTGGAAGTTCCCCTCTCACACCGAGAGATCCCCTCCCTCCACTCCAGGTCAGAGCAGACCTGAAGCCCCATGTCTTAGGGACCTGGGATCTGCCAGAATTCTGGAGAGTCCGCTGAGAAACAGACGGCAGGGTGGGGCAGATGCGGTGGCAGTGAGTGGCAGGGGCTGGGAGTGGGGACAACGGTGGAGTGTGGGCTCCGAGGTCAGCTCTGCTGGGCCCTGGGCTCACCAGACAGGAGATGACCTTTGTCGGCCATGTGAGCAGAGGAAGAGAAAAGAGCTGTATCTAGAATATTCTAGGGACTGCTGTTCCTGACATAGGCCTAGGGCTGTGGTTGGCAAACTGCAGCTCGCGAGCCACATACGGCTCTTTGGCCCCTTGAGTGTGGCTCTTCCACAAAATACCATGGCCTGGGCGAGTCTATTTTGAAGAAGTGATGTTAGAAGAAGTTTAAGTTTAAACAATTTGTCTCTTAAAATTAATTTCAATCTTACTGTTGATATTTGGCTCTGTTGACTAATGAGTTTGCCGACCACTGGCCTCGGGGGGCAGTTGTGCAAAGCCTGATAGATGCACACCCGCGGGCCTGCGCCCAGGAAGAGGCTCAGAGTCCGTGAGGCTGTGGCTGGCAGTGCCGTGTTCCATGTCGACTACATCCCCTGACTGTGGAAATGGCCGTGCTGGCATAAGCAGTGATGGGCTGGTAGGTTTTCAGTTCATCACCTGGTTTAGCAGATGTTTTCCGAGCACTTCCTGTGCACGCGATGCTGCTGTGTAGACAGTGACTCCGAGAGCCTTTGCGTGGGAATGCCAGGGGTTTGGAGAAATTCCTCTTCCCACACCTCCAGAGGAACTCGTGTCAATGACAACACGCATGTGTGCATATATGTGAATAATGTGCATCGTGTAATTTGTACGTAATGAGTACGTTCCTCTGTGCACTCACTCACAGTGTTTACTGTGGAAAGGGGAGAGAGACACCCGGAGTGCCCGGGGCAGTGGCCCCTGGTGTGGGGCAGGGGCAGCGCCCGCAGCTGTGTGCCTGGTGAGTGGCCAGGGCTTGGCCTTTTCGCCTGGACAGAGAGGACAGTTCCTCATTCCCCCATCTTCTGGGTCCACATGGGTAGCTTCAGTCTTCCGAGTCCCATGGACAGCCTTGGATCAGTCACAATTACCAAGGCCTGTGTGGTGTGGGGAGGGGGGCAGAGGCGTGGGAGACACGGGGCGCAGCCTTCGAGGGGCTTGCTGTTAACAGGGAGGATGCTTTTGGGGTGCAGATGACCCAACATGAGGCAGAGGGAGGAGGACGCAGAGGGCTGCCTCTTCTGCGATGAGATCAGCTCAGCGTAGGGAGTGACACTGCCCCCAGTCCCGGAGAATGACACTCTTGGGCTCAGCTGCTGCAGGGCTTTTCAGCTCTTGGCTCTAGAATCACTGTTTAAAATGCTGCTGTCTTATTCCTATAGAAATACACCCTACCAAAACTCAATCAGGAAGAATCTATAAATCTCAATAGAACAGTAACTTGGGAAGAAATTGAAACAGTCATAAAAAAGCTTCCAGCAAACAAAAGCCCAGGGCCAGATGGCTTCACAGGAGAGTTTTACCAAACATTCAAGGAAGAACTAAAACCTATCCTCCTCAGACTATTCCAAAAAATCCAAGAGGAAGGAACTCTTCCAAACTCCTTCTATGAAGCCAGCATCACCCTAATACTAAAACCAGATAAAGACAACTCAATGGAAGGGAATTACAGGCCAATATCCCTCATGAACATAGATGCCAAAATCCTCAACAAAATTCTAGCAAATCGGCTCCAGCAGAGCATCACAAAGATCATACACCATGACCAAGTAGGATTTATTCCAGGAATGCAAGGATGGTACAATATCCGCAAATCCATAAACGTGATACATCACATAAACAAATTGAAAGATCAAAATCATATAGTCATATCAATTGATGCAGAAAAAGCATTTGATAAAATCCAACACCCTTTCCTGATAAAAACTCTCAACAAGGTGGGAGTACAAGGATCATACCTCAATATAATAAAAGCTATATATGATAAACCCACAGCCAACATCATACTCAATGGGCAAAAACTAAAACCATTCCCTCTAAGAACAGGAACAAGACAGGGATGCCCACTATCACCACTCCTCTTTGACATAGTACTGGAAGTACTAGCCATTGCAATTAGACAAGAGGAGGAAATAAAAGGCATCCAAATTGGAAAAGAAGTAAAGTTATCCTTATTTGCAGATGACATGATATTGTACATAAAAAACCCAAAAGACTTCATTAAAAAACTAATTGACTTAATAAATGAATTTGGCAATGTAGCAGGAAACAAAATTAACGCCAAGAAATCCATGGCATTTTTATACACCAACAGTGAAATTACAGAAACAGAGACTAAAAAAGCAATTCCATTTACCATCGCACCAAAAAAATTAAGATACCTAGGAATAAATTTAAGGAAGTAAAGGACCTATATGCAGAAAACTACACGACACTGAAAAAAGAGATAGAGGAAGATGTAAAGAGATGGAAGAACATACCATGTTCATGGATTGGAAGAATCAACTTCATCAAAATGTCCATACTTCCTAAAGCAATCTATAGGTTCAATGCACTCCCCATTAAAATACCAACGGCATATTTCACTGACCTAGAAAGAACTCTCCAAAAGTTCATTTGGAACAATAAAAGACCCCGAATAACTACAGCAATCCTGAGAAAGAAGAGTAAAGTAGGAGGGATCTTAATACCAGACTTCAAACTGTATTACAAAGCCACTGTTCTCAAAACAGCCTGGTACTGGCACAAGAATAGACATATAGATCAATGGAATCGAATCAAAAACCCAGATATCAACCCAAATCACTATGCTCAATTAATATTTGACAAAGGAGGCAAGAATATACAATGGAGTCAAGACAGTCTCTTCAATAAATGGTGTTGGGAAAATTGGGCAGATACATGCAAAAGAATGAAACTAGATCACCAACTTACACCATATACAAAAATAAACTCAAAATGGATACAGGACTTAAACATCAGACGGGAAACCATAAAAATACTAGAAGCATCCATGGGCAGCAAAATCTCAGACATATGCCAAAAGAACTTCTTCACTGCCCCTAGGGCAATGGAAGCTAAAGAAAAAATAAACAAATGGGACTACATCAAAATAAAAAGCTTTTTTTTACAGCAAAAGAAACCATCAACAAAACAACAAGAAAGCCCACTGTGTGGGAGAACATATTTGCAAATGTTACCACTGATAAAGGTTTAATCTCCAACATCTACAGACAGCTTATACAACTAAATAAAAGGAAGATGAATGATCCAATTAAAAAATGGGCAATGGACCTAAATAGAATATTTTCAAAAGAAGACAGAAGGAAGGCCAAAAGGCACATGAAAACATGCTCAAAGTCACTAATTATCCGAGAGATGCAAATCAAAACAACAATGCGGTACCATCTCACACCTGTCAGAACGGCCAACATCAACAAATCAACAAACGACAAGTGTTGGCGAGGTTGTGGAGAAAAAGGAACCCTCGTGCACTGCTGGTGGGAATGCAGACTGGTGCAACCACTGTGGAGAACAGTGTGGAGTTTCCTCAAAAAACTGAAAATGGAACTCCCATTTGACCCAGTAATCCCACTCCTAGGAATATATCCCAAGAAACTAGAAACACCAATCAGAAAGGATATATGCACCCCTATGTTCATAGCAGCACAATCTACAATAGCCAGAATTTGGAAACAGCCTAGGTGCCCACCAGCAGATGATTGGATCCAAAAACTTTGGTACATCTACACAATGGAATATTATGCTGCCATAAAAAAGAAGGAATTCTCATCATTTGCAGCAACCTGGATGGAATTGGAGAACATCATGCTGAGTGAAATAAGCCAATCAATGAAAGAGAAACACCACATGACCTCATCATTTATTGATAATAAAGAACATTATAAACTGATGAACCAAAAGATAGATATAGAGACAGTAAAGCAACAAGCAAATTACAGTGGGGAGGGGAGGGAGATCTGGGGGAGATAATAGATCAACCGAAGGACTTGTATACATGCATTTAACTACAACCAATGGACATAAAACTCTGGGGAGGGAGAGTATGTAAGGGAGAGAGGCAGGGGGGCAAAAAAAATCAATAAAATATATTTAAAAATAATAATAAAAATAAATAAATAAATAAAATGCTGCTGTCCAAGACATAGCCCCAAGAATCAGATCCCTGAGTGTCAGACACAGGCACCTGCATTTGTGAGAGCCCCGGGGTGATTCTGGTGAGCAGCAGAGCCTCAATGCCCTTCTCTGCACCCAGGGGGCCAGTGGGTAGAACCTGGCGCTCTGAGAATGAAGCTGAGCTGTGGGTGAGCCGCTGGCTGGCGGGAGCTCCGCTGGGCGATGAGGCCGCACTGGGCTCTGGGTTGTGGTGGCAATGAGAGCCGTTGAGGTGTGCGTGGGGAGCGGTCTGGGAGGACTGAGGGAGCTGGTCTTCAGCGATGTGAGTGGCCCCAGAAACCGGGAGGTGATCCTGCCCGGCCTCCCGGAACCCATCCTGCCGATCCCAGGAGCGAGTGCGGGCCATGCCTGGTGGGTGGGCTGCAGACACCCTCCCACGTCGCCATCCATTCCCTGTCCCTTTCCGGCTGTGGCCATGCCCAGGCCCCACGGGCACATGCGGAGCTGGCCAGAGAGCCCGTGGAGGGAGGGCCTGCCGTGTCACCCCGAGTGTAAGCGGGAGGGGATCTCCCACAAGCAGCCCAGGTCCTTCTCTGTATAACACCAGTGAGTTAAAGCTACATGGTGCTGGCGGCTTAGCGCTCTCTGTATGTCACACGTCGACTCCCATCACGAGTCTGTGTGGAAGGAGCAGTGATCCCCACTTACAGATGAGCAAACAGGCTCAGAGGGCTCTGTGCCTCGGCTCTGCTCCCTCGCCCACTCCTCCTCCCCCGGAGGAGAAGCCTCAGGACAGCAGGGCTGTGGCGGAGACATGCGGCCTCGTCGGCAGGGACACGCTGGAGGACAGAGCAGCCAGACCTGCCTCCCGAACTCGCCAAGGCCCAGATGTATTATTTGATCTCATTTTATTCCCGTGACAGGTGCTGCCATCCCCATTTCCAATGAGGAAACTGGGGCACAGAGAAGCCCCCAGCCCGAGGCAGGGAGTAGAGTCCGCAGGGCGGTGAGCCAGGCTGTGCAGTGATTGGGAGTTCAGGGTGGGGAGGGCGGGGGCGGGAGGAATGAAAGCACAGCTCCTGCCCTGCGCCAAGGCCACACTCTGGTAGGAAGTGGGTGGAGACTCATTCACCAGTCATCTGGGCCCAGAGCCCTCTTGCCCCCTCTAGGCCCGGCCACCTGGCCTCCTGCTTCCAGGTCGGGGTCCTCACTGGACTGGGCCCGAAGGAGGGAGGGTGACCCCAAAGGGCAGGCGTCCGCCTGGCACTGGGGCTGAGGATCCCTGGACTCAGTCTAGACGTGGCCAGGTCTGAGCCCACTCTGCATGCGGGTGCCAGGCGTGACCTCGTTGGCACCTCTGTGCCCTGCTGTTTCCTGCTCTCCTTTGGTCATCAGTTTGAGAGTCGCCAGTCCCGCTGCGTGTGGTGGGGCCAGGCTAGGATGGGGGGGACAGGGCAGTGCGTGGGGCTCTGGGTCCACGTCTGCCGCTGGATTCCTCTCTGCCCTCTGTCGGGGTATCAGTTGCCTCCTCTGGAAGCGAAGGGGCTGGGACAGGCGACCCGCAGATCCCTGCACCTCGGTTCAGTTTAACAAACCCCACTGAGCCCCTGTGTCCTCCAGCGTGCTGCGCACTGGGGACACCGTGACACATACATGTCCTGCTGGGGAGACAGACACACTAGGAAAAGGGCGCCAACATGTGTGCTCCTTAAGGAAACGTGCAAGTGTGCAGGGCAGGATCGCCACAGCAGCCATGTCTGTGAGAGCAAACTGCACATTACATGCCTGAGATGGAAGGCCATCCCACAGGGACACACATGGCCCAGAGTGTTAAAGATTGCCTGGACACGTCATGACAAACGTTGAGTAGAAAAACAAATTGCAGAAAGATGCGGACAGTATGGTCCCATCTGTACAAAGTTTGAAAACATGCAAACAGAAGCCTGTATCGTTTCTGGATACATCCATGTGTAGCAAACGCAGGAAAACATGCCTGAGAGTGACAGACCCGTGTTACGAGTTGTGCGTGCTTCCTCTGAGGGCGGTGGCAGTGCTCACGCAGGAACACGGCTGTTTCAGACTGTCCCGTGTCTGAGAAAGGTGGGAAGAAAGCAGCAAGATACCTGTGGCTGTTTGAATGTTGTGTTTATCCGTTTCTAGACGCGTGATCTATTTCATCAGAAAAGCACCCATCTCAGCGCCATTTGCAAACGGTCCCAGCTGAGCTTCCTGGTGACAGTCTAGGGTTGGGGCCTGGGATGTGGATGAAGTGTGACCAGGGGCCCATCCCAGAGGGGGTGCTGGTGGGGTGGGGAGAGCAGTGCCCATGCCTGGAGCTCAGCCTGCCCTCCTGCCCGGGCTGCTGAGGCAGGGTGCGGGGCTGAAAGTGGTGGAACTGCGATGTAGCCACCTGTGGACCTTGGTGGTCTGATTCGGGTCTGAGAGTCTGGAGACCCAGCACGAGGCCAGTGGAAAGGAAGCATCGGGATATTCATGGGACCGTGAGCCCCGGGCTCTGGGCAGAGCCGGGAACTGAGGCAACAGGTCACTGTCAGGCCCACTGGGTATGGATAAGGGACTTGGGGATGGGGCAAGAGACCCGAAAGTTCTTCCCTTTGAGAAGCTGACTCCCAATCCCAGCTCCAATGACAAGAGAGCTGGTCCCCAGCCGCGGAAACCTGAGAGGAAAGGCGATCTCCAAGGGCTCCCGGGGCTGGGGGGGGGGGGGGGGGGACGCCTGGGGGCCCAGAGCAGAGGGTGTGCGGCGGAGGGTGGCAGGGACGGCCAGCTGCTGCCTTCTCACCTGGCTCTGAGAACTCCAGGTTTATTCCAGTCAGTCCTGAAGCAATGAAATCCCCATCCTGCCCTTCTGCTGTTCCCTGCCTCACCCTTCACATCCCCAAGTTCCCAGGTGGCACCTGCAGGTGGTACCACTGCTTGGTCAGGACTGGAAGGGCCTTGGAAGTCATGGCGCCGGTCCCGGAAGTCATGTGGTAGAGGTCTTGCCTGGGCCGGGCCCGGCCTCAGAAGCGCCCTCCTGTGGGCGAGGGAGGCCCTCTCTGGGCAGGTGGCCGTGCTGAGACTGAGGGCCTGGCGTGCCGCCAGTTTCTGGAGAGCAGAGCCAGGGTGCGGGCAGGGCACCTGTGTACCTGGCAGGGATGGCAGACTGTTCCTGGGAAGCGAGGCTCACTCCCAGCTTACCTGGAGGAGGCCTCTTTTTAGAAAAACCTGGAGGTGATATTGGCAAGTGTGTGGACAGGTGGGCACTCATGTAGATGCTGGTACAATCAGGTACATTTCAATTGTACCTGAAATGCTGGTACAATTCAGGCAATATGTAGCTGAAACCACGATGTCCATATTCTTTGGGCTACGAAGAAACCCAAGATGGCAATAAACATTTTTGTTAGTTGCAATGTTATTTACAAATGAAAAGAATTTTTAAATCCTAAATATCTAATAATAGGGAATGGTTAAATAATTGTATAATAATCCAATGAATTATTGATTTCAGAGAGGGAGAGAGAGAAACATCAATGATGAGAAAGAATCATTGGTTGGCTGCCTCCTGCACGCCCCCACTGGAGATCGAACCCGCAACCCAGGCACGTGCCCTTGACCGGAATTGAACCAGGGACCCACAGGCTGACACTCTATACCCTGAGCCAAACCATCTAGGACTCCATTTTAAATTACATGAAAAAATATCTTAATATGATGTTAAATGGAAAACACAGTTTACATATAGTAGGATCCCAATTAATTAAAAATCACATATATGTGCATGCACACATATACTGGTACGTGTACATGTGCATACTCATGAGCACATACACATGCACACACAGCGCAAATGTGCATATGCATGAACATGTACTTATGTACACGCGTACATATACATGTGTATACACACCTATGTGTAGATTCATTCATGTGTGTGCATATGCACACACACATACTATATGTATGTCATAGGTGAACTCTTGAAAGGAACACTGCAGACTACTGGTGGCTGCTGCGCTCTCTCTGAACAGTGAGGTTAGGAATGTTTCTGTTTTCCTTCCCTTGTTTCCTATATCTTGTGAGTCTGGATAGAGGAGATTGAACAGGAAGTGGTTTTGAAACGGACAGCCATGTTCAAGTGTAGACGCCTGGCTGAGTAGCTGCCTCCTGCTGGTTCAGGACGCTCCTCTTTAGTGAGCTTCCTCCTTATGTTGGACAAGAATCTGCTTTTGTGAAATTCCTCCCTTAGGCCCACCTCCAAACGTCCACAGAGTAAATCTGTTTTTTTTCTGTGGCATCCTGGCCCGGCCCAGTGCGCCTCCCTCCTCCCCCCATCCTGGCCAATGTGGCTGTGTCTACAGCAGCCCCCATGTGGGCGACCTGGCCCAGCGCCAGTGGTCAGTGTCTCCTCAGATCCCAGCCCGTGTGCGCTCCGAGGCACAGAGGCAAGGCCGAGGGCACGCGCAGCCCCTGCTCACAGGGTGCTGTCTGCGCAGAGCCCGGGCAGCATCTTCCGCAGCCACCTCCCGTGCCGGCCCCTTGGAGCTGGCTGCTCTCTATAACTCCGGGCCTCAGTTTCCCTACGTCCTCATTTGTAACATAAGATGAACAACATCTTTCTATGACCCATGTACCAATGGGATGGCCCTGCCTCCTAAAAGCTGTAAAGTTGCTGCTGATCCTCCTTCCACATCCTCAGAAACGCCCTGTCTCCCAGCACCGCTGAATCTGCTTCTTGGTCGTTTCTGGGCTCCTGCTTTATTTTTTCCTGATGCCAACCAGACGGGGCTCAGCCTCCTCCTCATTCTGACAGCGTCCTGCTTCAGAGGCCGTGTCGGGCGCAGACCTTCCCGGGCTCCCGGGAGACAGAGGAAAGGACCAAGGAGGGCTGCTCTGTCCCCAGGGCCCCCTGGGCACTCACCTTGTCTAGTGGCCTCCCCACCCGTCCCCACTGCGCTGTCCCTCTGAGGGGAGTGGGCACCGCTTCTTCCCGATCCCCAAATTCACCTTCTCACCGGGGAAGCTCAGAGGCACAGGACTCCCCTGCAGTGCAGGGGTGTGGTGTTGCTGTGTGTTGATGCTCATTTAACAGTGATGTGACCCGACAACCCAGAGGTCCAGGCCGCCTGGTATTGCTTGAGCCAATTCAGCAGCGCTTGTTCCGATCCTGCCAGCAATATGGAGAGCAACAGATCGTCCACAAATTCTGCTCTGCACCCACTGTAGCCGCTGCTATATGGGGTAGAAGGACAAGATTACATGGGGAAGGAGGCAGAGGGTGTGCCAAATGGGCAGTTCACAGAATGGAGATTTGCAAAGGCCTGTGGTGAACAAAGGCCTGTGGGTAAACAAAGGCCTGTGGATGAGCAAAGGCCTGTGGGTAAACAAAGGCCTGTGGGTGAGCAAAGGCCTGTGGGTGAGCAAAGGCCTGTGGGTAAACAAAGGCCTATGGGTACGCAAAGGCAGGGGGTCTTCAAAGGCGGAGCCGCTGGTCTCTGCAGCAGGCTGTAATCTTCCCCTGGTTCCAGGCAGCTCCATATCCAGGTGAGTTCCCAGCCAGCTCAGAAGGTACCTTCTTTAATCAGGAAAAAATACAGAGCACGGTTAATATTTCTTACAATTGTTGGTCCCCAATATTCTATTTCTGCCCCATCCGTGAGCACGCCTGCGCTTCGTCTCCTCTCTTCCCGCTTTACCCAAGAGTATGGCTCTCCTTTCCCCGGACAGCCCTCCCTCCAGGTGGCAGTGTCACAGGGACTGCAGGCACACTGGTGGCTGTGGCTCTGTGGCCTGGGTGCCAGCAGGAACACTGGTGGCTGTGGCTTTGTGGTCTGGGTGTCGGCAGGAACACTGGTGGCTGTGGCTCTGTGGCCTGGGTGCCAGCAGGAACACTGGTGGCTGTGGCTTTGTGGCCTGGGTGTCGGCAGGGACACTGTGGCTGTGGCTCTGTGGCCTGGGTGTCGGCAGGGACACTGTGGCTGTGGCTCTGTGGCCTGGGGGCCGGCACCGAGTCTCCTCTCAGTGATGGGCAGGGCAGGCTGTCCGGCTCCTCTCTGCAGCCAGGAGCTCTTTCGGCCAGTGATGTCCACCCCGCACTCAGAGAGCCCCGCCCCGGGGCTGGGAACGTCTATCATCTGATTTGGTGACTCAATGAAGAGATCAGAATTTCTTAAGAAGGTTAAAAACAAAACCAAGAGCCCCTTAAAATGGCTTGTTCTGCGCTTGACTGGACTCTGCAGTTTGTTATGGGCCCGAGGACAGGGTGTCTGCTTGGCGCTCCTGAGCCGGTGGCTTCTCCCAGAAGGGCGCTCTGGCGAGGGGCGAGGGGCAGGTGAGGGGGCAGCGGCAGGAGCAGGCCAGGGCCTGGGCAGTTACTGGCCTTTCCGCACACCCTCCCTATAGCCGGACAGGGCAGGGGCGGTGTGCGCACCAGGGTCCTCTCCTTGGCCGTGTCACCCCAGCGGGAATCTGAGCAGCTGCTGAGGCCCCTCGGCCCGCCCCTTCCTCCAGGCAGGGCGAAGGGATCACTGTTCTCCCGGGGCAAAGGGAAGAGGGGTCCTCCAATGGGGTGACTGGCTCCCAGGGGGTGGGGGCACCTGCTGGCCCAGGTCCCGCCCTGACTCAGGCTCAGGGCTGCCTGGCCGTGGAGTCAGGAGGAGACTGCGGGAGCTTGGCAGGAAGTTGCGGGCAGGTAGGTGGGGGTCTGATCGGAGCCCGATTTTCCAAGCATCCTGAGCGTGAGCAGTGCCGAGTGCCAGGTAGCCTCACGGCCGCCTCCTCTTCCCCCTCCTGTTTCCACGTGACTTCTCCCGAAGGGACTTTCATTATAAAGTCAGTTTCGAGCATAGCTAAGAGGGGCTGAGCCCGTGAGCTGTCACCGCCAGCTTTCACAGCCTTCCTTCTGCTGCGGGAGCACCTCATGGCCCGCGGCCTTCCTCGCTCTCCCCGCGAAGGCGTGTGCGCCGATCATCGATTCCCACCGCCCACCCGTTCCCGCGGCGCCTCCCATCCCGGTCCCGGCCGCCAGGCTGCCGCGGCTCAGGTGACAGTCAGACAGAGCTTCCCTTCTCAAGGAGAACTGTCGACATGAAGGTGGGGAAGATCAAGGAGCGGCTGCTGAGGGGGACGTGTGACAGAGAGTGACGGCCGTGAGCGGAATTAATTCCCTGGTGTCGGGTTTAATGAAGCGCTGCCTGGGCCGCCTCCGGAAGGCACAGCACGGAGATCCGATCCGGCCGGGAGCGCGCAGCTCCAATTAAGAGTGTCTGCATCTCACCGGGGCAGGTGCCTCTGGATCTCGGGGCCTCTGCCCCATCCCCTTCCAGGCTTGCGTGGCCCTCATCCAGAAGTCAGGGACCTTGCTCCTCTTAAAGGGAAAGGCATCCAGGGTCATTTTTTTTAGCTTCCTACAGTCACCCCGTGGCGCATCTCCTGCCATCTCCTTAATTGTCCTTAGGTGAGGCCCACAAACGTGAGTATCACAAAGGCTTAGCTCTGGAGGGCCCTGGGCCAGAGCCATCTGGTTAGTGACGAGCCAGGACGAGAATGAGGCCCTAGAACAGTCTCCCTGACCTGTCCTGCTCTGGTAGAGCAGAGACGGCTGTGTCTGAGCCCCACGCAGGCACACGTCCCAGCAGCCAGTTCAAGGGGATCCTCACAGCCACTATGGATCATGGCGACCGAGCCAAGCGTCACACTTGGTGACCAACAACAGTGTACACACCTCAGCTCGTGTATACTTGCTGTGCTGAAGGCCAGGCAGACACTCTTCCCCGTGGTCTGAATCCCAGCTCAGCCACTAACCAACAGGTGACCTCGTGTAGCTCCTTGTGCTTGACTCCCCAAAGCCTCCTTTCTCTCTGAAAATGGAGATGAGCTCTGATCGCTCATGTTCACAACAGGGTGGACTCCCATTTTATACGTGGAGAGTGAGGCCCCAGCACTGGTGAAGGGCAGAGGGAGAACTGGAACTCAGCCTCCTCACCCCTAGGTCTGGGCTGTTTCTACATCACATTTTGCTAAAATGATGTTGCCATTCTTCTCCTTCCTGTCCCCCCCCCCTCCTCCCTCTCCTTCCTCCTTCTCTTTTTCCTCCTCCTTCTCTGTGGCAACCTTCACAGTGGGGTTCAGGATCTGAAGGAGGGGACAAGGCACAAATGAAAATGCTACACAAGAAATATGAATTTAGAAGGCATAAGGCGGGGGGGGGGCTAAGTGGAAACCCCTTTCTTGAAGAGGCACCCTGACTTCTGGCCAGTTTGTTTTTTATTTACTAGAATATTCATTTACCCTTTTGCAATGTATACAGGCAGATCAAAGGTAAAGTTTGGTAAACAGCATACGATTATCAGATTAGGCAATTGCCTTGAACCATTGAGCCTACAGCAGGGCAGTACCGGTATTATGCTGATTTTCAGCCCTGCTGAATATCAAAGTCCATTGGCCTTCCAATGGGTCTTTTAGCATTAATATGCTAACTGCTGTTTGCTTTAGCCTCCAGCATTTCCCCCTTTTTGTTTTCTTAATAAATCTTGAAAGGTGCATGCCCAAGTCCTTTTAAGACTTTTTAAAAAAAATATATTTTATTGATTTTGTATAGAGAGGAAGGGAGAGAGACAGAAAGCTAGAAACATCGATGAGCGAGAGTCATTGATCAGCTGCCTCCTGCACACCCTCCCACCGGGGACATGCCCGCAACCAAGGCACATGCCCCTGACGGGAATCGAACCCAGGTCCCCTCAGTCCCCAAGCCGACGCTCTATCCACTGAGCCAAACCGGTCTCGGCCCTTTTAAGACTTTTCATTCCACATCTGCAGACTACAATCCTATATAATAAAGCGGTAATATGCAAATTGACCCTCACACCCTCACAAGATGGCTGCCTACAACCAGGCTGGCAGGGGAATTAGTGAGGGACAACCAAACGACTAAACAAGCAGGCTACATGGGGTGACCAGGCAGGTG
This sequence comes from Pipistrellus nathusii, assembly GCA_963693515.1. Taxonomy (NCBI): domain Eukaryota; kingdom Metazoa; phylum Chordata; class Mammalia; order Chiroptera; family Vespertilionidae; genus Pipistrellus; species Pipistrellus nathusii. The sequence goes on from OY882866.1 coordinate 2,416,217, forward strand.
CGAGGCAGTTAAGGGAGATCAGGTCGGCAGGGGCAGGCAGTTAGGGATGATCACGCCAGCAGAGAGGCCTGTTAGGGTGACCAGGCAGGCAGGTGAGTGATTAGGATCCAGCAGTTCAGGATTGTGAGAGGGATGTCCGACTGCCGGTTTAGGCCTTATCTCCCAAGGAGTCCTAGATTGGAGAGCGTGCAGACTGGGCTGAGGAGAAACCCCTTCCCCACCCCCACCCCCACACACACACTTGTGCATGAATTTCATGCACCAGGTTTCTAGTTAAACATATAAGAACAAGAATGAGACAGACAATAGTGGTTATGCTAAGAGGCAAGTATAGGGAGATCCAGTGAAAGGGATTAAATATTTTCATGTCCTTTTTAAATTGCTGCCAGGCTAAGGAACTAGTTTGTAAGTTTGCCTGAGATAATTGTACAATATGCTGTTGTAATTCTAAAATGTCAAGGGTTGTGTTATCTTTACCCCAAGCACCAAGAAGGTCATTTTTAAAATTGATTCCCAAGGAGTGAGGTACTATTACAGGGAACAGGGGTAACACAAATCTGGGAAAAGTTATGATGACACAGTAAGGACATTCTTTGCTCTAAGATTTGGATTTTATCATCCATCCATAGAACTGTAGATTTTAGTGCCAACCATTCCATCTCAAATTGACTGTCAGTTCTCTTTTGTATGGACAATGCCTTAGTTACATTTTTCCTTAACTTGTTGTACAAACTGAAAAGTTTGAACAGTTTGTACCATGGGTGAACCAATAAGTCCTACAGAAGTAACACTACCAGAGCAAAGAGTCCTGCAATTAACATTCCAGGAAATATTTTTTTGTTAAGATTTTTACCAGGTCATGTAACAATTGGTAGGTTTGATGAGATTCCCAAGAATTGGTTAGGTCAGGAGGAACCCAAGCAAAAGCATGTTGTTTAAAAACCATGAGAGAATCTTTTGGGAATGTAGAATTAATACAGTGGGATAGTGTGCAGCCTGTGCATGACACATACTGATGGTTTGTTGTATTAAGGCACGTCTGGATGGGGCCTGAGAGAAGTATAAAAGGATCAAATACGTAAGCAGTGGCAAATACTGTCTCATTGGGAGTTCCCCATAAGGTAGAAATAGTTATTTGAGCTATAGTTAAAACTATACCATTTCATAGGCGCAAATGCAGCAGCTAATTTCCATTGCGTGTTTTGTAGGGGCCAATTGTCATGTTGTAATTGAGATCCAGCAAATCCTCCACCATGAGATGGAGTGATTAGCTTCAGCATAATGATAGGATGCGATTCCTTTCCATTTTAGGGTGCGATTGTTACTATATGCAGGCCCCTGGGGGCTCCAATCCACAAAGGAAAAACTGTTATTAAGTTTGCTGCTGGTAGGTGGTCACTATAACAGTCTTGCCAATTGATTTCTTCCCCTGTGGGTGCCATTCATAAAACTTTTTACATAATGGCTTAGCAGCAGGCGGGGGCGGGGGAGTGGGAGGTGCGGATGACTTAGTAATGTTACATTTTCTGTACCTCTCCCCGGAGCAAGGAGTAATAGTAAGTGTATTTGGGCTTTTGCTTCCCTCTCCTTTGGTGTCCATGTTAACCAGAAACCTCTCTTTAATTCTACACACAAAGGAGCAGTAGTTGGATTCTGTCATACGAAAGGGAAGCTGGGTGGCGACACTTTGCTCAGATACTTCCTTGTCTCACCTGTGGTCCCTCTGGATGATCAAGGTGCTTGGTATTATTGGTGACTACACTAGACAGAGGATCAGCCGAAGTAAGGGGTCTCAGCCATGGAGGGTCAGGAACATAAGTCCAATATACTTTCCCATTTGCCCCTGGTGGAATTACCGCACATCTGATGACTGCTACATGGCAAGGAAACGTTCTCTGGTGTTCTTGGGGTTTTGGTCTCCTCACAAATTCTCTCAGCTTTCTGGACTATCTTCTTCACCACGCCCAGGTCACTCTGGACTGTTTGTCATCTGTCTCCTTCTCCTCCCATTCCTTATCATCAGCGTGTTGCCTGGGGCTACTGCTTTTTGGGGCTGGAGTAGTTGTCTGTCTGCAGCCCCAGGTACAGGATGAGGCTCCGGGTGCAAGGTCCTCATTATATCTGGTCAGTTCCACTCTCAGATCCATGTTGAAGTTTAATATTCCTTGCAGAAATCCACATAGGCTTGGAGGAGTTTTCTGGCAATCAGCAAGCATATCCTCAGCCAAATGTTAACAAAGGGTCAGGACCCTTCCGTAAACCAGTCTCAGGATCTTTCTATTTAAACCAGACCATTTCCTTTGGCTTAGGCTGACACCAGTGTAACTCCATGGTGTCTTGCCATCAGCATCACAAGTGAAAAAACTTTAAAGTAATTAAGTCTTAGTGTTGTCTACCTACAGGAGATTTCTCCGGCATCACTATTCCTCCTTTTTCTTTTTCAAGTTGGGATTTTAGCAGCTGATGTTAGTGTTCTATAATTGCCTGCGTTGGAAATTGTATGGTATTCCTGTAATGTGTTGAATTTTTACAGAATTGCTGGAAATGAGTTTGTGTATGTAGGTTTATTGTCAATTTTAATAATTTTTGGAATTCCTATGATGGCAAAAGTAGTTAGGCAATGATTAATGACCTGTTTTACTATTTCCCTGTAGATGTGTTGGCCCATAAGGACCTTTGAAAACATGTCGACAGAGACATGCAATGCTTCAAGGTGTCCAAAGGAGTGTGTTACATCCATTTGCCAGATATGGTCTTTATCAACCCCTGAGGGTTAATTTGTGTATTAAGCCTTTGAAGCAGATGTAACATCCAAGCGGGACATTCCTTGACAATTATTTTTGCCTGCTGCAATAAAACAATAAACTGATCTACATACCCTGTTTCCCTGAAAATAAGACAGGGTCTTATATTAATTTTTGCTCCCAAAGATGCGGTAGGTCTTATTTTCAGGAGGTGTCTTATTTTTCCATGAAGAAGAGTATGGTACACATTTATTGTTAAATGAAAATAAAGGAAATTTATTACCTGTATACGGTACAGTTATCAACACAAACCAGACAAACTGGAAATTTATTACCTGTATACGGTACAGTATTAAGAATTTACTCGTTTATTCAATGACAATCATATCATCTTCTGGAACATCATCATAACAATCCAATTCCTGAATTTCCTGGTGAATTTCTTGTGACTCCATTTCTTTCAGAATCAGCGGACCAAATTTCTCATGTTTAGCCTGAGGGGGGAAGGCTTATTTTCGGGGGATGCCTTATATTTCACTCAGAAGGAAACCTGTAAGTAGGTCTTATTTTCGGAGGATATCTTATTTTCGGGGAAACACTGTAGACATTTTCTTTTGTTAAAGGACCTGGCAGGGTGGCATGAGCCCTCATATGAGTAATATAAAAGGGGTAGTGTCTTTGCTGTACGATTTGCTGTACCTGTTTAAATAGTATAAATAGATGTCGGTCGTTGAGTCATTTTAATTGAGTAGTTTCAATTTGTTTACCAGGCCAGCAGCATAGGCAGAATCAGAAATAATATAATATTAAGAGGCTCTTGGAAATTCTGTAGTGCAGCCTTGATAGCTTCTAACTCAATCCTTTGTATAGAACTGTAACTAGTCTGGATGACTCATTTTGAGTCTATTGTATGATAAGGAGCTTTAGCATTAGATGAACCAAATGACAACAGTTAATGCTCCAGGAATAGGTTCTTGCCTAGTATTATTATTATTATTATTATTATTATTATTATATAACAATAGGGGTGTAATATAAAAATTGTAGTAACTTGTTTTTTAGTAGGTGACAATAAGTTCCCCTGAATATCCACTTGGTCTAACCTGCCAATTCAAATGAGTCTGAAATATCATTTCTAATTGCTTTCCAGTGAGGGGAAGATAGATGCATTGGGTTTCTTCTCCTCTAACCTGCCTGCAGCACTTTCTGAGTTGAGATATTAATTGAGCCATGAGTTCTATATATGTAACTACAGTTTTAGAGGATTGATGCACTAGTGGACCCACTCAATAATAGTCTGAGAGTTAAGGCAATCCTTTTGTATTTCCTCAAATAAAGAATTATTTTCCTCAAATCCTTTTGTATTTGAGGCCTACTACCTTGATTTTTAATTACAGTTCCTAGATATATGAAGGGAATTTATTTCTGTACCTTTCTTAGAGCAATTTTCAAGATCCACTGAGGGAGTTTCTTTTTAATTGGGTAAACATTGCTAAAGTTTGCTTTTCCTGTGGGCTTGCCATAAATTGCTACATTAAAGACTTCTACTTTCTTTCAAACAGAACAACCAATTTGGTTGCTTTTCAGAAAAACAGGTAGGAGAAAAATATGCTGGCCAATACTGCAATGCATACATCTCAAGTAAAAGTAACTCTCTTTTAACTTATGGTATCTCATTAATGATGAGATTTAATGCTTGAATAATAGTTTTTAGTTTACTTTGTAAATAGTAGCAGAGGAGATTTTAAAATTTCTTCTTATTAAACTTTTTAAATTTAAACAGTATTCTCTTTTGCTAGTGCTCATTTTCATATGTATACAAATTTTATTTTGGTCTTTAGTAGATTGCTTATAAAATATTGACTTCTCATAGAAATGAGTTTGTATGAGACCTTGATTATATTGTGAAAAGCTAACTTATTAAGTAATTAAAGTAGACACCTTTATTGAAAAAGCAAAATAAGAAAAGTTAATACATTTGACCCATGAAGTACATATGCCACCCCACACGTCAGCCAATCTGAAGAGCAGGCTGAGTGGGGGTCTGAGGCATTATGTATGCTCCTGTTTTGAAGTTCCATGGGTTTAAAGTTCCACCAGTTTTCTGGTTTTGCTTAAGAAGTATTCAACAACCTTGTCCTGTCAAGCTTAGAGGCTAAAACTTTTATAACATTGAAAATATATGTATATAAATAGACCACAGTTGCTAATTTTTTATTTGACAAAGCTTTCCATTTGATTTCAAGTATATTAGATCAGCCTAATTTAGTTAGAAAATATTTCTTTTAAGAAGAGAGAATAAATCCTTGAATTATTCCAGGGCCCTTCAAATGTCCTGAAGCTATCTCTTGGTTAAAGTCTTAAAATTTAACTTGGAAAGACTATTAAATATATATAACCCAAATATTATATTATACACTTTTTGTAATTATTCTAAAAGATATCAATTAAATTTAAACTGGTTTTTAGTATTAAAAATTTGGTTCTGACCATAGAATTAATTCTCTCTTTTAATTAGGCAAACAAAATATTACATCCTAGGTTGAAATTTTACCACACACAGTACACATAAGGACTACAATATATTTTGAACTACTAATTTCTCCAGAGAAAAATGCAAGAATTATTTTCCTCAAAAATGCATTTCCATACTTCATGCATTGTATTATCACAATCAGATAATTTTTCCCAACTTAATTTGAATTTTTAACTCTTAGAAGCTTCCATTTTTAGGTGGCAATTTAACTACTTGGCATTTTCCAGATTAGTAATATATTTATATTTTAAGGATACTTTTAAATAAAATACAAGACATATTTAATTAATAGGTTCAAATCTATCCTCTAGATTTTTCATACCTGTCAAACTCGGATTAATATTTTAGTATTTTGTTATTTCAAAATACCTAGATATTTAATCATCTTTATTATTTAATTCATTAAACTCCAAAGTTTTAAGTTACCAAAGACTTTGGAAAACTATTTTTAGTCATATATAATTACCACTGAAAAAGATTTTTTACCATATAATCTTCATTTTAGTTGTATATATTTTGCCTTAATAACTTTGAGATTTTTAAAGCCAATTACTACCCAAGGCATTTTCCTTGGCAAATTCTGTAACAGAGACAACTCACTGACTTTCAGTAGCTTTAATGTTAAAGTATTATTTTGTTTTATTTTTCTTTATAAAAACAGAAGTGGCCATGGGACCTGGGAGGCAACCTTGGAATGTGGTCCATTATTATTCAGGAACGACCCATTATTATAGGAACACTAATCTTGTTGCCCAAGCACAGCCTGTATATTTTCCTTGTATCATTTTTGCTATATTCTAATGAAAAACAGAGGCTGAAAAAATTTAAGATAAGAGGCCACCCAAAATCAGGTGTGACACCTTCCTCTTAAACTAGCCTTTTCCTCTCCATGGGCACAGAAGTCTCATAGAAATCTCCAAACTGTGACAAATGGCTTATTTATTCAAATTTCAAATGACAGACTGGGAAACAAAAACATGAAATGAACTTTTAATAACACTCCCAAGGACGAGTGTCCATTTTTCTGGATCACCAAGAAACCTAGTAATTAATGGGCCAGGGCTTTTTTCTAGTTGCCTTTACTTTGCTTCTCTTTGTCTAGGGGAATCTTTCTAGGATTTATTCTATTGGTCACGTGTACTGCTCATATTCTCTCTCTCCACCCCCACATTCTGTTTGCTCTGGGGAAATTTAGTAATGACCTGGCCATCTACCATTTCTTTTCTATTATCTTTTCTAAGATAAATTAAAGGCATGCTCAATAGACTAACAATAAACAAACCAAACAAGAATGACAGATAAAAACAACAATTAGCAGACACTCATATATACGATATTTACAAGTGCACATAACACAAAGACAAGACTTAACAAATCAGAGTTCTTTTCATGGATCTTTCAGATATTTTACATTGCCTGGGACTTACAGCCAGATGCGGCCTAAATCTCAGCCTGTTGCTCACAGATCTCATCAGATTCTGCTCTCCACAGCACTGAATGTCATCTAAAGTTGTGTTAGCTAAATTCTACCAGTCCCAAGGTGTCATATGGTAATTTACAGACAAAGCATTAAGGAGTCCTTTTGTAAAAAAGACTGTTAGCCCCGTTTTCTCTAGTTGATGAGCTTTCCCATACCAGAGGCAGAGGATCTGGGGCCTTAGGTGTTACAGACTTTTAATTCCAAATACAAAGTGGGCATAATGCAGTTTGAGCGGGAGCCTACATAGTTAAAGATGCAAGGGCACTTGTTTTCCTTGAGCCTTATTTAAGGGAGTACCTTTTGACATCTTAATTCCTTTATCCTTGAGCATGCAATGATGTTTTTGCCTTTTACTCGAACTCTTCCCCATTATTACCTGGCTGATTCTCAAAACATTCCCATCCCCTTATGATCATGACTCCACAGTTGGCATGGGCTTTGTGCGGAGTGAACTTCCCACCTTTCCAGTGAATTTCTACTTTTTCTTTTTCACTTTGTTTTTCACTCAGGTGAATCTTCTCCAGATTCCTATTCTGGCACCAGATACCATGAACTTCACCATGGGGTTCAGGATCTGAAGGATGGGCCAACACACAAATGAAAATGCTATGCAAGAAATATGAATTTAGAAGGCATGGGAAACCTCTTTCTTGAAGAGGTACCCGACTTCTGGCCAGTCCATTTTTTATTTACTTGAATACACATTTACCCTTTAGCAATCCCTACATTCAGATCAAAGGTAAAGTTTGGTAAACAGGATTATCAGGTTAGGAAATTGCCTTGAGCCACTGAGTCTACAGCTGGGCGGTATTATGCTGATTTTTTTCAGCCCTGCTAAATATCAAAGTCCATTGGCCTTCCAATGGGTCTTTTAGCATTAATATGCTAACTGCTGTTTGCTTTAGCCTCCAGCATTTCTCCTCTCCTCATCATCTTAGCTACCATTGATTAAGCCTTTACTCTGTGCTAAGTGCTTTACAGATTTCACACCATTTAGACTCAATAACACCTGTATGAGGTAAGTTTTAAAAGTGTTCCCATTATATTTGAGGAAATTGAGGCTTTTGGAAGTTACACTGCTCAGTGAAGGGCTAGTAAGTGGCTTCTGCAGGGTTTGGGGCTGGTGTGCTGGACTCCCAGGTCTGCAGTCACTCCCTGTGCCCCCCCTCCTGCCCCCATCCTGAGTCACAGCTCCCCTAGATCAGCCAGGACCAACAGAAGAGGCTTAGAGGCGAGTTCCCACTGGCTCCCAGCATCGCATGGCCGTGTGCCAGCTCTGTGTGGATGGGGCCAGGGGCAGGGAGGCTGCTCAGGCCCGCTCCCCCCCCAACCCCCGTGTTCTTATCATACACAGAGCTTCCATGCTAACGTCACCCCGAAATGAAGATTTGCTGTGTTCCCCAATAGTGACAGAAAGAGGCTTCTTCTCACTCATCCTCAGCGTGGGAGACTGAAGCCCGGAGGCGGCACTCAGCATGGTACACTCAGGCTCCAGCCACTGCACGGCCTGGCTGCCAGCCCTGCCACTGCCCTAGACCACCCTGCCGAGTATGTCCGGGCCCCACCAGCAGGCACAAGGAGACGTCCTCTGGCTGACACAGACGTCTTCTTTGTCCTGGTGGCCTGGAGGGGTGTGGAGGAAGTCCCTTGGAGATCCAGCAGCCTTTGCTGCCCTCCAAGGCTCTCTGCTCACTCACCCTGGCGTGGGCCACTGCCACGAGACACCCTTCAACTCGCCTTCCCCTCTCCTAACGAGGCCCTGGCAAGAGCGACGGGGCAAACAGACAGACAATTGTCCCACCTGTGGGTCTGGGCTGACACCGCACCCCCTCCCTTCCTGCTCAGCCTCCACAGGCGCGAGTTCAGTCCCCAGCGGCTTTGGCGAAAGGCCTCCCGGAGTCAGAGCCAGATCCCCGCTCCCCGTCTGGACGGGGCTTTGGACAGAGAGGGGAGCTTGGCCGGGAGGAGTGCTGCTCTGGGACGTGCTCTGGGCCACGGGAGTGACACACACGGCGGTGGTGAGCACCCTCGGGGCGGTCACCCTTTATGAAACACCCATTGGTGAACCACATCCAGGGACCAGCAGCCCCGGAGAAGCTGTCGGGGAAGCTCTGATGGTGAGTGGACCCGGATGCAGGCCTGGGAGTGGAGTCTGTCCTTCCCTCGCTCAGTTCCCCCGGGGAAGGTCAGTGCCATGGCCCTGGGTCAACTTCTGTAACTCCGGTGTCCTTGACCTTGAACAAGGGCACTGACTGCCATTTGCCCCCGGAGCCTCCGTGTGTCTCCCCGGGGGTCGCCCAGGACGCTGCGCACTGAGGACACGGTGCCGGCCTGCGGCTCGGGCGCCTCCGGAGGACGGGCTGTCCGGGTGTCCTCCCTCCGCAGCTCCCCGCCCGGCCCGGCGCCCGGGCACGCGGCAGAGAGAAGGAGCCCGAGAGGGGTTAGACGCTGTCTGAAATAATTCCATCCTTCCCTGGAGACGCCGCGTGAATTTTATCTAATCGCCATGGCAACAGATTAAAAAAAAGAAAAAAGGTGTGAGCGTGTCGCCGAGGCTGTGATAATTCAGATTTATATATTCAGATCAGATTGGACGGGGAGATTTTTTTTAAGGGAGCAGATGCAGCAGAAGGTGCGACTGCAAATACTGCAGCACCAGCGCTGGGGATCCTGCCCTTTAAGAAGCGGAGCGCAGCTTCCCGCAGCTTTTCCAGAATATAATTATTTCATCAAACCCCTTGCAACGAGGACTAATTACCGGCCTGGGTAGTGCACAGTCACGCCTGCACACACAGACGCACACACATGTGTGCATGGCACCCCAGCCATGCCCTCGGTCTCTGGCCTCCCCCGAACAGAAACCTGGGAGAGGCCCCAACAGCAGGGTCTGGGCAGGTGGCAGGCTGCAGCAGGAAGGCACGGCGGGCGGGGCAGCCTACACGCTGAAGGGGGGCAGTGCCAGCGGGGCAGGCTGGCAGGGCTTCTCCTGCCGCCTGCCCACGTGAGCCGCCCGCCATCCCGTGGAGCACAGCCTCGGAGGGCTGGGGCTGGGGCTGGGTGAGGTGGCCTGTGGTGGTCTCTGTCCCACCTGGTGATTAGCCAGACGTGGCCATGGCCACCACGGTCCCGCTCGCTGCTCAGGGCGCCGTCTGCTCCGACCCCGACTTCTGACCCAGGCCAGGATTTTCCTACCAGTGATGTCACCAGGATCAGAATCAGCACCGAGGCCTGCCCTCCGCTCCTTTCCCTGCCTCACACCCCGGGGGTCAGGCATGCATGCAGTGGCCCGAGTGCTTGGCAAGAGTAGGCACACCAGGAGCCCTTAGCCAGCGCTGCCGGGCGCTGTCTGCCTTCTCTGCCCAGCACACTGCCCGAGGGTTCTGCTGTCCAGTACCTGCCAGCTCCTCACAGGCTCAGGTCCTCTGCCACGGGGCGTTCCCCCACTGTCGGCCCTTCCTAAGCCCTTGTCCCCGGGAGCACCCTGAGCACTCCGCCCATTCTGCTGCCTTCGCCTCCCACCTGGGCCCAGAGGGCACAGTGCCTTCACCTGCCTGGCCCAGCCCTACACCCCCCCCCCCACACACACACCCCTGGTGCAGAGGAAGGGCGATGCCAGGGCAGTCACAGGAGGGCAGGGCGTGGGTGGGAGACAAAGGCTCTGCGGGTGAGAGGGGTCCCCGCGGTGATGCCCACTTCCTGCTGACAGATAGGCCTCCATTGCTCTCTCTCTTCCACCCCAGATGCCCCTGAACCAGCATTTCCCAGACGAGAAGCCCACGCCAGGCCTCCCGCCTCTTTCAGGCAAAGCCCGACTCAGCAGGCCTCCGGTTCTTAGCTGTCACTCACCGGTCCTTGTCAATCAAATGTCAAACAGGCCAGGCAGGCGTGCCAGTCAGCGTCCCTCTCCCCCACTCGGGTCCCTGCTGGCTGCAAGGCTGCTATTTTAAGGACCAGCAGGGCTCAGGTTGGCACGGGCACAGGTCGTCTGTTCCGCTGCTGGGCCAGCCTGGGGCGTTGGCCTCTCCCGTCCGGTGGAGGGAGAAGCCTGCCCTCTGAGTGGCACGAACTATGCCCGGGCAGGCCGCCCAGCAGACTCACTGCCCGAGACCCAGCTCAGCCTGGTGCTGAGGCCCAGCGGTGAGGAACTGCCAGCAGGTGTGCCCTGGTGTCCGGCCTCCGCGTCCTGTCAGGGGGGACAGCTGCCTGGCCTCCTCCTCAGCAGGTGGGCTGGTCTGCAGGCTCCTGGCTGTCTCCCCGGGCTGGTCCCCTCCCTCTCTGGAGTGCTCAGGGTTGGTTTCCGGCGAGTCCCCTGGGCCAGGCTATGGACACAGAGCTAGAGAGGTGGAGGGGTGCAGCGGGGGCCGGGGCCCTCCACCTCTCTGTCTCATGAAGAGACAGAGCTGCTTCTCAAGGACAGCAGCCCGGTGCACGCCGCCCCGGGGGGGGGGAAGGGCGGTGGAGCGCTGGTGTCGGGTGTGAGGTTTGCACCAGAAGGCCAATTCCCAGCCCCGTCTGCCCCGCGGAGGCCAGAGCCAGGTGCAGGCTGAGGAGGTGCGTGGCCGGGCCTAGTCCTCTCCTCTTCTGCACCCCGGGCTGTGGGCTGTCTCTGGGGGGGAGGCTGAGGGGCTGAGAGCCATCCCTCAGAGCCAGCAGGCCCCACACGCTGGTGTAAGGGTGCCTCCTGGGTCACAGGCTCACTACTGGAGTGACGGGGGGGCCAGGGGGTTACAGGCTCACTCCTGGGCACCACCTCTGAGGCCAGCAGCTGGCTGAGCAGAGCTGGCCGGGTGAGGTCCAGTCCGCTCTGTAACCCCCCGCTTCCCCTCTGTCACCCCAGTAGTGAGCCTGTAACCCCCTGCCTCCCCCCTGTCACCCCAGTAGTTAGCCTGTCCAGGGGAGATGAGCAAGAGAGGGGGAGATGTTGCAAACCCTTTGCTGCCCCCCTGGATAGCTGGGTCTTCCTACATGGGGGTGAGAGGCTGAAGCCCCAGCTTCCTGCACATGCAGGAGGGCGGGGGGCTTGTAAGCACCAGGACCAGCCTGGAGTCCCACCTCTCTCCCCAACCGCGGCTCCAAAGTGGCCACGCGGGGGAGGCCGGGCCCTGTCCTCTGCCCTCTGCCCTCTGCCCTCTGCCCTCTGCCCTCTGCCAGCGGAACAGGGCTCCGTGCTGAGCCCCCCTGGAGCGTGTGCTGGCTGGTGGCCAGGAGAGCCGGGTCTTACGGGAAAACCCGCTGGGACCGGCCCGTGTGGCCGGAGATAGAGGACTTGAAGGGGACACAGTCCTGCCCTCCTTCCGATGTCCCAGATGCTCTCAGAGGGAGGGGCCGCCTCCCCTGGGGGCAGGCTCTAGGGGCAGGACCAGCCAGGGGCAGACACTGGGGAGGACAGAGGCAGCGCAAACTGGGTGTGGCTTTTCCAACAATGACCGCGGTCAGGCCATGGCTTGCATCCCTCAGACGGGGGCACTGCGATCTGGCAAGAAGCACGGGCAGGCGGTGGGCGGCGGGAAGGCGGCCTGTGGCGTGGGGGGCGCCGGGCACACAGGTGCTCCTTGCTGAGCGGCTGTGTGTGCGTCTCTGCAGACATGCTTCAGGCACGTTCTCCGGCCCGGCCATGGCAGGGGCACCTGCCACCCTTCCCCCTCACACTCCGAACCCCTTTCTCACCTCCCAGCGCCCCGGGAGCCACTCTTCTTGTCGGAATCCTCCCAGTTTTCCTGACGAGTGAAGCCGATTTGCACTGCAGGCCGTTCCCTCGCCACAAAGCACCGCGTGGGTCCGGCGGGAATTAGCGGACGCTCCTCCAGTCTCCCCTCAGATGCCGACGAGCATTAGTCCCACTTCGTCAGCGTCAGCCACGCTCCACGCTCACTGCTGCGTGTGCACACGTCCACGCCCCAGTGCCCACTCAGGCCTGACGCTGCTCGGCGCCCTACACACCAGTGTCACACATGCATCGTCTCCATAGATCAGATCACAAACGTGAGCATGAAAAACGGTCATTAGGAATTCATAAAACTGCCCTAGCCTTTTGGCTCAGTGGATAGAGTGTTAGCCTGTGGACCAAAGGGTCCCGGGTTCGGTTCCGGTCAAGGGCACGTACCTTACTTTCAGGCTCCTCAGGCCCTGGCCCCGGTTGGTGGGCCTGAGAGCAGCGGCTGTCCACGTGGGAGTGGCCATGCGTGATGGCATTGCTCCTGCAACAGCTGTCCCTCCTCCCCTCACTCATCCCTCCGCACAGGCAGAGCTCGCCCACGGTCTCCCTCTCCCAGAGCGCGGAGCCGGGGGCAGGCCCGGGCCCGGACAGCGGGCCGCTGTCTCCTCGGGGACAGAGGCGGGACCCCGGGCCAGCTCCGCACCCACAGCCCGCTTCACCGGGCCCCTCTGTCTCAGAACCACGCTTCTTCCTCCCCGGGCACCGATGCCAGGCCTGTGGGCTCACAGGCTGCCTTCCAGGGAAGAAAGCACTCCCGGTGTCCCCCTGCGCGGGCCCAGCCTCCTCCCGCTTCACCTTCCGTGTGCTTTCAGAGGGCGCTTGTGCGTTCTGGGCTTTTCCTCGTCAGCACCAACAAAATAATTTTTAATTTAGCAAAAAAGAACCTCTCCTCTGAGCCCTGCTGCTAGAGGCTAGTGCTGGTTCGCCCGGTCCTCCCTGTGTCTCCGCCTGTCATGGGAGCGTGGCTCCGCCCAGGCATAGGCCAGGGTACGGCTTTCAGCATCCAAGGGTATTGACGTATGTCTTCTTTAGTTATACGAAGTAAATGAAAATAAAAGGTTGACTTCCTCTCGTGAACACACACACACACGCACATGCACACACATGCATGCACGCACACGTGCACGCGCACATACACACCACACGCACACACGCAGCCCCCGCCCTCTCCAGGGCGGCATCGGGAACCTGCCCTTTAACCCGGGTGCGTGCAGCCTGTCGCGTCCTCTCCGCCTCTTGCTCCCGTGCACAGTGGAGCGGTCACACGTGCTGTGCGGTCCGGAAAGCGCCGGGGAAGGTAGAGGTCCTTGGTGAACCCCCATCGTGGCTCTGTTGGCATCCTGTGGCCTGGGGTGCGGTACTGTGCATCTGGGCGGCATCCTCCCTGTCTCCTCCTCCTCTAACCCCTGACCCTCCCTCTCCCAGCCTCCACCTGCCGGGTGTGCAGCGAGGCCAGGCCCACGGTGTGGAGGGAGGCAGGCAGCGAGTGCCCCCAGCATGGCCTGGTCTCCTCCAGCAGCCCTGGCCCAGGACTCTCCCAGGGCAAGGGGGCCAGCCACCCAGCGGGACTTCTGCCTCTGGATTCCCTCCAGTGCCAGCGTTTCTGAGCACCACAGGTCTGGGTCTTCACCCTCCAACATTCCGCTCAGCCTCGCATCCTACGGTCCCCTCCCCCCCATCATTCACTCCACAAAGGTTCACAGAGCGGAGCAGCTGGGCCTGCCCCTCGGAGCTGGCTGAGCAGACAGGAACACAGTGCAGGGAGGACCAGGTGGTGAGCAGGGAGGGAGGGGCTTACAGGAGACTTTGGGAGGTGGTGGGTGTCCGTGATGCAGAGTCGGTGCTGGCCCAGCAGAGTCGGGGAAGCAGAGGGCCCACGTCCCCTGAGAGCCTGGCGTGGCCAGGCCTGGGCCAGCCGTGTCGGGAGGAGAGTTCAGGAGGAGAGGGATCAGGGTGGTGCGGCGATAAGCAGGGGCTCCCAGCGTCCCCCCTGGTGTTCCAGAGACCATGTGGCTCCGTCCGGCCTTTCTCCCACCTGCCCCACCACTGGGCTCCCCGCCCCTTTCGGGGGACAAGACATCGGCGACAGCGGATGGGCAGTGGCTTTGGGATGTGGGAGAAGGGGATGATCAGGGGGTGATTTTTCCAGGCCGCCCCACAAACAACAAGGCTCATAGCATGTTGCAAGTATTGGCTCCAGAAACCAGAGGCCCAGGGGCTCTCCCTGACCACCGTGCCCGGCCGGTCTCCCACGCGGACGGCAGGACGCACCTCTGTGTCTGACCCACGCGCAACGTGGAGAGAGGCCGCTCCGTGCTGGGCACCCACAGCGCCCACAGGGGAGCGTCTCGAAACACTCCCCACCAGAGTTTCTTGCAGAGCCGGAGGCCGGTAACTGTGCTGCCCAGGCTCTGCAGGCTGAGAGCCCCTCTCTCCTCTCCCCTCACCCTCTCACCCCTCACCCACCATGCTGACCTTCCAGGAGCTGGGCCTAACACAGCCTCTTGCAAGTCCGTGCCCACCCCCTGCCCAGGCCAGCTTCCTGCGTCTCCTGCTCCTCCTTCCTGCCTCCACCTCGTCCACAGATCACCCAGGATGGTATTCCTGCTTAGAAGTAAACCGCTGAAACCTTTAATTGTGCACTAAGTAATTGCTTCCTTCTACTTACGTGTGACTCTTCGAGGCTCTGGGGACAATGAGAAGGAACCAGGGGCAGTGTCGGGTGCGAGTGAAGATAGAATTTTGTGTCCCCGCAGACCCCTGTCTGCAGGGTCGGGAAGGGGAAGGTGAGTCATGCACAAGCCACGCGCAGTAACGGTGGTGACAATGGCAGCTCCTGCTCTGCGGCTCTCACCAGGCTCCGGGGAAGCCGGCTGCCACGTGCTTCCAGGCGAGCTACCCAGAGGCCTGGCCCTCCGGCCGGCCGGCGCTGCTCGGTGCGGAAGAGCTGGCCTTGCCAAGGGGAAGAGCTGCCGGCCTGGCGGCTCACTCCCGTGTCTGCGGAATAGCTGGCCGGGGCCTGAGAGGCCCGTAAACCCCCCTCTTTATAACGAGACCACTGGACCTGCAGAAAGGACCTCCACCCTCCGGTAAAAGCTTGTTAGTAACAGAACCA
Organism: Pipistrellus nathusii; assembly: GCA_963693515.1. Classification (NCBI taxonomy): domain Eukaryota; kingdom Metazoa; phylum Chordata; class Mammalia; order Chiroptera; family Vespertilionidae; genus Pipistrellus; species Pipistrellus nathusii. The sequence goes on from OY882866.1 coordinate 2,431,808, forward strand.
GAGAGAGGACGCGCGTGTGGTGCAGGGTGAGGCCCTGGGACCCGAACTGAATTCCTAGAACAGACTCCAGTCCCGCGGTCACTGAGTGCGGCCGGGCTGCTCTGTCGGAGGGGTTCACGGCGGAGGGGAGAGGGGCCACAGCACACGCCCTTCGCGGGGCTGGTCTCGCTCTGTCCAGAGCCCTGCGGCCTCAGGTCTGCTGACCACAGGCAGGTGCTCTGGGCCCGGTGGGACAGGCAGAGGGAAGAGGCCCCTGAGGGCACCCAGGAAAGGAAGGGAGGGCAGAGGCTGGCACCCCCTGGGCCTCGTGTGGACCCTGCGCGACACCCTTTCTCCCGTGGGCCTGGGCTCTCCCTCCCTCTCCGCGGTGAGCCTGCGGGATCTGGGGGTTCGGCTGGAAGGTGGCTGTTTAGCCCACACTCCTCGGCAGCTGCTGTGCGCCAGACCCTCGTTCGAGGCGGCTTCCAATGAGGTGACAGACGTTGCGAGTCGCGGCTTTCGGGGTGTGGAATGGCAGGCGGAGCATTTTCCGGAGCTAAGGAGCCCATGGCCCAGCCTCTGGGGCTCAGGGAGGCCCCGGAGGCAGCCACAGCTGGGGGTCCTCAGACGGTGTGAGAGTTGGACACAGGTTTGCAGGGAGAGGGACAGTGTGGGGTGCACACCTTCTCAGGTGCAGGAGGCGGGTGGGAGACGGGGCTGGGGAGTACCCAGAGCTCTGGGGTGGTTTCCGGTCCGTGGCGGAGGTTGGGCCCTGGGCTCTGAGCTCACAGCCACGGCCGCGCTTCCTGTGGGGCCGGGTGGTAAAGCGGGCAGAGCCGCTCCACGACTGACTGCCTCCCGGGCGGGCAGGGCAGGCAGGGCAGGCAGGTAGGGCAGGCAAGCTTTTTATTTCTATTTTATTTGATATACTCACTTGAGGATATGTTTTTATTGATTTTGAGAGAGAGAGAGAGAGAGAGAGAGAGAGAGAGATATCGATCAATTGCCTCCTGTACACACCTCTCCTGAGGATTGAATCCATGACCTAGGAGTGTGCCCTGACCAGGAATCGAACCCAAAACCTCTTGGTGTACAGGACAACACTCCAACCAACTGAGCCACTGGGCCAGGGATTTATTTTTCTAATGAGAGCTTTATTGAGATGCAGTTCGCACACCCTACAACTCAGTTCACAACGGCAAAGTACACAATAAATGCCTTTTAGTGTACTCACAGCTGTGCAGTCACCACAGTCCCTTTAGAACATGTGTGTGCCCTAAAGCCCCCCACTAGCAGCATCCCCCCCCCCCCCCCGCACCCTGACCTAGAGGCGACAGGGCTTCTGTTCCCACGGTTCACGGCGGAGCCGCACAACATGGCCTGCGTCTGCTTTTCAGGGACACGATGTTTCCGAGGAGGATCCACGTGTGACACCCTTTACCCTTTGATGGACATTGACTTCTCTCCACCGCTTGGCTGTGGTGAGAAAGGCTGCTGTGGACGTGTGCGGGCAGGTTTCCATGTGGACACAGGTGTTCGTTTCTCCGTGGGTTCCAGGGATAGAATGGCGGGGGCACGTGGTGGCTCTGCATGTACCTCATGAGAACCACGGGGTCTTTTCTGAAGTGGCTGCACCGTTTTACACTCCCAGCAGCCCGGTGAGGGTTCGACTTTCTCCACGTTCTCCCCAACTCCCTATTACGGGTTTTTTTCAAATATATTTTTATTGATTTCAGAGAGGAAGGGAGAGAAAGAGAGAGGAAGGGGGAGAAAGAGAGAGAGAGAGAGAGAGAGAGAGAGAGAGAGAGAGAGAGAGAGAGAAAGAAACATCAATGATGAGGGAGAATCATGGATCGGCTGCCTCCTGCACACCCCACACTGGGGATCAAGCCCAGAACCTTGGCGTGTGCCCTGACCAGGAATCACACCTGGTTCATAGGTCCACATGCCAGCACGGAGCCCCGCCAGCTGGGCCAGCCTTTTATGTGATAGCTGTGTTGGTATCATACTGCTGCTGAAACAAATGGCCACAAACTTAGTGCCTGGCACAGTGGATTATGGTACGGCCTGGAGTTCAGTGTGTGCAGTGGTTTCATGGGCTGGAGTGGAGGGTAGGCAGGCAGTGCTCCTGGGCTCCGAGGGAAGCTGGTTCCTTGCCTTTCCAGCCTCTGGAGCCTGCCCAGTCCCAGGCCACGGCCCTCTGGACTCAGAGCCAGCAGGCTCAGCGCTGTGGCCTCGGGTTGTGGTTACAGCCTTCTCTGGCGCTGACCCTCTTGCTCCTCTTGCCCTTAAAAGAACCTGTGATGCCTGGGCCACCCGCATCACCCAGGGCCCCTCCCCTCCGAAGATCCTCGAGTGAATGGCATCAGCCATGTTCCGTTCGCCATGTAAGGTAGCACGTTCACAGATTCCAGAGGAGCAGGAGGGTGGACAGCCTGGGGGGACCGTTATTTTTGTCTTCCTCAACAGTCACGCTGTGGGTGTGAAGTGATATCTCACTGTGGACTTCACTTCTGCTTTCTTCATGGCAAACAGTGTCATACATTTTCAAGGCCATGTGTATATCTTCTTTGGAGAAATGTCTGCTCACACCCTTTGCCCATGTATTAATTCAGTTATAAGAATTCTTCACATAGTCTAGATATAAGTCACTTATCAGTATATGATTTGCAAATCTTTTCTCACATTTTATTTGTTGTCTTTTCTCTTTCTTAATTGTGTCCCTTGAAGTGCAAAACATTTCAATTTTGATGAAATCTGATTTCTTTCCTTCTCTTTGGGTGCGCATGCTTTTGGTGTCACATCTAAGAAACTATTGTTTAATGCGAGGCCATAAAGATTTACTCATGTTTTCTTCTAAGAGTTTCGTATTTTTAGCTCTTACATATAGATCTCTGATCCATTTTGAGTTAGTTTTTAAAAAAAATTTTTTTTTATTTCAGAGAGAAAGAGAGAGGGAGAGGGAAAGGGAGAGAGAGATAGAAACATCAACCATGATAGAGAATCATTGATTGGCTGCCTCCTGCACAACCTGCCACCCGGGCATGTAGACTTGGCCAGAATAAAACCTGGGACCTTTTAGTTCACTCTATCCACTGAGCCAAACCAGCCAGGGTGAGTTAGTTTTTATATATGGTATGAGGAAGCTATTCAACTTTATTCTTTTGAATGATATTGGCACTCTTGTCAAAAAATCAATGGACCCTAATTGTGAGAATTTATTTCTGGACTGTAATTTCTATTCCATTAACCTAAAAGTCTATTCTTATGCTAGTACCTCACTATATTCATTACTGTAGCTTTGTAGTAAATTTCAAAATTGGGAAAAATTAGTCTTTTAGCTTTGTCCTTCTTTTTAAAGGTTGTCTTGGCTCTTTTGGGTCCCTTGCAATTCCTTATTAATTTTAGGATCATATCATCAATTCCTACAAAGAAGTCAGCTGGAATTCTGGTGGGAATTGTATTGAATCTGTAGATCAATTTGGAGAATATTGCCATGTTAACAATATTAGGTATTTCAGTCTATGAACATGGTGTATTTTTTCATTTATTTAGGTCTCCTTTTAATGATGTTATATAGTTTTCAGAGTATACCTTTGGCACTTGTTTTACTAAATTCATTTATATTTTATATTTTGATACTTATTTTAAATGGAATTATTTCTTAATTTAATTGTGGATTGTTCATTGCAGGTGTATAGAAATACAGTTGATTTTTGTATGTTGATATTATGCCCTGCAACCTTACTGAACTCATTTATTAGCTCTAATAATTTTCAGTGAACTCCTTAGGATTTTCTATGCACAGGATCCTGTCATCTGCAAATAGACAATAGTTTTCTCTTCCTTTCTATTTTGGTTGCCTTTATCTTTTATTTTCTGGCTTTGCCCAATTGCCCTCCCTGGCTGGACCCTCCAGAACAATGTTGAGAGAAGCGATGAGTGGACGTCCTTACATGGGAAGCATCTGCTCCTTCGCCCTTACATATGATATTAACTGCAGGTTATTGTTGGTTCCCTTTATCGTATTGAGGAAGTTTCCTTCTTTCCCAGTTTGTTGAGTGCTTTAATCATGAACGGTTGTTGAATTTTTCAGATGCTTTTTCTGTGCCTATTTAGTTGATCATGTGGTTTTTGTTCTTTATTCTATCGATGTGGTGTATTGCATTAATTGGTTTTCAATGTTAAACCAAACCTTGCATCATTGGGATAACTTCTACCTGGTCAGAGTAGATAGTCTCTTTTAGATGTTTTTATTTAGTTTTCTAATATCAAGTAACTATTCTGGTGTCAGGATTCCCTGGTGGCAGCAAACCCCTCCTCCCTCTTCCCATACCCTCCTAAAGCTCACATGCCAGAATTGTCCTCTCTTCTCTGGCTCCCATCTCCCCGGGTTAGTCCGTGATGGCTGCACATGGGGTGGGGACAGTCACCTGAGCCATCACCTTTGGCTTCGCCTCAGATGTCGTCCTGGGTGGGAGGACGCCTTCCCCAACCGTGCTGAGTTCCCTGAGCAGGTCCAATGGTTTAGTGGGCGCCTTGGGAGTTTCCACACGCAGGAGCATGCCGTCTGCGAACAGAGAGGATGGTTTTACTTCTGCCTTTCCAACCTGGATGCTTCTTCTTTTCCAGTCTGGAGCTTCCCTCCACCCTCCCAGCACCAACAGCATCCTCATCTCCCCTTTGCTGCCCCAGTTCTTCATTCATCACACAAACTTGTTGTAACAACAGCCCATCCCCTATGCCTGCCTGTCTAACTGCTGTCTCCTCTGTTAGAATGCCTGCTCCTCAAGGCCGGGTCATTACCTTGCTTGCTTGTTAAAATGCCTGTGTCCCCAAAACTGAAAGACAAGAGACTGGAAATCTTGTCTTGATATAGTGTAAAGGGTTTAAAAAAAAAAGATTTCTTAACTGATTTTTAGAGAAGGGCAGGGGGAGAGAGAGAGACAGAGAAGAGAGAGAAACATTGATGTGAGAGTAATGCATCCATCAGCTGCCTCCTGCACACGCCCTACAGGGATCAAGCCCACAATCCAAGCATGTGCCCTGACCAGGAATGGAACCGGCAACCTTTCAGTGCACGGTTGCACCACACTGGCCAGAGCTAAACATTTGTTGAAAGCAGCAGACATTTATGTCCGAAGGAATCTTCTGCAGAAGCCTGACATTTAAAGCACATTAGAAGAGGCAGCTGCTTGATCTGCAGCCAGGGTAGAATTCCTGGTCCTGCCCGGGCCTTCCCCGGGCCTCCCTCTCCTGCTCCACAGCAGGTCTTTAGGGAGCTCCTAGAAAACCCTGTGACTTCACACACGAGGCCTCAGACCACGGTGGAGTACAAAGAGCCCTGTACTGTCTCCATCTTGGTGACCTTGGGCATGTGGCCTTGCCTCCTAGACCTGGTTCCCATCTTTACAAGGAATTGCTGCAGCCAAATAGCTCTGGCGAAGCTCGGCAGGAATTATGACCCTTCCGCCTCCCAGCCTATCTTGGAGGTCTTTCTTGCTGAGCCCAGGACCCCCATTCCGAGCTCAGCATGCCCCAGAGGGTCACATCCCATCCCAAGAGGAGTTGACCCTCCAGGCATGTCCTGTCCTACCTTCTGTGGGATCGATCATATGGTCAGTCTTGTTACCTTGCTCAGAAAAGGCAAATTGGGTTACAGGTCCAGTAGCTCCAGGGTTTATCTTGGTTCTGGAATTCTTCCTACTGTAAGAACGGTCCTCTGTGCCCCATCCAGCATGGCCAGCTCTCAATGGAGTTTACTGAATTCCCCAGGACAAACAGAGTGTGGGGAGGAGGGAAGAGGAACAAAGAGCTGGGAAACCCCAGAGGCGCCCGCTTCAGCTACACAGAGGGAGGTGAAGGCCGCTAGAAAGGCCTCAGCCTGTTTTTTTGTCTTTTTGTTTGTCTGTTGTTTGTTTGTTTAATGGCCCAATGAGAAACAGCAAGCCCCAGGCGGGGCATGAGGAAACAGGTGACCCCATAGTCCTCAGCCAATGAGGAACTGAAGGAGGGACTCTCTTCCAGTAGGATAAAGGCTGCCTGGGCCAGCTAATTGGGGAGTGCTGTGCAATGGGACGGACACCTGCTCTCCAGAATGTAGGAGAAGTCTCATTTTGCCATCTTCCATCTCAGAGTTTGTATTTTGGACAGGTGGGCATTTTCTCACACGAGGATCCTGAACCGAGTGGTTGAAGGCCAACCTCGTCTCCTGCTGACCAGCACTAGGGTGTGCATGGGAACGGGTCCCTCCCAGATCTAGACAGTGCAGGCAGGAGGGCTCCGAGCCTGTGGAAGATCCTCAGCACACAGAGGTTACTGACCAAGGAGTACCTTCATGGAGACATAATCATATAGCTGTCACCCTGATGTCAGCATATACTGCATAGCCCATATACATATGTGTGTGTGTGTGTGTGTGTGTGTGTGTGTGTGTGTGTGTGTATAAAACCTACCTCTGATTTTGAGTTGCCCAATAGCTGTGCAGGCAGACAGACCAAGGCTTGAACCTCCACATGGCCTGTAAGGATGTGGAGACTCAGAGCATTGCGTGCCTCCCCACGCAGCCACGGCTTGTCGTGACTGACCGGAACCCTTCAGCTCTCAGCTCTCACCCAGGCCTGTCTTCATGCGGCCGAGGCTCCCTGCCTGGACCAGGAGCTGGCACACTCCACCGGGAAGCCTTGCAGCTTTAGAAGATGACCGGCCAGCCGAAACCGGTTTGGCTCAGTGGTAGAGCGTCGGTCTGCGGACTGAAAGATCCCGGGTTCGATTCCGGTCAAGGGCATGTACCTTGGTTGTGGGCACATCCCCAGTGGGGGGTGTGCAGGAGGCAGCTGGTCGATGTTTCTCTCTTATCGACGTTTCTGGCTCTCTATCTCTCTCCCTTCCTCTCTGTTAAAAATCAATGGAATATATTAAAAAAGAAGAAGAAGAAGAAGAAGGAGGAGGAGGAGGAGGAGGAGGAGGAGGAGAAGAGGAGGAAGGGGAAGGGGAAGGGGAAGAGGAAGAGGAAGAGGAAGAAGAAGGCCAGCGACAGGTGCAGAGAGGACAGAGCGGATGACAGCAAAACAGAGCAGAGGCCAGGAGAGGAGGAGACCGTGTCTGGAGACAGCTGAGCCCCAGGGGACCCTGACCTCTGGCCAGAAAGGGCTGGAAGACACAGACTCCGGGAAGTGTCTGGCCCCGCCTCTCTCCAGAGCAGTGGGCATAGGGCTGCCTCTGATAGTCACGGGCCAGTGACTCTGGCCTCTTTGCTGGAAGAATTGGTGATCCAGGGCTCCTGCACGTTGTTCAGATGACTTCCTCCCAGTCAGCGTCTTCCCAGAGTCAGAGATGAAACAGTGACACGGGTCCTGATGACCGGACGAGGCCAGAACCAGCTTCCCACAGAGGCCGCGCCCAGATGGGAGGGAAGGGGCTCGGACCCTGCTGATGGCACCGGCTGCCACCTTCCCTCGCCGCTCTGACACTGTACACGTACAGGCTCATGCCTTTGACTTAAGTCTGTTCCAAGTTAAAAGCCAAATACAGTGAAGGGAACGGGGTGAGGCTGCCTCATGCTAACTGCTCCCTGCTCCCAGCTGCTCCCTGCTCCCAGCTGCTCCCTGCTCCCAGCTGCTTCCCCTTTATCCCCAGAGCCCTGGCCTGTTCCCGCTATGAGGTTCCCCAAGACCCTGACACGCAACCCCCCACTCTGAGGCTGAGGCTCCGGAGGGCCCCGCCCTGCAGGCCTCTCAGCTCCGCCTGGGGGGTGGGGGGATGGGTGCGTCTCAGCTCAGGTGACGGTGTGGGTTGCACGGGGAGCGGGAGGGGGAGGGAAGTGGGAGATAAATCACGGATCTGATTTAGACGTGAGCCTGAGGAGAGGGCGGCCTCCCAGCCTGCTCAGTGCCGGGCAGGAGGGGGGTCCCCGCTCCCCACCTGCTGACGGACCACGGGAGGAGTAGGACACGCTGCCGGTGAGAGTTTGCAGGGAGCCTCAAGGCACCAGGGCACACAGAGGGCCCTGCCCCGCCACCTCTGCCCCTGGGTAGCCCTGCCCAGCCCCGCCCTGCCAGGTGCCTGCCGACTTCTCAGCGGAGCCCCCCCCCCCCCCCCCCCCCCCCCGGGCTGGTGCAGGACGGGGTGGGTGGAACCAGATTCCTCCTGCTCACCGCCCTCCAGAGAGTGGCTTGGCCTCCCCTCTCCAGGCAGAACTGGCCCGCTCTGCCTCCTGGCCTATGGGGATGCGAACAGAGGGGACCCCACTGGTCTCGCTGCCCAAGCCACCCCCACGCCAGTGCCAGTGTCACCACCGGCAATGGGCCCAAGGGAATCTGGCGCCCCCACTGCATTTCCAGGCCCTTTCCCGTTGGCGGTGTGGCCGGGGGGTGCTCTGGGCTCCCCTGGTTCAGGGGGCTCCGGGGCAGGCAGCCAGGCTGAGGGAAGGCGCTGCTGTGAGGCCTGGGCGGAGGGAGGTGACACGGGAATGTCTGTTCCGGCCCGCCGGGCACGGCTGCGCTGGCACGTTATAAAACACCACGTCCACGGCGGCAGAGTTACTCCAGCGGCCGTATGGAAGGGACAGCCTTTCCATCACGCCCGCTGCTGCCGCTTCAAGGCCAGCGGATAAATCCTGAGCAAATAGTCAGCCGCATCTGAGCCTCAATGAATAAGGAGCAGCAGGCGGGCCTGCGGGCGGGAGCTGGGCTTCTTCCCAGCGGGCACTGGGCGAGGCCCTATGCCAGCTCCAGGCTGGGTCCCAGCTGCCTCCCGAAACCCCGTCCCGCCCCTTCCTGGGGGCTTCCTCCCCCCCTCAAACCCCCCCCCCTCCACCCTGCTCCGCCTGCGTGGTGCCAGGGCCGCAGAACTGCAGGGAAAGATCTGCCGTGGCCTCCTGGTTCCAAGGGAGTTGTGTCCTCGCACCTGGTGGAGCCCGGGGGTGGCTTAGTGCCCTCAGGAAGGCTGAGCCCCAGGTGCGGGAAGTGAGGAAAGGGCCTTACGAAGGGACTTAAAGGTTGCTTTTGTAGCGAGAAGAGGGTGCAGGTTTGACCGTGGGCAGAGGGTGTGATGTTCATGGAAGCTCGAGGGCAGGCAGCAGAGCTCAGCCCTGTGGGAAAAAGGGGCTGGGTGAGATGGGACCCCCCGTGTGCAGGATGGGAGCCCGAGGCCGTCCGGGGTGTGAGGAGCCCCTGGCGGGCGCGGAGAGCCAGCGCTGCTGGGAGGCGGCCGGTCGCCGAGGCCGCTGGGAGCTGGCGGAGCGGCGTGCTGTGAGGGCAGAGGGGAGGGAGCGCAGCGTGTCATGTATGGCATGGACACAAGGCCAGAGGCTGGTCGTGGAAAGTCAGGATGGGGCCACTGGGCACCCTGACTCCAGACAGACCGCCTCTGCGGGATGTAGCCCGGCCAGGGCGATGCTTTGAACACGGGATGAAGGTCCCAGAATGTCACTTGTCACCGTCTTCCCTGGCATTCCGGGGGACAAACCTGAGGTTGGTTCCCTGGGAGGCACCGCAGGAGCGCATGCAGCAGGCCGAAGGCCAAAGAGGTCAGATAGACGCCTCATTATTGCCATCGGACTCCGGAAAGTTCTCGGGATGTGGAGACCCTCTGTCCTTCCCAGTGTGGCTTTGGTGAAGATGCAGAAGACGTACTGACACAAATGGCCCAAAGCTTCAGGGTCATGCATACCTCACAGAGCAGTGACAAGAGAAATCAGAGCGAACACTGCAGCACTTAGCCCGTGCTGAGGTCTGTTCTAAACACCGTGCGTGCGTTAACATTTAATTTTTTTCAGCATCCTACTGAGATACATAATGTAAGTCCCATTTTACAGACAAGTAAACTGAGAACAGAGAGCTAAAGGTAACCCATTGTAGAACCAGAATCCAGTGCCCTTCCCTCCAGGCTGTGAGAGAAACAGGACACAGAGCCGGATCAAAGGACCGGCGCCGTGGGCAGGACGTGAGGTGACTTCTGGTAGGCAGCGTGGGAATGGCTGTTTCTAGAACCAGAGGGCACCGAGGCAGGATGGGCGAGCCTGTCGCCAGCGGGTGGCCAGGCTCCGATCTGAAAGGGCCTGGGCCATCTGAAGCTGCCTGGCCAGAGGAGGCCGCGGAGGGAACCTCTGCCTGGAAAACTCACTGAACAATGTGTCAGCCGTGAGGATGGGTGAACCTGGGGCGGATGGTTGTTATCCTGGGAGCCCGGGAGCCCTGGGTCCCATCAGGCCGAGCGGCTGCATTTCCAAAGGCACACGGACCCGGAGCTGTGAAGAAGCACTTTCCAGGCCCACCAAGGGCTGCAGAGCCTGAGCCTGGAGGCCTCAGTGATTGAGACTCAACTGAGCCTGGGGGGAGGGGGGGAGGGTAGGAGGTTTGGGGGAGAGGGGGGCGTGGGGTGAGGACAGACCACCAGGGTTTTATATCCAGTTTCAAGTCCTTTCTGCCTTGGAAACCCCACCGACCCTCAGGCCAGAAAGAGTAGAGAAAAGAGCAGGCAGCTCTTTCCTGGGGACCCGTTTTGGGACAGGCCGCCCTGAAGCAGGCAGGGCTGGACCCCCTGTTTTTCCAGTGACGGGAATGGCATAGCTGAGGCCGCAACCTCTGGACCTTCCGCCCACTGACCTCAAAGAATGTCTTGGGAGTTAAGCCGTTGAGACCCAAGTTTTGTGGAACTAGACCCCCTGGTTCAATCTCTGCTCTGCCGCTGATCCGCCATGTGCCCCTGGGCAAGTCACTTTACCCTCCGGACTTGATTTTATAGACTGTAAAATGGGAATAATAATAAGAGAGTTTTGAGAATTAAATAAGCCTTTAGAGTAAAACCAGATTCTTAGTAAGCACTCTACATGCCCGCCAGTAACACTCATCTTTTTACAACAGTCTAATAGAGCAATCCAGGGAAGTGGTTTGAATCCCAGGGACACTGCTTATTAACCTTGTGATCTTGGCCAAGAAAGCCAACCGTAACGGTGAATTTTTTTATTTCTAAAAATGAATATGGTAACAGTACCCATATCCTGGGGTGATTATGGGGATTAAATCAGATTATGTATTGAAACACTTGACAAACTGCCTAGAACAGGAGTCAGTAAACTGTAGCACTCAGACCAGATCTGGCACCTCCTGTTTCGTAAATGACCTTGGATTTGAACTCTGCTTTCCTGTCAGAATGGTCTGTGCTGCTTTTGGGCTGTAAGGGCAGCGCTGACTCTGGCCCACAAAGCTGAGCGTATTTGTTATCTGGCCTTTAACAGAAACAGTTTACTGGCCCCTGGCTAGGACCTAGTAGGTGCTCATTAAACGCTAGTTGCTATTATTAATCTTCCTTGTAATCCCCACAGTGTTTCACAGAAGAGATTGGAGCCAAGCTTGCATAACAGGTAGCTTCTGAGGGAAGGGTTTTTTAAAGATCTGATGTGGTGGGGGTTATTTTGAATGTTCATCTTATTTGTGTTTATTTTTGGAGAGGAAAACTGGGAGCAGTGTTTGGTTTCGCCGTGTACCTTCCCTCTGAGCGATGTATTTTCTGTTTAAGAGATTATCGGTCATTGGGAGCCACCAGACTAATCAATTAATCCCACTGATGGATTCTATTAGTGAGGACACGCTCATTCCCCACTGCACTCCCTCGCTGGATGTCAGATAGCCCAAACTGCCTGAATTTCTGCAAAAGGCCACTGCAGCTTCGCCCAGAGCTGAGTTTGAGGTCCCCTCCACACACTCACACTCTGAGATAGAGGGGCTCAGAGTGTCCTGGGAGCCTCCAGGGCCATCGAGTCATCGAGTCAGCTGGCCAGGGGAGCCCCTTTCTTCCCCGCAGACCAGCAGGCAGCCTGCAGCTCCAGGCTGTGCTGGGGATGGAGTAGAGGTGGAGGGTAAGGGGGAGGCGGGCAGGGGAGGCCCACCGACCTCCAGGTGATTCTCATGCAATGTTGAGGCTGTGTTCGGGACACTGCTCCGCCCGCCAGGGATGTGCGCCATTAAAATATTAAAGCCTGGCATGTGGCAAACATTTACAGCCTGCCCGGCGTGAGCGCGGTTGAGCCGGCCTTGCCGACAGACACCTCACTGGGTATTCCTTGCTAAGTTAAATGCCACGGACTTCTCCCCAGTGTGGGCAGCGGCAGGGAAATGGGGTTCCCCGTGTCCCCCCCACTTGTCTCCTTGCCTGGCATTGCCTCCTGGCCCCTGCAGTGCTCTGAGAACAAGCCACATCAGTGTTTTAGCGCCAGATGCATGGAGGCATGTGGAGGCTGATTTCAGGGCTGGAGGGGAGGGGACGCCCTGAGACCAGGCAGTGGGGAGGGGCTGTGGGTGCAGCCGCCGCCCACTGGCCTCCCTGCAAGGTGTCGGGACGGATGGGCGCTCAGAGCCTGTCAAGGCGACCGGGGCCACCCTGCCCGTGACGAAGGCCGTGCGCTCTGTGCTTGTTTGGGGACTGACGGCCTGTTCAGCGTGCTGAAGCCGCGCCCTCTTTGATACATTGCGCATCAGCTCCACGGCTCCGGGAGGGGTGGGCGCCCTCTGCACGCCGCCATGGGGGAGTGCGGCCGCTCCAGGAAGGGGTCTCAGCGTGGGGCAGGGAGGGGGAGGCCAACGTGGGCCCGGGGGCTGTGTGGGGCCAGGATCTTCAGTGTCACAGGGCACTGGGAGTGGAGGGGAAGGAGCCTTGGGGAAACCGAGTCAGGGGGCTTGCTCTGTGAGCCTCACCAGTGACACTAATTGCCCGAGTTTCTGTGACCCTGGCGGTGGGGTGGGGGTGCTGCAGGAAAGGGCGCTGGAAGGAGAAAACAGCAGAGTCCCCACCCCACCCTCTCTACCCCCCGAAACGCCTCCTAAGGCGTTACACCCCACCTGCCTGGGGCGGGGGAGGGGCATGGAGCCCGGCGGGGGGCTGCCCTCGCCCCTTGCCTGCTCTGCCCTCTGCCTTGGGCAGCGGGGAGGCTGCTGTTGAAGCAGGAGGAGGGTCCCCGGATCCCAGGGCAGATGCTGCCGGCCTGTGTGCGCCTCAATAATAATAACGGACACTAACTAGTAGCATTGCTTGTCATTAACATGCAGAAACAGTAAAGAGCAGCTCCCTGTCATTACCCAAAATTCCTATTTCCCTAAGAAATCAGCCCTGCATACAGCTCCAGCCTGAGCTCTCTCCAGGGAAACGGGTTTCTATGAATATAGAAAGTTGGTAATTGCCCCTGCAGCCCTGCTTCGCGGTGTTAATGAACAGCAGGCGCTTGCTTTTGCTTACAGCCCCACAGGATCCGTTTCCTCTCTTCGCTGGGGAGGAAGCCCCCCCACCCCTGCCCTCACCACCCGCCCCACCCACCCCTACCCTCACCACCCGCCCCCCCCACCCCTGCCCTCACCACCCGCCCCCCCCACCCCTGCCCCCACCACCAGCCCCCCGACCCCTGCCCTCACCACCAGCCCCACCGACCCCTACCCTCACCACCCGCCCCACCCACCCCTGCCCTCACCACCCGCCCCACCCACCCCTGCCCTCACCACCAGCTCCACCCACCCCTGCCCTCACCACCAGCCCCACCCCAGAGGACCCCAGGGAGGGAAGAGGGGGAGCGGCCTGGATGGGAGCCGGCTCTGCACGCTCCCCGTTGCGTCTGCATCCCCCTTAGCGGCTGCATTCTCGTTCTGGTGCAGCACACTTACAAAAATAAATGCGCGATTAGACTTAAAAACGTACAGCGCTAGATAACTCCTAATGCCAGGGCAGCTTTTACATCTCGGCAAGCACAGGCATTAAAGCCATTTTCTAAACCAATATAGCAAGGAGCAGGGAGGCGCCGCCCCATTCGCTGAGAGTTGCCATCTTCAGTGAGGATAATGATGCTAACAGAAGTAATGGGAGTAATGAGGGAGATTGGGAAGCTGCTTTGGTGTGAGTTTTTTTGTGATGCAAATTCTGCCCCGGACTGAAAGAGGGGGCGTGGGCAGACCCTCCGTGGGGATGAATCCTCCTCCTAGCCCAGGACAGGGCAGCTGAGCTAAAGGGCTTCCTTGTGGAATTGAGCCATCCAGAGCGCTTCAGCCATGGAGGAAAGTGGGGGAGGAGCTGCGGATCCGAGCTCCTTCCTGAGTTGCAGACCTTTGCGGGAAGAAGCTTCGTGGGGGATTGTGGGTCAGTGACCTGTGCCGGGACCGGAGCCCTCCCTGGTGGACGGAGGGAGAGGGCCCTTCTGCACCTGCTTCAGGAGCCGCTGGTGCCCTGGTTGCTGCCGATAAGCTGCCGGGCGGGCGGGGACCGCACAGCCAGGCACTGGGAGGACTCAGAAAGCGCGTCTTTATCGGAGACGCACTGGTGGGGGGGTTCAGGGGGGTCCTCTCCAAGCCTGAATGCAGGGAGGCCTTGCTCTTCCTCTTCTCCCTCAGTTTCTTTGTCTCCCAAACACGGACCAGGCTGCTGGGCGTTTTCCGGGCTTTGCAGCCCCCAGGTTGGAATGGGGGAAGTGAGATTACACCCAAAGGCCTGGCCTGGCTGGTGCTAGCACTGCCGCCCCCGCTGGGGTAGTGTATGGCTCATGGTCTATGGCCTCTGTGAAGTGGAAGTACCCAGGAAACAGGTTTTGTGTGGCTAGCTAGGACATGGGGTTGGGGCTCGCAAGCATATGCACCAGAATGCAGTTTGGGGGTGCCCAGGCGGCCTTCACATGATGACAGGGTGGTGAGGAAGGGAACAGCTGGACTGTCTCCCAGGCCAGCTGCTCTGTGGGGCCCAGAGTTACGTTACAAGCCCACCCTGCTTCCGCCTGGGCACTTCACAGCTGTCCTGGCCCTCAGCTTTTCTCATCCGAGAAGTGGGAGCAGGGAGTTCTCCGTCAGCTCCTGTGCGGCGGGCACTCACACTCAGGTCCCCAGTGGGAGGGCAGCCAGAGCAGAGCAGCCGGCGCCTCCCACGCCCACTCCCCTGCCTGCTGGGCCCGCCTGCCCGGGAGCAGACACTGCGACGTGATGCTCGCAGGGGAAGAGCTGTTGGGGAAGGTGGAGCAGCCACGCCTGAACCTCCAGACGCGTCTCCAGGTCCCTGCCCACGTCCGGCGGGAGATGGGAAGGGCCCTTACTGACACAGCTACGTGACCTTGAAGTGACCCAACTCCGATGGTGCCCGTGGCTCAGGCTCAGTAGGCGCTCCCCTTTAGGTATGTTTCATCTTGCAGAGGGCACCAATGCTCCCTGGTGCTGTGCATGGGGCCCAGTCAGATGCCGGCTGGCAGACCCACCTGCCAGTACATGGATAGAGCTCTCTGCGTGCAGGCATTTTCCTAGGAGCTTTACGTAGAGCGGTTCATTCCACACTAACAGCCTATCGGCTGGGCATGGTGGTCACGCCCGCCCCACAGCAGGAAACCACAGCCACACCAGCCGGAAGTGGCGAGGTGGGCTCAAAACCAGGAGTCTGCTTCCCGGGTGCTGGGCTCTGAGGACCATGTGTGGTACCTCTGGGGGTTGCTAAGTGGGGAGGGACTCTGTGCCACCTCGCTGCCCACCGCCGGGAAGCCGTGGCCAGAGGAAGCCAGCCAGAGGAGGCTGCCTGCTGCTGGAGGAGATGCTGGGAGTAAAGCTATTTTTAGGAAGCGTATCATGAAATGACATGATTGTGGGAGGGCGCACAGGAGCGGTGGTTATGACTGACAGTAGTACTACTTCCCGGTTTACAGCTTTAATTAATCTGAAATCGCAACATAGACGTGTATGATTAGCAGGGACGTCTCAGAGAGCAGAGAAGGAGCCTTTATCGATGATCCCAGGATAAATCTGGGAGATGAAATATTCATGCAATAAACAAGGCAGTGTGAGGAGAGGCAAAGTCAAATACAAATCCCAGGCCATCAGAGCAGTAATCTGTCAGCACGACAGGGCCATCTGGGCCCGGCCCTTGCAGGGGGCGGCTGCGAGCCTGAGGTCTATTCCACGTCTGTTTCCAGGGAGGCCCGTCTGGGGAGGCGGGCTGCCTGGCTCCTGCCGTGGCGCCTGTGGCCTGGGTCTGGCCCACTGTCATATTAGCCGCAGGTGTGGGCTCCCAGAGACCCAGCCGGACTCGCTCCTGGGCTCGCCCTCTCACCGCTGCTGCAGAGGCCGGTGAGCCAGGAAGCCTACCCGGTGCCTGGCGGTGCGGACCTGCCGGCTTCTCTCTTCTCGAAGCCGGTGAGGGGGAAGGAAGGACCGTGGCTCTGGGACCGCCTCCCCGCCATGACATTTACTGACACAAACAGCCGCTTCCAACCCCTTCGGGCTAATGGTATGGGCTGAAGGTGCGTCCCTGCCACCCAATTAATATGCTGAACCCCTAGCCCCCTGTGTGACTGAATCTGGAGATGGGCCCGGCTGGTGTGGCTCAGTGGTTGAGTGTCGGCCTATGAACCAGGAGGTCACGGTTCAATTCCCAGTCAGGGCACAGGCCTGGGTTGTGGGCTCCATCCCCAGTGTGGGGTGTGTAGGAGGCAGCCGATCAATGACTCTCTCTCCTCACTGCTGTTTCTATCTCTCTCCCCCTCCCTTCCCCTCCGAAATCAATAAAAATGCATTTTGAAGTAATTTGGAGATGGGATCTCTAAGGAAGCAAGGAAGGTTAAATGAGGTCATAAGAGTGTGGCCCTCAACCACTTGGACTAGTGCCCTGAGAAGACAAGCAGCGGAGAGAGGGCCACAGCAGGAGGCAGCCCTCTGCGGCCCTCGAGCTCCCCCCACACACCGGCTGCCAGCACTGTGGCCCCGGACTCCCCTGGCGCGGGCACATCCTCCCCTGGCACAGGGACATCCGGGCGCTGTTCCCTGCCTGCGCCCCCGCCTCCCAGTGTCCCTCTGAATGAGCGCTCTGTGAGTCCCCACCACCGGCTGGCCCCGCGGACAGTGCCATCCCCACACGGAGCCGCCAGCACAAAGGGCGTTTGAGGCGCCTCCCATACAATTAAGACAGCTGTTAATGCGCACCTGCTTCTGAGGTGTGGGCATGCGTGTCATCTACCTCTCCCTTCGGCCGAAGCCAAGCAGAACACACATCCTGGTCCCGGGCTCCCGTCACAGGGCAAGTGCCCTGCGAGGGGGCTCGGCCTCTCCCTCCAGCTCCGGCCGCTCTGGCCGCCCCGCCCGGCTGCCGGGCTGACCTTCGCTGTCTGGCTGGAGAGGTGGAAGGTTTTAACCATAAGATTGTTCCATACTTCAATCCTGTGGTCTCCTGAGAACACTGTGTGTGGGGGGGGGGGGAAAGGGGGAGGGTGCAAGTGGGGGAAGAGGGTGGAGGTCAGAGGGAGCCCAGGAGGATGGAGGGTACAAACATCAGCAGATGCTCTGACCCCCCTCGCTGGATTGTAGGAAGAAAGAGGAACAGATGTGAGGGCACTTTGGGTTTTTCAGGGAATCAGACTGAGGAATGATAATTTAGTCTTTTTTTTTTTTTTTTTTTTTTTTTGTAGTGAATTTGATCACTCTTGCCTGGTTTGGGTCAGGTCAGTCTGTTTATCCTCCCTCCCTGCCTCCCTCCCTCCCTGTCTTCCCTCCCTTTTCATGCTTTGTCTTTTCTCTCTCCTCCTCCCATTTTCTCACTTCTTCATAGGAGTGAGGTCCATTGTGTGATCCTAGACAAGCAATTTGACCTCCTGGGCTTCAGTTTCCTCTCTGTGAAACGGGCAGCCAATACTGTGATGATTAACCCAGTCAGTCCGGGGGAAGCTTTCAGCACAGGGCTCAGCACACCGCACACGCTCTGTGATGGGGGCGGGGTAGCAGCTGTTACTGTGATCATCACTGTCATCATCTCTCCTTCCTCCCAGCATGCACTGGGCCACCTCCCGGTGTGCGGTTCTGGGCCAGCCCAGCCCTGGAGATAGACCACATTCCAGCCCCTTCCTTGGGGCCCACAATGTCACCCGGCGAGTAAACAGTCTGGGGGGGGGGGGGCCGCGGGTACAGTCACGTACAGCGTAGGCGCGGGCAGCTCTCTGCACAGCAGAGGGTTTGGTGGGTGAAGACCAGAGACACCTTCCAGTCCCCACAGAGCCGAGGTGGTGGTGCAGGCCCCGGGAGACCCTGAGAGGAGGTGGGTGACTGGGGGCCAAGGCCCAGCTGCCAGCCATCTTCATCCTGAACCTCTGGTTTGCATCCTGGAGTTGCCAATCTGCCTGCACTCTTCTGCGGACTCCTCCCCCCACCGTGCTCCCCGCTGCCCCTGCCTGCATGGGCCCTCCGTCTGCGTCTGTACGAGCCGAGCCCCACCGACATGCATATTTTCAGGGAGACTGCCCATTTGCTCTGCTCATTTAAAGAAACCTCCAAGTTCAAACTGACCACGTGGACACCAAGCAGTAAACCAGGAGGTGGTTCTTTGCACCCAGAACACCTTCTATTTCACAGCGAAGCTTAGCAGGAGACCTTTACCTAGCCGCTGCCATGAGGCTATGGGGGGCATGTGACCTGGCAGAGGCAGTGGGGGAGACACGGGGTAAAAGGACTAGGGCCGAGATGACGGGAAGGCACCTGTGGTATTACAGTGAGCTCAGTGGGAAACATACAAGCGATAATCACACAGATTTATAAAGCTGTAGAACATGTCCATTCACTCATTCACTCAATCATTCATGCAATATATTGAGCATCTACCGTGTGCCAGGAATAGTGAGAGGAAGGAGGCAGAGTCTTTGTTGTCGAGGACACTCCAAGAGCACCCACTGCCCGCGGATGGAATTGCTTTTTGGGGGAGAGAGGGGGAGGGAGAAGCGGCAAAGGCAGGAGACACCCAGGGGGACCTGAACCCCCTGGAGGGGAGCAGTCAGGGGCGTTGGTGTTTGTCCTCCTAGCAGAGGGCACACCCACGGGAAGACAGCGTGTCTGGGGACTCAGCGGGCAGTGCTGGCGGTGCAGGGTGTGGGGATGAGGTTGGGAAGGGGGCAGAAACACCAGCGTCGTGAAGGGTGTTCTATGTGTAACCAAAGCGTCTGAACTTGTAGAAGCGTCGGGGGCCATGAAATTCTTTCAGTAGGATCACTATCCTATTGCATTGTGGGAGGATCCTTCTGGCGGCAAGGAGGACGGACTGGGAGCCAGGCAGGAGAAATGCCGGGGCCTCGGGCCTGGAGAGCAGGCTCACGCGGAGGAGGCGGCCCAACCCCGGCCCAGACCTGAGGGTGGCCTGAGGGAGGGACACGGCTACGGCTGGCAGAGCAGGTCCCTGCGGCTGCTTGGCCCCTGCCTTTGGCGGGGTGAGTGGCCGGGAGCCGTGAGGCTGGTGCCAGGGTGAGCCCCCGCCTTCCAGGCCGCGGGCCCGAGGGTGGGCGTGCGGAGACAGAGCCCGGACGGAGGCGGCACCACCAGGAACCGCGGGGACAGAGGGACGGCGGTGCCTGCCGGCCGGGCGCTCCCACGATGGGGAGTGGGATGGAGAGGCAGGCCCCCACCTCCTGCTGGTTTGCCGAGGGGTCTTTCCACAGCCCCCTTCCCTGGAGAGCCCCCAGCCCGGCCCCCTCTAAAAACGGTGGCTCGTGTGCCACCTGCCCCGGCACCCCAGACTGAGCTCCAGAGGCTGCACGGGCTTCTCACTGACCCGAGCAGGTCGGCGAAGCCTGTGTGTGTCCGGCAGCCGCTTCTCCTCCGGGACAGTCCTGCCCGAGCGGTGGTATTCCCGCCGTAGCCATCACTCGGCCTTGTCTCTGCTTTGCCTCATTTAAAAAGAAACCAAAGTTAAGCGAATTCTGTTCTACCTCAGAAGGCAGTGAGCTGAAGGCCTCCATCCCCAATGGCAATCCAGTGCTGCGTGGTACGGTTAGAACATTCTAGAACGGGCTGTGCTGTGTGGTACGGGTAGAACATTCTAGAACGGGCTGTGCTGCCTGGTATGGTTAGAACATCCTAGAACGGGCTGTGCTGTGTGGTACGGGTAGAACATTCTAGAACGGGCTGCTCAGCTCTCAGCTGGGTGGAGGAGAGCCCCCGCCCCGGTGAGGGCTTCTGCCCACGTCGGGGGGAGGAGGGCAGGTGTGGCGTGGAGGCCCTCCGGCACAGATGCTGCCACCCCAGGGAGTCCGTGCTCCTCCATCCTCCACAGAGAGGGGCCCTTAGGCGTGTCCCCGGGGCCCGGTTTGCTGTGAATGAGACTGAGCACCGGTTACTAACACTGCGGAGCGCCAGCCCACCGCCAGCTGGCCTCACCCACTGTGTTCCAGACCTCGCTGGCCTCTGCTCTGAGCTGCCCTCCTCTGAGCCTGGGCGGGAGGCAGCTGGGACGTCCTGGGAGGCACCAGGGGCTGGGAGCGAGGACCCTGCCCGCTGCCCAGGGCCTCTGCGTAGAGGGCAGTGTTGGCATGAGGGAGAGTAGGAAGCGGATGGTTTAAAGCTGTGGTCGACATCCTCAGCCTCTCTACAATCAGTCAGCAGCCTCGAGGCCGCCTCTGCCCGGCAGAGGGGTGAGGGGAGGCAGGCTGAAGGCTGGGTCAGGGCAGAGCAGGACTGTGGTAGGGAGCTCATGGACCCTTCAGATTCCTACGCAGCAGTGCCGCCATGAGAGCCAGCTAAAGGGCCAGTTCCAGGGCCAAAAGGAACAGGGCGCCTCATGACTAAGTGCCCTCCTGCCCACAGAGATGAACATGTGGGTCAGGGCCCACCTCTTGCCGTACTTTCTGTCACTGACTCTTCCTGTCCATGACCTTGAGCCGCCTTTCTTTTGATTCCACTCGGCCACTAGCTGTGAGATCAGCCCAGGAGGCACGTGGCCTTCATTGGAAAACTGTGGAATGCGTGTGTGCGTGTGCATGTGCGTGTGCACGTGCGTGCGTGCGTGCGTGCATGCGTATGTGTGTGTGTGGTCAAGGTGGTGTTTAGATATCTCTGGGTCCTCCAAGCAGATGCCAGGCAGAATGAGGTGAGCAGCTGGCTCGCTGAGAGGAAGTTCGGGAGTATAAAGAGAACGGGATGCCCGGCTGGCATGGCTCAGTGGTTGAGCATCGACCTGTGAACCAGGAGGTCCTGCTGCAATTCCCGGATGTGGGTTCGATCCCCATGTGAGTCGTGCAGGAGCAGCCAGTCAGTGGCGCTCTCTCATTGTTGATGTTTCTTTCTCTCGCCCTCTCCCTTCCTCTCTGAAATCAATAAAAACATATTTAAAAAACACAAAGGACAGAGAGTAGAAGTCGGTGGTGAGAGCCTCCGGCCCTGAGCAGGTGTGAAATCTGTGAGGAGAGGGAGGAAAGGGCCGGCTGGTCAGGAAGGGCCCGGCCTGCAGGGCAGCTCAGAGGGAGTGCCCGCTGGCCCAGCGAGAAGGCCTGGGCTGGACGGGATGCCCTCGCTGGCTGGCAGCGGCCTGGGGAGAGCCTGGCCCCGCCGGGAAAGCTGCCCAGGTGATGAATGCCTCTCCTGGTGACCTCTTCACACTGGCAGGGCTTCCCGGTGCCACGTGCTCTGTGCTTGGCAAACCTGAGGAGTCCCTTCTGCTCTCTCAGCTCTGCCAACGGCTGTCCTGGGGAGGGGTGTTGGAGGCACAGAGGGCAGAGGGCCAGGGTGTTTTTAAACATCATGGTTCAAAACACAATTCAAAAATGGGCTAAACAGACATTTCTCCAGAGGAGATATAAAAATGGCCAATGGCACATGGAAAGGTGACTGGCATCACTAATCATTAAGAAAATGCAAGTTAAGCTCTAGCCGGTGTTGCTCAGTGGATAGAGGGTCAGCCTGCCGACCAAAGGGTCCCGGGGTCAATTCCAGTCAAGGGCACGTACCAGCCAGGCCGTGGTCTGGGGTGCATGCAGCATGCAGGAAGCAACCAATCAATGTGTTTCTCTCACATTGATGTTTCTCTCTGTCTTCCCCTCTCTCTTCCACTCTAAGAAACAATGGAAAATATTTAACAAAACAAAACAAAAATGCAAGTCAAGACCACCATGAGGTACATTTCACACGCAGTAGGATGATAATTATCAAAAACAATCAGCTGGCCCGCCTGGGCCAGGCGGTGGGAATCACACCTGTGCCCGGGGGTGGGGGTGGAAGTGGTGCAGCCTCCGTGGGAAGCAGGGGTGGTACCTCCAACGATTAAAGACAGTATCGCCGTGCGATTCCCAGTGCTGCCTCGGGGTCTTTGCCCATCAGAATGGGAAACCAGGTCTAAGTGTCCATGGCCAGGTGATAGGTACACACCAAACGGAGTGTCCATACTTGGAATTGACCCAGCCCCAAAGGGTAGCTGCTACCACCAGGATGAACCGTGAGGACGTTATGCTGAGAGGAGCCACCACAGAAGGCACGTCCTGTACGTTCTAGAGTCGTCCGTTCACAGGGACGGAAACAGGGGTTGCCAGGAGCCAAGGGAGGAGGAAATGAGGTTGGTTTAAGGGACGTGAAGTTTCAGTCCGGGAGATGACTAAGGGTAAATTTATGTTCTATGTATTTTACCACAATAGAGCTAAAATTCGGGGGCTGGGGGAGGGGTTATGGCTTACCATAAGAGGCAGGTAGATTGCCCCAGGTGTGCTGGGGAGTCTGTTTTGCCAGGAGATGCCGAAGCAGGACGGACCCTGATGCAGGTGAGAGGGAGGGGCCTGCCTGGGGCCCTGCAGCACGGAAGCTGCGAGGCAGGTCGCTGGGTGCGGGGCTGCGCCCAGGAACGGCTGGGCCAGACGGGGGCTGACCTCAATGCTGTGTGGCTGGTACCAGTGACCTACCCTCTCCGAGCCTTGGTTTCCTCGTCAATAAAATGGGTGATGGTGGTAACAACACCGGAGATGTTGGGAGGCTCAGCACCGTGTCTGATGTGCATCCGGAGGTTCCCAGCAGAGAAGGCCCCTGCTCAGCGTGAGCTCCACGATCTCCCCCGGTTTCTGTGGAGGACCGGGCTGCCGGCCGGCGAAATGCCAGCGGCTGCTCAGACCAAGGAGGCCGCACTGCTGCTAACGGGCGAACACGCAGGATGCTCTTTTCCGGGGAGTGGGGCAGGAACTTAATGTGTTGGAAGTTCACTCCACAGCGACTGCTAAGCCTGCGGTGATGACCAGGGAGGCAGCTCCTCTGGCTGCCTGTGGGGCCAGATACCGAGGAAAGGAGAGCAGCTGGTGACGAGGAAAGGAGAGCAGTTGAGGCTGGGAGCCTGCCCTGGGCTGGGCCCCGGCAGGCGGTGCCGCTCCAGGCCCGCACTGAGCCCATGGGGGTGGAGGAGTGGACAGCCCAGCCCCCGCTGCAGGGAGCGTGGGCGCAGCCTGGCCTGGGAAGATGGCGCATGCTGATGGCAGACCCCCTGCCTTCTGGTTCCTTTAGCAAATGCCCTTCAAACAGCGCTTTCTCAACGCGGGGTGCCCGGCTGGGCTGTGGCCAGGGAGCTCTTCTTGACTCCCGCATCATTGCGCGCAGCCGTCCCAGCCTTTCCCTGCTCTCCCTCCATCCCGCCAGCCGTCTGCGCCCCTTCCGTCCACACACTGGGAAAGAGCCCGGACCCTGGAGAGAGAAAGCCTCAGCCTGGGCCAGCTCAGCTGCTGCCTTCGTCTCCAAAGCCGCCTCTGTCTGCGAGAACACAGGAGCAGGCCGGCCGGAGGAGGGTGCTCACGGCCACTCTCCCCTCCCCCAGCAGGACTGCCCCCCTCACCTCCAGCCTCGCCGCCTTTCCCGTCCCCTTCCACTTTCAGCCATGGTTGAAAACTGTCGTAAAATGTAAAAACATTTTTTGGTCAGTTCAGTCTTCTTTTTCAAGCTGTTCTCCTATTACCCTTTTTCTTAAACCTCCAAATTTCCAAGGCTTTTCTAACATTTCTTGAGCATCTACCTTAGGATCCAAGTGTGTGACTTGCATTATCCCATTTAATTCCAACAACGACCTACAAGGTAGGTCTTAATCTTATTCCTTTTTGTAACTGAAGAAACGAGGCTTAGTGAATTGATGGTTTGCCCAGTCTACCATGGGTGTTGAGTGGCAGAACCAGGACATAAGCCCAGGTTCATTACAACTACCTAGTCTTTCAACCAGGAACTGTCTCTCAGTTTTCCCCAGTAGTGCCTCAGTGCCCTTCCCTGTGGCTGCATCCTCTGGATCTCTCCCCAGCCAGCGCTGAGCATCGGAAAGGTGACCCCCACTGGCCTTCCTTCTCTGCCCCCTGCAGGCTGGCTCGCCCAGGCCTTCCTTTGCCCTCTTGTCTTGCTCTGTCCGTGCTCCCCGGGTGAGTTCATGCCCCTGGATGTTACCCACCCCCTGGGCAGTGATGAGTCCGAAGCGCTTTTCTGCAGCCCCGCCACGCTCAGCGAGGCTGAGCTCACGCTGTCCCCCCTTCACGTAGGTCCTGGCCCCTCTCCTCCTGAGGCTGGTTAGCAAGCTCACCTGCCCGGACCTTTAAGCTCGAAGTCCGAGGAGCCATCCCCAGGGTTGTCGTTCTCTTGTCCCTCACCTGCGGGAAAAGCAGGCCCTTCAGAGTCACCTTCAAAATAGCCAGGACTCTCCTTCCCTCCGTCCCCGCTGTCAGGGCTCTGGGTTAGGACCTCGTCATGTCCCCCTAGGTCTCCGGCTGTCTTGCTCCCAGCATCTTCCCTTCTAACCCATTCCCTACACAGCGACCAGGTGTCTTTCCAACGCCCAGGCTCCCACTCTGCTCTCAACACTCCCTGCCTTCCAGTTACCTGGAGGCCGGAGTTCAAGTTCACAGGCGTCCAGGGCGACCCACCACTTGGCTCCAGTGTCCCTCAGGCCTCCTCTGCCACAACACTCCTCACCTGCCCCCTGCACAGGCGTCATTCTGACGAGCTGTTCACAAGGCCCTGACAGTAGCCCAGACTCCCTCCTGCACAGAGCGGGCGGCCCAGGCCTGTCTGTCCTGCTGCTTCCCTCAGCCTCCCCTCAGCTCCCGACACTGCCCTTCCTGCCTCCTACGGTGAGCTGTTCAAGTGTGTGCTCTGGCCCGATGGGGCAGGCACCTCGCTTTCCTCCGCTGGGCTCTGTGCTGAGGAAGTGGATGGCAGGGGTGGGGCATCGCTCAGGCATTCCATAAATGCTCGCTTCCCTTTGTTTTAAGTAAACAGAATAGGCGTCCGGAGACTGCAGATGGAAATGTATTGTAATTCTCAAAAAGAGGGAAAATATAGAGTCCAACAATGACAGACCCCTGAGCTGCTGTGGTTCTCTGACCTCGCATACCTTTACAAAACCAGAGTCCCCTCTCAGCCCAGCACCCTCTCCACGCTGAGTGGTAGTTTTAGTTTAAAACCTCAGCCACCGTCTCGTCACTGAGCACCTACTGTCCCGTGGCCTTTCCTTTCCCAGCTCCTTAGCTGGCACAGCAAGCAGGGACGTTCCTGTAAACTAAGAGTGTGAGCGTGTTCTGGGCATGCCACCCAATCTATGTGATGAGGTCATTTTTCTATCGATCCCTGTTAAAATCACTTTACTGAGGACGGTTGACATAAAAGCGGCACCTTTGAGCGTGCACAGCCTGAGGGGCTGACTGGGGAAGCCACCTCCACAGTGTCAGCACCAGCATCCACCTCCCTCCCCCCGCCCTCCCCCCTCCCCAGAGCTGCTCCCTGAGAATCAGACAAGGGCTGGAGCAGCAGAGGGAAGCAGGCTGGGAAGGGAGCTGAGGGGCGGCAGCAGCGAGGAAGGGGAGAAGGGCGGAGGGGGAGGCCAGGGCAGCCTGGCTAAGACGGGGTGCAATGCCAGAGGGGATCCTTGGAACTCGGCCTCAGGGAAAGGAACCCATGGTCCTGCTGCACCTCGGCTTAAAGACGCCCGTCCCCTCAGCCCAGCTCTCCCGAAGGGACTTATGATTTCAGTGGAGCCCTTTGAGGTAGTTGTGCTTCAAGGGCTGGCATTCTCACAAAGAGGTACTTTTCATTCTCATGGGTTAAAAACCTCTCCGAGCAGACGCTGGGGTGGGGGCGCAGCCCCTGGGCCTCCCCTTCCCACCCAGCTCCGGAGGCATTGAAGGGGGACGAGGAGTGGGAGGGGGAATGGGCCCTCCCCAGCCCTCCCTGCTCCTCTCCGAACCCGCCGTGTCCGTGTAGCCATGGCTTTAAACAACATTACACACACTTGTCGTCGGAGATAAAATGTTATTAAGATTGAGTGCCGAGCAGGGACCAGAATCCGGCTTCCCACTGTCGCCGCTCAGCGTGGTGATCCTCTCCTAGCCCAGCTCCTGGGCGGGAAACGGCATTATTGCCGTTAATAAGCCCATAATGGGGGCAGAAGTGTACACATCGGTGGCAAGCTGCCCGGGTTAGTGTGCGATGAGCACCAGGAGCCGCCCGACTCACCGGCAGCGGCAGTCACCGGAGGCAACGCTCAGCGCCGGCCGGTGGGTGGGAGGCGGGAGACTGGTGGCCCTGGGCCGAGGAGCCCCTAGGCCTCTGGGTGGCCCAGGGTCGGACATGGGGAGCTGGGGGTCCTGGCCCGGCCTCTCTGGCTGCCGTTCACAGGAGTCCCGTCCCCCACCCCCACGGTTCCCCGGCGGTCACGTGAGGGGTCATTTCCGATCCGCCGTGTTGGGCGCAGCAGGGCTGGGGGCGGGAGGGCTCCTGGGCTTTTGCCCCCCTCCCCCCAGGTGCTCTCCCCTCTTCACGGTCGCACGGGTAGAGCCTCTTCGGCGCCTTTTGTCATCGCCCGGCACCCGGTGCCCAGTCGCAGGAACCGGTGACTGTTCCTCTTGGGGCTGGCAGTGCTGGTTTGGGTGTTCACCAGGAACCCCGGGTTCACACCCTCCCTGTCATGAGAGCCAGCTGCACAAGAGAGAGGCGGCGAGTCCCCAGGCCAGCCCGTCGAGCAGGGGAAGGGGAGGGGGGGGAGACAAAGCAGATCCCGGGAGGAGAGGGGCCTGCCTGTCCCGGCACTGGAGCCCAGGTGCCTGCCCTCCAGGGTGTGTGCAGCCTGTGGAGGAGGGGGCTGCCCTCCCTCCAGCTCTGCTGTGAGCAGGCTGGGGCCGCGGACGCCGCTCGCTGCCTCTGCACCGCGCTCTCCTCTCCGTGGAGTTAGTGGAGACAGCTGGATGGTGGCTCACAGTCCTTCCGGCCAACCCTGAGCCTGCGCTTGTCCTAGGGCAGTGCCATGGCGGTACCCAGGGCAGTGCCAGTGAGGCAGAGACTGAACAGCCTGCAAGGGGCCGTGGGGAGACCCTCAATGCCTCCATGCCTGGCAAGGCCTCGGGTCACTTTTGAAGCTGCCGGAGTCTACCCTCGGCTCTAAGATCCAGGGGCCAGGACTGGATGGGGACCCCCCGTTGCTGTGCTTGCCCACAGCGGGCCCAGCCCCGGCTTGAACTGGCTGTGCGGGTGAGACAGGCCCGCGGTGCCCAGCGCCGTGTGCCCGGCTGGGTAGTGCAATAAGCCCATCCGGCATCTGACTGGCGGGATTGGTGAGCTGCTCAGTGGATGAGGGAGCGCTCTCAGCCTTAGGTCTTGTTGTGTCTGTTCTCAGCATTGCCGGTGGCTTTTGGAACGACCTATCGAGTGCCCACTGTGTGCTGGCACCATGCTAGTGAGCCCTCTGGTTGGAGGCTGCCGCTTCCCTTCCCTTCTCCGCCCCGCCTCCTGGCTTCCCCTGTCCCTCGCGGCCCCTCTGTACCGCTCTCTGCAGTCTGTTTGGTTGGTTTGGCAAAGAGTTCCAGGTGTTCGTCTGAGCGACATTACGCAGAATTACGTTCCAGGGTAATTTCTGATGCAAATACCTGTCCTCCAGGAGAATGAATTGAGCTGCTGCTGGTCTCGGCTCAACAGAGGCAGCTGCATTTCAATCCAAGTCTCGAGCAGTGGAGGGATGCCAGGGGTGTCGGGACCCCCTCGGCTCCTCCTTGGGAGGTCCAGGACCCCAGGACCGGGCTCCGGGGTGGAGGGAGCCATGAACAGCCATCTTATTCGCCCCCATGTCTCATCTGAGCATCCCAGAAAGTCAAGGGTCGCATCCCCAGCCCCTCCATCTCCTTTGTGATGTGTTCTGCCTTGCTGTGTGTCCTTTAGGTGCACGCTTTCAAACCCCCGTGTGCCCGCAATCCCTGAGGGTCTTGTTAAAGCACGTATTCTGGATGGCCTGAGACTCTGCACCCTAACCAGCCATGGGCCAGGCCGTCCCGCCAAGCACACTTCAGCAGCTGGGCTCAGAGCAAAACCCAAACAGAAACAGCACAGACAGCCGTGTGGCGATTCCAGAGAAGCGGGATGAGGGAGGAAGAAGAAGGGAGGGGGGACGAATGGTGATGGGAGGAGGGCTGACTTGGGGGTGAGCACACAATACAATGTACAGGTGATGTATTGTAGACGTGTACTCCCTGAAACCTATGTAACGTTACTAACCAGTGTCACCCAATAAATTCAATACACGAACAAAGAAAAGCGTTGGGTAAAAAAATACGCAGTGACCTTAAAACAAACCTAAAATCAAAAACCAAGTATCCTGTTTGGAGGAGTTCATTTGTATGGTCCCGGACCATTCCTGTCTCCCCAGAAACTCCTGTCCAGTCCCGTGGCCTCAGGGGGGCGGGTGCCTCTGCGGGAGCCAGGGGTACAGAGCCCCGGGCTGCCTCGGGGGTTCGAGCGCAGAGCCTGGCACCAGGGAGGCTCGGCGCCTGCAGGGGACCCGCTGAGACGGGGCCCGGGAGGACGGGCGGCTCCTGACCTGTAAGCCCAGGGCAACCCAGGGGAGCCCAGCACCCTGCACACACTCACCCACCCTCACACACACACACCACACACACACACCACACACACATACACACACACCACACACCACACACACCACACACACACACACACCACATGCACACACACCACACACCACACACACCACACACACAAACACCACACACCAACACACACATACACACATCACACACTCACATCACATACACATACCATACACATACATACTAAATGCACATACCCACACACCACACACATACCAAATACACACAACACACACACAACACACACATACACACCACACGCACATACACCATACACACACACCAAATACACACACCACACACACACCAAACACACATGCACGCATACACACACGCCATACACACATGCACCATATACACACACCATACACGCACACACACACCACACACACACACCACACACACCACACACACACACACCCCACACACATACACATACACACACACCACACACACACCAACACACACATACACACATCACAACCGCACCACACACACCACACACACACACACCACACACCACACACACACACACACACCTACAACACACACCACACGCATACACACCACACACACATACCATGCACATGCATACTAAATACACATACCCACACATCACACACAAACATACCAAACACACACAACACACGCACAACACACACATGCACACCACACACACACACCTACAACACACACACACACACCACACATACACACACATACACATACACCGTACACACACACCACACACACACCACACACACCATACACACATGCACATACATACACACACCCCACACATACACACACATACACACACCATACACACATACACACACACCACACACACACACATACACACACACACACACCTACACACACCATACACACATACACACACACCACAC
Organism: Pipistrellus nathusii; assembly: GCA_963693515.1. Taxonomy (NCBI): domain Eukaryota; kingdom Metazoa; phylum Chordata; class Mammalia; order Chiroptera; family Vespertilionidae; genus Pipistrellus; species Pipistrellus nathusii. Next base: position 2,461,328 of record OY882866.1, read on the forward strand.
ACCACACACACACACACACACACCCCACACATACACACATGGACACCGCTCACAGGAGCCGGGCGCTCTTGGCGCTGCTCACGTAGGAGAGGTGCTCCCGCAGGGGGCGTGCTCCCGTTCTACCCGTGGGAACTGCAGCTGGGACAGGGGCGTGACTCGCCCGCAGCCGCACCGCTTCTCCGGAGGGTCCAGCAGGCGAGGCCAGAGGCAGAGAGCCCTCGGGCCTCCGGGCCCTGCCAGCTGCCTGGCCAGGCACCGCTCTGAGCTCCCACGACTCCCAGCTGGAAGTGCCCGGCGAGGCGCTTCGCCAACCTGGAGCGATGCTGAGAGGCGCCGGGAGGATGGAGCTCAGGCCCCTCCGTGCCCAGAGGCCGCGTGCTCGGCGCCTGGGTTTGCACCGTAGCCTGTGCTCACAGCGGTCTCCAGCCCACCGCCGGCCTGCTGCCAGGACCAGGGCTGATGCCCCGATGCACTTCCTGCCGTTTCCTTGGTCTTTCCAGTGTCGGCATCCCCTCATTTCATCCCTCGCCCCTCATCTCATCATATTCCATGATATTGCAGGGTCTTTGTAAGCTGCCTCTAATTCCTGCCGGAGCAGAGCAAGGCACGAATTAGTCAGACAAACAACGCGGGTGTTCCCTAAGTGCCTCTCAGCTGATGCCATGAAGGAGTGATCACGGGGGGTGTATGAATGAATGAATGGCTCAGTGAGTGGACGCACCCTCTCCAGAGCAAGGGAGGGGGAGTGTGACATGTGGAAAGTGGGGCAGATCTGGGTCTGACTTCTCTTTCAACCATTTGATAACCCTGGATCTTGAACAAGTCACCGGTTCTCTTTGGGCCTCAGTTTCCTCATCTGTAGAGTGGGGACGGGACAGGCTGTAGAAAAGCAGAGAAGCCTGCTCTCCCCTCACGGCAGCTCCAGCCAGCCTTCAGACTTCACACTCTTCCTGGGAGGTCACCCCGTCACCTGCTGTCTGAGAGACCAGCTCCTTCCAGAACTCTGCAGCGTGTGCGGCGTCAGGCCCACAGGGCTGGGGTGGGGAGCATTCTCCTTATTGTTCCCCCTGACCCACTTTAAAATAGGCTTTGGGCCTGGCCGGTGTGATTCAGTGGTTGAGAGTCAAGTTATGAACCAGGAGGTCACGGTTCAATTCCTGATCAGGGCACATGCCCAGGCTTCAGGCTCCATCCCCAGTGTGGGGCGTGCAGGAGGCAGCCAATCAATGATTCTCTCTCGTCGTTGTTTCTCTCTCCCTCTCCCTTCCTCTCCGAAATCAATTTTTAAAAAATGTATATATATACACATTTAAAAAAAAAATAGGCTTCAGGCCCCTATGCAATGCCAAGGACAGTGCAGGGATCAGACACGAACTCGGGCCCCCAAGCAAGGCGGCATGCTGGCAGCAGAGGTGAACCTAAGCAGGTTACGCCCAGGTGAGGGGTACACCTGAGGTCAAAGGTCGTGGCTGCTTACCAAGGGCTGGGAAGGCATTGGCCCCAGGGAAGCAGATTCAGAATGGCTGCCAGGCAGGTGCCTTTCCACATGACCATTCACCAGCCTCCCAGTGGCCCTCCCTGGGAGTTGCCCTGACCCTCTGGGGAGGGAAGGTGGCTGCCCCTCTGCTGCCCACTGCTGACCCCCCTTGGGCTGCTCTGACCCAGCACCAGCACCTGCACCCGCTGCCTGGCACCTGGTGTCTGCCAGGGCCCTGCCCCCTGCGCCTCGGGTCTGCCTGCAGCTCTCGCCCTCTGCAGGCCTCACACTGACCGCCACACGGCGGCCAGGCCCAGAGCCAGCCTGTGGGTGCCAGTACCCAGCCCTGTCCTGTTCCCGCCCTGGCCGATGGGCCAGATGCTGCCCTTGGTCACTCAGCAGATGGCCACGAAGCCACTGCCCAGACCTGCTGCCTTCCTGGCCTTGGCCTGTCCACTCCCGCCCCCTGCTGAGCCGTCCTTCCACCACACGGACCACCCCCCCCCCCTGCCCCAGGACTGCCTGAACTCTCAGGGCGTGTTATAAAGTCTTCCCTGTGAAGTAACAATACTCCCCACAGCCCTGCTTCCCCGGGCGTTCCTTAGCACTGCCTGACAGGCCACACATTCCCCTGTTCGTCTCTTGCTTGCCCTCTCTCCTGGCCGGCCAACCCCAAGGGGCAGAGCCTTGGTCTGATCTTATCGCTGTGTCCTGAGCAGATCCTGCTCTGTGAACCTGAGCTCAGGCCTCAGTCAGAGTGTCAGGCTGTCCGCTGTCCGGGCTTTTCTCCTCCCCGCAAGCCTGGCCTCGCCAGGGCAGTGGCCCACAGGAGAGAGGACGTGAGCTGTTCCCACGCCCTGGGCCACTGAGGAAGGACAAGAAAACAGGCCAGCCCGTGCCCCGCTGCTGCTGCTGCAGCTCGCTCGGGGAGGGGGGGCAGCACCTGCCCCTGGGTGGCAGGTCCTGGGGCAGCGCGCGGGGCCCACAGCCACAGCATCCTGAAGGCTCCCGCGTCCCCGCTCGCCTGCTCTGCCACACGGCGCCAGGCAGAGGCCTCTGGAGCAGCTTCCGGAACGGGGCTGCGGCCGGGCAGCCTGGGCCTTAAACCAGCTCTGACGCTCAGCAGTCCCTTCAGCTCTCTGAGCCTCGTGACCGTGTCTATAAACTGGGGTTAATCGTAGTGTTTCTTCGGGTGCGATGTTTAATGAGAGGACACGTGCGAGGCCCTGAGGCAGAGCCAGGCCCGGAGGAAACGGGTTCTCTGTGGTGTCCACTTGCCCCTCTGTAGGCACCGCCCCCTCCAGCCCCCATCCCCGCCCCCCGCCACCTCACTGCTCCCCGAACCCTCCAGAACCCACTCTGTGGCCCCACCCACAGGCCAGGTCATCACCAGCCCCTGCTTTCGGGCCAGAACCCCGTCTCACTCCCGAGGACTCCCTGAACGCCCACCCGTTCCCAGAGCTTCTGAGTTCAGAGCCCTCACCTGGACCTTGGGGGGGACCCATTCTTGAGACGGCACGGGGAACCGCCGAGCCAGCCCTCTCCCGGGCATCCTCACCTGACCTGCTCGCCAGACATCAGGGTCCCTAGGCCCAGGCTGGAGCCCCTGACCAGCCCCTCATGGACAGCCTTGAGCCAGTTCCTAGGATGTGGGGTCCTTGTCGCTATGAGGCTCAGCTTTGGGCTTCACAAGAAACCCTGGGACCATGGGAATATCCGTTCACACCCCATCACGATAACGTTAGGATGCTAGAGCACAGGGAGACTTCGTGATCTCCTGGTTCGAACCTCGGTGTAGACGGGAGGAAGTCTAGACCCAGAGAGATGAAATGACCCAAGAATCCACCACTAGTCAGGGGTCCCCACCAGGGCTTTGCACCTGTTTCTTGAGGCATTGAAAGGGGAACGGGGGGTGGGAGGAGAGTGTGCAGTCCTGTCTGCGGAGTGACCCTTTCCTAGCCACCTCTGGCTCCGTCCAGGCCTCAGGCGGCCGGCAGCGCTCACGGCCGCCACACGCTCTCCTGTCCCCGGTGACTGTGGCCCTGGACCCGCTGGCGCCCTGGCTCTGCGTGCCGCCCTGAGGAGCTGCACACGGCCCTCCCTCCCTGCGTCTGTCCTGGGAGAGAGCTCGGACCCGCTGCTTGTTTGGGAAGAGGTCAGTGAGCAGCCACCGGGCCTTCCAGGCCACGTGGCCGCCCATGACTCCTGCGACGGAGGCTGATGGGGAGCAGTTGCAAGACGGGGAGCAGAGGGCTGGCCGGGGAGCACCCCACAAAGGCAGGCTTGTAGAAATGGCCCATTGGGGAGGGGCTGCAGGGTGGGAGAGGCGGGTTCCTGGCCTGCAGGAGGCGGAACTGAGAGGGGCGGAGCCGCAAGCTGGTGGCTGCTCAGAAGTGCCCTGTGACCTGCGGCCCAGACCTGACAGGCAGGGAGGTCCTGGCCCTGCTGAGCTCTTCCCTGGCCCGGTGTGAAGAAAGAGCAGAGCTGAGCCGTCCGAGCCGAGTCCCCTCTCACTGCTGCCCGCACTGACGAAGGATAAGGCTGCCCTGCCCGAGGCCGGTGCTTCCTCCTTCCTCCCCACGAGTGCTCTTTCTTGGTAATCAGAACGCTTTTCCCTCCCAATTTGTGGTCCTGCTGCCAGGCCTCTAATGGACTCTCAGCTCGATTTTAGCATTCCCATCCTAATGCGCCTTTTATGCAGAAGCTGGTGGGTTAGAACTGTTAGCAGGATCGCAGCTTGAAAGCCCTGCTCCCCGCTCTGCTTCCTGCTCCCCGCTCTGCTTCCTGCTCCCCTCTTCTCTCCACAGCCCCCGCTCACAGAGAGCTCCTGGGGTGGGGATCGCTCAGTGTGGGGACGGGATCATAACCAGGAGATGGGCTGGTCCATGTGGTCTGCATTTTATAGGCGGTGGCGACAGGGGCCTGCATGGCCACAGTGGGTTGCAGGCTGTGTGGGGGCGGGTGGATGGGGAATGGGAGCATGTGTTGGCCACCAGCCCCTGCACCCACCGAGGATGATGCCCGAGGGGTGATGCCAGGCGCTCCAGCGCTGGCTTCGGCAGGAGCAGGGGCACTGGCGCCTAGAGAGCCAGCCCCGGGCCAGGCTGGTCCTCACCATGGTCACGCCGGGGACCAGGCTGGAAGGAGGAGACCCCTGCTCAGCCCGGGGAGGAAGTGTAACCTGATGTTTGCGGTTTGTTTGAAAGTGTCTGGGGCTATGGTGTGTGTGTGTGTGTGAGTGTGTGAGTATGTGTGTGTGTGTGTCTGAGTGTGTGTGTCTGAGTGTGTGTGTGTGAGTGTGTGTGTTTGTGTTTGTGTGTGAGTGTGTGTGTGTGCGTGTGTGAGTGCGTGTGTGTGTGTGTGTGTGTGTGTGTGAGTGTGTGTGTGTGTGGAGCAGACGGTAAGGAGATACACTGTCCTTGTGAACAATTATAAAGCTCAGGCACTGTTCTAAGTCCATCATGTATATCCCCTCAGTAAATGTGCATGAGAACCTGGGCGGAAGTGTCCATGATGTTCGCTTTATAAAGGGAACCTGAGGCGCAGAGTGGCCCTCACTTACGGAGAGCCACACAGCCAGGGGATGCACAGCCAGGATTTGGGCCCCGGCCCCGGCTTCTGTTCTCCAACCCCTCACACCTGCCTGAGGAGATACTCGCACATTCCACAGGTCCTCACGCCTACACACGTGACATCCCCTGTGGTCCTTAGCATCCCTCTACAGCAAGTCACCAGGGCATTACCCCAGTTTGCAAATGCAGAAACACCGGCTCAGAGAGGTTGTCTGATTTGCCCAAAGTCACACAGCAGGGAGCAGCGCGAGACTCGGAGCACACACAGGCAGGGGCTATTGAAAGTGCGTGCGTGTGAGGCCGGATGGGATGCTCTTTCTCTGCCACACGGTCGGCCTCCGTGGGTGTGATTCTCTGTCTGCAGTCCGTGTGGGGGTGCTGAGTAGCTCAGGGAGGACTGGGGGCGTGGCTCTGCAGTGGGGGAACGGGTGGGATGGCGTGCAGGGTGCTGCCTTGGTGAATGTGCCATTAACATGCACACGAAGGCTTAGCCTGTGCAGTGCACAGTCTGAGGACAGGGTGTGTGCCTGGCCGGAGTCCTGTGTGATAAGAGGACCATGGCTGGTCCATCTGTTCATCAGAAATGCCTCTGCCTAGACCTGCCTCACCTCATCACAGAACGGGGTGCGGCCTCAGCTTCGCCTCCCCCAAACCAAAGCATCCTGCATCCGGGGAAGGTTGGCCCAGGGTCAACCTCAGAACCTGTCCCTGGAGACAGGCTCTGTGCCGGGCGCGGTCCACAGCACGGGCCAAGCGCACGTGGGCGTGATCGGGACAATGGGCGCCTGGGCTCCCGGGACAATGTGTGAGGTGACCGCCGGGGACCCGGACGGACATGGACAAAGGACACTGCTCTGGGGTCACGCCGCTTTCATCTCCTCCTGCGGAGGGAGACTTCCGTTCAGGCCATGGGGGTGGATCACACAGGTGAGATCGGGAGGGGAGGGGTTGAGGCAAGAGAGTGGAGCACGCACCCTCATCGGGCTGTGTCTCAACCCCGACTGAGCAGCGCACGGGACTAATCGCAGGGCGGGTTCCAGGGCAGCCGAGGCTGTGGGAAGGAGTCCGTGTTCTTCGCGTGGAGTGTACCCGCCAATGAAGGCTGCTGCACACACAGCTGGGGCCCTCACGCAGAGCAGGCCCGGCCGGGGCTCCGCCTTCCTCGCCCCCCACCCCGCCCCCTGCCGGAGGACACGGGCGGATTAAATCAGACTTCTCCGAGGCAGATCCAATTAGGGGGGCAGGAGGCCTGGGCGTTACCAGTGACAGCCAGAGCGCGTCCCACAGTCCTCCTCTCTCCGAGGGGCTTCCCTGGCACAGGCGGGTGAGGGTGGGGTAGGGACCGACTCCAGAGGGGAGCGGCGTGTGAGATACTCCCCCACGGGAGGCACTCCCAGCACCACAGCCAGAGGGGAGGGCGGGATCCCCACCAGGGCCTGGCGGGCTGCAGCAGCCAGGAGGGTGGAGGGGGCTTAGGGAGGCTTAGTGTGAACAGAAACAGCGAGCAGACCCCACAGAGGCCTCGCAGCTCCGGAGTGCTGATGCTGGGCTTCACAGCACATTGATTCTCCTCCCTGAAGATTCACTTCCCTAACTCCGCTCGGCTTAGCAAGGATCGCCCTGTGTTTGCCTTTCCGCTCCCACTGAGAGGGCAGCAGGCCGGGGGCTCCAGCTGCTGGCTGGCTGGAGGAGGTTCGCACCTCGAAAACCAGCCGAAGAGGATGCCCACGGCAGACAGACAGCGGCCTAGAGGCAGGGCCAGCAGCTGTGCGGGCAGCCTGGGGAGGTCCTCGTACCTCCAAGTACAAATACAGAAAAGAGCACCCCACCCGGTGCTCCCTCTGCCTCCACTCCAGGGGGGCGGTAAGCGATAATGTTTGGCTCCGCGCCGCCCCCCCCCCGGCCTGGCAGAGAGACCCCCCCTTGGCAGAGATGCTGCCCTTACGCCTGCTGATCACACCAGCTCAGCGAATACGCCGCTCCCCCCATCCCCCCTGCACCCCCTGCCCTCCTGTCCTGCTCGGGCAGCGCCCAAGGGGTGAGGACGGGGATGATGTCTGTGCCAGGTGTCTGCTCCTGTTGAGTTTCCTGAGTGATGGCAAACCCTCACCGCAGAGCAGTCTCCTCCTCACTTGGCCAGAAGAAGGGTCTCCGTGAACCTCTGTGTTAGCAGATGAGCCGTGTGTGGCGAGGAGGAAATGTAGAGGAAAAAGGGGAAAGCTACCGGCAGGCATCAGTGATGTCGCAGCCATCCCCCGAAACAGGGACTGCCTGCGTCTCCTCTTAAAGGGCCCTGGGCCCGGAGGCAGAGGCGGGTTCTGCTCTGACCTGCCCTCCAGGTCTCTGGTCCAGTCCCGCAACTCCTGGAGCCCTGTCCCCACCTCCAACTGAGGGAGGCAGGCAGATGGCGCCACATTTCCTTCTGCCTGTGAAGCCCTGTGGCGCTGATACCCCCCAACCCTCTCACCCCACCCCCGCTTCCTAACACTGCCGACACAGGCATCCCTCCTGATTCCCTTCAATGGCCCAGGATCTAAGCATCCCTTTTGACTGACTTGGGTGTAATAGAATTTGTACTTTCTCAAAATGTAATTACCAGCCGTAATGATCAATCAGCCCATCGACTAACTGCTTATTGATCCCCCTGACAGGCTCTAGACAGGCCACATCTGGACAAATCCTCTGGTAATTGGCTGATCCTGCGGGCACGAGGCCTCCGTGAAAAGGCCTTTGGGTCATGGCAGGTGGCTTTTTATTTAGGTATTTACTAGTGTGCCTGGCATCCCAGGGATGCTGTTGGAAGATGCTTACCCTTCCACGTGCGCTGGGCTCAGGAGGTACACGGGGAGGAGCACACAGGGCAGCCGGCGTGTGTGAGACCCGGCCCTAAACTGAAGGCCCTGGGACACGTCGTTTCCCCGCAAGGCCACCAGGAGCCGCTCTGCAGACAGGACGCGGGTCCCTCCTCACCTCTGGACTCTGCCTCAAGGGCTGGCCTGGGACGGGGGTTGCATATGGAACCCTGCTTCCCCCCGGGAAGATGCGGGCGGTTGGTGCTCTGAAGTGCCAGCGTTGGTGCATCCTGTGCCAAGCACAGGCCACGGAACCTGCCTGGAGGCTTCCGTGGGCACCCCTTCCCAGGAGCAGCCAGCTCCCAGGCACCCCGTGGGATGAGTGTGGAGAAAGGACGTCCCCGCCACTCGGGCTCTGCGCTCCTTCCCTCTCAATCACTGGCCGTCTGGGGCACGAGCAGACAGCTGTGCCTCCCCCAGCACCTCTGCCCAAGCCTCCGTGGCTCTGAAGTCAAGAACAGGCCTCTGGAATGCCTGCTGGTTTCCAGGATCGGCACATAGGGAGGTGCAAGCCGCGTAATTAAGATATGGAGGCGGCGGGCCTCAGGGCTGCTGTCCTAACGGGCTCCTTTCCATCCCCGGCGGCAGGCAAGGCCCCCCGCCCTGGGCGCTGCTGGTGCCTTCCGTTCGCGGGCCGGGCGCCAAGGTGGGGCCCGGCCACCAGGCCGAGCTTGGCCCCTGTTCCATCCAGTCAAGGGCCCTAAGGCTCCCAGTCCTGCCCTGGCCACCCTCTGACCCCCTTCCCTGCCACCGCCCCTGGGGCTCTCCGAACTAAAGCCACGCTGATCTGATTTTCTCAGACAAACACGCCTCCCCCCGCCTTTGCAGGCCCTGATCCCTCTGCCAAGAAAACTGTTCTACGCCTCACCCCGGCTCCTTCTCATCCGTGGGGCCCAGGGCACACCTCCTTCCCCCAGGAAATGCCGTCCCCGACTTTCCAGCGGCCTTGACCGCTGTTACCCATTTCCCTCCCTCCTTTGCTGCTGTGGCTTCTGTCTGATGTCCCTGAGGAGGCTGCTGCCGTCTTCCCACTGGGACCAGGTCTGTCTGTCCATCCGTCCTGGGCACAGGGGCTCCCAGGCCCCACAGCAGTGCCGGACACTAGATCCACCCTTCACATCGTTGTTGACGGAACAAGGGAGCCACACCAGCCCGGCCCTGCCCCCATCTCTCATACAGAGGGGCCCTCGCCCGTCTGGGGCTGGATGCCACAGCCAGGCCTCTCGGAGCAGCTGAGGGCCCTGCCTCACCGTCTGCCCACCCTAGTGCCCGCCTGGCCGGGGGTCTGGCCACTGAAGCTGTGTCCAGGGAGGGCTTGTCTTTGAGGTCCGCACCCCCAGCGGGGAGCCCTGGGCTCTCTCCCTTTACGGGGAGTTCCCTGCTGCTGGGGCAGTATTTGTCAGATTTACATTCACCGGCAGCAAGAGGCCCTGGGGCAGGCGGCCTTTGGAAATCAATGGGAATAAACAAATAGATGCACAGGAGGGGGCCTGGGAGGAGGGGCAGCTGGGAAAGAAGGAAGAAAACCAATCCGATTGCCAGGCTTACCCAGTCCTCCCTCCCACCCCACCAGACTGCCACGGAGCTCCCTGCCAAAGCCCCCGCCTCCTGGCGCCCCGGCGAAACGGAGACTGTAATTTCAGCGCTAGCCTGAATGGGCTCATTTCTCTTTATTAACTCCAGCACGGGGTGTAGGCAAATGGGCTATTGTTCGCGCTGCGCGCCTCTCCTCTCCGCTCCCCACGCTCACGCTCCAAGGCGGCCAGGACCGCGGGAAGGAGTGGCAGTGAGCCGCGGGAGGGGCTGGTGTGAGACCAGGTGGCCCTGCATCAAATGGAGGTCAGGGGGGGCCGTGGAGGGAGGCTGGTGCTCTGCCCGGGGTCCTGCGCTGCCAGGGGGGGCCTGGTGCATCCTGAGGCAGGATCCATCAGTGGCAGGTGGTGCTACAGGTTACAAGGCACCTTCCCCACCCTCTGTGTCAGCCAGTTCCTGAGAGGGCCAGCCCCTGGGGTTGGGGGGAGTGGTAGGGGGGGCAGCCCCATCCCTGAGTTCTGCTCTGAAAGCCCCCTACAGAGGGGCCAGGCGTGGTGTCCTGAGGGCAGGTGCCTGTCCTCAGCCAGCCTCCTGGCCCGTTCCCTCACTGGGTCATAAGCTCCTCAGACAGCTCTCTCTCTCACTCCGCCCACCTGGCGGTAACAATTAAAAATACTTTGAAAGAAGTGAATGTAAGAAAGAAAGAAAAGACATGAAGTACCTCCGCGCTTGTTACAGGAATAAATGAGATCCTATCAGCGCATAAAGGCCGCTGGTCTTGGGCTATCTCACACTTGCTCCGACGTCAGACTCCCAGTGAGTGGTGGCTCTCACGGTCCTGCATCCCAACCTCCCTTCTCCAGGAAAGGGCTGGAAAACAGCCCAGCCAATGTGTCTGGAGGCAGGAGGGGCAGGAGGAAGGGCTGGAACCCCTGGGCGGGAGGCAGCGGGCCCTGCGATAGCAAAGGCAGAGGGTGCAGCCTGGGGCTCCCGGTCACAGCTCCGCAGCAGAGACCCAGGACCTTCCCTGATGCACCCACCAAGGGGCGTGGCAGCTGCTGGCTCAGCTCAGGGAAGCGGGAGGAATAGGCCTGAGGGACTCCACAGCCACAGGCCCCCGGACCCACTCTCAGAGAGCCGAGGCCTGCACGCCTGTCCGGCCTCCCTACCGCACTGAGTTCCCAGCATGCATGCCGGCCAGGCCTGGAGAGGGTCTGCACACCTGGGTGGACGCACAGGTGCAGAGACTCTTAGGCTCCTGCTGTCCCCGGTGACGTCCAGAGCAGCCAGTGTGGGCCGGTACTTCTGTGGAGCAGAGGTGCAAGTCCCTGAAGGTGTGCGGCACTTTTTACACCGGACCAAACTAGCAGTCCTGGTGGGGATGGGTGCCTGTTTCCGCTGAAAGGGGAACAGAGCCCCAGAGAGTCCCAGCAGGGAGGTGTCCCAGGGAACACAGATGTGTCTGAATCTACTGCCCACACCCTTCCTGCCACACCGCAGTTATTCACTAGGCACCTGCGTAAGTTGTTGGATAAATTAAAATTCCTTCGCCTGACACCTGTCACAGCAGCTCCTGAGGGCCCCTGCCTCAGCCCAGGGAGGCTCAGGCCCCCGACATCGCCCCGGGTTCCCTCCAGGCTTAGCTTGCAGCCCCCTTAGCTGTTGGCAGGGAACCGGCCTCTCCTCTCCATGTGGGGGCTGCGGCAGGCCCCTCCCTCCCGCCACTCTCCTGCATCCTGGAGCCACACCCGCCCCCCAGCCTCCCTGCTCAGGGAGCACAGCGTTCCCAGGGTGCACTGCTGAGCATCACACGGTGTCCACGCCTCGACGCCACTCTGCAGCCTCTGTGGACACCTGTGCTCTGGCTGGGCAGGAGGATAAATGTCTCATCCTCCGTCAGTCCTCGCGGTAAATAATGCAGCGAACCGTGTTGAGAAAGCGGCGCTCTGGGCTTTGCCGGGAGGGATTTTTCCTTCTTTCCTCTGAGCTTCCTCCCAGCCCACAGACCTCCTCCAGGCCAGAGGAAAGCAGGCTGCGCCGGGGACGGGAGACTGTGGAAACCACACCAATCCGTCCCTGTAGAGATGGGCGGAGGAGGGAAGTGGGGAGGAGGGGGCAGGCCGAGCTGGCCCTGGCAGTGATTCGGGGACTGGAGGAGAGAACCTTCCGGAAGGGTCTGGCTTCTGCCCCGCCATAGGAGAGGTCCCGGAGGCTGGCTGGGCTCTTCTTGCAGAATGGGAACAAAAGGCAGAGGCAGGGATGGGGTCGGCCCGGCGTGGGTCCTGGCAGCCAGGGGGACAGCCCAGGGCAGCAGCTGAAGGCAGAGTCCGGGTGGCGGCGGAGGCAGGTGCTCAGGCCTGCGCCCGAGGGAGGCCACAGCACGGGGAGATCAGGACGAGGTGGGGAGCGCCGGAAGCTGGGGCGCTCAGGCTAAGTCTGTGGTGTGGCAGGAGCATGGCGGCAGCTTTCCGCGGAGTCCCCTGCTGTTTGGGAATGGTTCTCGGGGGCAAGACGCCCTCCTCTTGCTCCAGCTGCTCTGAGCTGTGGCTTCTGGGGTTCAGCCAGAAGGGATGGCGGCCTCTTCCATCGGGGGCCACGGGGTGTGGGGAGTCACAGCAGTGGCACCCGGATGGGACGATGTGGGGTGGGGCAGGAAAGCTCTGGCCTTGGGCTGCAGGTCCGCGTGTGTCAGGCTGGTCCGGCCAGCCGGGCATGGAGCCTCTGGAGCTGCGTTTAAGATGCAGGTTTCCTGTCCCCATTGCCGACCCACTGAATCCAAATTGCCGACGGGGCGCGAGAATCGGACCTTAGTCAGCACCTGGCGGCTCCTGCGAACCGTAAGGGGCTGCACTGTTTCCCACAGTTGGAGAGAGGGTCCGTCTACTGCCTCCTGGAAAGCCGGTTCCCGTTCGCTTTACTAGTTCCCGTCGGGCAATCCAGAAACACTGGCTGAGCACCTACAGTGCACAAGGTGTGGCGCCAGGGCTGCTGCCTGCAGTCACCGAGACAGAGTCTCAGGGGAGGGTCCTCAGAGCCCATCTGGCGCCCAGAGAGAGGCCTCCTGGTGAGGGGGCCTCCATGGCTGCTCTGGGAGGGCCAGGCCATGGCCCCGGCCTCTCCCGGCTCCCACACGCCAGCCCTTCGGAGCTTGACGCCAGCTGTTATGTTCCCTTCACATCTCTTTTTCGAACTGGAGCGGCCAGGCCCATGGCAGGAAGAGTTTGTCCAGACTCCTCTCCTCCTGCCTCCCTTCTGCCGGTGCTCCAGTTTGTGCCGTCCTTTTAAAAAAAAAATATATATATATATGTTTTTATTGATTTCAGAGAGGAAGGGAGAGGGAGAGAGAAACGTCAATGATGAGAGAGGATCATGGATCGACTCCCTCCTGTACGCCCCCTACTGGGGATCGAGCCCACAACCTGGGTGTGTGTCCTGACCGGAATCAGACCGTGACCTCCTGGTTCATAGGTGGATGCTCGGCCACTGAGCCACAGGGGCCGGGCTGTGCTGTCCTTCCTAAAGAGTGGCGCCTCATTCCTAGAAATAGGTGGACCCAAAGGAGGGGGACTGAGACACCCTCTTCCCGTTCCCAGTTCCAGACCGGCCTTGGCCCTGGTAAGCTACCTTTAGAGGAGGGAGGCGGCTCCCCATGACGGCTTCGGGGTGGAGGGTTTCTGAGACGGGCCTCTCGGCCTGCCCGCTCCCAGGGCTGAGGCCTCGCTGGCCCGGAGCTTGTGGACCAGCACCTGTGCCTTTAGGGAGCCCCCTACCCCCGGAGGGCACCCCTCACTGGCCCTCAACTGCCCCTCTTCTGCATCGCCCGCTCCACGCCGCCACCGGCCGCCCTCTGCCAGCCTCAGCTCTCCCCTCCGAGCAGCACCGGGGAAAGTGTCCATTAGCCGGGAAAAGGGAAGGGGAGAGGCCACAGAGAGGACGTGCCCTGAGCACCCGTCACCGTGGCCGGGAGGAGGGGGGCCGGGAAGGAGCCCAGGTGGCAGGACAAGGATTGGAGCAGTGGCATTTGGGGCTGATTGGAGGGGAGTAAGTCTGGGCTGGGGAGGCCTCATTATAATAATTGTATCCTTCCCCTGTAGTTACAACCTTGCAAAAAGGAGCTTGATGTCTGTAATGAGCCATAATTAGACAATCACCGAGGCTGCAGCCAGTGGAAGGAGGGTGATGCCCAGCCAGCAGCCGCGTGCCCTGTTGGTGTGCACCTGCCAGCTCTCCCAGGAGGGAGCCCGCCGCCTGGCTGCTCCCGAGGTTGTGGCCTGGGCCTGGGCCTCGGGGCCTCTGAGCGTCTCTCTGCTTCCAGCCCTGTGGTGTCCGCCTGCCATTTGAGTCCAGTCCCGGGATCCTCAGTCCTGAGAAGGCGGAGTGCAGGCCTGGATCCGGGTCCCAGGCGGAGAGTGAGGCTGGACCATTCCAGCACCCTCACCCCCGGACTGTGCCCAAGATCGCACAGCCAGGGAGTGACTGGTCATGGAACACAGTACCTCTTCTGCACGATCTGCCTAGAATAGAAATACAGCCCCTCGCTCCTAGTGGTGGAGTTGTCTATACTGTGTATAAACCTGCATATATGAATGTGTATATAATGAGGTGGGATGGTGTTTAGGGGTAGGGGGGTCTTTCTCAAAGTAAAGCCACAAAATTACTTCTAGATATAGCTCACTCGAGGCCACCATCCCTTCTCACGTGGGCATTCCTCATGCCTGGGCTGCCTCAGAGTCTCGCGCTGGCCACACACCTAGGCACGCATAACGCCAATGCTGGGCGTGGTGCCCGACCCCTCGCTGCGGGGCTGCCGCTTGCCGGGTGGAGCGAGTGTGAATGTTTGCAGTGGTTGCATGTTAGTTGAGATCCTCTCTGGACCCTCCGAAGTCTCCATGAATGTGGTCCCTGCTGCAGCCTCCCCTTTGGGGCCAAGTCCCACCTGAGCACGGGCTCTACAGGCTTTGCCCTGCAGCTTCTAAGACGAGTCCTCTGGAGGCTCCAGAGCAGGATTACCTGCCAGCCTGCCAGATGGGGAGACCAAGCCCCAGGGAGGGTCATTTGCTGAGGACACGTGGACCGGCACACCGGCCTCAGCCCAGGCCTCGCCGGCCGTCAGTGCTTTTGTGTGAGCCTCAACGCCAGCTCCTTCCTCAGCAGAGCGAGCTGTGACTTCCGCGCTCCGTCACGGGCTGGGCACCTCAGGGGACGTGGAGGCCCTGCTTAGGCCGCCGGGCCGTCTCTGTAGCCTGTGGCAGGAGGAGAGATGGGGAGAGAAGAGGGAACAGGGGAGGACGAGGGGAAGAGAGAGGTGGTTCTGGCCGGGTGAGCCCAGATGTGGGCAGAGGATGGAGAGCGGGCAGGCGGGCAGCGCAGAGCTGAGTAAGGGGCTGTGGCCAGAGCAGTCCTAGGTCAGCCCACAGGGCTGGGCCTCCGCCTCCCGGGCCCCAGGGAGCTAACAAGGCCCACACTGTGCCTTGGACCTCGGGAGGGTCTGCACTGCCCAGGGCAGCCTTTTGGCCGGTGTCCGGGACAATGGCTGTTTCACTAAAGAGGCAGGAAACCGCCTTCTGGGTTCAACTTCCCTATCAACGGGTGCCCTGACCAAGGCCCCGACCCCCTGTGGCCCTGGTTCCCTGATGCTTAGAGGGCCTTGGATGTCCTTGCTGGCTCTAGATTGCAGGCAGGCTTGGATTAGACGCACGACATGTGAAAATGCCTAAAAATGCCAGAAAGCACCTAAACCAGACCTACGTGCCCGTGCGTGCTCCCTGCCCGGAGCCTCTCCTGCAGGGAAGACCGCTCGGGTGCAGCAGGGATGCGGGCTTTCAGATGCTCCCAGCCCTCGTGTCCCCCCTCCAGGAGGAGGACGCCTGTGTACCCCGGAATCATGGCCTGGTGTGTCTGGAAGTCAGAGCTACACCCAGACCCAAAGGGCGGTGGCCTGACGGCAGAGTTTTGCTCAAACACCAGAAGCGGCCTCTGGCCCGGGGGCGCTGCAGGCTGCTCCACGGACACTCGGTGTGGAGCTCGTCTGTGGCTAAGCAAACAGCCTAGCTACGGAGGGGCCTCTGCACTGGCAGGTGTGTTTCTCCTAACCTCGGCCTGCAGCCGCCTCTTCCTCGGGCTGGGCAGGCTGCCCGGGCAGTGCCAGCTCCCTCTCTCCTGAGATCTGAACCCTCGCTGGCCCCAGGGACCGCTGGGTGGCCCCGGTGACCGCTGTGTGCCCTGGGTGTGTGTGAGCCCGCCCTGTGCTCTTCAGGAGGGCACGCCCTGCCCGCACCCATGGCGAGGCCTCAGCCCACTCCAGCTGTCCCTCTGAAGACTCGAGTTTGGTTCTTGCTCTGCCAGTCAACTGGCAGCGCGAACTTGGGCGAGTCAGACCTCTGCTGGGCGTCAGTTTGCCAGTGTGTAAACTGAGGACGCTGGCTCATTGCCCTAAGGAGTGGATCAGGAAATCACTCTGCCCTCAGAACGTCAGGCAGAGATGCCCTCCCTGCCCCGGGCATGGACTGGGACACTTGAGCTAAGACCGTCTGAGGCTCCGAGACCTCCGGGCAGCAGAGGGGCGCCATGGGTGCCCACTTATGTGTAAGCGCGGCCCTGAGAGGCTGTGCGTCCCCGAAGCCTTTGTTAGCAGGAGTTACCTTGCGAGTCCATTGGTCCTCCCGCCACGGGCTCCTGTGCCTCTGAGCCCCCGGCCTCCTGCAGCCAGGCCCCACCCCACACCCGAAGGTGGCCGTGAGGAGCGGCTGGGCACCCCGCATGTACCCGTGCACAGACCCCATCACTCCCGCCCGCGCCTGGAGCGCCCTCCTCCAGGCAGGGTGGCCGCGCACATCTCTGTGGAGAGCCCGGCAGGCTGTTCACTGAGCACAGTCCCAGAACCTCGGGGCCGAAAGGGGCCTTAAACAGCCCTAATCTGCCTCTTTTTTAATGCTAACACCGCCCCCTCCCCGACACACACACACACACACACACACACACACCCCACACCCCGCAGCCCAGTCCCATTTGTCATGTGCGTCAGACCAGCTTCCCGGAGGGAGAGTCGGAGCGTTGAGGTTACAAGTGAAGTCAGAAAAGGAGATCCCATCTAGGGAAGGGGGTGGGGGTGTCGGAGATGGCTATGCCAGGCCCTGGGATTAGGTGATTACTGGCACCGAGCTTTTTTGGCAGCAAAGGCACGAAGGGAAACAGGATGGCTGTGCGGGCGCTGCCCCAGGACTGTGCAGGGCTTCCTTCTCTGGGGTGAATCTGAAAGCAGCTCATTGCTCCCCGGCCAGGGGAGGGTCTGGGAGCTGTGAGTTTGCCTCCTTTCCTTATTCCCACGCACTTCTGCCCAAAGAGTCTGCACTAGGCGTCAGGCTTCTCAGAGGTCCGCCTCTCTCTTCCTCCCAGGAGGTCCTGGGAGCTGGCCCCTGGCACAGTCCAAGGGCTTTGAGGACCTGGCAGGAAAGGGCGGGGCGGAGATCCTGCCCAGAGGCCGGGCAAGGCCGCCCCTGGAGGCCTGGCTGTGGCAAAGCCCCGGAGCCCCAGGAGGCTGGTGTGGCAGACCCACATACACCCACATTGTTTCTGGAAGCTTCTACCAGCCTCCAGTAGGTAGTGTGAAGTCCCCTGATGTGGCATGAAGCTAAGCTCTCCTTTGTTTTCTTCTCTTAGAGCAGTGGGTGCATTTCTGGTTCTTCTTTAATTAGTCAATGGCTAGATCTGGATGGCACATACTGGCACCCCCAGCAAATATCCAGTTCCCCAGGCTGCGGGCACCCCCGAGGACCATGTGTGCCCACAGTGTGGCCCCGTGTGGACGTGGTCTGAGCTCCCCGAGGACCGTGTGTGCCCGCAGTGTGGCCCCGTGTGGACGTGGTCTGAGCTCCCCGAGGACCGTGTGTGCTCGCAGTGTGGCCCCGGGTGGACGTGGTCTGAGCCCACTGCTGGACCCCCACCTGTTCTTCAGAGGCTGAGCCTCGTGGTGATGGGACTACAGACTGTCAGACACATAGCATTGAGCCTGGCTGGCGTGGCTAGTGGTTGAGCATCAACCTATGAACCAGGAGGTCATGGTTCAATTCCCAATCAGGGCACATGCCCGGGTTATGGGCTCATTCTCAGCAGAGGGTGTGCAGGAAGCAGCCAGTCAATGATTCTCTCATCATTCATGTTTCTCTCTCTCTCCCCCTCTCCCTTCTTCTCTGAAATCAATAGGAAGATATTTTTTTAAAAATAAGAAGAACACATGGTATCGAGATCCCAGCAACCACTAACTCGGTGCTGTGTCCCGGGGCACAGTTCTTAACCCTCAGAGCTTCTGTTTTCCACTATAAAAGGGGAACAATAATAATGTCCATCTTACTGGGTGGTTGAGGATAGAGTGCAGGAAGGTGGGGAGGCGGGGGGGGGGCGGGGGGGGATGTAGGCAGACATGAAGAACAGTGGCATCCTCCTCCTCGGCATAGCTCCGTGGTGTTGACATCATACTTCCATTGCTCACGTGATGACACTGAGGCTCGGACACTAAGCTCCTTGTTGAAGACAACAACACTGTCCCGTCTTGGACTAGGATCGGGGTCTGGTTCAGCCTTACTCCCGACCCTGAACCCCAGTTCTGAGGATGTGAGGAGTGCCGTCTGGGGCGGTGGGGACCCCTTCCTGTATTACAGTCATGCTGCCCACTTCCAGCTGTGCCCGCAGTGCCAACCAGGACGGGGTGGGGGAGGACACGGGAGCCCAGCGCAGTGCCATGGCCAGGCTCCTCCTGCACCCAGATTTTCCTTTCAGCCTAAACTCTTCACACTCGGTCCCTTCCCCCGGATGCCCCATCTTGTGATTAAACACAACGCTCTGTGGCTCCTGACAAATGTGGCTGGGACTGGACCCACCTCCACAGGGCTGGGCAGTCGCTAATGTTCCCCCTGCAGAGCAGTGGTTTGCAGGATGCCCGGGCGGCCCTGGGCTTTCTGGCCCTGCAGAGGCCGAATGGAGTGTGGATTAGATTTTTCCACCATTTGTGCATGGAACAGATTTAGCTTAAAATTCTGCCTCTACTGTTTACCAGCGGTGAACATGACCTGTACCTACAACCTATAACTACAATCCCTTCACCATTTTCCCCCAGTCCCTCACCCCCACCCTCTGTATCTATGAGTCTGTTTCTGTTTTCTTTGTTTATTTGTATTGTTCTTTGGGTTCCACATATAAGTGAAATCATGGTATTTGTCTTTCTCCGTCGGGTTATTTTATTGAACATAATATCCTTTAGGGCTATTCATGCTGTCACAAATGATAAGATTTCATTCTTTTTTATGACCGAATAATATTCCATTGTATAGATGTACCACAGCTTTTTATCCACCTCCTGGATGGTAACACATTTTAAAGGTCCAATTATTTTCACTTCTCGGGTCAGGGCTCAGACAGCTAAGAGTGTCCGGGGGCATGTGGGGAGGACGAAGGCCAGGAGACCGAGGGCTGCAGCTCCCGCCAGGTGGTAACTGGTTTGAGGTTTCTCCATGAGTACTGGTCTGGGGTTTCTCCATGGGAACTGGTCTGGGGTGTGTCCATGGGAACTTGTCTGGGGTGTGTCCATGGCAAATGGTCTAAGGTTTACTTCCATTTCTCTTCCTTGTCCAGCCTGGCTGAGGCCAGGGCAGGGGACTCTGGTCTGGCTGCCATGCCAGAGGCAGCCGCTGGGACAGATTGCAAGAGCACAGCATTCTAGACTGAGGCTGTGGCCCCAGCAAGGTCTTAGTCTGCGCCCCGTGCCCTGTGCCCTGTGCCCTGTGCCTGTGGGAAAGGGTCAAGACACCTCCGCCACCTCCCCACCCACCAGAGACATTGCTTCCCCCTCCCTGCTTGGACTTCCTGGGGCCGTCTAGACTGTTCTGAGAGCCACTCAGACCCTGCATGGCCGAGAGGGAAGCTGCTGAGTCCTAACAGCCCTCAGCCATCCTTCATTATCTTGTTAATCCTAGCAAGCCACCACCTGGAGCCCCAGCCCCACCACACACACACACACACACACACACACACACACACACACGTACACGCACACAAGAGCACGCGCACACACAGTAAACAGAACGGCTCCCACCGGCTCAGGACAGCTCTGGTTCTCGGCTCCGGTCCCGACTTCCATCGATGGTTCAGATCCGCAGACACTCTGGCAGCCCCTGTGCATGAGCCACGTGTGGCCTCGGGCTTTTCACTTAGTAGTCCACAGGCGAGAGGTGGGATTCCTACAGAGCCACGTGGCCTCTCTTCACTGCTCCTCCACCAGCATCTGAGCTCTTCTGAGCTCCACAGCCAGGCCGGGTGCCGCCCACGCCGCCCGCTCCAGCCCACGGACCCATGCCTGGCAGAGGCTCGGTCACTGGGGGTGTGGGAAAGCAGGCTCCAGGGCCCCCTGGATAGGAGGTCAGAGGGTCTGGGAACCTGTGTGTCCTGAGTCCCAGGTGGTGCCATCCCTTCCTTTGAAAGGAAGGAAGCTGAGGGCACCCCCCCTCTCCCGGCAGCCCACTCCCCAGGCCGCCCTGCCAAGCACAGGGAGGACAAGATGAGGCACAGGGGCACCGACACGGAGCCGTCTAGAAAGGCTTCTGGGAGCGCCTGCGGCTGGCTTCCAGAGGCGGAGGCTGGACGGGGACCTCCAGCCGGGGAGGGTATGGAGGAAGCACTGGGGCACTTCCTGCCGGGGTGTGGGCCCGGGGACTTGTTCTCCACCGGCCAGTTAAGGCTGAGCCGTCTCGCCTTCCCCACCTTGGCCTGGGTCTCAGCGGACACTCATCTTCCCCAGGGACCACCATGCGTGCCGTTCGGCTTTGCAAAGACATCCCCCTGGTCTCCGGCGAGGAGGCCGCCCCAGGTCTGGGAGGAGGAGAGAGGAAGGAGAGATGGGAGGGGTCTGCATCAGGCGCTGGCTGTGCCCTGTCACTCTGCCCAGCCGCTGGCCACCACCTCCCTCTTGCACAGAGCGAGCACACCGAGCCACTCTGACCTGGGGTTTAGGGTCACTGTCTGACCCAGGAACCTCGTCACTCCCTCTCCAGGCCCACCCCTCAGCCTCCAGAGCCCTCCTTCCGTCCTCGCTCACACCGCGCTGACGCCCCAACGACCAGCTCAGCGCCTAGGGATTCAGGCAAGTGAGCGAGGCCTCTCTCCTTCCAGCCCCTTCAGAGAGGGCTCGGTGCTCTGAGATGGCTGCCCTCCCCGTCTGGAGCTGCCCATGGGCACCCCTGCACGCCACGTGCCCTCCCCTGGGTTTCCAGAGTGGAAGTAATTCACCCCAGAGACACACAGCTGCCCAGAGACACAGCTGCCCAGACACACAGCTGGCAGAACACCAGTCCTCCTGGTTTCCAGGTCACAGCTCCCCTTGCGGGGTGGGTGCCAGGAGTGGGCACGATGGTGCTGGGGGAGGGAGAGCCGGTGAAGGGGGGGATGGGGCCCTGGATGGTCGCTGGTGGGTGAGACAGGAAGTGCCCAGGGCACCCTCATTCCCATCTCACTGCTTCCGCTGAGATCACTGAGGTTCTGCTCAGGTGTCCTCTCCGTGGCCAGCCGAGCAGCTCGGGAGGAGGCACAGGGCCACGATTCCGTGTGAAAAGTGCGGGAACGGGAGCTGTGGAGTGCCAGCCACCCAGTCATTAGGGAGCCCCCGGCCTCGGGCCAGGCACTAAGCAGTGGGTGTGTGCAGAGGCAAACTTAGCTCACCGTCATGTCTGAATTTTGACCATTCCTCTGGCTCTTAAGGGTTTTCTCCTCTCGGAAACCTCTCGGCTGCTCGCACTCTGGAATGGCTACCACCAGCGGTGTGCGGGCAGACGGTGAACCGACCCCCAGGACAGGGGGCACGGTTGGCAGTGTTTGCAGATGGTGCTCAGGCACAAACTCCTGCTGTGGGAAGCGGCCCAGAGGGAGCGTTCCGGGGGGCAGCAGTATGGGGTGCCCGTGGCCAGTGGCGAGCTCCCAAAGCCAGGCCACTGCGGTGGGCTGGAAGGCGCGGCTGGCGCCCTGAACTGCTGCCGTTCACGCGGTCAGCTCTGCCGACATCCCTGACAAGTGTCAGAGCCCAGGCTAAATCGGAGCAAGTTAACGCTGAGGCACAGCCTGCAGGGAGGGAAGGTCAGAGGGAGGGAGGGGGGAGCCAGGGTGGGGAGGGGGAGGAGAGGAACTGGGCAGAGCCCACCCAGGTGGGACTTCCCAGCCGGGTCCCTTTCTTCCTCCCTCCTCTGCATCCCAGGCTTTCTGGGTGGGGCCACTAGGAGCTGGGGGAGTGTTTCCCTGGGACTCCGCCTCTCCAGAGAGTCTGGGAACCTGGATACTGTCCCTCCTCTGCAGCCAAGCAGGCACAGCCCCAGGACTTGTTTCCGCGGAGCGTGAGGGCCTGCGGTCAGGGTGGGCCTCCGCCCCGATTCCAAATGTATTTAAATAAAGTCTTCCAGGGTCTAAAACCTAAATCTGGTTACACACTTAATGAAAAGCCTGTGCGGGAAAGAAAAAAACAGCTTCACGTGTGAACAGAGCTATAAAGATTCAGCTGACCGCATAGCAGCTCAAACCACAGCAGAAATAGAGAACGCTCTCGCGATCAGGATTTAAATGTCGGTGCTGGGCAGTGGGCACAGATGTGGGTTATATAATTCTGTGTGCTCTCTGCACATTTGAATATTTCACAATAAAAGAGAAAGAAGTGACTCGAGAAGCTGGCCGCTCCTGGTTCCAGTCTCCTCGCCCCTTTAACCCCAGGAGGGGACAGGTGGCCTCAGGGTCCTGGGCCTCGGGTGAGGGCTCTGAGGGTACGCTGCGCGGGGCTGTGGGCCCACGCAAAGCCCTTTCTCTCGGGACCCATCGCTCTGACCTTCAAAAGGGGAGGAGAGTCTTCTTCCTCGTTAGTATAGTGGTGAGTATCCCCGCCTGTCATGTGGGAGACCGGGGTTCGATTCCCTGATGGGGAGAGACGATATGATTTTCTTGTCGGGACCGGTTTGGCTCAGTGGATAGAGCATCGGCCTGCGTACTGAAAGGTCCCGGGTTCGATTCCGGTCTAGGGCATGTACCTTGGTTGCGGGCACATCCCCAGTTGGGGGTGTGCAAGAGGCAGCTGGTCGATGTTTCTCTCTCATCGATGTTTCTAACTCTCCATCCCTCTCAATTCCTCTCTGTGTAAAATCAATAAAATATATATTTTTTTTAAAAAAAGGGAGGGGGGGAGAGTGTCCAGGACCCTGAGCCCTTTGAGGTCAGCTGTCCGCAGCCTCCGGGGCCAGGAGAGCCTGCGGGCTCCTTGCAGGAGGGTCCTTGCCCCTCACCCATGTGAGCTGCGCTCAGAGGCTCCAGCTGAGCCCTGTCTGAGAGCCCTGGCCTGCGGGATGGCCGTGTTGGGGGGCACAGTCCCCACATTGGGGCTCTTAGGCCCCGTCTGTGCCTCCGAAGCGGCCCCTGGGACCTGGACACTAGCTCTTCCCTGCCGCATAGGAGGTGGGGCTCGGTGCGTGGGGGCTGTGAGCTGCCCCGGGGGCTCTGTCCCAGCGAATCCCCCATTGGGGTCCGCTGGCTGGAGGTGTTACTCTCGACCTTGGAGCCCCTCAGCTCTTAGCGCGACATTTGTAGAAAGGGGGTCCCTGGCAGGGGGTTGAGATGCAGGCTGCATGGCTGGGAGGGCTCCCCTCCCCGCGGCTCCTCTGTGACAGCTGCAAACAGGCTCCCCAGAGTATTAGTAACCCCGAGGGACAGCAGCTCCTTGCGCTGGGAAACCAATGCTGGGCCGGAAGCTGGCGGGACACTGCCTGGCTCCCCCAGTCCCTCCCCGGGAGCTTTCTCCCTCAGGGGTCACGCCGCTCACCGGAGCCCCACAGATGAGCCCTGGCCGGGCCATGGCAGCCAGATCTGTCCACCCTACGACCCATCTCTCCCCTCCCAGAGAGACACGGGGTGGCTGCACATCCGAGTCCTACACGTTTGCAGGCACGAGATGCACACCCAGCCCCTCCAGAAGCAAGATGATTGGGCCAGCCTGGCGCTCAGCGCCCTCGTCCAGGCCCGGCCCTCACGGGCCACGAGGCCGGTCCAGCTGCTCTGGGGGCAACAGGCCATGTCCCACGTGCACCCTCTCGTACATGCTGCCTCCCCAAACGCTCCCTCCAGCCACTTGCCTTCCCCACACCGAGCCCATCCACAGCCTTTTCCTCCCTCTCCTCCTGCAGGCACCCGTCAATCTCCCCCTGCAGCACCCATCTCTCCCCCTGCAGATACTCTCCCCCTGCAGACACCCATCTCTCCCCCTGCAGACACCCATCTCTCCCCCTGCAGACACCCATCACTCTCCCCACAGAGCGAGGCGAAGGCCCAGGCTGGCTGAGGGCATGGGGCTCAGTGGAGGCCAGGCTGGCTGAGGGCACGGGGCTCAGTGGAGGCCCAGGCTGGCTGAGGGCACGGGGCTCAGTGGAGGCCCAGGACAGCAAAGCCAAAGGAGATTTGCGTGTCCAGAGAGGAAAGTTGGGGATGCTGTCCGGGCTCCTCCCGCTAACCTCCAGCGTCCGGGAGGCAGCATTTCGCACGCGGCCTGAGCACAGGATGGCTTAGGGGACCTGGCTCAGGAAGGTGCTCTGGGCAGAGGGTGGGAGGCATCAGGAGGGGGTGCAGGGGTGGGCAGCATCAAGGCTGCTTCTCGGCTCCCCTCTGCCATCCTTCAAGACCCACTGGCCCGAGAAGGAAGCAGGGCCCTGGGACCCACGCTGGTCCCTGCAGCCTGGTCTCAGGCGTCCCTGCCCTGCTGGGACACGGCCCACTGTCTCCGAGTGGCTCCTTTCCAAAGCACCCCGAGAGCCTGGGGCCCACTCCCCTCACCGCCCCTTGGTGGCTCTGCCAACCTGGGGTCCCACTGAGCATCCTGGCAGCAGCACCTGGTTCCCGCTCTTGTCTCCAGCTGCACCCAGGCTGCCTGTAGGAAAAGACGTATGCACAAACCTGCCTGGAAATGCAGGTTCACAGAGAGAACCAGCGCCGGGCAGGACCAAAAGGAGGGCAAGTGTTGGACAGGAGCAGGAGAAAACCCAGGGCGGCAGGGGGATAGACAGCACTCTCCTCCTGTAGCGGCAGGCACCGGGAGGCACGCAGAGCCCTCAGCACGGTGCCCGGCCCATAGGGCGCGCTCCGCAGCCAGGAGCACCCGGCCTTGCAGGGGCCACTGGCCTGGGCCCCGGACCAGCTCCGGTGGGTATGTGCCTGACCGTGACCGAGCCTGAGGGCGTGTGTTTGTTTTCTGCCGTGGGGGCTGTGAGCTGGCTCCCAAGGGGGAATGCTGCGCCTCAGGCAAGGGGGAGAGGAGAAATCCAAGACTGAAAACTATTTACCGGCGCCTCACTATCGCCCAAGGATGCCGCGTGCTTTCGTGTCCTTTTTTCGGCATGCTTTATTTTAATCACTTGTTTTTTTACATTTTAATTATGAAAAAATTCAAATATGCACAAAAAGGAGAGAGGCCACGCAATGATCCCATCACCAAGCTTTATCCGTGGTCAAGGTTTCGCCATTGGTTCATCTTGCACCTCCTGCCCATTTTATCTTTATTTTTGGTGAGTTACTCTAAAGCCGCCCCAGGCACCCGGGGATTTTGCCAGGCACAGACCAGAAGTCATATATACAAGTCAGAGGCACTTCTACCTGGCCGCAATGCCGTGATCACACCAGCAAAAGTAACCACATGGCTTGGTGTCACCTCATACCCATATTCCACGTTTCCCAATTCCAAGCACACTTCTTTTTATCCCGAGAGCCTCCCGGGTGAGTCAGGGCACTCCCTCCCATCCAGTCACAGGGCCATGAGAGGCAACATCATGCTCAGGCCCAACCCACAGGGTGGCCACGCCCTGCTCAGGGTGTCTGCACCTACGTGCCTTCCTCTATGCCAGGCAGGGGGCGGGTGGCAGGGGAGCCAGGGACAGAGGGAGCAAGGACCAAATCCGCTGCCCCTGCCACCTGTGCATGCTCGGGCTGGCCTGGCGCTCCGGTGGGTACCGCCAGGCCCTGTGTGAGCTGCTACGGGGGCAGCACTGTGGGGTGCTGGCTGCCACCGACAGAGACACAGACCCTAGTGTTTGCCCTTTAGGGTCCTACAGCCATTGGAGTTGGGAGATTCACAAACCAGAAGAGGCCACAGCAATGGGGGCTCAGTGACAAGCTGGAGGCGGGCACAGTGGCAGTCAAAGGGGATGGTTGATGGTGTGGGGTTGAGAACCGCAGCAGCGGAACACGGAACATGGAACACTAAGCGGCTCCGGTCCCTGAGGCAGCCCCCACTCAGTTCCACGCCCTCCCCCCTCCCAGGAGGCTTGGCCCCTGCCCCTCTGCTCACCTGTCCTGGGCAGCAGGACAGTCCTTGCTGTGGTGACAGGACAGGCATCACAGGGGGAGGGCCAGGTGGGCAGCAGAGCCCAGGAAGGGAGGCGGCAAGGTGGGTGCTGGTGGCAGTCTCTGGCGTCTCTGCAGCCACCACTGAATCCCCAACACCCCCAGCCTCCTGGGCCCGGCCAGCAACCCTGAGCTGGGCCAGCCTCCAATCCCATGCCCTGCGCTCCCCTCCCCTCGGCGCACTCCCCTCTGCCTTCCCATCCCACATGCCCCCACCTGAGCCTCCCTCTAAGGATGTGTTCTGTCCGGAGCTTCTGGAAGCAGTTCCTCCATTCCATCTAAAAATAAAACAATAATTAATAATCACTTAACTAAGTTCTAACCCTGCCATAACCCCACAAGGCAGCTGTAGAATCCACACTTTACAAATTAGGAAACTGCAGCTCGGAGGAATCGGGAATTGTAAGGTCACAGATAGGAAGTGGGGGCATACATGTCAGCCCAAGACCACCTGGTTCTAAAGCCCGCTTCTGGACGGCAGTGCTGTAAGCAGGCTGCTTTGGGGGTTCCAACAGGTTTGGGGGTTATATATCTTCCTACCCCTTCCCTCGGGGGAGTGAGGAGAGCAGGGGACGCCCACTGAGGCCTGCCTGGGATGGAGCCATCTCAGTGTGGGGAGAGAGAAGGGAATGGGGAGAAAGAGAAGAGGGAGGGGAAGGGAAGGGAGGGGACAGCAGAGGGACCATCTGGGACAGTGAGTCTGGTTAGTGTGTCCATACACGCCATGTCGCTGAGTCTCAGGTGCTGGTTGTTGCTAATCCCGCTGCATGGGGAATAGTTTAATAGGATTTCTGCCTTTTAATTAAAATATGATAATGAAACGTGCTGCTTCGCTCCTAAAAGGGAAGGCTTGAGAAACACGGGTGTGACTTTATTTAGTGGAGCCGTCATGTCGGTGAGGGGCTCCGTGCTCCCTGGTTCCAGCATAATGTCCCCATCAGAGGCCATCGGCCTGCACATTCCTAACCCCTCTCCGGGTGGCAGGAGCAGGGGCGGCGGGCGCTCGCTGTGCTCTGGGCATGCTCAGAGGAGACGTGGGCAGCCGGAGTAGAGGTTGGCTGGCTGCTCTTAGGGAGGGAGAAAGGCAACGAAGACGCGGAGGCCATGGGAATGGGGCTTAACCCTTGGACAAGACACGCTATTGGCCTGGGCATCCGTTAACCTCCCACGTTCCTCAGGCCTGGATTTCCGTGGTTTCACCCAATTTTGGCAAAAGTGACATTTCCCAGCATGCTCACTGCGCTCCATCGTCACCTCCTGGTGTGCTTGCCACAAAGACTGGTTTCTCTTTCCCTCCGTCTTTCCTCTCCCTTCCCCCGATCCATCTCCTTTGCCCGTTCTCTCTTCCTCCCGCCCCCCTCCCCCCGTTAGGCTCATCGCCCTCCTTCCGCCCCCCTGGCGGCCGGCACGGGGTAATTAACAAGAGAGCCCCAGAATCACAATAAATAAAATGCATCGGGAGGCTTTGCATTTGCAGCTGTAAACCCCACGCCTGGCACACTTCCCCGGCGCTGACAGACACCCCACGGCGCGCCGATGCCTGACCAGCCAGGGGTGAAATGGCAGAGCTGCATTTGCCTGGAAAGAATGGGCAGACAGAGCCGGGTGTCCCCCACTTCCGGCCTCCCCCCCGCCCCTCTGCACCCACCGAGTGTGATTGATTGCATTCCGCTGCGGAGCATCAGAGAGCAGAATTGCTTAAGAGGAAAATATTGGGGTTGTGCATCCGAGAGCAGCTTGGGCCTCAAGTAACCTTGGGGCTGCGCTTCCATCTGTCATCCGTCCCACCAGGGCGATCTGCTCGCCGCTGCGTGGCCTGTCAGCTGGGTGGGCGGCGGGCATGGCGGTGCCCGCAGAGGGAGCGGAGATCTCTGGCTCAGCAGCGTCAGACCCAGTCTGAGTCCAGGGCCCACTGACCTCGCGGCCTTGGCTCTTGAGAGATAACCCCCTTCAGCTTCCTCTGGGACAAGGGAAGGGAAGCCCGGCTCCTGGACCAGCGAGGCTGCGACCAGGCCAGCCCTGGTGTGAGCCGCCACCACCAGGCTGCTGGCGGAGGGGGGCCTCCTGCAGCCAGGCCCAGATTCAGGGGTGCTGCTGGGAGTGGGGGTGGAGGGGTGGCAGGAGGAGGGAGGGTTGGCAGGTGGGTTGGTCTGGGCCCTGCAGATCTGCTCCTCCCCAGAGCTTTCAGAGAAATCACAGGCGCGAACCCAGACGTCGCAGTCCTAGGTTCACCCAGGACCTTCACTCACCCACAGCCCAGCACCTTTCACCACCTGAGACCTTGCCCTGACCTTCTGACACTTCGTGCGGGGTGGCCTGTGTGCCAAGCCAGGCGGAGGGGGGCACCACCTTAATGCCATGGGATGAGCCAGCGGCTGGGATGGGGGGCAGTCCAGCTGAGATCCACCACCTGGTTCCTGCTGCCCTCTTCCTTTTAGTCACCCAGGCCCCAGCCTGTGAGATGCACCCCCGCCCCCTCGGAGAGCTGTCCCCGGGAAGCCTGGGGGGGCGGGGGTCGTCTCCCTCCTGTCACATTCTCCGGGACCAGCCGCCCTGCACCAGGAGTCTCCCTCCGGACACAGCGCCTTCCTTGCTGACAGCTGCTTCGGTCGGAGGAAGGATTTGCACGTTGGCGAGGGTGAAGCTGTTCACCCCATGTTCCCGCCAGGCCAGCACGGGATGGCACGTGACAGGTTATTGTGTGCGTTCGCTGAAACTGATTTGAACCCACTCCATGCTTCCCTGCCTTGCTCAGGTGCCACTTCAAGGGCAGAGTCACGGGGAACGCCAACCCAGCCGAACGCCCGGCCTGCTGCAGCACAGCCTCTTGGCACGTGCACTGTCCGGGCACACGGTGCAGGCGGCCAGGCCCCACGCCCGCCCCCCGGCCGCTGCCTGTGTGTCGGCGTCATGTCTGCGGAGAACGTTGGAGGGCTGCGTGTCTCCCCGCCCTTCATCCCGAGGAGGGATTTGCACTTTGATTATTTTTGAAAATGGGTTTGTGTAAAACTTGATTTGAGAAAGCAGCCTTCCCGGCACGCGGAGGATTGAGGGTCTGTAATCCCTCTCCAATCGCCCGGACGAGCCGGGATTGCAATGTTGGTATCAGAGCGAACAAAGGGGATTAGCGAGGAGGATTCTGCGTGAAAGCCGCGCGCTGGAGGCCTTGGCAGATAAGACGGGAGCAGCCCCGCCGTTTTAACTCAGAGTTAGAGCTCTAGGAGCCCCCTGCGCTGGCAGAGAGCAGGGGCTGGATTTGCACTTCTGGCTCCTCCTGCCCTCCAGCCTCGAAGCTGGAAAGCGTGTTTGGAGGGAGAGGGGGAGGGGGCTGCGAGGAATCCCCCTCGCAGTGGGGAAGCCAGGCCACGCTGGCCGAGGTCTGATCCACCAGAGACACGACCTCTCCGCCGGCCCACGGACGCCGCTGCTCACAGGGTCCGCCCCCTCGGAGAGCTGTGCCCCCAAATCGCAGGCCATCAGGGGACCTTCCTGCCCAGAAGGCTGGCGGGCAGGCAGTGTTGTCTCACGGCGGGAAGACGGAGAGCCACTGGGCCGGCTCTCGCCCAGCAGGCCCACTACCTGTGATTAGGAGCCCGGCTTTGAAGTTACCGCCATCCCTGGAGGCCTCAGTTTCCCCTCCTGCTCCCGTTCTTTAGTAAGCAGTGTGCCTCCTCGCCTTGTTGGGAGAATGAAGTGGGATAATACGTGCAGAGCCCTTTTCTCGGTGCCGGGCACATCCACGTGCTAAGCAAATGGTGGTTTGGACGGTTCCGAGTGAACTGGAATGGCTCTCACACTCGGAGCAACCAGGAAGTGGTGGGCACAGCCTGCACACTGAGTAGGGAGCTTCTCAGACTCCTCCCTCCGCAGACCCAGGCCCCCCAGCAGACAGACGCTGGGGACAGCCCCACCGGAAGCCAGAGGAGCATTGTGTTCTGAAGCGCATTGGCTGGTGGCATCCCGGCTCCCAGAATCGGTTCGGGGTTTGGCTGGTGAGGGGCCAGCAACGCATCGTGTGAGGGGAGTATGGGAGAGAAGCCGCCGGCGAGGACAGAGCGAGCTAGAGCCCAGGCCAGGTCTGTCCCTGGCCTGGCTAACTACCCAGACAGCTAGCGCAGCCCCTGGACAGGCGGGAGCTCCCCGCCCCGGGAGCCCGGAGACAGCTGGCCTGTGGGACGCCTTCCGCCAGGAGGGCAGGCTGCCGCTGCTCCAGACCTCCCGCTGGCCGGCCGCTCGCCCCTCGACCTGGGCTGTGCCCAGTGGCCGCCCCGGCTTCCTCCCTCTGCCCAGCCCCGCCTGCTCCGGCCTGAGGTAGCCTTGCCTTCTCCTCCTTGTATAACTTGGGTGGTTCGTTTTGTCCTCTGTGCCTCAGTTTCCATATCTGTAAAGGGGGGCAGTGCCGGTCCACTGGGTGCCCGGGGCTGAGGCCAGGCCTGCGGTGTGGCCAGCGCAGCGAGTGGTGGTGAAGAGATGGACCCGTCAGCACTCACCCCAGCCCCTGGGTGAGCTCTGCCTCTCCTTCCCCGTCTGCTGCTCCTCGCCACCCACACCCAGAGCATTCTGGGGGTCCCAGCAGGTCCCAGCCCAGTCCCTGGATGGTGCATGTCTGAGGCCGCGGGCTGAACGGGTGCGGGTGTGTTTCCTGGGCCGACAGGCAGCCCGCGGGCATATTAAGTGCATCCAGTGACCCCAGCAGGTGTGTGGCCACTTCTTCCTGCCTTCCTGCCTCCTCTCCGCTGCTCCCTGCCCTCCTTTCAGGGGCTAGGGAGCTGAGAAGAGAGAGGAAGGGGCTCTGCGGGGAAGGGGGAACTCTGGGCCTATTCCCCACCCCTCTGCGCCCCGTGGAGGGGGTCTCTGGGCCTGTTCCCCACCCCTCTGCGCCCCGTGAAGGGGGGACTCTGGGCCTGTTCCCCACCCCTCTGTGCCCCGTGGAGGGGGGACTCTGGGCCTGTTCCCCACCCCTCTGCGCCCCGTGGAGGGGAACTCTGGGCCTGTTCCCCACCCCTCTGCGCCCCGTGGAGGGGAACTCCGGGACTGTCTCCCGGCCTCTCCGTGCTCCAGGAGCAGCTGTTGTCTCTTGGGTCCTGTGAGGCTGCATCAGACTCTCTTCTCTGTTCAAGTCGCTCTCTGTCCCTCCCCAGGTGTCTGAGCCGCGTCTGTGTCTCACTAGCTGCCTCTCTTGTCTGACTCTTCTACTGCCTGTGTCCCCCTGCCTGTGTCCCCCCTGCCTGTGTCCCCCACTGCCTGTGTCCCCCCCTGCCTGTGTCCCCCCCTGCCTGTGTCCCCCCTGCCTGTGTCCCCCTTGCCTGTGTCCCCCCTGCCTATGTCCCCCCTGCCTGTGTCCCCCCTGCCTGTGTCCCCCACTGCCTGTGTCCCCCCTGCCTGTGTCCCCCTTGCCTGTGACCCCCCCTGCCTGTATTCCCCACTGCCTGTGTCTGTCACTGCCTGTGTTTGTCACTGCCTATGTCCCCCATTGCTTGTGTCCCCCACTGCCTGTGTCTGTCACTGCCTACATCCCCACTGCCTGTGTCCCCCCTGCCTGTGTCCCCCCTGCCTGTGTCTGTCACTGCGGTTTCCCTGCCTGCCTGTCTCACTAATAGTTTCTCACCCAGCTGACCCTGGCCCCTCTGGCTGCGCCACCTGGGGAGAAAGAGCCTGCCCTCTGGCCAGAGCTTCCTGCACAGTCTCAGGCCCCTGGGAGCCACTGCACATGCCTGCCGGCCGCTGCCCCCCACACTCCCCCAAGCTCGGCACAGGGGCCCCAGCGTGCAGGCCCCGGCTTGGGAAGAGCGAATTTGGGGCCTCCCAGCCCGTCAGCCTGGGTACAGGGCTGGGATCTGGTGCTGGGATCTGGGCACCAGCGATGCTCCCTGCCCAAGGCTCTGCCTGCCAGCACCACTGGGCCTCCAGACTGACCTTGCCAAGCACTGCGCACACGCCCCTGTGCCGCCTGGGGTGGGGGGTGGGGGGGGGGGATCCGCAGGCCTGTCCTGGAGCGGCAGCACTTCAGGGACGGCTGTTCTCCGTCGTCTCTGGTTTAATCCCTAGATCTGCTGCTGGGGATTTTAAGCCTCATTAATACGGGTCAATCTGCCATTTCTGATTTAAATCCGGGTTGGGGAAGTACACGTTCCACTTGGGTTGGCTGTGCCGGGGCCAGGCGGGGCCGCGAAGTGAAAGGACTCAGAGGGACCTGGCAGGTCGAGGTGGGAACAGGACAGACGGCAGCCAAGTGGGTGCGTCAGACGGAAGGGAAAGCAGAGGTGGAAGGACTGGGCAGTAGGGTGGGATCTGGGGTGGAGAAGAGCAGCCTTAACTAAGGAGGTGGGTTGAGGGAAGGCAAGGGGTGGCCGGGCAAGGGCAAGGCTCCGGGGAGGGGTGCGTCCTGGAGAGGCAGGTGTGAGGCCTGGGAGGACCCTGCAGGGAAGAGGGCGGGGCCTCTATGCACTGACCAGGAGGAGGGGACACAGGGAGAGCAGAGGAGCCCAGACTGGGAGGCAACAGCAGGCATCATGGGGGGGGGGGGGGCGGGGGGAGGCTGATGGCCCAGGGAAGGAGGAGGATTGAAGGAGGTTATCCGTGCAGGGCCTGTGGGGTCTCTTGCACAGGAGCCCAGCTGTCCTTCAGGATGGCACGTATTTCTTCCTCTCTTGCCCGTTGCTGGGTTTCCACAACCCAGAATGGTGCCTGGTGCACAGGAGTGGTTAGAGGGTGATCAGGCTGGCAGGCAGAAGCCGTTAGGGGCAATCAGGAAGGCAGGCAGGTGAGCAGTTGGAAGCCAGCAGTCCTGGATTGTGAGAGGGATCCCAGATTGGAGAGGGTGCAGGCTGGGCTGAAGGACACCCCCCCCCCCATCCCTGTGCATGAATTTCATGTACTGAGCCTCTAGTTAGACAATAAAGTTCTTGTTCCGCAGCCCGGCAGCCGCACCTGCTGCTCTCTATGAACCGACCTCTCTGGGCCTCTCATCTGAGTGGCATCGTATAGTGTTTGTCCTTCTGGCATGTCTCACTCAGCATAATGAGCAAAGTCCACCCATGTTATAGCAGGAATCCGCATGTTCCTCTCTAAGGCCAAACAGCGCCCCACGGTACTCAGATACCACAGTCTGCCTGCATGGAATGTGGATGGACTCTTGGGTTGCCCCCACCTTCCGCCTGCTTTGACAACGCTGCTGTGAATGTGGCTGCAAAAATCTGTTCAAGTCAATGGACATCTTTTACTTGAATGAATGAATGAATGAATGAAGCCTGAAGGAAAAGTTGTGTTTGGGGAGGGATGGCAGGCTGGCTTCTCGTCAGGTGGGATGTGTTTGAATGAATGAACAAAGTCTGGAGGAGAAGCCTGGGGACAGGCTCACCGTTAGACAGGTGTGCTGAGGTGTAGGCTGCAGCCCCTGGGCGAGGCTGGAGCTGGGCCCACAGAGGGGCCAGCATGCAGCCGTGACAGAGCCTGGGGAAGGCGTGGTCCAGGGAGGAGAGAGTGGGGTGATGTGGGAAGGCTCTGAAGCCAGGGGTTCCAACTGTACTGCGAGGCTGGGCTGGAAGGCAGAGCCGCCAGGGACTCTGCCTCTGCCGCTCCCTGCTCCCCTCAGAGGCCCGGAGAGCATCTCTGCCGACCAGAAAGGCCACATGCAGAGCTGTGCTGGGGCTCGGGGGTCGGTGGAGGGATCATACATCCTTACCCAGCTCCGCAGGCCAATGGGGAATCCCTGATGGGGCAGGAGACCTGGTTCCAGCCCCGTCTTTAGTCACTGGGCACCTGTCTCCATCTGTGACACTGGAATAATGACATACCGACACAGCCCTCACAGGAACAGTACAGGACTCAGACACATGTGGAGAATGGGCTGTGTAAACCCGAATCTCTTCAGACCGCCAGGTGTGACTGAGAACTCCCAGCGCACCGGGGTGGTCTCTGGGAAATGGGCCCACGGAGGCGCAGAGATGCCGCGGCCCCTTGGGGAAGAGTCGTCCTGATCAGCGCTGAGGAGTGTGGACATGGACCCTCCTGAGGGCGTGAGGGGCCACAGGAGCCTAATCCTGATCAGAGGAGAGGAGCGTGACAGTGGGCCGGGAACAGAGAAGATGCAGGTGCCGTGGGCCTGCTGCCCATCCCAGGTGGCCACGTGCCCCGGTGTGTGATCTTGGACCAGGCACGCACTTCCTCGAGCCTCAGTTTCCTCAATTCCCAAGTAAGGGTGTTAGGACTGCCTTTAAGATTCAGTGAGATAATAATATGGGCAGAGTGCCTGGCACAGGAGTTCTCGAAGTTCCCTGCTGGGCACTGCCAAGACAGAAGCATGGCCCGGCAGCTGGTCCATAGGTTGAGCACAAGCCCAGGTTGAGCACAAGCCCAGGTTGCGGGCTCGATCCCCCATAGGGATGTGCAGGAGGCAGCCAATCAATGATTCTCCCTCATCATTGATGTTTTGCTCTCTGTCTCCCTCTCCCTTTCTCTCTGAAATCAATAAAAATACATTTTAAACTCATGGAAAGATAAACTCATGCAAAGGGTGACGGGCATTGGCTGGAGCTGAGCGAGCCTGGCTGGAGGCGGGGTTACGTGGGTGGCCCGGGCATCCAGATGTGGGGACATGAGAACAGAGCCAGAGGCAGGAGCATGGTGGGGACACACACCCTGAGAGGCCGGGGGCTGACGAGGTGCCACACCATGAAGGCCAGGAGACAGGCCTTTCCTCAAAGCCTTACAAAGGACATCCGTCCATGGGCCAGGGCTGGGGGACACTGGGCACAGCTAAGGACAGCCACCCCACCGCTGCCACCACCGCCAGGAGAGAGCTGTCACTGAGCAGGGCAGGGACTGCTGGGCAGCACCCTCCCAGGGGCCCTGGCGTGTCTGCAGGGAAGAGAGGACTGGGTGAGGCTCCTCTGTACTAAGTGACCCTGAAAGGAACAGACCGTTAACTACCGCTGTAATTAGTGTGGAGACCGCGCCATGAGTGGTTGTTTACCCCGAAATACAACTGCCCACCTCAGAGGTCCTCTTCTTCCTGAACCTGGTCTGGGGGAACCAGGGCCCAAAGCCCAGGGATTGCCTCTGTAACCCCCCCCCCCCCATCCCCTTCTTCCTAGAGAATGAGGGCCGGACATGGGCAGGTACCGGCACCATGGTCTTTATTCTGAGATTTGCCCTACTGTGTGGCCCAGGATGTGGATCAGCCCCCAGAAGCAGGGACCTGCCAGGCAGGAGGGGTGCAGGTGTGGGCCATGAAGACCGAGGGGCATTGAGTGTCCCACCCCTCCCCTCTGCGCCCCCCACCCCCCAGCAGAGAGGGCTGTTGGCACAGGCTTTAGAGGCTGCTAAACACCTTCACATGTTGCCACATTGGACAAGGAAAGCAGCGTTGTGCCCCCTTTAGGAAAAGGAAACTGAGGCTGAAGAGCACTGACACTTGGCCCTGAGAATAAAATAAAGAATAAACCCTGGCTGGTGTGGCTCAGTGGATATAGCATTAGCCTCTGGACCAAAGGGTCTTGGGTTTGATTCTGGTCAAAGACATGTACCTCCATTGTAGGCTCCTCCCCGGCCTGGGCCCTGGTCGGGGCATGTGCAGGAGGCAACCAATTGAGCACAAGCCCAGGTTGCGGGCTCGATCCCCCATAGGGATGTGCAGGAGGCAGCCTCTCACATCGATATTTCTCTCTCTTTCCCTCTCTCTCCCACTCTCTCTAACGTCAATGGAAACATGTCCTCGGGAGAGGATTAACAGAGAGAGAGAGTAAAACAGCCCTGGAGTCTCGCCATGTGATAATGGCCCATCAGTAGCCTTGCCCCACTCTCACACCTTTGGATTCAGAGGCTCTGGGTACCCCTGACAGCCATCAGGCCGTGTGGATGCCCACATTCACTACCCGGGGCCTGGTGGGCGACATGGGGCAGTGCCCTCCTGGCAAGCCCTGTGCATGTGCAGCACCCACAGCGGACCAGGCTGCTCCGGCTGAGTGGGGAGGTGGCCATTTGGTCTCACGCTGTCCAGGGTCACTCTTACCCTCTGATCTGAGGCTGGAGCCCAGAGCTCGGCTCCTGCTGGTGGGTAAGGTGGCAGAAGCCTGTGCACTGGCCTCCTGGTGCCCACAGAGCCTGTCTGAGGACAGGTCACGTGACTGGGGGTGGGCCCCATCCCCAGAGGGGGCATGCAAGAGGCAGCTGATGGATGACTCTCATCATCAATGTTTTTTATCTCTCTCCCTCCCTTCCTTTCTCTCTAGAAAACTTTTAATATAAACACCTTTTGAAAAACGGTAGAAAGGAAGTTGGGGAGGGTGAGCTGTCGGTGTCCGAGGGCTCCTGTGCGGGGCGCTCCCTCTGGCCCGTGCTACCTGGAGGCTGAGGCACTTTCTCGAGCACAGCCTTTGCGGCGATACGGAGACCAGCCGAGTTCTCTGGGGGCGGCCAGTCCTCACTGCCAGTGGCGACACCATAGGTCTGGGCCTCGGAGACCTGGGTTCAGATCCCAGGGGTGTCATCTCCACAAGTTACCCGCTCCTGAGCCTCTGCGCGCTCCCCTGGTGGGAGGTTTCGCAGACAAAAAGAGCCGAGGTGTACGGAACGTCTGCCCGCCTTCTCAGTTCTCTACAGACAAAGGCATCCCACCCTCCTGCTGCAGAGGCAGGATGCCCGCCCGGGTCTTTTCCTCCCCGAGGTTTCTCAGCCGCCAGTGAGGGAGCCCCGGTGGGCTCACCAGGCCCCCTGCGTGCCCTCCTTGGGCGTTTAGCATTTTTAGACAACGCATGCCCTTTAACATCTTAGGTGTTTTCCATGGGTGTTAAACCAGGGCCCCGTGTCCCTGAAGCATGTGGGAGTGGGTGGTGGGTTCAGGATGTTAAATAACCCACCTGCGGCCTTATAGCTAATAAAGGCGGGACCAAGACTCAGCTCAGACTGGCCCCCGCAGAAACATTCCTGATGGTGCGTTGTTCGGCCTGGCAGTGTGAGCGTGTGTG
Source organism: Pipistrellus nathusii (assembly GCA_963693515.1). NCBI lineage: Eukaryota > Metazoa > Chordata > Mammalia > Chiroptera > Vespertilionidae > Pipistrellus > Pipistrellus nathusii. The sequence goes on from OY882866.1 coordinate 2,498,133, forward strand.
CTCGTGTGTATGTACATGTACCTTGCAGTGCCTCACACACTTGGACTCCGTGAATATTACATCCATGTAAACTGCACCGAGTCTGTCCCCCGTGGGACCCTGTGGCGCGCAGCAGAGGACAAGGCCTGCCTGCCGAGTGTCTGGGGGAGCGAGGAGCGCCAGGCAGTTGAGATGAACTGGAAGTGCTCCATAGAGCCGCTGAGGCCCGGCCCCGGCTCCCTCCTCTCCGGGGAACCAGGGTTCTGTCGGGCTGCGCTTGGCAGAGGGGAGGAATCCCGCAGGAATGGAGCCTCCATCTCCTCACCCAGGACCCTGCCCTGGAGTGGGAGCCTCCGGGCCCTGCTCTCCGGGACCCAGACTGTGTCTGATCCACGCTGGGCTGTCAGTGTACAGGCTCGCCGGCACTGCCCACCTGCACCCACCCATTGCAGAGGGGGCTGACCCTGCTCCTGGGGACCATCAGCACCCCACAGGAGGTGGCTCCTCAGCTCCAGTGCCTCCCACCCGAGGGGGGACGCAGCGGCCTCGTCTGTGCCTGCAGCGGCCTCGTCTGTGCCCGCAGGGCGTTTGGCTGCTGTGGGTCTGGTGAGGAAGTGCAGCTGGTGGGAGCTGGCCGGACCTCTTCTCCATTTCCGGGACCTCATCCTGACGCGCCCTGAACCTGGGCCAGGCTCCCCCGCCACCTTCCTGGCTCAGCCAGCCGGGGCTGCGGGCACGTTTCGTTCCAGCCACAGTGACAGCGGCGTGTTTAAACCGCTTCAGCACACAGGGCACTTCCTACACACGCCCCTCAGCTCAGCTACCTCAGGAGCTCCTCGCTTTTCAAATCAGGACACAGCGGCGGAGAGAAACACCGAGGTTTCAGCGCCTTCCTTCCACTCCCCTCGCTGTCCTCGCCGCTCTGACTCCGGGCCTCCGGTCGCCATGGGACAGGCGGAGTCCAATGTAATCCTGGAGGGAGGGTGGGGGGCCGGGGAGACGCGAGAGGAGGGCGGGAGGACCTGGCAGTGATTCCCGGTGCTGGTGCGGTGAGAGCCTTTGTCCACTCTGCTCTCCGCCGCGTGCTCTGCCTGTGGCCTCTCCTGGTTTGTGCGGAGAGGCTGGCTCCGGTCCCATGCCTGCGGCTCTGGGCGGCCGCCCCTCCCGCGCCCTCTCCAGGCCGCCGGCCAGCGCTGTGGCCATGTGGAGAAGCGGGATTCTGCTTCGGGCTGCTCCCGGGGGACCTCCCCGTCAGAGAGCAGGGTCACCAGACCGGTCTTCGCTCCACACACTCCATTGCTCCCGGTGTGTGGAGCACTGGGACGTTTACCTGGTGTTTAAGCAGATTTCCTCTCCAAATTATTACCCCATTTTACAGACTGGAAAATCGAGGCTCAGAGGAGTTGCCCAGGGTCACAAAGCTGATTCGTAAATACAAGAGTGAGGATTTGAACTCAGGGTTTTGACATTCTTTCCCCTGCATCGGGATTTCGATACCCGGACAAAAGAATTTGCTCAGCAAAGGAGCGAGACAATGAAGTACCTCATGGCCTGAGACCTGTATGTGTGTATGTGTATATGTGTGTATGTATGTGTATATGTGTGTATGTGTGTGTTTGACGGTATATAAAGATGTATCTACAAGCTGTTTCACCACTAACAAAAAATAACAGAAACTTTGCCTTTCCCCAAATGTAGCCATGTGTTCCAAATCCTCGTTTATACCCTTTACGTATACCAACATGAGCATTTTGAAATCAAAACATGTTATCCACAATTCACGTATAATTCTTTAAATAAGGAGGAAGACAGCCTGGGCCACGGTCACGGCTCACAGGGAAGCAGGCTGGGCCACGCTCACGGGCTCAGTGAGGCAGCCTGGGCCACGGTCACGGCTTCACAGTGAGGCAGCCTGGGCCACGGTCACGGCTTCACAAGGAGGCAGCCTGGGCCATGGTCAGGGGCTCACAGAGAGGCAGCCTGGGCCATGGTCAGGTGCTCACAGGGAGGCGGCCTGCGACATGGTCACGGCTCACAGGAGGTGGCCTGGGCCACGGTCTGGGTACAGTCACGGCTCACAGAGAGGCAGCCTGGGCCAAGGTCTGGGCCACGGTCACGGCTCACAGGGAGGCAGCTGGGCCGGCTGCTCAGCAGCAGTTCCCAGGAACCTGGGTCCTGACAGGGCAGCTCCCACAGGAGACTGGCCTGTCAGGTGTCCCTGGCCAGCAGCCCTGGCCCTGCCACACCACTGCCCACAGAGGCCCAGCCTGGACACGCAGCCAGGCTGTTTCCTAGCGACCAGGTTAGCAGAGACGGCCTCTGACCAGCCGCCACGAGGGAGTCCAGGCGCCGGGCACCAGGCCGACTTGGCAGTCCTTGCGGACGGCATATGGCGCTGAGCAGATGGCCTGGCACGGGCGCCCCCCGATGGAGCCGTGGAGGCGGGAGAGGTGCTGGGAGGGTACAGAGAGGCAGAGAGGACGGGTCAGGAGCCGGTTCTCTGAGCGGGCCCCGGGCGGGGGCAGGGGCACCTGGGGGCTGGGAGGGCAGACAGAGGAGCAGCCTCTGTGGGTCCCGCTGTCCTGGGGACACTTCCCTGGTGAGTGGCAGGGGCACTTACGTCTGTTCTGTAGGGGCTGAGGGCCAGGTGGAGCCTGGCAGCCAGGGCTCCCTTCCTCAGCCCTGGGAGCCCTTTGCCTGGTTAGATGCCCCTGCCCCCTGCCCCGGCCCCCTGCCCCTACCTCCTTCCTACAGCTCACACACAGCATCTCCTGTCCACAAAGGCCGAAACTTTTATTTCCTTTGAGCAAACCAGACCTAGTGGCAATATGAAGAGATGGCTTCCATGAACCCTCCAGGGACCCACTTTGTTTTAGGACCAGATTGTTTGCTCCTCGGACGGCGGGTTTCTGGGTGGACTCGGCTTGGGGGGCAGGTGACAGAGCCGGGATCTGGTCGGAAAGGGGGTCGGGGAGCATGGCTCAGAGCAGGTGATGACGATGGAAGAGCTGCCACCAGAGAGAGCGTTCACTTAGTCTCCAAGGGCAGGACCAGCAGGCGGAAGCTCCAGGGAGGTGCGTCTGAGCTTTATTATGTGGAAGATTCTCTCACAATTAAAGCCATCTTAGAGCAGAATGGGTGGCTTTGGGCGGTAGGAAGCTCCCGGTGCATGGAGGGGGTCCAGCCGAGACTGAGCTGGAGGCGGATGGAGGGGCCATCCCCCGCCGGAGGAGATAAGGCCAGTCTCGCCCTGCACGCCTCTAACTGTGTGAAAGAATAGCTCGAACATGCGATTCAGGGAAGGCTGAGTGCCATGTTCATCGGCAGTTTTCCTTTGTGAAGGAGAAGCCATCTTGGAGAAGGTACTGCTGAGACCGAAGGGAGGGGGGAGAGGCAGGAGCAGCTGTTGTAGACCTGGGTTCTTAGCGTCTTTGCCGACCACCCGAGGCCGTGGTCCCGCATGGTCACTGGAGCAGGGCAGGGTGTCCTCCAGCGTGTGCAGGAGCCCGGCTTGCCAGGTGGGCGGAGGGAGCAGGTGCCGGGAGCACTGGCGTGTGGCACCGGCCCCTCCTCTCCCACATCTCCGAAGCTCTCGGTCGGGGGAACAGCCGGCCGGGTCACAGGAGCGGGCGGGGAGTGTATGCGTGTGCCGTCCCGTGACGGGACCTGCAGGCCGCCTGTCTCCTAATGGCTCAGTGCGCCCGTGTTCGTGGAGCAGCCTCGGAATCAAAGTGCTTTGACGTAATTATTGTTAATTGCTCAGACTGTTCTATAAAGTCATCCAATTAAGAGAAAGTTATTAACTTTATAGAATATCGCAGGCCTCCCACAGTGCCACGTGTGGACGGAATAACAGTTGAGAGGCAGAGTCAGCGTGAGACATCATGCAAATGAGGAGGCTTGTTTACTTCTTTTTAAAAGCAGGACAGCAGCCTGGCTGTGGGTGGGTTTTCTCCCGTTTGGCCAGAAACACTCAGGCCAGCGGCCGAGCCTGGAGGGCTCCCCAGCCCAGCCTCGCTCCCCAGAGCCAGCTCGGGGTGCTGGGCCTCGCCGCAGACTCCCGAACTCAGCACAGTGTGACCTCTCGTGCCTACGTGACCTCTGTGGGCCTGCATGTCTTCTCTCAGTGCTGTAGTGAGGATTCAATACACGACACACAGAAAAGCACTGACGTGGAGTGCAGCCAGGTGCTGCGACCAAACCTTTCCTGCGGTCCGTCAGCTGTTCTTAGCGCTTCCTCTCCGCCGCTGCACCCGGTTTGGGAAGTGTGAAGTGCTATCCTACTGCTCATCACGGGATTCTTATTTTAAGATCAACTGTGGCTGGGCTGTGACTTTAAAATAAACATCTGAACAAAGTGTAACATACATGCGTAGACGATAGACGTGCAGCCTGTTGGCTTCTCATGAAGGCAGTGCGTCCGTGTAATCACCTCTGGCTCGGGAGCTAGGGCGTGGCCATAGCCAGCCTCGCGCCCTCCGGAGAAAGCGTGCGTTAAATGAGTCTCCCGAAGGTGACTTCTTTTGCTCAGCCTCACGTTACTCACGTGACACTCGTCCTTCAGCCGGGAACGCTGTCAGTGATGGACAGCAGCCAGGCACACACCATGCGGGACAGCCTCGGGCTGAGGACCCGAGGGCGATCTGTGAGAACTGAGAGGGCCAGGCACCACTGCCCTTCTTAGAACACACACACACACACACACACACACACACACACCCCGCTGCCTCACGCACCCCTGGGCCAGCCCCAGAGCAGGACCCGTTTCTCCAGCTCCAGCTCTCCCATGGCAGGGGGGGCAGCTTTCAGATCTGAGAGGCCGTGCTGTGCCTGGACCCAAGCCAATGGGTAGTGAATTGAAGTGGAAGCCTGGAGAGGCAGTGAGCACCCGTCACTAGAGCCATGTGAGCAGACACCAGGAGGCTGCATGCAAAGGAGAGCCAGCTATCCGGTGGGCAACTGGACTGATGATGCCCAAGGGCCCGTCCTCCTTTGGGGTCCTGTGGATTACAGAACTGCCGGGTGTGACACCTGAGTGGCTGCAGCCACAAACCCGGGGACAAGCTCGGAGTCCCGGGTTAGGTAAACACGGTTTGTGGCTGCCGATTTCGGCTTTCCAGGCACTGGCCATGTGTCCTGCCCTCCAGGACTCGCCAGGCCGCTCCTGCCGCTGGACAGGCGTGGCACTCGGTAAAGCAGTGCTCGCCGGTGGCCCGGGGTCCTCTGATGGGGACACTTCTGCCAACAGCCACTCACTCACCTGCTCTCCTCTCCCCATCGTCACCTTCGTCCTCCCGTCTCACCCTCACAGCAGCCCATGCCCCAGAGGGGAAATGGAGCCACCAGACCTGAGTTACCCCCCGGCCCCAGCTCTTCAGTCCCACGTAAAGCAGAGGCAGCCCGCGGTGGACGGCTCCTCTACAGATTCTTTACAACTTCCTTCTGAGCACACGCTGTGCCCGTGTGTCCACCAGACCCCTCCAGCAGGAGTGTGACAGCGGCCGGTCTTCCTGGTGCCCGGCCCTCCTGTCCCGGGCCTCCTGTCCCCTCCCTCCTGTCACTTGCCCTTGTGTCCACCAGGGCAAGTGACAGGAGGGCCGGGGACAGGAGGGCAGGGGATAGGAGGGGAGGGGACAGGAGGGCAGGGGATAGGAGGGGAGGGGACAGGAGGGCAGGGGACAGGAGGGGAGGGGACAGGAGGGCAGGGGACAGGAGGGGAGGGGACAGGAGGGATGGGCACCAGGAAGACCGGCCTCTGTCACACTCCCACTGCCCCACAGTCTGGGGCGTGGAGCTCGCCATGGACTGTTGGAGCCTGGGCTACGAAGCCCTGGGCTAAGGGCCCTCAGGAGCTGTTTTAAGAGCCAACAACAGGACATCACAGAGGAGGAGGAGGCGGGAACAAGAATTGGCTGAGAGATCCGGAGCTTTTTCATTAGATAATGGGAATGCCCATTAGAACCGAGGGGATGCCCACTCGCCCCAGGCCAGCTCCCTGGCACCCAGCTGAGCGGGTGCAGAGCGCTCCACGCAGGGCAGTTCCTGTCACTCGCTGGGGGCTCTCCACGCCTGGCCGGGGCAGGAGGAGCAGCGGGAGGGAAAGGGGGAGGGAGCAGACACACAGCCTGTTCTCAAAGAGTGGGCGGACAGCCCACTGCGAGCTGCTGAGGCGAGAAGTCAGACCCCAGGCCGCTTGGTGGTCGGCCCCAGGACCCTCCCGTCCTTTCGCTCCCCCCCTCCCCACACAGGAAGCGCACGGATGCAGCAGGCAGGCGTCATACAGGCCCCACCAGCCCCCACAGCAGACCAGGCGTGCTCAGCAGGCCTCAGGGCCCTCCCTGACACCCCGGATTTGGGGAAGGGGAGGTGGCTGGGTCTGCGGCAGCCCACACCCCTGCCCTCCCCAAGCGCCCTCCCCGCTCCTGGCAGAGGCAGGGGGGAAGAGCAGCCCCAGCGCAGAGCCCGGGGCAGGTTATATTTGGATGTTAAAAGTAATGACACATCTCCACGCTGCTCTCCCTCCCATCTGCCTGACACGGTGAGTCTCCTGGCGCGGAGGGCGGGCTTATATTTAGGTCTGGCATTCCTGGGTAGGCATCCTGTTCTGAAATGGAAATGCTTTTAATAGCCAGCCAGCCCCCAGCATGTCAGGAGCGGGGGCTGCTCTGCCTTCTAGTTCGGGGTGGAGGCGGTGAGCAGCCGGCTCATTAGCGCCCGCCGGGCGAGGCTCCCTGTCCCAGCGTGGGAGCCAGCAGAGCGCCCTGTTCTTCCCGGTGACCTTCCGTCTGCGCCTGTCAAGCTTCTGCCGAACTGGAAACTCTGCTTCCTCCTTGCAATGCGCCTCCTTCAGGAAGTCCTCCCCGAGCTGCCCGCCAGCTCCCACCATAGCTTCAGGGCCCCAGTGAGTGTCCTTGAATCTCCTTGTGGTGTGCCCTGTGTCCCAGCGCTCAGAGCAGTGCTGCAGGGGGGCCTGCCTCCTGTGTGCACCAGGATGCCAGCACTGGCCTGGCCATTGGGGTCCAGGACCCTCAGGGACCTGAGTGTAAGAGGCCTGAGGGAACGTGAACCCTGTGCCGGGAGGAAAGCGCACCTGCACACGCTTGGAAGACAGTCAGGGATCCGTGGGCAGCAGCCCGTCACAGACCTGGGTATCTAAGTTACTGATAAACGCCTCCACTCACAATAGCTGTGGCCAAATCAGAGCTGGGAAGGAACTTGCCCGAGGCCACACAGCCAGCAAGGGGCAGAGCTGGGACACACCCTGGCCAGCTCCCTGGCCCTCACTCCAGCCGTCCTCCATCTGCATCCCCACAGGCTCCCATCGGCATCCCCACGAGGGCAGGACAGGGGTCTCCGCACCCAAAGGGCGCCCCCTCTCCATGTGACCAATGGCTTCTCTGCAGAGAGACGAGCTGCTGGCCCTGGGGGCCGGGCCTCTGCAGTGCCACGGGTGGGGAGGAGGAGACAGGCAGTGGGGCGGGGAGGCAGCCCAGTGTGGGCAGTGGGGAGCGGCAGGGAAGTCACCGGGCCCCTCGCTCCTGAGCATCCAGTGTAACCAGCATTGATGTCGTTATTGCCTCCTGGAAGGGCAGCTCCCTTTGTCAGGCAAAACGCCCTCTGCATCTGCAGCCCAGGCCTGACCCATGGCGGTGGGTGTGTCTGGTGGGTAGGAAGGAGGCACCTGAGTGGCTGTAGGAGAGCCAGAGGGCAGGATGCTGATGTGGAAGGGAAACTGGGCACTTGCAGACTGAGGGGAGGCGTCTTCCCCATCTGAGGGTGCGGCTTGCGTTCTGGGGTGGGCACACTGCAGCCAAGAGTTGGTGAGCCTTGGGGTTGGCGTGCCTGTGCCGTGAGAAGCAAGGCAGACTCCTGCATGAACATCTCGAGGTGTGACTCTACCCGGAGTTTACTGAGCACCTTCTGTTTACAGGGTCGGGGGCCATTGGACAGGAAGGAGGAGGCTTCCTGCTGCCCACACCCAGGAGCGGGGCAGGGAAGGCCACAGGCAATGCCACAACCGAGCCAGGAGAGGCCCTCGGCAGGCGGTGCCCAAGGCTGCGGCCAGGGCAGACGGGCTGGGGAGCTGGCAAGGGTCACAGGAAAGGCGCTGCATGTCCTAAAGGCAAGGAGAGCCTCCTCAGGCAAAGAAGGAGGGGGCACTGCGGGCAGGGGGGCTCACACAGAGGCCGGGGAGGGACGAGGGTCCCCACTGCAGAGGGGAGTGACCGCTCCAAGATGCGAGAGACTAGTTTACACCTGGATGTATATATGTATGTGCATTATTTTTATTGACTTCAGAGAGGAAGGGAGAGGGGGAGAGAGAGAGAAACATCAATGATGAGAGAGAATCATGGGTCGGCTGCCTGCTACATGCCCCCACTAGGATTCAGGCCGGCAGCCCAGGTATATGCCCTGGCCAGGAATCGACCTCCTGGTTCATAGGTCAACCCTCAACCGCTGAGCCATGCGGGCTGGCTGCACAGGAGAGCATTGATCTCTCCCCAAGGAAATGAGCGCAGGGCAGAGGAGGATGGGGGAACTGGGCGCTGAGGCAGGTGGGCTGGCCCTCAGTGGTTCAGCAGACGCCGTGCGCGCCACTGTGGCCAGATGCTAAGCCTCCTCCTGGACACCACGCCCACAGAAACAGACATGCGTGTGCCCCGGGGAGCTCAGGGCCCAGAGACAGACCTTCATCCCATAACCCAGACAGCTGCCAGGGACCCGGGCGGGAGGAGGATGGGAGGGCGCTGCGCTCCCCGAGGGGCTGCCTGTGGGCCCGGGCTCAGGGGAGGCACTCCCTCAGAAGGGTGCAGGGCCCAGCCACCTCAGTGGTTGAGCATTGAACTATGAACCAGGAGGTCACGGTTTGATTCCCAGTCAGGGCACATGGCTGTGTTGTGGGCTCAGTCCCCAGTGGGGGGCGTGCAGGACCCAGCCAATCAATGATTCTCTCTCATCATTAATGTTTCTCTCTCCCTCTCCCTTCCTCACTGAAATCAACAAAATATGTTAATATACATATAAAGAGTGTCCTGTGGGCAGAGGGAATATGCACGATCTGCTAGAACCAGCCACAAGGTCCTGCCAGCCTCTGGCTGGACACTTGAAAGCCTGTATGTGGACAGTGCTGGTGCCTCCTCCGGAAAGGCTGCCTGTCGGCTGTCAGGGAGTCTGTTCCTCGTTGGGGTGGAGGCAGGGGTGGGAGGAGCGGTCGCCAGGGATCCCCTCAGCATCGTGCACAGGAGCAGAGGAAACCAGGCCAGTGCCCGGGCCCTCTCTGTTCTGACCACCAGGGCCAGGAAGGGTGTGAAGCCAGGCCTCCTGGCTGTTAACACCACACCTCCCGCTTCCTTTCATTCAGCAGACACTGTCTCCAAGCAACAAACAAGAAAAATTATTTGAAACAAATCTAGCAATGGGTAAAATTAAAAACCTTTATAATATAGTGCTCTTGTAGATCATTAAGAAAACACTAACATTTAAAAAGAAAAAAATGGGCAGCCTGGCCAGTGTTGCTCAGTGGTTCAGTGTAGATCTAGGAACCAGAGATCACAGTTGTGGGGCATGTAAGAGGCAGCCAAGCAATAATTCTCTCTCATCATTGATGTTTCTATCTCTCTCTCTCTACCTCTCCCTTCCTCTCTGAAATAAACCAAAAATGTATTTTAAAAAAAGAAATATAGTCAAAGAACATGAGAGACTGTAAAAGAAATAAAAATAGTTGAAAAGAATATTTTTTAAAAATCAACCTCATTAGTAATCAAAGATGCAAATTAAATCAAGCTTCCAAATTTGCCCTTTTAATTTGGCACATATGTTTTTAATATAATGCTCAGGTTGGCAAAGGTGAGGGCAGATTGGCAAGCTGCTGTAACAGTGAAAACCAGCTCAATGTTTGCAGTGACCTGTGTCCAAGAGCCTTAAAAATATTACATTATTTCTTGTCCACACAACAGCTTTGTTTCTAGGAAAATAATCAGATCTCCAGATAAATATTTATAATAGTGAAGAATCAGACATTACCTAAATACCAATGATGGGATTGTTTAAATTCATTGCATGTCTGCATAGTGGACCATCACATGGGCATCATACATGTTGGTTTGTAAAGACTATTCAAAGATATAAAAATGTGCTCAGCTGAATGTTAAATGAAATAAAGAAGAAATATACCAAGTGTGCAATATGATCTCAACTAATCCTATATAATAAAGAGGTAATATGCAAATTGACCCTCATGCCCTCGCACAAAGATGGCCACCACAAGATGGCCGGCAGGGGAGGGCAGTTAGGGGTGACCAGGCTGGCAGGGGAGGGCAGATGGGTGTGACTGGACCAGCAGGGGAGGGGAGTTGGGGGTTACCTGGCCAACTGGGGAGGGCAGGGGAAGGCACTCTGCAGCCAGCCCTTCCTAAAGCCCCCACTTTTGAACATCTGAGTGTGCAGTTTCCTGCTGTGACTTTGACTGCCCCTGAGCTCTCCTATCTGCTGGGGATGGTGGTCCTGGTGGCCCGGGCTGCGTAGGGGTGTGGGCGACAGAAACACAGGCGGGGGCGCTGGAGGCACTGATGGCACCTTGTCACCAGGGCCAGCAGGCTGGCTTCCCACTCTGGGTCCAAGGGATGGCCTCCTCCTTCCCCCACTCCATCCCCCACCCCCACCCCCATCCTTCCCCACTCCACCACACCACTCCCACCCCTGTCCTCCCCTTCCTCTGAAGCATGTTCTGGTCCGGCAGCAAGGTGGGCAGGCTCGGCCACGGAGCCACAGCTCCTGCTGGATCAGGAGGCACGGGCCATGCTGGCGTGGGGGCAGCCACACACACATCCCCAAACAGACGGGCTCCTCAGGGCCTTCCCCACTCCCTCTCCGAAGGCTCGCCCTCCTGGTAAGATTCCTGCTGCTGTACTGGGGTTCGGTCCCCTGCACTGTCAGCCCTTGGGGCTCCTGCTTGTGGGAAGTTCTGTGTTGCCTACGTGAGCCCATGTTCTTTGCCTGACCCACCCCTAACGCCATGTCCCTTGGGGGCCCTCGGGGGGCACCTCCTGCAGGAGGCGCGTCCGGATGAAGGAGCTGGGGTGGTGAGCACGTTTCCAGAAAAAAGGTATCAGAACCCGAGTCCGCATGTCTCTCCTGGGCCACACGATGGCCAGCTGTGCAAGAGGAAGAGCCACAGAGACCGCCCTCTGTCCATGCAGAGAGAGGGTCCGGCCTGCTGACTAAGGCCCCAGGGCAGGGGCAGGGCCAGGGGTGACAGAGGGAGGCCCGTACAATTAGGAGGACTCTTTCCTAAGGAGCGTATTTCATGTCAGTGAAGGGAGACTATGCCGAGAGGGGAGGGAGACTCGGGCAGGTCTCAGCCAGAAAGTGCAGGTTTAGAAAGTTTAGAACTTGACCCGACTGAAAAGAAGAAATGGTGGACCCTGAAAATGACTTCAGGTTTTCTCGTGCACAGAATATAGTCAGACACTGCTGCAGTTACATATTTTACCCTTTGTTCTCCCTGCGTGATGTACAATAATAATCTGCTTTGTGTTGATATTTACTGCTGTGTTGTTGACAATTACCTGAAAGAGAAGTTGGGGTGCATCACTGGGCTGGGAAAAGTTTAGCTACATCAGAAAGCAGGTCTAATTAAGCAAGTTTATTCTCTGTCAATAAAAGGCCAAGTTCACTTGTACACTCACCATATATATAAAGCTCTCCCTGGTGCCAATCACACGCGTGTGTTTCCATCTGTCATTGTTGATCATGAACTTGGTTGACATTTCTATTCAACAGAAAGGGCGAATAGCAATATTATATTTCTTCTAGTTAATTTCCTTTCAGTGTGCACAAATTTGTGCACTGGGCCTCTAGTAAGTAAATCATCAGCATTATTTACTGAGTGCTGAATATGTGGCAGGCACTTTGCTAAGTGCTTTATATCCATGATCTTACTGAATCTCCACAGCAAGCTTTGACATAAGTAGTTCTCTGTCTCATTTTACAGATGAAGAAACTGAGGCCTGGAGAGGTTGACTTGCTCTCAGTCAGAGTGGAGACCCAGACATGCCCAGCCCCAGAGCTTCTAGCCACCATGCTATCTACACATGGATTTCCTTCAGTCTGGACGCCATGTGCGGTGGCATTTGATTCATGACAGGGGCACCGTGAAGGGCAGGATTAGGGCATGCTTGGCAGCAGTTCCAGGGGGAGGGTTGCAGCCGTCGAGAGCGCAGGAGGGGAGCCAGAGGGTCAGAATCCTCTGTGTAGCTGGGCTGGTGGACTTCAGCTTCCCGCCAGGGGGCTGGCACTGCTCTCCGCGTGGCAGCTGTGCGTGTCCTGCCTCCCCGCCACACTGGAGTCACTCAGGGGCAGGGACTGGCAGCCGACCAGCTGGTCCTCGCTGAGCACCCCCTATGGGGTCAGCCCAGGCAATGTGTGGAAGAGGGGGACCACAGGGGGAAGAGGGGTGCAGGCCTGGGCCCAGGCCCTGTGTGGAGTGGGGTGTGTGGAGTGGGGGAGCACTCCTGCCTGGCACCACATTAACCATCTCCTCGTAGCTGAGGGCACAGAGTAGGTGCTCAGACAGGTGACAAAGGACTTCCCTGGAGGCAGCGCCCACGGGCACCTGTGGGCACGCGCAGCTGAGCCACTGGCTCTGAGGTGGGAAGAGAGGCAGGAAACGGGGTCCTTGTGGTAAATGCCTGCCTCTGAGAGAGGGGGAGCGGGCGCTGCAGGCTAGCCAGGGAGTCATCTTCACACCTCTGTTTCTGCCTTTATGCTCAAGGGATTTTCTCAAAAGACGGAGCCACGTGCTCTTCCTAAGGAGGAAAGGACACATGGCAGTGCCCTGTCGGGCGGGCATATTGGCACTTCAGCCGCGATGAAAGGTTAAGGGAAAGGACTAAAACAGCAGCGTGGATTCCGGTCGCTGTGGCTACAGAAGAGCATTTGGAAGGTGTCATGTCTCCGGGCCTTTCATGAAGGTCCCCCCTGCTCTGTGCGTCCCTGGCTTTGACCTGGCATCTCGGTGGCTCTCCTCAGCCTCGGAGGTGAAGAGGGCTCCCTGCTGAGGCTCTGCTGCTCCCTGCCCCTCCCTCCCCCGCTCTGGGCACGAGGGCTGGGAGCCTGGGGCAGGATCCAGGGTCGGGATCAGGGTGAGATCCAGCGCCTCCTGGTCTCTTTGTCTCTGCCTGCGACCAGAGCGCTGGGCCAGCACCATGGGTGTCCGGGCCTCACTAGTCTATTTAGAGCCCGTGGGGGAGGGCCGAGAGGGAGCAGCTGCGGCTGCTGCCGGGAACACAGCACAATGGGCTGTTCGTGTTGTCAGGGCCTAATTCAGTGAATTCCCGCGGAGGAAGGGGCCCTGCCCTCAGATGCTCACATCCTCCTCCCCCCCATCCCCCGCATGTGCCCCCTGCGTGTCCCGCAGAGACCCTCTGCAGGGCGGGCACAGGCACGGTGGCTTCTTGGGGTCCGACGACCCTGGACCTTATCCTCACCTCACTCCTCCTCCGGCTCTGCCTGCAGCCTCCCGCAGAGGCCGGCCGGGCAGGAGCGGGCCAGCCCTTCCTCACCAGCCTCCCCTGCCCGGCAGCGCCAGGGAAGGAAGCTGCCACTTCACAGCCTCAGCAGCCCGGGCAGTGCCAGGAGGAAATGCCAGGCTCAGTGTCCTTGCTGGAGAGGCGCTGCATGCAAATGATTGGGCTCTGAGTGGGTGTAATTGTCACTGCCTGGCTGACCACCCCCCTGCAGGGGAGCCTGCGGTGTGGGGAGGGGTGGGCACAGAATGGCAGTGGAAGCGGGAGAAGGAGCTGGCACTTCCTGTTTCTGGGCCGGGCTGCGAGGGCACAGCTGTGAGCAAAGAGCGGATCCACGTCCCCACACAACCGAGAGGGAGCAGGGCCACGGCCATCAACCCCCTGCACGCCTCGCAGCTCAGCCACAGAGGCCGTGACGTGCCTGCGAGCCCTTCCCGCTCCGCCAGCCAGGCCCAGGGGGCGGGGGGACTGCAAAGAGCGGCAGTAAATGCCCTCCCTCCCACTGCACAGCCCTGCCAGCCCGCCCCCCAGGAGCCAGGGCACTGGCACAGGACCAGGCAGGCCCTGGGCGGCTGTCAGGAGAGAGACACCAGCACGTACTGAGCGCTTCCTCTAGCCACACATTTCCCTGAGTCGGTGCTTTTCTCAGAATAAACTCACGCCTCCTCGCTGAATCTGTGACTCAGGCTGCATTCGGATCTCCCACCATTTTTGCGGTGGAAAAGAATGAAGCAGAGAGTAGGTCACCCGCTCCAAGCACACACACTGGTGGCCTGCCCTCTGCCCTCTGCCTTCCCCTAACATGGCAATGGCCACTTGTCCTGGCGTCTCCTGGGGTCACAGCGAGTCCGAGGGTCCGCTGTGAGCACACCTCCCTGCCGGCCTGGTGTGCAGCGGGTGTTCATGCCACCTCCCACCCAGCTGGACATGGTCTGAGCCAGGCTCAGCAGCCTGTGCCGGCTTGACCCACAGGAGGCTGGGCGGAGCTCAGTGCGCATGCTCACACGACGTGCAGAGGGGCTGGGTGCACTGAGCAGACGGGGCTCTGGCCCCCCCAGCCTCATCCAGAGCATCACTTGCCCACCCATCTCATACCAGCAAGGGGTTCCATTAGGGTGTCATGGAGAAAGGCATCCATGCTCTGTTGCGTTGGCTGTTGTCATTTTTCTATTTGACCATTTAAGGCAGTGGTTCTCAACCTTTCTAATGCTGCGACCCTTTAACACGGTTCCTCATGTTGTGGTAACCCCACCCATAAAATTATTTTCGTTGCTACTTCATAACTAATTTTGCTACTGCTATGAATCATAATGTAAATGTCTGTGTTTTCCAATGGTCTTAGGCGACCCCGCTAGCGGTTCTCAGCCTGTGGGTCGCTGCGGTGGAGCCTAAGGCCATTGGAGCAGGTCGGAAATTCCTAATCACTTGGAGGAAACTGGTACCAGAATCTGTATTCCTCTCTCTTCCCTCTGTGAGCTATTGTGTGAAGAGTGGTTTTCCTGGGATAACATTTTGTTGTCTTAATAAAAGAGAAAGATGCGAATTAACCATCATTCTGCTACACCACAGCCAATCAGAGTGAGTATGCAAATTAATACAACCAAGATGGGGGGGGGGGTTAATTTGCGTATGCAGGCTTGGAGCTGAGTGAAGCCTGCTATGAGGGGAAGGGGGTGGCGGAGGGAACTACTGGAGTGGTGCTCCAGACAGAAGCGAGGACTTGCCGGCTCCCAGATAGCCAGGAGTGAAGCCAGAGGAAGGAAGGCCTATTCTTGCACAAATACCATGCAAAAAGCCTCTAGTTTATAATAAATAATTCTGTAACCCTTCATCCCCACGCTATTGTCATTAAATGTCCCCGATTGCTTTCCAAAGGTTTACATTCTTTTTCTTTAGACCTTTTTATTGATTTCAGAGAGGAAGGGAGAGATAGGGAGGGATAGAAATATCACAACCCAGGTGTGTGCCCTGAGCGGAATCGAACCATGACCATAATTTGATAGGTCAATGCTCAATCACTGAACCATGCAGGCGGGCCAAATGTTTACATTCCTAATGTGAAAAGCGTTTCTCCTTTCATACCTTGGACACCAAGATCTAAAAAGACAAGGCCGGGAATCCACCCAAATAGGGTGGCCAGAGGCCCAGACCCCTCAGAGCTCCTAACGAGTATGAACCGAAGCAACCAGCCCTGGTGTTGGATAAGGACGTGCGTACGTGGGGCACGGGGTCACTGTGTCCCAGGAACACTGGCATTGGCCCCCTCACTACAGTGTACTCCCATTCACATGGCTCTCCGTCAGCTCCCCCACTCCACCAGCTCTGAAGTGACATAGCCAAAGGCACAGAAAATGTGGAGTTTGCATTTGGAGATAAAAGATGAGATCACTTTTGTTGAGCTTGAATATAAATGAAGATGAGAATGTCAGGATTTCTCCATGGAGTCGAGAACTCCCAGGGTGAGGGGATCACGCTGGAGCCCAGATCCACGCCCGCCCAGGTCCTCGCGCTGTGCGGAGCAGCCAGGTAGCAGCGGGAGGATCTGAGTTCAAGCGCTGGAACCTGAGCTGCATCATCCCTCTGCTCTGCCATCTGAGCGAGCTGCTGAACTAATCCTTACTCCAATTAGATGTAGGAATAAGTTCTACTCCAAGATATGGCAGAACATAAAGGTTCTAGGAAAGCTATTGATGTTTTACTTTGTTAAAAATGCATAATACCAGCCCTGGCCAGTTTGGCTCAGTGGATAGAGCATCAGCCTGTGGATTGAAGGGTTCCAGATTTGATTCCAGTCAAGGAACATGCCCAGGTTACTGGCTCGATCTTCAGTAGGGGGCATGCAGGAGGCAGCCAACCAATGATTCTCTCGCATCATTGATGCTTCTATCTCTTTCTCCCTCTCCCTTCCTCTCAGAAATCAATACAAATATAAATTCTTTAAAAATGCATGCTACCCCCATGGCACACTGCAGGATGAGGAGACTTATGGGGCTAAGACCCCAGTCTCCTTACACCGAGGGGGAGTGGAGACCTGGAGAGAACTGTCCAGTGTTCTATTCTGTTTCCGTTCATAAGCAGTGACCACTCACCCCTTTAGGGAAAATGTTAAACAGCAAATGACCAATGAACATGTTGCTTCTGCACTACCGACATGACTGTGCTCCTGTGAGCCCAGCCTGTGTGTATGGGGAGGCTAGACACACCGCCTAGATGCTCAGTATGCCCAGGCCAGTGTGGCTTGGCTGAGATTTTCTTTTTCTTTTTAAAAGAATGTCAATATTCCCAAAGATGAAAAAAAAAAAAAAGTGAAGTGATGGATGATGATTCTGATGTTGACAATTTTTTTTTCAAATTAGAGGATTAATTACGCTGCAAAAGAGGAGAAGGCAGTGTCCACATGAAGAGTCAAACGTAACATAGCGGGGAGGGGGCAATATTAAAATATGTTCACAGATAATAATTTAACAAACGTAACATAGCAGCTCCCTCTCTCAGGCTGCCTCAGGCCGCAGCCTCCAACTCCGGTTGGGCCCTAACTGCTGGTGGTCCTACTCCCTCCCGCACACCTTCCTTCCAGCTCCCTCTTTTATTTTTTATTGTTTTAATATTTTTATTGATTTCAAAGAGGAAGGGAAGAAGCATCAATGATGAGAGAGAATCAATGATGAGAGAGAATCATTGATCAGCTGCCTCCTGCATGCCCCCTACTAGGGACTGAGCCTGCAACTCAGTCAGGAAATCGAACCGTGACCCCCTGGTTCATAGGTGATGCTCAACCACTGAGCTACATTGGCCGGCCAGGCCCAGTTCCCTTCTTGCAGAGATCTCCCTGGCAAGTGAGGCGACCAAGGCCCTCCTGGTGCTGTCCCAGGTCCTGAAACACCACGGTTCCTGGCTCCCTGGGAGATTAAAGTGGCTCTGGCGCTGTCCCTTCTAGTCAGCTGTGTGCGGAAGCTAATTTCCATATAATAACATTGTGCTATTTGTAATGAGTCATCCCCACCGTAAGGTGACTGGGTTATGTCATTATTTGCAAACCCACAGAATGTAATTATAATGTCTCAGAACCTCCGTGCAGACCAGGGCAGTTCCAGCCGCAGCGCCCTCCAATAATCATAAAATTTATGCTGTGCTTTCTGCGGTGGCGCATCACGGTAGCCATTCTCGGCAGAGGGAAACGAGAGCCCTCGCAGTGACACGTTCACAGGTGTGGAAACCTCACCCCCGCCATGTAGCCGATCCCAAAGCCAGTTCCCGGCTTCTCCTCGTGTCTCCCCTGAACCGCTGGAGCAGCGGACGGGTATCTGGGTGCCTCTATGCTCTGTCCCTGCACCATGCACCCAGGCGTCCGCCGTGGCTGAGGTCGGCTCGCAGAGATGGCCTTTTTGAACAGAATACCTCGTGGCTCCCTCTCGCCATTTCCTCTCTGTGTCCCTGGCTCCCACCTCTCGGTCGCATCGCTGATTTTCTGGAACGCACGGTTTCCTTTCCTCCTGTGAGCATAGTGAAGCAGGCTGTACCGGCACGGAGACTCATACTGACTACTCCTCTTGCATCTGTTTCCAGCATTTTCTCTCTTGTGGATTTTCGCCCAAGCAAAGAAATAATATCATTGCAATTGGAAGTGGGCTCTCTGATGCCACTGCTCTCCTCCCTAGCCTGCTGCGTCTCCGTGCCTTTGGCGTGTCGGCGGGGATTTTTTCTGAGCGGAACGGCTGAGCAGACAAGCTCTGGACTTCCAGGGAGGCTGTGTTTGCTGCAGGAGCCCCATTATGAGCAGAGCGCGTCCCCTCAGAAGCTCTGGACCGAGAGCAGGACTCTGCAGCGTCTGGCACTCAGGCCTCTCAGTCCGGAGCTCCCCCCAGGAGCCGCAGTGCCCTCTCTGCGACTGCCGGTGCTGGCAGCGGCTCCCGGAGAACATGTTGCTTGGTTGGGGCTGTGCCATTTGCCTTCAGACCTAGACATGAGTTCACGCCCTCCTTTCCGCAGGAGCACCTGGTGTGTGTGTCTCTTTCCATGTTTGCAGTTACTGATGCTGAGTGTGGTCGTTTATTGTGGGAACACAACAAGAAATAATTTATTAGTAAGTTTCCTGTTCCACCTTAGGCGGTTTGGCTCAGTGGATAGAGCATCGGCCCACAGACGGAAGGGTCCTGGGTTCGCTTCTGGTACCTTGGTTGGAGGCTCCCTGGTCCTGTTCGGGGTGTGTGCAAGAGACAACCAATTGATGGGGCTCTCTCACATCGATGTTTCTCTCTCTCTCTCTCCCATTCTCTCTAAAACTCAATGGGAAGATATCCTCGGGTGAGGAATAACAAAAAAATAATAAGTTTCCTGTTCGCACAGGATGTTGTCTTGGGCATGAGACGTGCCATTCTGTTCCTTCGCCACTTCATGGACAGGTTTCCACACCTGCCTCCTCCTGCCCTCTGGTGGGAAGGGTGTTGAGGAGAGGTGGGCCCATGTTGGTTGTATGGAAGTAGACCTTACAAGGAGGCCGTCTCTGGGTGGCCCCCAGGAGGGCGGAGTTGGGTGCGGCTGACACTGATGCTCCATGCCCGGCCGTGACGGTGGAGAAAGACAGAGCCCGGGAGGGGGTGGCCTGTCAGGAGACCGGGGTGGAGGTAGGCAGGGCCGGCCGGAGAGTCGGGATCCTGGGCCCCTGGGGGGTCTATGGCAGCGTCCCGAGGAGGAAATACTGCCTAGTCCTCACAATGGTGCTGTTGACGATGATATAGCTCAGCATCAGAGTCCTTCCGTCACATGGAGTGGGGAGTGTGTGAAAGTGTGTAAGCAGCTGGTCCGGCCCACCGCCCCCAGGACAACAGATGCAAAGGGACTCACCCAAGTAGTCCTTGCTGCCTCTCCTTGGAGGGTCACAGGTCATTTCTATCTTCTTATTTCCGCTTTTCTAAGTCGCCCAAACTCCTTGCAATGAATATGTGTCATAGTTTAACTAGAAAGCAGTAGATGTTTTGTGACTATGTTTGTATTGACTTCAGAGAGGAAGGAGAGAGAGAAACATCAATGATGAGAGAGGGTCAATGATTAGGTGCTACCAGCCCCCGTTGGGGATCGAGCCCTCAACCTGGGCATGCGCCCTGGCTGGGAATTGAACGGTGCGTGGGGTAACGCTCAGCCACGGAGCCATGCTGGCCGGGCAAGAAGCGGCTCTCTCTAACAGCCCTTCAGAAATACTGGGTCCATGGACTTCCTTGATCCCCATTCTAACGACTCTCCCAGTGCCCCCTCATCCCACTGAAGACAGCCTTCCTCATTAACGCTCCCTACACCTTCCCGCACCCTCGTGTCTTCAGAGGAGTGTCTCAAGGCGACATCAAAGGGTGCATGTGTGTGTGTGTGTGTGTGTGTGTGTGTGCACGCGCGCGCGCGTCTGTGTGCCTGTGAGTGACGAGAAAGACAGCATGCTCATTACATCTGGCAGGAGGAAGCCCACCATAGAAATGCAAAGCAGAACCATGGAGGGGAGAGGTGAGGTGCACTGCCGAAGGCTCCGTCTTGACAGAGTAACAATGAGGAATTCAAACCGCACACAGAGCCTGTCAGAGGGCAGGGTGACAGGAGAGGATTCATGGGGGGTCTACAGGGGCACATCCCCCCTCCCACAGCCCCCCACTTCCCCCCGCCTCAGGGAAATGGAGGATCCTGTGCAGGTGAACGCACACACTCACACATACACACTTGCACCCACATGTGCACGCACAAACTTATGCACACACTTGTACCCACATGCACACACACACATGCACACGTGCACACACACATGCACTTGCACACATGTACACACTCACGCACGGATCCTCAGAATGCTTCAGGCCTGGATGAGGCCAGTGTGACCACTGTGTGTAAGGTTGGGGCTGCATTGCACGAGCTCCATCCCAACTCTGAGGCCCTCCCAGCTGGGGAGGAGGGGGTCAGGGGTGAACACTGTGAATTATGCAGCAGCGAGACCAGGGCTGGCACCCCACAAGGGAGTGAGGAGGCCAACCCCGCAGTGCAGACTGAGGGGGGCTGGAGGGACTCTGGACCCTGACGGCTGGAGCTCAGGGCCTGCGCTTCCCCGTCAGCAGGGCCTCTGCCCAGCCCAGCAGCCTCCACCTGTCGCCCGGCCCAGGCTGTGGTCTCTCCTGCAGGCCCTTTGGGGGTGCTGCTTTCCCCAGCCCTGCCTGCCCTTCGTCCAGACCTGAGGAGACCTCCTTGGAGCCCAGGGAAGTCTAGTACAGAGGGACCCCGGCAGGCACGGACAGCCCAGAAGGTAGGGTCCTGGAGAGAGAAGGATTCCTGGCAGCTCCCCTCTTCTCACACTGTTGGGAGCAGGGCTCCTGGGTTCTGACACCAGCCTGAGGAGAGGAGTAGGGCCCAGGGCTGAGGCCATGGAGAGCACCTGGAGCAGTGGCTTATGTTAGACGCTGAGCCAGGCAGGCAGAGTGTGGTACCGAAGTACCAAACCTGGCAGGGCTCCCGCCTGTCTGTCCCAGACAGACCTGCTGCAGCCGGACCGTGTGTGCGCTCCCACGGCTCCGAGCTGGCATGGGAAACGGCGGTGCCAGGGCGATGGGTCCTGCGAGCTGAGCAGGCGTCTGCCTGCAGGCCTCCGGGCGGCCTCGGTGCTTTCCAGACTACGTGTCCGTCCTCAGAGCAGGCTCACATGCAGCCTCTGGGCAGCCCCAGCCTAAGAAGCGGGAGGCAGACTGTGGGGGAGCCAGGACGCCCCCAGTGCTGGGGTGCTGGGAACACCCCCTTTCCCCAAAAGCCCTCACCCTATCCCCTCCCCATGCGTCCTACTCCCCCCTTCCTACACTAGCTGAGCGAAGCTCACTTTCTTCATGTAAAAAATAATCATAAGATATTTCTAATTGTGTAAAATAACAGATCTCATACACCCATCACCTATCACTTAGATTTGTCCATGCCCTGGCCAGTGTGCGCAGTGGTTAGAGTGCCGGCCCACACTCTGAAGGGTCTGGGGTGGATTGCCAGCTGGCTGGGGCATGTGAGGAAGGCACCAATGGACATGTCTCTCCGTCACTCCCTCCCCCTCCGTCTCTTCCTTCCACTCTCTTTGGAAATGGATGGGAAGACAGCCTTGGGTGAGGATTGACAAAGAGAAGAAATAAGATTTGTCCACATGGACTGAGTGTCTCGTTTGCTTTATCTTCACTGTTTAAAGTTACAGACGTGCCCTCTCCCCATGGACCTGCCCCCCTGCCCCACCCAGGCCTTCGCTGCACCTCTGCCTGTGTCCATGGCTGTGCACGCGTGCATGGTGAAGGGTTTTATTATTTTCCTGTTAATCCTCATCCGAGGATATTTTCCATTGACTTTTAGAGAGAGTGGAAGAGAGAGGGAAAGACAGAAACATGGATGTGAGAGAGACACATTGATTGGTTGCCTCCTGCACAAGCTCCTAACAGGTCTCGGGCCGGGGAGGAGCCTGCAACCGAGGTCGGTGCCCTTGACCGGAGCCGAACCCGGGACCCTTTGATCTGCAGGCCAGCGCTCTGTCCACTGAGCCACACCGGCCAGGGCTGCATGTTGACGTGTTTTAAAGTGAACCCCAGGCCTCTTCCCATGTCACCTCGCCGACACCACGTCTGAGTCTTTTGGGGAAATGGCCCCGGGCACACGGGGATTCGGAGGCTGCGGGGCCTCTCTGCTTTGCTAGCACAATGAGCCGTGTCCGGAATCACGCCCGGAATTAATCTGCTCCTGCAAACAGTTTATGGTAATGAACACGGTGCGGGGGGAGGGCCTCGGCTGCAGACGCGCTTGCTTTGTTTGCCCGGGGTTGGGTTCCGGTGCGTGTTTGTTTGGATAAAGGAGCCGCTGCGTGTCGGGAGGATCCGGATTGCCTTGTGGTGGCCCGGCAGCGGCGGTGGGAGGGGGTCTGTCGCCCGCCCTCTGTGCAGCCCCTCCCCAGGCCTGTGTTTGACCCTGACTTCCGCTTCCCCGGATTCCTCCAGGGCTGGGGATCAGCCAGAATGGGAACTCACCCCTGCTCTCCCTGCAGGAGCCTCCAGAGCCGCGCCTGCGCTTGGCAGCCCCTCCCACCCCTCCACCCCGTGTGGGCTTATTTCATTTATTTGAGTTGATGGAGCGTGTTTTCCTCTCTCCAGATGGCGGCAGGGTCCCTGGTCCCGCACTGAAGCTCCCACTGTCACAGGGAGAGGGAGGCGGAAGGAGGGGGGTAATGAAGGGTCCAGTGAGGAGGACGGACGGACGGCTGGCCGCAAGGGTGGGGACAGGAACCCCCAGCCAACCCCACCTGCCGGTTCGCACTCAGCACCTCAGATGTGCAGTGTTGGCAGTCCCTCGGGGTCAGTGTACCCCAGAGCTCTCTCACAGCCCGGCCAGGCGGTGGGGGTGATGACTCCAGCTCTACCTCCCTGGCATCCAGGCGCCTGTGGGTGGCCGTGGGTGGCTGTGGGTGTCTGTGGGTGGCCGTGGGTGACTGTGGGTGTCTGTGGGTGGCCGTGGGTGGCTGTGGGTGGCCGTGGGTGGCTGTGGGTGGCCTTGGGTGGCTTTGGGTGGCCGTGGGTGGCTGTGGGTATCTGTGGTGGCTGTGGGTGGCCGTGGGTAGCTATGGGTGGCCGTGGGTGGCCATGAGTGGCCGTGGGTGGCCGTGAGTTGGCGCCACAGCGGTGCCCGTCACCCCGAGTGGCTGAAGGTAGGGAGGTGCCGGGCAGTGCTGGGTGCGCAGCCAGACAAACATTAGCCCTTATCATTACAATGCGGCTCAGCCAGAGCAAACAGTACTCGTTAGTAACGGGGCCTGCCGATTTGCTATCGTCTCACGTGGACGCTTTTGGCCCAGATTATCCCTGACAATGTCCCCTCCCAGGCCTGACTACCCAGGGCGCCCTCCGCCATTCAGTGCTCCCGTGGCTCACTTCCCGTGGTGCGTGGCACGGCGGAATCAGGACTTCCGTGTTCCAGTCCAAACGTGCAATTCGCTCACTCCCGTGCTGACCCTCTGGGCTGGGCTGGGCTGTGTCACCGCCGCTCCAGGCCGGCAGCCACTTGGAATTCACCCCTGCTCCTGGGCAGGAGTCAGCTGATGAATGGCTCTCTCTCATCATTGATGTTTCTATCTCTCTCTCCCTTCCTCTCGGAATTCAATAAAACTATATTTAAAAAGAAGAAGGAAAAGGAATAGAAAGGGTGGCTTGCATGCCAGGCAGGGTGCGTGGCGCTTGTGACAGGCAGGGAGCAGTGCGGCTGCGGTGACAGGGGGGCGGGGGGGATGGTTAGGGGAGGGTAAAGGGGGCTGAGGGGCCAGCATTTAAGAGGACTTGCTTGGCAGAGGGGTAACAGGAGGAAGCAAGGGGCAAGGCCAGAGGCCAGGATGCTCAGGAGCAAGGCAGCTGGCGATGGAGCAGGCGCTGGACATAGACAGGGAGATGGAGGGAGGGGAGTCCCCAGACCAATCAGGCCCCGGGACAGTGCAGAGGGGGAAATGCCACCGTTCCTGAATCAGGAAACCTTCTGGTGACCCTGTGCACACACTGCATCTGTCTGGCCTCGGTGTTCCCATCTGTACAATGGGTATGACCATAGCGCCCCTGCCTCCTGTGCAGAGAGTGAGAGTGACCAGAGAGCAGCATGGGCAGGCCCTCCGAGAAGGGCAGTGGGCTGTGCACAAGGTTTCGTCCCTTCCTTCCCTGGGAATCGATAGCGGCTCCCTCTCCTTCAGCCTCACTCACTTCAAAGCACAAACCGTCAAGATTTCTCTCCGATGCACCTGGATAAGCGGACCAGGCTGTTGGCAACAAGAACTCATGGCTTCCGGTGGGGGGAGGGGGGCCCTCCTCCCCTGGGCGGGCAGCGAGCTCAGCCAGTGCTGGAGAGGAGGGTCCCGTCACAGCAGCCGTCGAGGTCCCCTCCCCGAGGCCCAGCCCGCTCGGCTCTCCTGCGTCAGGCCTGCAGGTCCTCCCCCCTCACCGCCCCCGCAGCTCTCCTCCTCCCTCCCCACAGCGTGCCCAGGCGGCCTCAGGATCACCGTTTAATTTATTTATATTTATGAAACCTCCAAGTAGGTCAATGCACTCGCGTGCACATCAGAGTAATTGATGTCGCTGGGGAACTGAGGGTCACGTGGGCCGGCGCTCCTCCCGCTTTCGCTGCGGGGCACGGCCCGCGAGGAGAATGCCCGGTGGGTCCGTGGGAGCCCGCGTGGATGCTGCCTCCCAGCCCCGCCAGCACTTCTCCAAAGACACCCCGCTGCACCCCCAGATCCCATTGCGCTTGTAAATGGAGGCCAAGCCCCAGATCAACAAAGCAGCCGCCGGGGTGAAATTAGAGAGTGACCCCCAAAGAAACCAGCGGGGTTCTCACGGGATACGGTCCGCAGGCCCTGCTGCCCTCTGTCCCCGGACCTCACCGTCTTCCCACACGGCGCCTGCTCCTGCCGGGCTGGGACCCACCCCACGGCCCGCGGGTCTGTGCCTCCGCGAGAGCGGCCGTGTTTCTTCTGGAGGCTGTGAGCCCGGTCAGGCACAGGTCTGAGCTCGCAGAGAAAGGGAAGTGAGTGTCCAGGAGGAGGATGGGCTCCGGGGACAAGCGGGGCCTCTGGAAAAGAGAGCAGACTCCATGCAGACAATCACCCACGTCTGCGGGGGGGGAGTGGGGGGGGGTCAGACAGGCCACCCCATGTGTGTGTGAAGGCCACAGTGATTAGACCCGTGGATTTGGACACAGAAATCCCGAGTTCCAGTTCTCACCCCGTGACTTGCCCGTGTGGCCTTAACTAAGGTGCGCGCAGTCAGCCAGGACCTGTGGGGCTGACCCTCCCTGCGGGGTGGCCACCTCCCGTCGGTCACTGCGGAGCCGGTCAAGCCCAGAGTGAAGCCCGACCCCTGGCAGCCAAAGCCCCACCCCAGGCGAGTTCCCCCAGGCCAGGGTGTGAGTGGAAGCAGGTGGTTCTGGAGGCACGGCCGACTCAGAGCCAGAGCCGGGCAGAGGGCCTGGGGTCTAGGGCAGAGCCGGCTCTGCAGACGGAGGGCAGGCGCCTCTCCGGGGAAGGGGCCTCTATCCAGGCAGTGGCTGGGCATTCAGGCCCTGAGCATGGAGCCCTGACCGGAGCAGGACCAGCCAGCTCCTCAGTCCTGCAGAGCAGGCGGCAGCACCTATGGGGGGCACAGTCTTTCCTCGGGCCACCACCCCAGTACCCCCTCCCTTCCGTGTGAAAGGAGCTTGTTTCCGAGGACATGTTCCCAGTGTCTCCGCTGGGGGTGCGCCCTGGGCCCCCATTCCATGCCTCTCAGCCCAGCCATGTAGACAGTCACCAGAAGTTTCTCAGATCAGGGCCCAACCTCCCCCGGAGGCAACATCGGGACCCTTGGGGCCGCAGTGTCGGCTTCCGCGCTGAAAGTGGCTCTCACTGCCCCCAAGATGGAGAACCCCGGGTTCAGACTCAGCCCCCCAGTCCCTGCACAGCTTCCTCTCCGGGAGCCCCTGGTGACCGTGACCCGGGCTTCCTCCCTGCACGCTCCAGGGTCTCTGGGGAGCAGCCTGGCCCGGGCATGGCCTCCGGAGGCGCGGGATGAGGGCTGGCTGTTCCTCTCCCGGCCCGGAGGGCGGTTCCCAGAAAAACGTGCACACGTTGCTTCGCAGGGCGTGGCCCACAGCAGAGAAAACTGAGCCCGGAGCCAGAGAGGGGCCTCAGCGAGCCCAGGAGCCACAGGGAGAGGGCACTGGGCACGCTGGCCTCCCTTCCTTGCCATCCACCCCTCGGATGCGGATATGGGATTGGCGCCTCTCAGTCCCGCTCCAGAAATCAAAGCCGTAGGGGTAGAGTTGGGGAGCACTCTGGAGGCGGAGGGGCTCGCACCTGATCCCCCAGAGAAGCTTTCCATCGCCCTTCATGCAGGGGAAGAGGGTGTTCCCTGACAGGGAGGACGTGGAGCCGGAGCAGAGGGGCCCACACAGCCTGGCTCCTGCGCTGCGGCCCCCGCCCCGGCTGGGAGACCCTGGCCCCGCTCTCCCCTGGCGCAGCGCAGACCTGGCAATGCCGGGCAGCCTGAGCTGTGCGCCTGCAGGTGGGCCACCACTGTCCCTGCCCAGGTCCGCACTCAGCACTGAGCCTGCCTGCTGGGCAGTAGGTCACTCTATAGACCCAGCAGCTTCGCCTGTGGCTCCGCCACCCCAGGGCCTCCTAGGCTGCACCTAGCGATGTGGGAAAGCACAGCCTCTGGCTCCAGCCACGGAAACAGCGCTGCAGGGCGGAGTGAGCTCTCGCCAGCGCCCAGGGATGCAGCTTAGCCATCTGGTGCCACTTAAATAAGGTGACCAGTCGTCCCGCTTTTGGCGGGACAGTCTCGATTTTTTTTATTTTTATTTTATTTTATTGATTTTGTACAGAGAGGAAGGGAGAGAGATAGAGAGCTAGAAACATAGAAACATCGATGAGAGAGAGTCATCGATCAGCTGCCTCTTGCACACCCCCCACTGGAGATATACCCACAACCAAGGTACATGCCCTTGACCGGAATTGAACCCGGGACCCTTCACTCCACAGGCCGACGCTCTATCCACTGAGCCAAACCGGTTTCGGCGACAGTCTCGATGTTTAACAATTTGTCCCACGTCCCACAGCGTTTTAAAAAAGTCCCGACCGGACGCGGAACAAATTGTTAAACATCGGGACTGTCCCGCCAAAAGCAGGACATCTGATCACCTTAGCCTAAACAGAGGTCAGCCTGGCTGATGGGCTTGGATTTGGGGCTGGAGGAGCCCGACCCCAGTTCTCCGCTCTTTGCACTCAGTTCTCCGGGAATAAACGGGCACAGATCACCCAGCTCCCCGTGCCAGGTGGTGGCAGAGCTGCAGGTGCAGCAGCTCCTCCCTGGATGTCTCCCCCAAATCCTGGCACACAGTAGGCGCTGTGCGCTGTCAGGGGCTGCTCTCAGCCTCCAACCTCCCACCTCCGCCTCCTGAATCTCCCTCAGGCATGAGGGACCCAGCAGGAGAGAAAGGTGGCGGGCGGCAGCCTTCCTTTCAGCCTCTGGGCTCCAGGCAATGCCTCGGGCTGGGTGGGAGGGTGAGGCCTGAGGGGGTGGCTGCTTGCCCTTCAACCATCCCTCGCCCAAGGAGGTCTCCGGGAGAACTTGGAGTTTGGGAGCTGGCCCTCCTCGGGGGTCAGGACCGGCTTGGCCTTATTGATGTGTCGGCGCTGGTGCCATGGGCAGGCTTCAGGGGCCTCGGCAGGATCCTGCTCCCTCTGGGCACAGTGCCTGGGGGTAGCCGAGGCTGGGGGAGCAGAGGGAGGACCCTGTGTGGGGCCCGGGGCTAGGGGTCAGGAGAAGGCTCTGCAGGCAGTGCCAGGCAGGCTGCTCTGTGCCTGCACAGCCTTACCCAGAGGGGCCTGAGAGGCTCTCTGTCCTGAACGGATTGATGGGCACCGGTTCCCATCAACGCAGGCCCAGAAGCCCTGGAAGCCGGACACAGCCCGCAGAGCGCTGGAGCGCTGTCTGGGCGAGGCCCCAGGCGGCCGATCGGGTTGGGGAGTTCCCGGCACCTCCCAGCGGCCCGGGAGTGTGCACTTGGAGGGTTCTCTCAGTGAGGGCTCCTTACCCGCACTTTCCCCACTGGGAGAGGGGCTGCGAACACGGCGGCTCCCTCGGGCCTGAGGAAGATCAGTCAGACAGCGGCTGGGAGCGCTGGGCCTCCCACACGTAGGCAGGAATCACCACGGTTGCCACTGCAGCCAAGAGGCTGCGCTGGACCAGTATGCGAGGTCACTCACCCTCCCTCTGCCCCAGAGAGAGCGGGATGGACCCCACACCCAGGGACTCACAGGTCCTCTCGGGGGTCTGGTCATTCCGGCGCCTGAACACGCGGGGGACGCTCTAACAATCTCTTCGCTAACGAAGGGGCGAGGCGGACACCCCGTCTTTATTCTCCTTCATCTGACAGGGATGGCTCACCTACCTTCACTCGGCATTTCTTTAATTTGGTCTTAGTTTCAGGTGTACAGTATATCAGTCAATCATCTGCCCCACAAAGCTGCCCCCTGTTTCCAGTGCCCGCCTGGCACTGTGTGCAGTTATCACAGCATTACTGACTTCATTCCCGAGCTGTGCTGTACATCCCCCGTGACTGTTCTGCAATTACCAATTCGTACTTCTCAGTGCCTTCACCTTTTTCACCATCCTGCAGCCCCTTCCCGCCTGCCCCATCAACCAGTCTGTTCTCTACCTATGAGTCTGTTTCCATTTTGTTTGTCCATTTATGATCTTTAGATTCCACATAAAAGTGAAGTCATATGGGATTTGTAATTATCTGACTGGCTCATTTCACTCAACATACTACCCCTTAGGTCCATCTATGCTGTTGCAAATGATAAGATAACATTTCATTCTTTTTTATGGCCAAGGGATGGTATATATGGACCACACACTCTTACCCACTGGTCTATTGGTGGGCACTTGCTTCTATATCTTGGCTATTGTAAATAGTGCTGCGATTTACATAAGAATGCATATATCCTTTCAAATCGGGGATTTGGATGTCTTCAAATGTATGCCTAAAAGTAGAATTGCTGGGTTATAAGGGATAAATAATTGCTGGGTTATAAGGGATAAATAAAAAATTCCACTTTTTATTTTTTGAGGAACTTCCATACCGTTTCCTATGGTGGCTCATGTCCACGCTGTGCGGCAGGGTTCCCTTTTCCTCACATCCTCGCCAGCACTGGTTTGTTGGTGTGTTGGTGATGGCCCTTCTGACAGGTGTGAGGTGACCCTCATTGTGGCTTTCCGGTGCATCTCTCTGACAGTGGTCAGGGGCGTTGAGCATCTTTCCATGTGTCCTCTGGAGAAGTGTCATTCAGGTCCTCTGCCCATTCTTTAACGGGATTGTCTGTTTGCCATGTTGGGTTATATGAGTTCTTTATAAGGTTTGGGCATTAGCCCCTTGTCGGATATACCATTGGCGGATATCCTCTTCCATTCGGTAGGTTGCCTTTTCATTTTGTTGATACTTTCCTTTGCTGTGCAAAAACTTTAGTTTGAAGTAGTTTCATTGTTTATTTTTTTCTTTTCTTTCCCGTGCTCCAGGAGATAGATCAGGAAACATATTGCTAAGAGAAATGTCACAGACTTTACTGCCCGTTTTCTCCAGGAATTTTATTGTATTGAGTCTTACAATAAGTCTTTAATTCATTTTGAGTTTATTCTTGATATAGTGTAAAAAGTGGTCCAGTCATTTTTTGCATGTATCTGTCCAATTTTTCCAACATCATTAATTGGATAGACTGTCATTACCTCACTGTATGTTCTTCTATCCTTTGTCAAATATTGATTGAACATATAGGCATGAATTCATTTCTGGCCTCTCTGTCCTGCTCCATTGACATATGTGTCTGTTTTTATGCCAGTACCATGCTCCTGTGATTACCATAGCCTTGTAGTATGATTTGATATCAGGTAGCATGATTCCTCCAACTTTGTTTTTCTTTTTCAAGATTGTTATGGCTAAAAATGTCAGGCCCAGCTGGTGTGGTTCAGAGGTTGAATGTCAACCTATGAACCAGGAGGTCATGACTCCATTCCCAGTAGAGGCACATGTGCGCGTTGCAGACTTGATCCCCAGTGGGTACGTGCAGGAGGCAGCCAACCAATGATTCTCTCTCATCATTGATGTTTCCATCTCTCTCTCCCTCTCCCTTCCTCTCTGAAATCAATAAAAATGTGTATTTTTAAAAATTCAATGGAAAAAATATCCTCCAGTAAGGATTAACAACAACAATAAAGATTGTTGAGGCTATTCAGGGTCTTCTGTGGTTTCAATGCATATTTAGATTACTTGTTCTAGTTCTGTGAAATACACCACTGTAGTATATATGAACTGTGTGAAATCTATAGATTGCTTTGAGTAGTATGGGCATCTTAATAATGATAAATCTTCATATTCATAAGCATAGTATATACTTCCATTTATTTGTATCTTCTTAAAATTCTTTCTTCGATATCTTATAATTTTCTAAGTACAGGATTTTTTAACCTCATTGGTTAAATTTATTTCTAGGTATTTTCATTCCATTGTTGGTTGTAGGTTTGTCATATAAGGCTTTTATTATGTTGAGGTATGATCCCTCTATTCCTACTTAGCTGAGAGTTTTATCAAGAAAAGGTGTTGGATTTTGTCAAATGCTTTTTCTGCATTGATTGATATGATTATGTGATTTTTGTCTCTTTTTAATGTGATGTATCACATATATTGATTTGTGGATATTGTACCATCATTGCATCCCCGGTATAAATCCCACGTGGTCATGGTGTATGATCTTTCTAATGTAATGCTGAATCCAATTTGCTAGATTTTTGTCAAGGATTGTAGCATCTATTATATGTTCATCTATATTGGCCTGTAGTTCTCTTTTTTTTAAATGTAAATGGATTAAATGCTCTAATCAAAAGACACAGGGTAGTTGAATAGATAAAGAAACATGAACCATATAGGTGCTATCTACAAGAGACCCACCTCAGAACAAAAGACATACAGATTAAAAGTAAAGGATGGAAAAAGATAATGGTGTCTTTATCTGGTTTGGAGATTCACCCTCTTTCATTACTGAGTTTATTTATTTGGGTCCTCTCTCCTTTTTTCTTGATGAGTCTGGTTAAAAGGCTTATCAATCTTGTTTATCTTTTCAAAGAACCAGGTCTTGGCTTCATTGATCTTTTGTATTTTTTAGACTCTATTCATTAATAAAGATCAGAGCAGAAATATGCTCTGATTTTTATTAATTTCTTTCTTCTACTCACTTTGGGCTTTGTTTAGTCTTTAGGTGTAAGGTTAGATTATTTATTTGACTTTTTTGCTTGTTTGTTTCTTAAGGTAGGCTTGTATTGCTATGAATTTCCCTCTGAGGACTACTTTTGTTATGTTTTGTAGATTTGGGGTTGTGTTTTTATTTTCATTTGTCTCATGTATCTTATTTCTTCTTTGATCTCATTGTTAAGTTCATTTTTTGTAGCATGTTATTTAGCCTCCAAGTATTTTTGTGTATTTCAGGGTTCTTTTTCTTATCATTGGTTTCTAGTTTCAGACTATTGTGGTTGGAAAGGAGCTTGATATGATTTCAATCTTCTTAAACTTATTGAGACTGTTTTGTGTCCTAACATGATCTATCATAGAAAATGTTTCATGTGCACTTGAAAAGAATGTATATCCTGCTGTTTGGGGTGAAATGCTCTGAAACTATCAATTAAATCCATCTGGTCTAATGTGTCATTTAAGACCATTGTTTTCTTGCTGATTTTTTGTCTTTATTTATCCATTGATGTCAATGGGTTATTAAGATCCCCTATTATAACTGCATTACTGTTGATGTCTCCATTTATGTTCATTAAGAATTCACTTTATGTATTTAGATCCTCCTAATGGGTACATAAATATTTGCAAGGGTTTTATCATCTAGTTGGAATGATTGTTTTATCATTATGCAATGTCTTCCTTTGTCTCTTATTATGTAGCCTTTGTTTTAAAGTCTATTTTGTCTGATATACATGGTGCCCCAGATTTCTTTCTGTTTCTATTTGCATTAAGTATCTTTTTCCATCCTTTACTTTTAATCTGTATGTCTTTTGTTCTGAGGTGGGTCTCTTGTAGATAGCACATATATGGTTCATGTTTCCTTATCTATTCAACTATCCTGTGTCTTTTGATTAGAGCATTTAATCCATTTACATTTAAAGTGATTATTGATAGGTACATGTTCATTGCCAATTTATTTTTTTTTATAACTATGCTCCTCTTTTTTTCTCTCTTAAAGAATTCTCGTTAGCATTTCTTGGAATTCTAGTTTGGTGGTAATTAACTTGAGCATTTTCTTTTCTTCAATTTTAAATTCTGGGTAGAGTCGTCTTGGTTATAAAGTCGTCCTTACTTTTCAGCACTTTGAATATTTTGTGCCAGTCCCTTCTGGCCTGGAATGTTTCTGTTGAGAAACCAGCTGACAGCCTTATGGGAGCTCCCTTGTAGGTAAGTGTCTTTCTTTTGCTGCTTTTAAGATTCTCTTTTTGTCTGTAAACCTTGGCATTTTACTTATGATCTGTCTTGGTGTGGGCCTCTTTGTGTTCATCTACTTTGGGACTCTGAGCTTCCAGGATTCATGTGTCTTTTTTTCTTCACCAAGTTAGGGAAGTTTTCAGTCATTCTTCAAATAGGTCTCAATCTCTTGCTTTCTCTCTCCTTCTGGTGCCCCTACGATGCAAATGCTGTTATGCTTGATGTTGTCCCACCGGTCCCTGGAACCATTCTCATTTTTTATTTAATTTTATTTTCTATTTTGCTGCTCTATTTGGGTGTTTTCTGCTACCTTGTCTACCAAACTGTTGATTCACTTCTCTACTTTACCTAACCTGCTCTTGATTCCTTCTAGTAAATTCTTCATATTAGTTATTGTATTCTTCATTTTTGTCTGGTTCTTTTTTATGATTTCTATGTTCTTTCTTATGCTTACTATATCTTAAGTTCTCACTGAGTTCCTCCATTCTTCCCCTAAGTTCCTTGAGTATCCTAATAAACATTGTTTTGAATGCTATCTGATACATCACTTGCTTCCATTTCACTTAGTTCTTTTTCTGGGGATTCCCCTGTTTTTCATTTGGGGCATGTTCCTTTATCTCCCCATGGTGGCTGCCTCTTTGCATTTGTTTCTGTGTATTAAGTAGACCTTCAGTGCCTCCCAGACTTAGTGTGGTGGCATGTAGAAGGTGTTTGGGGCTCAGTGGCACCATCTTTCTGATCACCTGAGCCAGATGCTCCAGGATGCCCCTGTGTGTGGTATTTGAGCCTCCTGTTATAGTCTGAGTCTTGATTGCTGTCTGCCCACCCTTGTGTGTGAGGAAATGACCCTCACCCTAGAGCCACACAACTCAGTTTCTCCCCAAGTCTGCCCAGACCTTAAAGGGCATTCCAAGGAAACCAGCCATAGCCAGCTGCCTCCTCTGCAGGTGTGAGCTCGGCAGAGTGGGGCCCTGGGAGACAGGAGGATGTGGCTGGTGGGTGACCCATGGGGGGGTGGCAGTTAGGTGGGGTGAGCAGTGACGGCCCCCACCCCAGAGCCACATAACTCAGCCTCTGACTCCCGAGTCCACCTGGACTTCCTCATGAGCCCTCGTGCAAGTCTACACCACGAGCTCAGGCAGCTGGTTCTGCAGGGTGGGCGTCCTGAGTGTGGGTCAGTGCATCTCCCCAGGTGGATGCGCTGTGCAGGGCGGGCCTGGCCCAGGAAAGGTGGGGTGTGTAGGCCTCGTGGGAGAGGGGCTCAGCACAGGGACCACCTTCAGTCTGAATTTTAAAGACAACTCTTTGCAAGGCACATTTCCCCGGATATTGACCTTCCTAATAATTCACCTGCAGTCAGTACTGAGCACCTTCTAAGTGCCCACCACTGGTGTCCGGTGGGAAAGAGCCAGGAGTGCCTGAGCACATACCCTGTGGCCAAATGCAGACAGGCAAGAAGGCCCTGGCTGAGAACAGGGACGGGAGGGAGGCGGAGGCCTTGCCAAGGACCACATTCCACGGTGGGTAACCCCCACTAGTAACAATGACAACGAGATGACAGGTCAGAGGTCAGGAGCCTGGATGTCTCTAGCTCCTCCTCGGCCTGTGGGCCGGGGCGCGTCACAGCTCCCCTCTCAGCCTCCGTACTTCAGCTCCAGGATGAGGCTGAAAACACAGCGAGGCTACAGCTGAGGAGCCCTGTGAAAGCCACAAACAGCTGCTGTGAGAATTTTTTTATTTGAAGAGGAAGGCAAGAGTACACAGCTGGGGAGGGTGGGAGGAGCTCAGGATAAGAACCTGGACCCAGAGACAGAGCCCATCCTTCCTTGTCCAACTAGCTTATCTGAGCAGGAAAGCAGAGCGCTTCCTGGGCCCCAGAGCCAAGCCTTTGCCTGGCAATGCCTGGCTCATAGCAGAACAGAACGGCAGAGGCTAAGGCTCCAGGAAGTCACCGGGAGCGAGGGAAAGAGCACTGGGCGGAGAGTCCAAAGAATCGGTCCCTCTTCCATTCACTCACTCACTCATCCCAGGATCTTGGGAAAATCTCTGTCTCTCTGAGCTTCAGTGTCTCATCTGTCAGATATGGACAATAGTGCCTCCCTGCAGGATTGTTGAGAGGGCTCTGTCACTGTCTGGCACATACCGTAGTAGCTGCTCAATAAATATTTGCAATGACTGCAAAGATGAGGATGCTTTCCAAAGCCCCTCTTGCTCTCAGGTTCTCTGCTACCAACCAGGGGGTAGCTCCTAGGCCCCACGGCCGTCTGAGTGGGTGCAGAGAGAGCTGGGCACAGTGAGGCCCTCGGGGCACTTGTCCCCCCCGCCGGCCCCACCGAGCGCTGGCCATTGGGCCTCGCTGCTTCCCCATAAGGAGGCTTGGATTTCATTAACTTGTTGGCCTGGGCTCCCGGTGCCCAGCTGCGAATCACTCGATGTGGGAGCGAGTTCTGCACAGGGCCAGCATTAATCCTTAAAGCTTAGTGTCTGCGCTCAGCTGCCATGTGTGGGAAGCTGGCCTGGCAGCTGGAGGGGAGCCAGGCTGGCTGGAGCAGGAGTCCTAATCCTGCTCTGAGCTCTCCAGGCTCAGCCTCAGCACGGGGTTCCAGCTGCCATGGCCAGTGGCTTCCTTGCATTTTAGTTGAACCTCCCGTCCCCAACACCGTGAAGGGTCATGGCCCTCAGTGGCCCTTGGAGTCCGTAGGCACAGTCAGCAAAGAGCGGTGCCATCTGCCACTGGCCACGGGAGCAGCGCTTGCAAAGAGTGATCGTCCGGGGAAATGCTCATAGGCCCTGCATACGCCGTAAACAAAGCCCTTGACTGCAGTTCTCAGAGCCTTTCATTTCTGTCACTAAAATTGTACTGAGCCAGGTACGCACCTCGCTGCTGGGAATAAATAGGTGGTAACTAAGACAGGATGGATGCTCCTGTGAGCACATTTTAGTTAGTGAGATGGAAAATAAACGTGTAAGTAAATGAGCGCTTCAGACGGTGGTGAGCGCGTGAAGAGAGTAAGCGGGCGAAGGCAGGGGGGCATGGGTGCGCTGCGTGCGCTGTGAGTGTCCACAGAGAAGCAGAACTGCCTTGTCTGTGAGCACCTCTCAGATCAGAATTCCTGGGAAAGGTCTTGAGGAAACACACCACTGGGATGATCCCTCTAAAACTCAGATTAAACGCGTCAGCCTTTGAAATGAGTCTCGTCAGCAGCCCAGTAGAGTGGCATTTAAGGCTGGCCCCACCAGCCTAGCTCATTGCCCACCACCGCCCATGAAAAGTGCCAGCTTGAAAACTCCCATCATATGCCAGAGAGTTTGCCAAAGGGCTCTCCCTTCTCAGGAAGTTCTTCCCCACGTTCACAGCTGTGAACACATCCTCGAATGAGGCTGCATTGGCCAATCTGCTGTGACGAGCAGCTCCAAAACCTCAACGACTTGGCACCTTACAAGGGTATTTCTACCCCAGTGAGTTCTTTGGGGGCGCAGCTCTCCTTCTGCTGGGCTCTCAGAGCCCTGCCCTGGACGCCAGGCAGGTGGCCAGGCCGGGAGAAGAGGCAGTGAGTGTGGAGAGGGTGCAGCATGTTAGCCCCATCACAGTGTCAGAATGCGGTCACACAGGCCCACCTGGCTGCTAGGAATACAGCTTTATGCTTAGCCTATAGGAAAAGGAAACTTGGCAATAACATTATCTGGGCCAGTTCAAATGCCACCATCTCCTGGAAGTCTTCCTGACCTCTGCTCAGCAAAATTAGAACAGGGTGAACAGGGCAGTAGTTTGGTGTGAGAGAAGGGATATAGGATGGGACTCAACAGACTTGACCTCAGGCTCTGTCTCTGTAATGTGTGAGTGGGCTGGGGGTAACGCTTCTGACTCCTTAGCTTTACCAGCTCCCTAGCTACACAGGTGACTCTACAGGCTTCAGTTCCTTCAGCTATGAAACAGGTGATGGTGATGGTGGTGATGGTGATGGTGATGGTGATGGTGATTATGGAATGATGGTGATGGTCTTGATGGTGATGATGATGGTAGTGATGATGGTAAAAATGATGATGTGTTGATGGTGATGATGGTGATGGTGATGGTGATGGTAACGATGATGATGGTGGTGATAATCATGATGGTGATGATGATGGTGATGGTGTGATGATGGTGATGGTGTGATGGTGGTGATGATGGTGATGATGGTGATGGTGTGATGATGGTGATGGTGTGATGGTGGTGATGATGGTGATGATGGTGATGGTGATGATGATGGTGATGGTGTGATGATGGTGATGATGGTGATGGTGTGATGATGGTGATGATGGTGATGGTGTGATGGTGGTGATGATGGTGATGGTGTGATGATGGTGATGGTGTTGATGGTGATGGTGTGATGGTGGTGATGATGGTGATGGTGTGATGATGGTGATGGTGGTGATGGTGATGATGGTGATGGTGTTGATGGTGTGATGATGGTGATGGTGTGATGGTGGTGATGATGGTGATGGTGTGATGATGGTGATGGTGTTGATGGTGATGGTGTGATGATGGTGATGGTGTGATGGTGGTGATGATGGTGATGATGGTGATGGTGATGGTGTGATGATGGTGATGATGGTGATGGTGTGATGATGGTGATGGTGTGATGGTGGTGATGATGGTGATGGTGTGATGATGGTGGTGATGGTGATGGTGTGATGATGGTGATGGTGCTGATGGTGATGATGACAGTGGTGGTGATGGTAACGATGATGATGATGATGAAGGTGATGATGGTAAGGATGGTGATGGTGATGGTGATGACAGGATACAGTTTAGTTGGGAGGATGAAATGAGGTAATCCACATGAAGTGTCTGATCCATAGCAAGTGCTCAAAAAAATGTCATCTATTATTAACATGAGGTCTAAGACCCTGAGTCAGGCTGCCAGTCCTCTGCCCTGACCTTGTCGTGAAGATAATAGTGAGGGGGTGGGGGAGACACTTCTCCCAGAGGCGTCCATCCACCTCATAGACTGAACCTGCTCTTCTGCAGTATCAGGCTCCGGCACTTGGAGGACAGGGTCTGGACTAGCTAAGATCTGGTCACACCCCAACCATCTTCCAGCAGCCAGGTTCTGAGTGTGCTCGCTGTGCGTCTGTCACCCAGAGGGTACACACTGTGCCCAGGCTCACCTGGGCCCAGGGACGAAACAGCCGACCGCCGCAGTGCTGGGCTCGAGGGAAGCACACCCCAGAGCCACCAACAAGGTGAAACAGCAGCCTTAACCCCAGGGAACGTGAGCATGTGGAGCTCTTAGTTTCCTACATAGTGAGCCCTTTCTGTGTGGCAGATACTCGTCCAGGATCTGAGGATGGATCGGTGAGTGTAACAGAGAGCTCTGGTCTTGATTGGCATATATACTGGTGGGAAGAGACAGACATTAAACACCCACCATAATAAATAAGTGAATGATGCACCATCTGCCTAGTGCCAAGGAGGGGCAGAGGAGGACAGGCAGGAGGCACAACGCACACTGGACATGGGTGGGTTGAGAAGGGGGGCCTGGCAAAGACTTGAAGGCTCACGGGGTGACCAGGTGACAGTAAGCTCACGGGGTGCTCTACTGGGTGACAGCAGCCTCACTGGGTGCTCTGACTGGGAGACAGCAGGCTCACTGGGTGCTCTGACTGGGAGACAGCAGCCTCACTGGGTGCTCTGACTGGGAGACAGCAGGCTCACTGGGTGCTCTGACTGGGAGACAGCAGGCTCACTGGGTGCTCTGACTGGGAGACAGCAGGCTCACTGGGTGCTCTGACTGGGAGACAGCAGGCTCACTGGGTGCTCTGACTGGGAGACAGCAGGCTCACTGGGTGCTCTGACTGGGAGACAGCAGGCTCACTGGGTGCTCTGACTGGGAGACAGCAGGCTCACTGGGTGCTCTGACTGGGAGACAGCAGGCTCACTGGGTGCTCTGATGGGTGACATAGAAGTAGCATCTGGCACCATCTTTGTTTTGCACAAGGAAGGCCAAGCTCGGATGGTGGCAGTGGGGCGGGATCCCCGGGCTGATTGGCAGAACTCAGGTGTGCCGACTCAGCCAGTGCTCACACCTGTGCCTGGGCCTGGGCCACAACCTGATCCCCTTTGCGGGGGTCTGAGGGTGCGAGGGAGAGCTCACACTGGCATCCTGAGGAGCAGGCGGCGGCTCGTTCCTGGGGTCACCGGCCGCAAGGCACAGCCCATGGGGCGTATCCCGG
This sequence comes from Pipistrellus nathusii, assembly GCA_963693515.1. Classification (NCBI taxonomy): domain Eukaryota; kingdom Metazoa; phylum Chordata; class Mammalia; order Chiroptera; family Vespertilionidae; genus Pipistrellus; species Pipistrellus nathusii. The sequence continues at coordinate 2,536,886 of OY882866.1, forward strand.
AGCCCGTGTCCTGGTCGCCGGGGAGACAGTTCCTGCAGCCCCGCCTCCCTGCTCCCCGCTGGACAGAGGCCATGCCCAGGCCCATCTCCTCCTCCATCCCTAACCCTGGAACCTTCCAGAACGCTACTGGGCAAGCCAGGACTGCAGTTTAAGCTATGCTGAGCATTTCCTGTCACTGCTTCATGAATTATTTAGCAAATGAAGATTAATTTCACAATAAGTAAAGATTCAGATGGGGTGCTCTGACGGGTGACAGCAGGCTCACTGGGTGCTCTGACTGGGAGACAGCAGGCTCACTGGGTGCTCTGATGGGTGACAGCAGGCTGGGTGTGCTACGTGCCCTGGTGAACGCTGGGAGGGCTTTACACTCTGGACTCTGACGCTGGGCCCAGGTCTGGCCCATGTGTCTCAGAGGCCGGGGTGGCCCAGGCACCTGGTCAGGAGCTGTATCCGCAGGCCCCTCAGGGGGAGGCGGGGCAGAGGCAGGGCGGGAGGGTGTCCCCTCCCAGCCGTAGAGGCTCCCAAAAGTTGTGGCCTTTAGACTGGGTTCTGGTCCCAGGTTCCCGTGAATGAACTGGATGCCTCGGTGTGCTTAGATATAAAGAGGACTGCTGCTGCCTGCCCAGTCCACTCACGGGCAGCGTCCTCGCTCAAGGCTCGGAGGCGGCAGGACCAGCCTTGACAGTTGATAGGATGCGTCTCAGGCTCACGCTGTTCCCAGGTCCCCTCCACCTGCTCTCACCGGGGCCGCCAGGAGGGTCAGGGTGGAGGGGGAGGGAAGCTGGGTAGGACTTGGACTGATGACTAGGCGCCTGGAAAGGAAAGAGGGCCATCCTCATACTCACCTTCCAGGCTCACCCCTCGCTCTGCTCTCGCTCTCTCTGTCTCTCTCTGATCGTAGCCCATCCGTCCTTCTAAAGCATTTCCCCCTGACGCCGCCATCCAGAGCCGTCAGCAGCCTCCACGGCGACATTAGCACTCAAAGCCTCCGCCACCAGCTCCCCACCCCGAACCCCTGGGATCCCTGAAGTGACCCCCGGCTCCAGTCAGTGTCCTTTCCCTGACCCTCCCACAGGGTCTGAGCGTGTCCTGCACCCCATCTTCCTCCAGGGCCACTGAGCACTTAGGCCTCGCGCGTGTGTCACTTCAGAGCGTTTGTCTCATCTCATTCTCCCGGCACCTCTGAGGCCGGCGCTGTGACAACCCGCCGTTGACAAATGTGAGGCTGGGCAAGAAGGAACTGGATGTGGCCCTCAATGGCATCCACAGGTGACAGCCCGCTCTCGGCTCTAGACAGTCGACTGCAATCTCCTCCCTCCTCCGCACACTGCATACTCCTGCCCTCCCCCCTTGGCCCCTCTCCTCCTTCCCCTCCCCCTTCTCCCGGTCCCTTTCCTCCCTTCTCCCTCTTCTCTCCCCTCCTCTTCCCCGCTCCTCCTCCCTCCCCCTCTTCCTCCCTCCCCCTCCTCCATGGCTTCCTCTCCTCCAGGAATCTACAAAAGGCTCCTCCTGGCTTCCTGCTGCTCCCCTCTTGTTCCCCATTGGGCCCTCCTCCCCTCGGCCCTGTGGACTGCGGTCCTCACACTGAGAGGGCTGCAGAGCTGGCTGGGTACCTGGCTTCAGGACCGGGTCCACACCCCTAACACTCTCTCATCGGCCATTCTGCAAAACCGAAACTCTGGGCCCATTAAACAATTTCCATTTTCCCTCCCCTACGGCGCGGGCAGCCAGCATTCTCATTTCTGTCTCTGTGAGGTTGATCTACTACCGGTATCGTAAGTGGAATTGTAGCCGGACAGCCAGGGGCCCGGGCCGCCCTCCCCGCTCAGCCATTCAGCAAACAGGGTGAAGCACAGGAGCGTGTGCTCCAGTCCCGCCGCTGCTCCATGGGGTAGAGGGACGGAGATGTCGTGGGAAGGAGGGTTACAGGCAGGGAAATGGGTGTGAAGAGTCAGTACAGGTTACAAGTCACAGGGGCCGGGGGAGGGGGGCTGCAGGGGCAGGCGGCCCAGGCCCAGGTCACAGGCTGCAGGGCTGGGCTGTAAGAGCAGGTCCCCGGGATTGGAGTGTCTCAGCCCGGGCTGCCCCTCTCCACGGCCAGGCCGCTCTCCGGAGGACGGCCCGTTCCCCTGAGAGCCAGTCCCCGGGCTGCGCTCCCAGCCGGGGAGGGTGCTTTCTCCTCGGAGCAGGCCCGTCGCACTGACAGGGCAGGGCTGGCAGTTCTCATCATGGTAGCTGGGCCCCACGTCCCGTTTCTGCCGAGCTGTTCTGTGTGGCCAGCTAGTGTCACTGAGCGAGTGCCTCCAGGGCCCCCGCCCTGCAGCAGGGCAGCCTCTCCCTGCCCTGGTGAAGGCGGAACGCTGTTCCATTGTGTGTCTGCATCACCTCCCGTGTAGCCGCTCCCCTGTCCGAGGGCACGGGGTGCTTCCACTTAGGGGCGACTGGGAATAATGCCGCTGTGGGCGTGGGTGTAGCATATCTGTCCGGGTCCCTGCTCCATCCTGGCGGAGAGGGGCTGGCCCTGTGGCAGTCCATTGTTCGCCGTGTCCCTCCCCCAGCAGCGCCCACGGGCTCCGTTCCCCTCGCATCCTCGCCGACACTTCTGAGGGGCTGGACTTGCCACTAAAGAGGTTGAAGCATCTTTGTAACGGTTCCTCAGCTCACGTGTCTGCTGGCCGCCCATCAGACTGCTCCCCGTCTGTCCAAACCCCACCCAATCCCGAGGGCGACCTCCAGCACGGACCCTCCTAGAGCCGCTCACGGGCTCACGCCCGGCCCAGGGACGCTGTGTCTGGCCTCAGTCCTGTGCTCTGGAGCAGTTTTGGCGTCTGTGCAGGTGGTCCTCTTGGATCCACACAAGATGGGACAAAGGGACTAGAGTGGGTGATCCTGCTTCCTTCTGGGCATCCGTGGCTCGGACGCTGACAGGCCGGGAGGATGCTCAGCAGCCAGTGGAGAGCTGGCTTTTGGGGAGCTTTTACCGCTGCTCCCCCGAGAGGGGGCAGAGACAGGCAGAGTCCCATTCCTTCAACCCCTGCCAGCCACACGCCGCCTCTGGAACCGCAGTCTCTGTGACCACACTCCCACCCATCTCCCCCTGCTCCAGGGCTAACCCCTCCCCAGCCCTCTCCCCCACCCCGCTCCCCTCCTGCTCCCACTCCCAAAGGCATAATGAGTTTGGTAAGAAATTGTCTCCCAAACAGGATTAGCCACGGAAAGCTCTCGTCCCCTCCCTTCACTCTGTAAGCTCCTGTCGCGGGTCCTGTAATTCTCTGCTGATATCAGAGGCACCAGACCACCCGGGACACGCCTTCCACTCGTTCCCGGATCCTGTGCCTGCTGGCAGGCAGGGCGCCCACAGCTGCTGCCCTCTGAGGCCCGCCCTGGCCATCTCCTCCGGGGTCAGCCACGCCCTGATTGTCTGCGACCCACAGGTGGAGACCCGCTGCTGTGGAGCCTAAGACCATCAGAAAACACAGATATTTACATTACGATGCATTAACAGTAGCAAAATTGCAGTTATGAAGTAGCAACGAAAATAATTTTATGGTGGGGGTCACCACAGCTGAGGGACTGAATAAAAGGGTCGCGGCATCAGGAAGGTTGAGAACATAGAGTATCGTAGCGGACACACAGTAGGTCCTCAATTAATGCTATTTTCCTTCTCTGCTTTCCCAAGACAGAGTTTGTGGGGAAAGGGAATATTCATTCTTGGAATTTACCAAGACATTCTTGTTTCAACCCTGAGTTCTATCCCCTCGTTCTTCCCTTGCACAGACTTCCTCTGACGTTTGCCCTCCCAGGTTACTTTCTCTTCACACATTTTGGGGGGTCGTGCAGAGGAAATTTGATGGCCCCTTCAGCCCAAAGCCTTATTTAAAAGAAAGCACAGATTTAAGGTGAGCCCCCGAAAGAGGCAGGAGGGAAAGGAGTGGCTCGCCTGTCCTGTGCCCCACACCAGGGCAGAGCAGAGTCGCCCCGAGAAGGAGACTGCGTCCAGAATCGCTCTTGGCCAATGCGAGGGGTCCTGCCAGGCAGTGGCCTGGGCTCGGATCCTTGGGGCAGTGCCAGGGAGAAGGAAGACGCAGGGCACGGTCCCTTCCAAGGACACAGGTGGGGATTGTGGTGTGGACGAGGGGAGCCGTGTCCAGGGTAATAGCTCTGGGATCCATTGAGAAAGCATGGGAGAATAAGCAATGGGAAATGGATTGCCCACTGGTGATGGGCCCCAAACTCCAAGCGCTGAGTGAGGCGGAGCTGGCGCCACTCTGGACAGGCTTGGGGGCAGCGGTGCCCAGCAAGCGGGCGGGGCCAGCACTTGCTGAGAGGACTTGGCTCCAGATAGCTCGGAATCAGCGATGACCTCCAGGCTCAGCCAGGGAGAGGCCTGTCCTGCATTCTCCGTGAATGCCCTCATTGCCCGGGAGAGGCCATTGCCCACAGCTCTGTCTGGCCCCAGACCCGGGGCCTCCAGCCTGTGCCTCCCCGGGGGGCTGAGCCTCCGTGTGGAGTGAGACCATCGGGTGCTGTTTCCCAGCGCCGTGACCTTGGGCAAGTCTCTGAGCCCCCAGCGGGTTCCTCATCTGGAAGACGGGTAATGGTGCCACCAAGGAAGACGAGCCGCCAGTACGTTTTTAATCCAATCATAAAAGCAAGTGCATCGTGAAAGCAGGGTTAAGGGTCCAGATACCAAAAGCTGGGGGTGAAGAGATGCCAGCCTGCTGGGCAGAGGGAGGGAGGAGGCTCCTGGAGAGGAGAAGAGGGGAGGGGAGGGGAGGGGAGGTGAGGGAGGAGACGGGCTTGTATTGCACAGTGCTGGGGGGGAAGTGAATGGGCCCAGACTGCTGGGGCTGGGGCAGGGACAGAGGGTTAGTCACACCATCTCGCTCAGCAGCCCGTTGGCGCGCTGACAGACATGGGTGGAGGGCCTTCCCCTGGAAGCTCCCGCTGGCGTTGCCATGTGCCCACAGTCCCTCTGGTTGGCCTGTAAGTAAAAGAGATCGATGTTCCCAGTGGAGCTGCCTCTGCTTGGTGAGCAGCCTCTCAGGTTTTAAGGCTCCAAGAGGGAGAGTGGGGCTCAGAGCAATCCGGGACAGCGGCCGAGGGTCCCTCCCAGCGCCTGGGCAGGTTGATGACAGAAGTGAGGGCTGCCATGTTATAAGTAGGCATGGCAGATACTGGCCCGGCGTGTGGCTTTGTGATCTGCGTGTTGGGTGTATTCTTAGCTCGATGTTGAGATGAGGAAACTGAGTCAGAGAGCTTGGGGAACCTGAGTCAAACTCTGACTTCAGAGCCCTGAGGGGAAAGGCTGAGCTCCCTTCACGCACCCCTTCACCCCTCCACTCCACCAGCACGTCCTGAGCCCCCACGGGCAGGGACTGTGCCCAGAGCTAAGCTCAGAGCCCTGGGCAGGCGGCCAGGCCTGCCCTCGTAGACATGTCTCCCCCACCAGCGCGCACTGGGCTATCGGCTGTGCTGGAGGCTGGCGGTGAGGTGGGGCCTGCGGCTGCTTCTGGCCAGGGGGCTGTGGCCACTCGTCCTGGGAGCAGCCTGTGGACCCTGGAGGCCTCAGAGGGCAAGCCTCTGGTGGAAAGGTGACACACTAGAGGACAAACAGGACAGAGGGAGGGTCTCCATGGCCACATCAGTGCTTCAAGGGGTCACAGCGCCCATCGCTTCCTGCCACACCCCCTCCTGGGACCCCGGGAGCGGCGTTCTCCTTCCTGTCCCTGCTCACCCAGTGTCGCCAGACCCCACAGGAGGAGTGGGCACCTGTGTGGACCGGCCTCCCCGGCGGCTCCCTGGGCACAGTTACCACCTGGCAGACACAGAGGCCGGACCCAGGGGGTTCCTCCCAGGACAGCCTCCAGGCCACACCCTGCAGACCACGGCCTGGGCACAGGGTCAGGGGTCATGGGGGTCAGGAGTGACATGTGGTGACATGGGGTTCAGAAGAGTGACTTTAAGGGACTTGCATTCTTCTTGGGAGTCCGAGAGGGAGTCACATGGACCGGGCAGAAACCATCCAAATGTGAGCCCGAGGCCCTTCCCGTCCACAGGCGGGGTCAGGGCACCGGCTCTCAGAGGGCTGCCGGGGGAAGCAGGCGGAGGGGGGGGGGGGCAGGAAGGAGCCTGAGGGGGGCAGTGCAGTAGGAAGTCTCAGAGCAAAGCGCTGTGGCCCCAAGACAGCTCCGGCTTCGTGGTTCGGGGCAAACGACTCTGAGCTGTCTGGTTCTCAGCTTGCTCCCTGTCAGAGGCAGGAGAAGCTGTGCACCCCACCAGGCTGTCAGTGGGGACCAGTGGGGACCAGGAAGTCAGGGGGGAGGCCCGCAGTGCCTGGCACCCGTGCCACTGCTGAGCCTTTGGCACAGAGCGGGGGCGGGCCCGGAGCAAGGCCAGGACCCCCACTCGGGCTCACCGTCTAGGACGCTGCCAGGACTTTGGGGACTTGGTACAGGCTTCATCATCGCTGTGCACGGTGTGGCTGTGACATGTGTGCCCGGGAAGAGGCAGGAGACAGACACTGGTGGTGTCTGTCTCCTGCCTCTCCCGGGAGGGAGTGTGAGCTCTGGGAAGGGGGAGAGGGAAGGGGCCTGAGCAGCTTGGGGAGGGGGAAGGGACCAGAGAGGGGCTGCTGGGCCAGGGGAAGGAGGCGGCTTCGCCTGCTGTTAAGGATTTGGGTCTTTGTCCTGAGAAAAACGGGAAGCCATGAGATGTGATGTGATTCATGTCCATTTCAGAGGCCCTGCGTTAGTGGGGATGGATTTGGTGAGGTTGCAGGTGGACACGGACACCTCACCTCATAAGTAGGCTGTTGACACAGGGAGGGATGGGAAGGGCAGAGAGCTCAGCAGGAAGTGGGCTGGGCTCTGGGTCAGCATGGACCTCCTCTTCCTTGAGGTGGGTCTGGGGAGTGGGGTCACTTGGGGAGAGGAGCAGAAGGAGAGACCAGGCCTCCAGGCTGAGTGCTGAGGGGCAGGCGGGCACCTTGTGCCCGCCGGGTATGGGTGCTCTGCTGAAGCCAAGCAGCCTCCCAAATTGTAATAATAGTGATTTCTGTCGCCCCCTGAGCATCTGACAGATGAGCGAGGAGCCCTGAAGCCCCCTCGGGCAGCATGGGGGAGGGGAATCAGGGGCTGGAGGTGCCACCCTGCTGGGCCCCGCTAGTGCTGGGCGGGCGGAGGCGGGGGGGGGGGGGGGGGGGGGGGAGGCTATGTCAGTGCCCTGCTATTATGGCCTCTTGTTTTCATAGTTTGTTCAACAGCCCTCTCTCCCCCTCCCCCTCGCCTGTCTTTTTTTCATCTTCCTCTCTCAGCAAATCCATTTAAATGCAATTCTATTCTTAAAGGGCCCCTCTCATGCATGTCTAATGACTGTCAGGGAAATGCTATTACAATGGGGCCGAGGAGGATCCGAGCGGCAGTGTGTGTACAAGTCATTTGAAAGGGAGCTGGGAGCTCTCCGCTTTATTACAGCATAATTAGAAATAAAATCTTGTTGCACCAGGAGAATGAGAGATGTGTGCTAATCCCTGGGCAGAGAGGCAGCGATGTGTTTAGAAAAAAAAGCTCCGGAGAGGGAACAGGAACGAGCCCCTGTTTCTGCACTAGGATCCCCGCGGGTTCCAGCCTCACACCCCGGGGTGCCCCGGCTCCCGGGCCACTCCAGAGCAGTGCTGCCCCCTCCGGAGCTCAGCTGCCCCAAGCAGCCAGCCTGGCTCCTCCCTGCCCTGTGCCCCACTCCCGCCCACCTCTTCCCTGCACCCCCTCCCTCCCAGCTCCTCCCTGCACCCCACTCCCTCCCAGTCCTCCCTGCACTGCTGAGGCAGCCTGCGGGCAGCGGGGAAGTGGTGTCAGCATGAGCAGAACCTGCACTTGGAGGCTAAGGCCCAGGTCAGGATCTGAGCCCCCCTTACCAGATCACACATTCATCTAATCACTGATTCATCGTCACTCACTGACCACCCTTCCCGTGCCAGGCGCCGCGTGGGGCACACCATCCGCTCATGTCCTTCTCACAGGAAGCGTGCAGAGAGGCGATGGCGGCCAGAGCCTGGGTGGAGCCTCTGGAGGACGCTGTAGAGCCCAGAGCGTAGGAGAGACGAGGCCTGGCTACTCCCTCCTAAAGGCAGGAATGGGCATCGCCCCACATTCCAGTCTTCTTGGGCCACTTGCTCTCTCACCTCGGAGGTGGCTACTTCCCCAAGAGTAGCTGTGCCCATCTGTGCCCGCCCAGCCCCAGCCCCGCCTGGCGCTGTGCTGGAAGGTGCAGTGGAGCCCCTGGTGCTCCCCAGGCCCCTGAGAACCCTGTGCGGGAAGCTGCGGGGCTGCCGCCTGCCACGGGGAGGGTGTCCGGCCAGGAGGCCTTCTCCTGCGCGTGAGGGTGCCACACGGTGAGCTCTGCTCCCCTGGAGCCCCAGCACTGGCACTGCCCTCACTCTCCCCGCCAGCCAGGGACAGGGCACGGCTCTGGTTCTGTGCCCCTGGCCAGCTTCCGTAGCCGAGGCCCCGCTCCCGTCCCTGCTGTCACCTCGGAGCCCAGATGGGTCGGCTCCGCCTGACTTCAGTCCCGCAGGGGAAGAGCAGCGAGCCAGGCAGAGGCCTCTCCTGACGCTGGCGCTGTGTGTGACCCAGACTGGCCGTGTGACCCTCTGCGCCTCGTGTCCTGAGTATCACACGCAGGGGGGCTGCATCGGAAGGTCTGAGAGCGAGCGCAGATGGGCCCTGCCTGGATGGAGGCCTGTGCCCAGGACTGGCTTCCTGCCCACCTCGCCCCTGAGCAGTGCCTTCCAGCGCCCAGCACTCATCCCTCAGGTCTGGGTTCAGCCTCCGCCTCTCCCTCTGGGAGCGCAACCTCATGGTGCACCTGCTCACTCCGGGCCAGCTCACCTGTCCTCCCCGCTCCCACCTCCAAGTCCTCACCTCAGGTCTTTGTTAGTTTGTTTGTTAATCCTCACCCCAGGATATTTTCCCACCGATTTTTAGGGAGAGTGGAAGAGAGAGGGGAAGACAGAGAGAAACATCAATGTGAGAGAAACATATCCATTGGTTGCCTCCTGTCTGAGCCCAAGGGGCATGCCCTTGACCAGAATTGAACCCCGGACCCTTTATGTACACAAGCTGGCGCTCTATGCACTGAGCCACACCGGCCAGGGCCTCACCCCAGTTCTCCAGAGCTCAGGGCCCAACCCCAGACTCTGAGCATCAGGGAGTCCTTGGGACTAGCAAGCCTGAGCGAGAAGGGGTTTCCTGGGGTCACGTGACAAAGGTCCAGGCCTCACCTGGCAGGGCAGACGCCTGGGCCACAAACGCCAGGCTGGGGTCCTGGGAACAGGAATGGATTTTGGTAGTTCTGGAGGCTGAGTCCACGGTGGAGGTGCTGCAGGGCTGCTTTTTCTGCCTCCCCTGGCCCTGCAGACGGCCCCTCCCAGGGTCCTGACAGGGCCTCCGTCTGTGGCCACGCCTCCTGGGTCTCTTCCTGTAAGAACACAGGTTCTGGTGGGCCAGAGCCTCAGCCTCACAACCTCAGGTCATCTTCGTTAGCCCCGCCTCCCAATGCAGCCACCTTTGGGGTGAGGCTTTAGCATCTGAATGGGGGACACAAGGCAGTGCTCAGTGGGAGGATTAGGGCTTCCAGGCAGCCAGCTCCCAGCTCCCATGCTATGTCCTGTCCACTGCACCACATCTGTCCTCAGTCCTGGGGCCCAGAGTCCAGGGGCAGAAAGGACACTGGGCTTCCCTGGGGCTTTTCAAACCAGGCTGTCAGCTATCCCAGGCCCTCGGAGCAGCAGGAACACCAGGAAGAAAGGGAAGGCAGGTGCTCCCTGCCGGATGCTCGTTGCTCGGGTGCTGGTCCCCAGACAGGGCTCATTGCTCCCAGCCCGGAGGTATTGCTCCCCCGCCCACCCCTCCCCGCCCCACGCTCCAGGGCCTGGGAGAGAGAGTAGCCTGCAATCTGCTGGCTAGTCTCACCCGCAGGCTCTGGCTCGGCTGATACGCTGTTTCTGTAAGTCTGTGTTGGACAGAGCAGTAATGGTAACCGGGATTGATTGCAATTTCTCCTTTGGAATCTGGAGTTCCCTGGGGACCAGTGAGGGCGCTCGGAGGCTGGTGTCCCCAGGCCGCCCCGGGAAACGGACCCGGACTGTGACAGGCAAGGATCTCTTCCCTTCCAAAGGGCCTGGGTGGCTTTCTGCCCTGGCCCAAGCCTGGTCTCCAGGCAGCGCTCCATCCATTCTACCTCCCCTCCTTCTCCACACCCGCTGCGGTCCGCTGGGGCCATGGGCTGGGAGAGGGCAGGGGAGGGGAGGCAGAGCTGGAGCTCTGGGTCAGCAGGCAGCGTGCCCCTGCCTCCACCGCACCACACGCTCTGGTCTGAAGGTCACCGTGGGATTCCAATGGGATCCATCCTGGACCAGTGACCTCTGGGTTGAGTCCCCCCAGAGGGAGGGACCAGGGAAGGCCAGGCTCAGGCACGCTGCAGAGGTAGCCCTTCTCCCTGGGCCCAGTTGCTCTGGGACTCCCTGTGTTTGAGGGGCTCCTGGGAAGTGTGGGTTCACTCACTGCAAGGCCTCCCTCTGAAGGCGGGTCAGCCACAGTCCATGCTCCAGGCTGCCCTGCTCTGCGGTCACCTGTTTGCTTCCCTTTGCCGGCTCCAAACCATCAGTCCCAGACTGGACTCAGCTGCGCGGGGGACCAGGACCAGGACCAAAGTGGCCCAAAGCATTGAGGGTGACAGTGGTGGCAGGAGCAGGAGAGCACCCTCAGGATAAGGGGTGCCACAGGGCAGGAGTCCAGGCTGGCGGTCCGGCTGTCTGACGCCGTTGGAGGCGGCTCTTCTGGCCAGGGTCCCTGCACTCAGCACATGTTCACTGAGCATCTACTGCGTGCCAGCGTGTCTGGAGGTGAGATACTGATGCCTCCTGCTCTCCATGAGAAATACCACGCGCTCCGAAAACAAAATCCCGGTAAGGAACAGGGCAAGGATGTGAGACATAGCCTAATTTTGACAGAGGGGTCAGGCCAGGAGCTGGCCTTTGGGCCTAGACTGGAACCAGGCCAGGAGTGAGCCAAGCAAAGAGCATCGCGGGCACAGAAAGAACCGGCACAAGCAAAGGCCCTGGGGTGTAGTGAGCGCACTGCACTGATTTTGAAGCACTGCCGTCATCCATCCCAAGGGGTCTTGCAATTCTGCCATTTTTTGAGTCAGGGATTTATGAATTGCTGGGGGTCGTTAAAAGATGGTCTCGTTTATTTCTCTCAGTATGTAAGTCCTCTACGCCAAGTGCTTCTTCAGCCTCTACTCAGATACCCATGACGACAGGAAACGCACTACTCACAGAGGCACTCATTTCAATCCTTTATGGTTGCAGCTCGATCCCCCGTGTGGGGCGTGCAGGAAGCAGACGGTCAATGATTCTGTCTCATCATTGATGTTTCTATCTCTCACTCTCCCCCTCTCTTCCTCTCTGAAATCAATAAAAATATATTTTTAAAAATGGACCCAGACACACATTCTAAATGGCCTCAGGCTGGGGGCTGGCACAGGCCTGGCTGCCTCGCCCTCCTCCTGACTCTGGACCAGCCGCCCCTGGAGGAGGAGCCACGCTGTGGAATGGCGGCTCCCCCATCATCCCAGGGGTGGCTGCTCCCATGTGGGTGAGGAGAGGGGCTGCCAGGCCACCAGGAAGCTCGGCCAGAGCCAGCAGGGAGGCCAGCAATGTGAGGAGCCCGGTCCTCGGACACCTCGCTTGCTGGCTGGCCGCTTCCCACTGCACTGCTCCCTCCACAGGCCTCCGCTCCCTCCTTCCCAGCAGGCCCATCGCCGACTCTGCACACGTGCAGGGTGAGGCTGCACACGGCCCCCCAGGGATCAACATAATACCCCATCTTCTCCTTCCCCTGCAGCTCCCGGCGCCTTTGTTTCAGGAGGCGGGTGCTGTGTCTGGAAATGTTACTGCAATTAAATATGCACAAGCAGGGGGAGGGGGAATGAGGACAATGAAGGATGTGAAACATCAGACACAGCAGCTGCTTGTTACTATAGAAACCCCAACTCCCTGCCACCAGCACCACAGCACCCCTTCCTCGCCTAAAATCCCAGGGGCCAGTCTTCCTGATCCGGGGTCCTGGCTGTCCAGGCGAGCACCTGTGGACATCGTGGGGTCCTGGCTGTCCAGGGGGAGCACCTGTGGGCATCGTGGGGTCCTGGCTGTCCAGGGGGAGCACCTGTGGGCATCGTGGGGTCCTGGCTGTCCAGGGGGAGCACCTGTGGGCATTATGGGGTCCTGGCTGTCCAGGGGGAGCACCTGTGGGCATTATAGGGTCCTGGCTGTCCAGGGGGTGCACCTGTGGGCATTATAGCGTCCTGGCTGTCCAGGGAGAGCACCTGTGGTCATCATGGGGTCCTGGCTGTCCAGGGGGAGCACCTGGGGACATCGTGGGGTCCTGGCTGTCCAGGGGGAGCATCTGGGGACATCGTGGGGTCCTGGCTGTCCCGGCGAGGGCACCTGTGGGCTCATAGGCTTTGGAGTCTTTCATATCCTTCCTCACTCTCCACCCGCGCCCCCCCCCACACCCAGCCACCAGCTCTGACCCTAATTGGCAGCTCTGACCCTGGTCCTAATTGGCAGCAACCCCCTCCAGTAGTTCTGTGTCCCCATCCAGTTACTTAGTAAAGGGCAGGAGAGCTTCCGCATTTGTCTGGGGCGGGGTGGTTAGGGTTAGGGTTGTGAGGGGCCCACCGCATGGAGACAATGAGGCACATTCGGAGTCTGGGTGGGGAGCCAGGCTTTCTCTGCAGGCATCTGGGTGCTCTCCCAGGCGGGCAGCACCTGGCTTCCTCTCGCTTCTATTCCGTCTTTTACCCACAGCCCTGTGTAGGGTCTGCACCAAGGGCTCTGTGTTGGAGGGGGTGGGCCCACGTTCCAGAAGACTGGCAGGCTGCCAGGAAGCTGCGGTTTATGGGGGGAGGAGTCCCAGCATGATGGCACTCAGCATGGATCGTGTGACATCCGGGCCTGGGACAGAGCCCGTGTCCCAGGGAGAGAGAAGTGGCCTCACAGCGGCTCCCAGGCCCTGAGTGACCGAGGAGAGGTGAGGAGAATGACAATGGTCTGCCTCCCGCCCGCCCAGCCCCAGCCCAGCCCCAGCAAGTGCGTGGTCTGAGGCTGCGGGCCTTGGGCGGGCTCTACAGGCCCGATCAGATAAGGCCGATTGTCAGATCCCACCGATAGGCAACGTGCCAGGCACATAGTAGGTCTAGTTGTGTACAAAGATTAGCGAGGGGGGGGGGGGCAGGAGAGAGAATTAGATACACCAGTTTGTAGATACACCGAAGTTTATTCAGAAGCAAGAGACCCACCGGGGTGATGAGGTTATCTGAACCCACAGGAAAGGAGTAGCTGTTAAAAAAATAAAATCCCAAGATGTGTAACCGGGAGGGAACTCAAAGGGCAGGATGGCTGCCTCCGGTGTGTGATGGGAGGGGAGTGAGCGGTGCTGGTGAAGGGGTCGCAGAAGCAGCACTCCAGGGGGGGGGGGGCAGGCGCACACAGAGGAGCCTGGAGAGGCCGGCTGCGAACCAGGAAGGGCTGGCTGCCCGTCAGAGCCCTGGATCTGGCTGGGTCCCTCCCAGCCCGGGAGATACTCAGATGAAGCCGGAGACCTTTGTCAGAGATGTGTCCGCCCAGCCAGAGTGGCTCAGGGGCTGAGCGTCGACCTATGATCCAGGAAGTCACGGTTCGATTTCCAGTCAGGGCACATTGGGGTTCAATCCCCAGTAGGAGGCATGCAGGAAGCAGCTAATCAACTATTCTCTCTCTCGTTGATGTTTCTCTCTCCCCCTTTCCCTTCCTCTCTAAAAGCCATAAAAACACATTTAAACAAAAAAGATGTGGTCAGACACTGCAGCTTTTCGCCTGCACCTGCGCAGTCTCCTGCAGAGAGTGTCCTCTGCGGAGGTCCCCACCTCCGGATGCAGAAATTGTGAGCTCGTGCGTGGAGGGTGGACACCACGAAATATCCCTGTGAGGAGGGAGGGTGAGCCAGTGTCAGAGCTCTTGTCAACGGCTGAGGGGGTCACTCAGCCCACAGGGGGGATGCCGCCCTCCACATAACAGGATAGGAAGGTACGGAGCACCCAGCCTGCCCCCTGTGAGGTCCTCCCCACGCCAGCGTTACCCCCCCCCCAGCTTCCTTCTCGGTCAGCATCACGTCCTGACGCCAGGCCCTCTCCTTGGCAGTGGCAGCTGGGGTCTCCCCTGCCCACCTGGCGCTGCTGAGTTCATCCTCAGTCTCTGTCGGGCTGGTCTGGGTGGAGGACACGGACTGAGCTAAGGAAGCCCAGAGCCAAATGCAAGCCCCTCCCCAGCGCTCAGGCTCACAGGCTCCCCGCTACCAGTGAAAGCAGCTCTGCCCCCGTTCTAATTTCCAGTTGGGACCCTGGGAACTGTGAGAAGAGGCTCTGGCCTGTGTTTGTTCAATGCAGAGGGCGAGCTGCGTGCCGTCCGCTCAGGCTGTGTCCTGACAGCGGAGATGACTCCCAGGTGTAAGAACGGAAAGGCACGCGCATGGAAGGCCTTTGCAAGCTCTTGCAGAGTAAGACAGATGAGCACTTCTGGTCGCCAATGAGCACTTACCGTGTACCAGACCCTTGGTTATTTTTTTAATCTTTACCGCCCCTGTATGAAGTAGTATTTGCACCTCTTTGTACAGGTAAGGCTCAGAGAGGTTAAGTAATTTGCTCTAGGTCACACAGCCAATAAAAGGAAGAGTCATATTTGAACCCAGATCTCCTCTGACTCTCAAGTCCCATGTCTTTCTGTAAACCTGAGGCGTTTACACGTAAAGGAACAATTACTGTGACTTCTGTGTTTGCGTAGAGACTCCTCATCCTTTGGAGCTGTTACCCTGCCTTTGAGCCTGCACCAGCTTCACCCTTTTCCCCTTCCCCTCCCCTCCCTGGGCAGCAGTCCTGGCGGGAGAGGGCCAGCTGCTTCTGGTGTTTGCCCAGATGGGGGAGTAATGGGCCACGTCCCTCTTGTGTCTCCAGAAAACAGGTTTTTTATCACTTTCCACGGCGGGCTGTACATCTCCGACGTGCAGAAGGAGGACGCCCTCTCCACCTACCGCTGCATCACCAAGCACAAGTACAGCGGGGAGACCCGGCAGAGCAATGGGGCCCGCCTCTCCGTGACAGGTAGGCCGGGGGGGGGGGGGGGGAGAGGGGCGCCCTAGCCCAGCCCTGAGACTGGGCATGGCCACACATGGATCAGGGTCTCAGAGGAGGTTAAAGGACTGGTATGGAACCACTGGGGCAAACCTTGCCCAGTTTGTTTTGGGGGGCCCTTCATATAAGGACGCAAAAGACAAATTATTTATAGGCGTCTGTGCCTGAGGAAGGCCCGCTCTCCTGAGGAGCTGAGTCACTATTTATCAAACAGAGAGAGTTACGGTACCCCCCACCACCACCCTGCTCCCTTTGCCTTTGCTGCTAGGAAGCTCAGGTAAAATCTGATGCTCATTGATGCCACAACAATGGTTAGATTTGCTTGGATTCATTAGACTAAGTTGGATTAGGGAGCTTTTTATTGTCCTTCTACCTCTAAGTATTTAAGATTCTACTTTATCTATTTATCTATTTATAAGTGCATTCACAGCATTTGAAAGTAGGCAGAAGAGCATTTGTGAACACGAATATGTCCACATTAAGTAAAGGTTCTTCTGGAGTGATCACTGCCGCTTCAGGAGGGGTGGGGCTGAGGTTCCCTGGAGCCCGGAGCCAGCCCCTCTCCTCCCCTCCTGTGCCATCTGTCAGTCAAGCCCTCACCTCCGCCAGTGGGGGTTGCTGCTCTCCCTATGTCTACTTTGGGAAGCCAGCGCTTCACCGGAACTTGCAACCTGACCCCAGCACCCCCAGTGGCCGACCCCCAGGGAAGGGGCTGGGAACCCCACTCCACACTCAGCTGCAGAGCAAACAGGGCCGCGTGGAGCCCCGGGGCCATTTTCTGGGACCTGCTCTCCCAGGAGCACCCGGGGCTTCCTGCCACCTGCAGGCCACGCACTCTCACCACCTGCAGGCCATGCCCTCTCACCTTCCCTGTTCATCCTCTCCAACCAGTTCGCCTTAATGCTGGCCGCTGCCTCCCCCGGCTGTGACAGCTTCCTAGCCACTGTGGCCTGCAGTTTGCAAAGTTCTGCTCTTGAGGAGATGGGATTGGGGCGGCTTTGGGAAGGAGGATGGCCGGATGGTCAGAACTCCTGGTTTGGAGACCAGGCCCCCAAATCATGCCAGCTCTCTGGGCCTCTGGAAGAGGGAGCCGGGCAGGCTGACTGCTCCGATGCCAGCGACTCTGGTGTGGTGTGGTGTGGTGTGGTGTGGTGTGGTGTGGTGTGGTGTGGTGTGGTGTGGTGTGGGGAGGACTGCCCTGGCCAGCAGGTGGCTCTTGCCAGGTTCTTCTCTCATTTGTAGGCAAGCCCAAGGGAACAGGAGCCAGGAGGGCAGAGATCAGGCTCTCTGGTGCCTCCTGGTGCCTCCTGCACCTGGCCCTCCACCTGGCACACAGCAGGTGCTCAGTAAACAGGCATGGAATTAACCCATGCCAGAGGGTGAGGAAAGGGGGCTGCACTACGTGGCTCCCTCTTCGGGGCTGGACGTAGGGGTCTGCCACTTAATTCCCAGATGTGTCCGTCCGGACACAGGGGCTTGTCTGTGCATGCTGCTTCGCTCTCATCCGCACGGGGAAGACACGGACACCCCACCTCCTGCAGGCCTGTCCCTTCCCTGGCACAAATGTTTAGCCTCCATCCTACTAATTTCACCTCCACTTGGGAGGGGACTAAGGGACTCCCTCAGGAAAGACACTCGTTAAACTGGAGGAGATGCCAGCCCTTCTCCTTCGGTCTTTGTGGCACCAGCTGTGACAGGAGAGGGTGGGCAGACACAGACAGCCGCACAGCCCACCCAGAGACAGAGATGAGGACAGGAAGGCGCCTAGACAGACAAAGGGGAGCGGCTCAGGCTGGAGAGGAAGACATTCCTCAGCGGGGAAGGGACCCACAGGGGGCAGCAGAGAGCGGAGGGAAGAGAGCGAGGGAGCCAGGGGAGGGCCCTGCTGTGAGGGGATGGGATGGGACCAGGCGATCTGCAAGCTGCTGTCTTGGCAAAAATACAGCTGATCTGGAGCGAGGCCGTGGGGAGGGGAATGGGGAGGGAGTGCCTGTCAGGCCTCAGCCTCCAGCCCTACAGCCCCCAACGTTTTAAGCCCACCTCCAGGGGGGAGGGGGGAGGTCCCAGGGACTGCGGCTTTCACCGGCTTTCACCGAGGTGTTTCATTCTGTGGCCAGAGCCCGTGAGCCCTGGGGCTGGGGCTGGGGAGTCGTGGTCCTGCCCAGCAGAAGCTCTGGGCCGCCGTGAGGCCAGGGATGGGAGAGGCAGCAGGTGTCTGGGAGGAGGCACCGGGTGGCCGAGGGGTCTGAGCCCGACACACCCCCAAGGAATGGCCCCCCTCCTGCTCCCCAGGCCCAAAGACAAGAAGAACGGGTGGGCCCGGTGCAGGGGCGAGTGCTGCGGGTGGGCATAGAGGAGAGCGAGAGCTGCAGCCGCATTCCTCAGAGCGAATGATGGAGTGAGGGGGAGGGAGGGAGGGAGGGAGGGAGGGAGGGAGGGAGGGAGGAGGGGAGCGTGACATGAAGCAGCCACACTTCCGGCCTCGCCCTGCTGCGCACCAGCTGTGCCACTGCATCAGAGAAATGAGGTCTCCCGCCCCGCCACCTCCTCTGTCAGGTGGGCGTGACAAAGTGTGCCCCGAGGGTCCTGCAAATTAAACAGGGTCCCGCTGCAGGCAGCTGGAGGAGGGCTGCTGCTGTTGCTGCTGGCTCCCGTTCCTTCCACACTTCCCAGGCGGGGGGCGGGGCGGGGGACAACGCCCCTGTTCTGTGTTCTCCTAAGCAGAGGCGGCAGTTGCAAGAACAGTGGGTCCCTAAACCACAGCCCGCCCCTGGCCCCCGCGCATCGGTGCTTTCCTCCGGCCACTCGTGCTTTCAGCCCTTCTCCTTCGGTCTTTGTGGCCCGCTCCGTGGACACGGCGTGTGGTGGCTTTTATAAAAGAGGGACCCAGGGCCACAGCGGCTGAGACCGGAACAAGCTCCCCAGGCCACAGAGTCCAGAGCCAGGGCTGGAGCTGTGTGTGGGGTGTCCTTCCGGGAAGCACTGTTCAGCCCCGGGGGCCTAGGGGCCCCAGCCCGGCACCCGGTTTCTCAGGACCCAGCGCCGGCTCCCCGCCCCTCCGGCCGGCAGTGCCGAGCCCGGCTGCGCACGCCCCGGCGCTCCCTCCACTCCGAGCGGGAGAGCGGCTTCTCTCCCGCAGAATCTAATTTCACGCCTGAGCCTCGCTGATTAATCCCCTGCCCCTCCTCCGCGGCCTGTCAGCCCCTCCGCTTGTAAATTCCGCGTGTGCCACTGAATTTGTGTGTTTTGCATCAATTAAGTGTCACTTTGAGTAATTCCTCCCTGGCACCATGTTTGTTTATCCCAACCGTTCCCCCGGGGGGTGGGGTTAGAGCCTCAGGAACTGGCAGGCAGGGAGGCCTGAGAGCACTGCCCGGCACGTCCGCACGGCCTTGCCAGGTCCCTACGGTGGTGCCACATCCACAAGCAGTGCCACGTCCACACAGCGGTGGTGGCACGACCCTCGATGGTGCCACGTCCGCACGGTGGTGTCACGTCTGTGGAGCCAGGGCTCACACGTTGCCATGTTGTCCACAAAAGCCTGAGGAAGCAGGTGCTGAGGGACCGTACGCACCCAAGGGCACTGGTGACCTGTGACCCCTGCTCAGCGCAGGGTCTCGTGTGTCCCAGGGGCTCGTGCGGGAGCAGTGGGAGGTGGAAGGAAGCAGAGCCTCTTGCAAGTCCTTCCCAGGGAGGACAGTGTCCGGCCGGTACCCCCGGGGAGCTGAGCTGAGCTGAGCTGGGGCAGGGGAAGGGCCCTGAGCCCGGGAGGCAGGGCTCCGTCACCCGTGAGAGCGCTCAGCACTGATGCGTCACCTCCATCCCGCTTGCTGAGCCGGGTGTGGGCGACCCGGTTCTGCTCCGGGCTCTGCGGTCTGGCCCCGCAGGTCGCTGCCTCCCTCTGGTCTCAGGTCCTCATGTGGGAGCCCACCAGGCCCCTGAGCCAGAGGCTCTGCCGTGGGGGGACCCGCTGTCCACGCTGTGCTCCCCGCCATCCTCCTCAGACACCAATGGTGCCAAGCAGGGCCCTGCTCGGTGCCAGACCCGGAGTCGCAGCGATGGGCCCACACTGCCCCAAGGTGCCCGCAGTCCCCTGTGCTCACGGCTGCTGGCCAGGACTGTGGGAGAGGGACAGTGATTTCTCCCGGGAGAGAGGAACCTCCCTTCTCACTTACTGTACACTCGCCCACACCCTCATGTGTACATGTTACACTTTCAAATGTGTCTTTAAAAAGAAGAGATGGTTTGAAAATAAAATGAAGGAAAAGGAAGCTCTGGAGCCCAGCGGGAGTGGCCTGTCCGGGAGGGGGCAGGGGGCACCGTCCCAAGGATTGGTGCTTCCGCTGCTCGGAGAGAGGAGGAGCGGCCCAGGAGGTGGGGACACGGGTCCCACAGGCACAGCGGAGGGCTGAGAGGAGGTGGGGGCAGTGCAGGCGGCCAGGCCAGGAGTGTGGCGGGAACTAACCAGGGGGTGGGGGCTCAGGGCAGATGTGCTCTGTGTCCTGTGGCTGCAGGGGAGCCTGAGGAGCTGTCAGGCAGGGGGGAGCCAGAGGGCTGAGCCCGAGGGCCTGTCAGGGTGAGCGCCAGCCTGAGCGAGCAGCGGGCACCCCCGGAATTGGCACAGCCGTCGCTCCGGGACCGGCCTGCTCAGGCCTCCGGCCTCGGAGTCTAGGGCTCAGGTCCTGCGTCACTGCCTTCTTTTGTTTGGAAAAGCAACCAGTGGGTAACTGTTGGGGGCAAAGAGGGTATTTGCAGAAGGCTTAGCTTGCAAGCCCTTCTGGGTGCTGGGGAAGTGCGCTATCTGGTGAGGTGACGGGACAGGGCAGGCGACGGTCCCCATCCTGAGGGGACCCACAGGCCAGGCTGAGGCCCAGACCAAGCCTTCCCCATCACCACCAGCCCCAGACCACGACTCTCATGTCACAGGGACTCGCTGCTCCCGGACTGGCCAGCCTGCATGGGCTGCAGTGTGAGGGGCCTCACACTCTCCCTCTGCACCTCAGGCTCTTCCCTCCCCATCCTCTGTCTGTCTGTCCTTCTCGCTGAGCCAGCCTGTCTTTCCCCAACCCCTGCTCCCAGGGCCTCTGTCCAGCAGGAGCAGAGGTTTGGGTCAGTGACTGGCTCAGGGAGACCCCGAGAACCCTCCCACACTGGTGTTGCTCTCAGGGCACAGTGGGCAGCAGGGTCCTGCTCCGGTGCCAGGGCCAGCGGACCACCCCCACGCTCTGCCTTCCAGACCCTGCCGAGTCCGGCCCCACCATCCTGGACAGCTTCCACTCCCAGGAGGTGTGGGCCGGCCGCACCGTGGAGCTGCCCTGCGCCGCCTCCGGCTACCCCGCCCCCGCCGTCCGCTGGCTCAAGGATGGCAGGCCCCTCCCGGCCGACAGCCGCTGGACCAACCACGTCACAGGGCTGACCATCAGCGACCTGCGGACCGAGGACAGCGGCACCTACATCTGTGAGGTCACCAACACCTTCGGCTCAGCGGAGGCCACGGGCACCCTCACGGTCATAGGTGAGTGGGGAGGCTGCTCTTCCAGCCCTGACCTTGACAGTGACCTTGGCCGTGGCCTTTAAGAACACTTAAGGGGTTAGGGGAGGGGGCTGGGGGCAGCTGTGCCCGACTCTGGCCACTCCGGGGGCCGTCTCCTGGTTGGGAGGCAAAGCAGGAGCCTGCCTCTGGCTCCGGCACGGTGAGAGTGCAAATGGCAGCTCACACCCGTGACAACCTCGGTGCCCACTTCTGTGCAGTGGGATCGTGACCCCTGGCTTCCTGCCTCCCAGAGGTCACAAGGTCAGATGGGGACAGGTTTGCAGGGCTTCTGGCTGCGGGAGGGAACCCAGCGGACGTTGCTGCACTAAAAGAGAGCATAATTGTCCCGTCAGACCCTGGCAGAAACGGCCGGCGTCCTTCCTGCTGCTGCCCCGCTCAGGGCCCAGGGGGGCAGAGAGGTCCTGGTGCAGAGGGGAGGAGAGGCAGAGGGCTGGTGCCAGGGAAGAGCCTGGAGCAGGATTGGTGAGGCCCAGGCACCCTTTGTACCACGCTCTCTCCCACTCCGCTGCTGACCTCACATTGCCCTCTGTGAAGTGAAGAGGCACCGAGTCTGACTCAGGGGCTGCTCTGTGGGCTGCAGGGAGCGGCTGGCAGTCGTGGGCCAGGTTCAGAGACACTCGAGGGTCTCACTCCCGTGGGGCAGCAGTAGCCTGAGTCCTGGACATGGTACCTGATGGCAGCAGGATGGTCACTCAACCTGGGCAGGGGTGGAGGCCACCCAAAGTGCTCCCACCTACCCCCATGCTGCCCCCTTGCCACCCCCTCACCACCCACCCCACCACCCCCTTCGCCAGGCCTCAGGAGCACAGAGCGGCAGGTCTGCAGGCTATTGGGGGGACCGGAGAGGCCAACCTCTCCCGGCCGGCCTCCGGGGCCTAGCCCGCATTCAGCCCAGAGGGGCCAGCCTCCGCACAGCCCGGGTTCGACAGGTCGATGTGCCCATCTGCTCTGTGAGGGGTCGCACCCACCGGAGCTCACTGACACCCTGAAAGAGCAGGAGGAGCCCAGGACATGTTCTGGGCGTGACAGTGCCACTCAGAGGCGTGGGCAAGAGTGCTGAGAGCCCCGGGTCTGGGTTTCCTCCGACACACAGGCCACGTGCAGAGAGGCGACAGAGGGACAGGGTGCCCCCACTTCCTGCACTGAGCACGGTCCAAAAGGCTGTGGTCTAAGTTACCTTCCCCTCCCCACTCTCCTGCTGCACACACATTCACGCTCACACTCACACATTCACACTCACACATTCACACTCACACTCACATTTACACTCACATTCACACTCACACATTCACACTCACATTCACACTCACACATTCACATTCACACTCACATTTACACTCACATTCACACTCACACATTCACATTTACACTCACACTCACACATTCACATTTACACTCACATTCACATTCACGCTCACACTCACACTCACACATTCACATTCACACTCACATTTACACTCACACTCACACATTCACACTCACATTTACATTCACACTCACACTCACACATTCACACTCACACTCACATTTACACTCACATTCACACTCACACTCATACTCACACTCACATTCACACTCAAACATAGCCTCAGAGAACAGGTCAGGACATAACCCCAAATCCTTGGAAAATGAACAAACTTGACTCTGGGTAATCTGGTGCCCACAGCACGTACAGGCAAGCAGGTACTCACACACACACATACTACCCCGCACACACACGCACATATATATTCGGTACCCAGGCACACACATCCCTCTGCTGTGCATGCTCACGTCTGGCACACACATTGTTCTCCTCAGACCTCAGCTCCCACCTCCCCACACCAGGCTGGAAACCTGGGTTCCAAGGGGAGTGACAGCTTCTCCCTGTCTTCCATCTTCTCTGAGAGCCCCTCTCGGCCAGGGTCACGGAGCGGGAGGCTGTGCTTTTCCTACTCCCCGCCAATTCTGCTAACAAGCCCCTGACCCATGCTGCCTCCATGCCAGCAGGACAGCGAGCAGAGTGCAGCTAGCAGGGCTGGGAGGCCTGGCGGGCGGGCAGGGCTGCCTGTCCCATGGGGCACTGGCACTCCCTGGGCACAGATGGAGGCTAGGAGCCAGGAGGGGGAGCTGGCATGAGTGGCCCAGGCTGGCTGCACCCACCAGACAGACCTCCTGTCGGCCGCCTCCCTGGAGGGGTCTGGCCTCCTCACTCGGCCCTCAGGGCCATGGAGAGGAGGGGAAAGGCCACTGGGGCTGGGGGCCAGGCGGCCAGTGCGTCATTGGTGAGCAGGACTCAGGAAGCAGCATGACAGGAAGATAGGTCACCTCAGCTATAGGCTCCATTTCTGCCCGTCAGGTCGCCCGGCTTTCAGGTGGCTCACAGTCTAGAGGAAGAGACAGGCTCAGAGGTGATTGAAGACCACGTGCTTAGCACGGCGTTAGTGCACCCAGGGGGGCCCGAAGAGGGACCTAACCCAGCCTGTGGGGGCGAGGGGGGCTGTGGGGGGCGGAAGGCTTCCTGGAAGAGATGACCCCTGAGCTCAGGGTGGAGGGTGAGAAGGAATTAGGTAAAGATGGCCACGCTCCAGGCCGGGCCCTAGAGCAGGAGTAGCCCCCGGGGTGCGGGCAGGCTGCCTCTAGAGGCTGCTCCTGAGACGAGGGGCAGGTCCCATTTGGCCTGATGCCCTTGAACACCACCCTGAGCTGCTGGGCCGTGGAGGTTCTGAGCGGGGCGGTGGCAGGCGGCAGCGCGGGGACAGATGGGGGGACATGGAGATGGGAGGCAGGAGCAGGCTGCGGGGGCCAGGCCGGGAGCCGGGTCTGCAGCTGGGCAGCTTGGTGGGTGAGGAGCAGGTGGCCTGGAGCATAAGAAGGAAGGCAGACCGCAGACGGCAGGATTGGCTCTGTGGGGTAAGAGGGGAGTGGTGGGTCCAGGGTGCTCCTTGGCATGGGGGGTGGGTGACAGCAGGATGATGGGCCAGTCCGGCCCCATCCAGCTCAGGGAGCGCCCAGCCCCTCGGAGCAAAGGACCCCCAGAAAGCACAGCCCCTCCAAACAGCGGCGCAGAGACCGCTCTGGGCCTCACTGCCATTTCACAGACGGGTAAGCTGAGGCCCAGAGAGGGGGTCAGTCCCAGCCCCTCCGCCCAGGGCTCTGTGATCACGGTGCACCCGCAGTCACATCCCCCACACGGAGCCCTTTTCTCCCGTTCGCCCTGCTCCGCCGCCCGGCCAGACCCCCTCCACGTGACCCTCACACCAAAGAAGCTGAAGACGGGCATCGGCAGCACCGTCATCCTCTCCTGCGCGCCCATGGGCTCCCCCGAGTACACCCTCCGCTGGTACCGCAACACCGAGCCGGTGCTGCCCGGCGAGGCCATCGCCATCCGCGGGCTCAGCAACGAGACGCTGCTCATCGCCTCCGCCCAGAAGAGCCACTCGGGCGCCTACCAGTGCTTCGCCACGCGCAAGGCCCAGACCGCCCAGGACTTCGCCGTCGTGGTGCTGGAGGGTGAGCCGGCAGCCCTCAGGGGGTGGTTTCGGGACTCTGGGCCCTCGGGAGGTGCCGGGCCCGGGCGCCCGCCTGCCCCTGATGGGAGGCCTGGGGCGGCCCTCTCCGTGCCCCGGGAAGATGTGCCTCAGTTAACCCTCCCAAGGGCGCTGGGGAGACCCGTGGCTAAGGTTCCGTCCTGCAGTGGAGGAAATGGAGGTTTTCGTTCCCCATGGTGACGTGCCATCAGCTTAGAGCAGGGACGTGGAAAACGAGGCTGGTGGGAGGGCAGGGAGTGGGGCGGAGGGACCCCGGAAATGAGGCAGAGAGCAGGCAGTGACCAGCGGGCATCGGCTCTCCAGGCCCGGCTCCCCCCAAGTTGGAGATAAGGGCCCCAGAAACGGGCAGGGGCTGAGACTGGCAGGACGCTGGTGTGACATGTGGGTGGGGGTGGAGCGCATGTTCTATTTGCCTCGCTTTCTTTTTTCTGTTTGTTTGGGGTTTTTAATGCCCATTTTACGCTTTTACACCAATCCTGATGGAAGGAAGGCCAGGCCTCCTCCCCGCTGGGTGGGGAACAGGGCAGAGTCCCTGGAGGAAGCTGGGCTCCGTTAACCTCCGGGCAGCCTGTGCGGTCAGCCAAGACCAGGCCCAGCGCAGACCTGCCAGCACGGCCTCTGGGCGGCTTGCGCTTTAAGCCTCAAACTGCAGGCTGTTTGCTGAGCACCATCACCCCTCACTCCCGCCCCCTTCTGCCAGAATGAGAAATGGGACCTGACTCCGCAGGTCCGGCTCGGGCAGCCCCGGGTCCACACACATTAACCTCGGCGCCTCTGCCTGTTAATAAACGGAGGAGGGGGGGGAGGAAGGGAAGCGGAGAGAGTGATGTTTTATGAGGCACCTACGGTCCTGTCCTAGGCGTCTGTAATGCATTAATTTAATCCGCGCAGCCTCCTGGTGAGGGATTTAACCCAGCTCCCCATTAGCGCCATCCTCTATGCAGATGAGCTGGACAGACTCAGAGGGGTTCAGTAACTTGCCCACAGACACAGAGCTAGCGTGCCTGAGGCAGGATTCGAACCCAGGAGCCTTCAGTCCCCTGCAGTAGTGCCTGGCACCTGACGGGATTCGTGCATAACGCGAACCGCTGCACCTGAGGGATCTCTGCGCTGTCCTGGCCGCCGCTTCCCCTCCTCCCCGGGGAAGGGGGGGGGGGGCCGCTGCGCGGCTCGGTGACCTGCGGGCCCCTCGCTCCTGCAGACGGCACGCCCCGCATCGTCTCCTCCTTCAGCGAGAAGGTGGTCAGCCCCGGGGAGCAGTTCTCGCTGATGTGCGCGGCCAAGGGGGCCCCGCCGCCCACGGTCACCTGGGCCCTGGACGAGGAGCCCGTCGCGCGGGACGGCGGCCACCGCACCAGCCAGTACACCACGTCCGACGGCACCACCGTCAGCCACATGAACGTCACGGGCCCCCAGATCCGGGACGGGGGCGTGTACCGGTGCGCCGCGAGGAACTCGGTGGGCAGTGCCGAATACCAGGCGCGAATAAACGTAAGAGGTGCCTGTCTACATTTAAATATCAGAGCAGGCCCAGGTCCCTGTGCGTCCGTGTCCTCATCTCCGTGGCGATGGCTCCCGTGCTGTGTCCTTTGATTGTAGTAGAGGTCCCTTTCCTCCTCCTCCCCTCCCCCTGCCCTCCACAATCCCTGTCGTCCATCCGTGCTGCGTGTGTGTGTGTGTGTGTGTGTGTGTGTGTGTGTGGCACAGTTTCCTGCCTTGGCATCCCCGCCCACTCCACTCCTCTCCCCTTCTCCTCTCCTGCAAGCTGCTCTGAGCCCATTCCATTCCCCCATTCAATCCCTCTGGCCGCAGGTGTATAAGCACCAGCCAGCATCCACCTCCCGCCAGGGCCTGGCCTGGACAGGCCAGGGAAGGAGCGGAGGGGCCAGGCTGACCTTTGACAGGGGTGTCCACCAAAGCTGTGTTCCCAGTGCACCCCACGGAGCCACCCCAGGATGCTCCAGGAGGTGTGAGCAGCAGGAGCCATAGTATCCTCTCCTCCCAATCCTCTGTCCGCCTCCTCACTACCCCCAAGGCTCAAGCTGTCAAAAGCAGGAGGCTCAGGCTGGGCAGGGTCACCCTGAGACCCACAGCCCCAAGGGGCAGAGCCCTCAGGTTCTCCAAGTCTCAGTTCTCCAAGCCGCTGGGATGAGAAATCTTCTCTGGAGCCCTTTGCAGCCTGTGACGTCATATTGGCCCTCATCTGACCCTACCAGTGACCTCTGACCCGAGCACAGAGGAGGCCCAAGAAAAGAGAGGGGGGCTCGGGACCAGGGGTGCTGGTGGCTCCGTGGGGAGGGGAGGGCGGAGGATCTTGCTAAGTGCACCTGAGCCAGCAGGTCTACAGCCCCACGGGAAACGCGTGCCCTCCATGCGGCCACCCTGCCCGCCTCTCAGCATCTGAGAATGACGGAGCCACGGGTCCTGGGAGGGTCCCAGGCAGCTCCTCCCTCCTGGGCCTCCTGTGCCCGTCCAGCATCCCCGCTCGGTGCCCCTGCGCCCCCACACCCCGCAGGACCATCTGCCCCGCTGACCAGTGACCCGGGGCCCTTCTCAGGGCCCACATTTGCCCGTGGAGAGTCGTCCAGGGAAGACCTCCCTGCGGTCCTTCCACAGCATTCTACGCAAATTGAATGGAAATGACAATGTCCACGTTTCCATTTTAACCCCAAATCCTAACTCCTCAGAAATGAGGCCTCGCCCCCCGAGCTGCCTTCCTGGAGAGGCCTCGGCGTCCTCCTGGGCCCTCCCCCATGCCCTGGGCAGGAATGGACGCCTGTCTGTCTGCAACTATCGAAGCCAGTAACTGCGTCCCGGAGAGAGCCAGGGTTCCCCCCGGTCCCCGGCTCTGCCTCCAGCCTGTGATGAAGGCCACCCTCCCCTCCCCACCAGCCATGTTCGCCCTGATGGTCTCAGAGCCCAGCACTGAGGACAGCACCCAGGCAGCGGCCGCCCCAGGCTGACCACCGCCCGCCCCTCCTCTCCTCCCTCCCGACCCCGCCAGGGCCCCCCAGCATCCGGGCGATGAAGAACATCACGGCCGTGGCCGGGCGGGACACGCTCATCAACTGCAGGGTCATCGGCTACCCCTACTACTCCATCAAGTGGTACAAGGACGCGCTGCTGCTGCCGGACAACCACCGCCAGGTGGTGTTTGAGAACGGCACGCTCAAGCTGACGGACGTGCAGAAGGGCATGGACGAGGGCGAGTACCTGTGCAGCGTCCTCATCCAGCCGCAGCTCTCCATCAGCCAGAGCGTCCACGTGGCCGTCAAAGGTAGGCCTGCCCCCAGCCATGTGGCCGGCCCCGGGGCCTCGGCCTCTGCATCCCAGCATGTGGGACACCACGGGGAGAGGCTCTGCAGGGTGTCTGAGGGGCAGGGGCTGGGAGGCGCCTGCGGGGACACAGGCCATGGGGACCTCTGCATTTAGGTTTGCTCACGGGGTGCCCGGGCACCAGAGGAGCCTGGGAGAGAGGCCAGCACGGAGATGGCAGGCTCTGTAGGACCCTAATGTCAGTGTGGAGGGCCCTCCAGAGGCCAGCAGGAGGCGGCGAAGGGGGGATCCAGGAGCGGGCAGGCAGCAGGAGGCAGGGTGCAGGGAGCAGGCGCTGGGTCCCGGGCTCCCTTCTGGGGTACAGACTGGTGACTCCGGGCCTGCTGGTGCTGCTTGAGGCCTAGGAAGCACCTCCTGGAGCTCAGGCCCCGGCCTGGTACCTGGGAGCCACTGAGGGACTGTCTGTGGGTGAAATGAATGAATGACTAGCAATGCGCGAAGGAATGGCTGCCTGAAGAAATGAGGAGGTACTGGTTCTGGCTGTGCCTGCTGTGAAGCTCCCTCCCAAATCCACTCCTAGAAGCACAGGCCGGGGACAGTGTGGGCCGGTGGCCTGGCTGCTCCGGGAGGTGGGAGGTGGGAGGTGGGACCCGCCAGGCCTGGCTGGGAAGAGGTCAGGGAGAGCCAGGCAGAAGGACCCGGGCTGGGCAGGCAGGCCCGGAGGAAGGAAGCCCCCGGGTGACCTGAGGAGGCAGGAGGAGAGACAGAGCCGTGAGAACACCTGGACATGGGCGTCACCCTGGTGGCGGGGACACCTGCTCCCAGAGAAAGCTGGCCGGTCCTGGGGGACGGCCGCTGGCACAGGGGACCCCAGCGGGCCCCACACCCCTGCCGCAGGGGGAATGAAGGCTGCGACGGGAAGAGGGCGGTCTGGGAGAATCACGAGTGGGGAGGTGGACGCTGCCTTTGGTTTGGCCCCGAGCCCGCAGCGGGAGCAGGGGCATGTGTCTGGGGACAGCGGGCGGCGCTGAATGTCAGCGGAAGGCGGGGTCAGCGCTTCTCTGCTGTGCTCCTTGTCGCCAGTGGCCCTCGCTGGCACACGGGAGCTTGTCACATGCCTCTTTGTGCACCCGCCACCTGTCACAGCGCTAGACGGTGTGTTTCTTGAGCTGAAGCTGGACAGCCGTCTGGCTTAGAGCGACTTCCTGCAAGCTTTCTCTTGAGCTCCGAGACCTGGGCGCCCTGTGGCCACCTCCGGCCCGGGGTCCCCTATGGCGTCTGCCTTCCCGCTTCCCGGCCAGGCTGAGGGTCCCCGCGGCCGTCTTCTCAGCCAGGGGCCTCTGCCCAGCCCAGGGGCTGGTGCTGGGGGAACCTCCGACCCCAGGCCACAGCCCCCATGGTGCCCCCTCCAGCATCACAGGCCTCCTGGGTCCATTCCCATTACAAGTAGGAGACCGAGCGTTCCGGTGTAAACACCACATATTGGAACATCCGACCTCTGCTCCACTCCCATAGACCGCCCGCACCAGCGAGCACATGGCCTGGTTTGTTGGCTTGAAAAAAAAAAAAAAACAAACAAACAAAAAGAACAGGCCTCCAGCGAGCGGTGGAGCACGAGGAACATCCTGAAAGCCACTGCTCATCAATTATTCATCCCCACTCAGGGAGCGGCCAGTCCTAATGAATTGAATCTGATGCCTTCCGTCTGCGCGGCTCGCTGGGCCTGAGGAGGTTGTGCAGTGCCGAGTGACAGTGTCTCCCAGCCCGGGAGGGTGTGTGCATGTTTGTGCGTGCGTGCGTGCGTGCGTGCGTGTTCCTACAGGCAGAACCCGGGCACCAGCACCTGGGCTGCATGACTTTCCTGCATCAGGGATGTGGTGGTATACGGGCCTGTGCCCACACTCCGCAGCCACCCTCCACAGCTGAAATGCAGCCCTAGCAGGGTCTCCACCTGCTTCCCCCCAGACCACGAGGCAGCGCGGTGTGAGGAGCCCCTGCCACTGCCAAAGCTGGGCCCTCAGCGCCTGTCTCCACTGCCCCTCCCCTCCTCATTAGCATGCACTTTTGCAAAGAAGCTGTCAGGACTGATTAGGAGCTCGCTCCTGATTAGCTGGTGTGCTGCTTCCCAGCTCCTCATGAGAAGGCAGAGAAGGTGCGGGGTGTGGAGAGGGGCACTGGTCCAGGGAGATTGGCCGGGGGCAGGACTCCAGACCCCACCCCTACTGCCTGGCTGGGACGTGGCCCCTCCCCCAGGACCAGAGCCGAAACCCCGTGTGGGAAGGGCCAGGGACAGGCGGGCAGGTGCTAGAACCTCGAGACCAGCCGGAAGCCCCGCATCTCTCGGGGGGTCAGGCAAAGCCTGTGCTGCTCCAGGATTTGGAAAAACGACTGCTGACTCCATTTCTCCCGGGACTGCTTGTCTTCTGATGAATTTTGAAACACTGAGCCGAGAGCAGCGCACACAAGATTTGCATGCAGAAGCATGCACACACTTGTGCAGAGACCTGTGTGCATGAATGCCACACACGTTCACATTGGCACACACCATATGCATGTACACGCAGCTTGCCCGCACCTGCACAGACATGTCCATCGTACGTGCCGGCAGTTACCTATACACAAATGTTTCCTCTGTCCATGTCCTCCTCCAAGGCAAATTCCTGAGCCACAACGGCAGCTGCAGGTGATGCCACAGAAATATTGCCGGGGGTGGGGTGGGGGGCAGCTGTGGCCAGCAAGGTGGAGGGATCGAGGGGAGGGAAGGCAAGGATGCTCTGAGGGCCTCCTGGACTCTGGTGCATGTGGCGGCGAAGGGCAGCGGAGAGCCAGGCTGCAGAGCAGCAGGTGCTGCCTCTGGGCACCAAAGGGCTCCTTGGCGGGACACTGAGGGTACAGGGCCCACCCTGGCCTTCTGTCTTCAGGGCACCCGGGCCGAATGTGTATTCCCTCAGGGGGCAGGGCTGCCCCGACGCCTCGTCCTTGGCTCAGGGAGGGGGGCGTCTCCGTCCCCTTGGCTGGGCCTCTCGGGGCCTCTGGGGCCGAAGCGAGAGCATGAGACTTTCTGCCCGGCCCAGCGAGGCCAGAACCAGGGGAGGGTGCCACATCCTGTGGAGAGCAAATGGGAGAGACAGTTACACAAGTCCCCTCACCCTCATCCACCCCCATGCAGCCTTCCCTCCTGCTCAGCCCAGCCCCCGCCCCCTCCCGCCCCCCCAGTAAATGGGCTGCTGTGACCACAGGCTCCAGAGAGAGCCCCCCTGCCCCAGGCCTGGTCCTGGCAGAGGCATTGTTTGGAGGGACCCGCCAGAACCAAAGGAGGGGGCACACGGTCTCACTGAGGCTGGTCGCCCAGGTGTGCTGGGCGGGGCACCGAGGCAGCTCCTCGGCAGCGGGGCCAGGCACACCGATGGGCAGCACCGTCCTCGTGGCCGGCCAGGGCTCAGATGGCGACGGTGCCATTCCCTCAGCAACGCTGACCATGCCCTGCTCCCAGCACTCAGGCCCTGTGCTGGGCAGGCACACCAGCCCTGGCCCCGGGACCCCCTCTGGGGGAAACAGCACGAAACGGGGTGGGAGGGAGCGGGAGCGGGAGCGTGCGGGCGTGGAGGGCGCCGTTTGAAACTTGCGCAGGCAGCCGTGGAGACCTTCCTGAGAGGAAGTGATTCCTCCTAAAATACTAGACGCTACGACCAAAGCACCGGCCTTGGGGCCTCAGAGATGAGGGCGGCGCCGAGGCTGGGGGAGAGCAGGGTGGGGAGGAGCCGACCTGCCGGCTCACGGGTCAGAGTGCGGTCTGGACTGGGTCTGGAGTGCCGTCTCGCCCACGTCCCCACTGCGGGGAGGAGACGCTGCCACCCTCCAGTGCCCATGCCCTGCCAGAGGGCCAGGAAGTACAGAGGCTCCGTCCCAGAGGGTAAGACAGTGTCCACAGGCCGGGCTGGCGGGCACGTGCCCTCTGCCACCCGCTCCCCAGCAGGAGGGTGAGTCCTCCATAGCCAGACGCCTTGTGGGCCGCCCACTGGCCTCACAGCCGCCTCACATGCAGCACCTTGTCCTGGCCCCGCCTCCCTCAATGCCGACCGAGCTGCCCTCCTGCCAAGAGGACTATGGCCAGAGCAGGGCTTCCGGAGAGAGAAGTCCCTAGAGACGTGGCGTCTGTGCCCCCTCCCCCCCTTTCAGGCTGCAGTCGGCCCTACAGAGACCCCGGCCAACACCGCCATCGCCGCGAGGAGGTCAGGGCCTGGCTGCTGGGATGCCTTCCGGGGCGGGAAATGGACATGTTCAACCAGCCGTGTCCCCGCTGAGCGCTGAGCGCCAGGGAAGGTGCTGCCGACTCAGCTCAGAGAGCAGCCCCGGCCAGGCAGCTGCCCGCAGGCACACCCCAGAGCCCCACACCTGCTCCTCGGCCCCCCCACTCCCCGCTCCCCTAGTATTCAGCAAACAGCGAGGAGCCAGGACCCCCCTGGGTTCTCCCCCTCCGGGCAGGGTGCCCCACCTGCAGGCTCTCCGAGGGCCAGCCCCGAGCCAGGGATTCTGGGCACAGCTCTGCTCCTCGCATTCCTCCCAAAGGGGACCCTGAGCACCCACAGCCTCACTCCCATCCGCCCGCAGCAGGCAGCGGGGCAGGAGCCTGCGGGTCTTGGAGGTGTCTGGCCACCTGCCCCCACCGGTCAGCACAGGCTCCAGCCAGCCCAGGGGAACGTCTGACTCCGAGGGTGCTGGCGGCCCACCCTCATGGTCTGTCCAGGAGCCTCAATGTTCCACTTGGAAACCCATTGGCCTCTGCCTTTAGCACAGCCTCTCTCTCTCTCTTTCTCTCTCTCTCTCTCTCTCTCTGTCTCACACACACACACACACACACACACACACACATTAAGGGGTGTGTGCTCCCTCACATACCATGCGGCCTCCCCGTGAAGCCGCAGTGGCCAACTAGATAGCACTCGGCCTGAGTCCCGCGCCTCCTGTTCGGCGGTGCTTGTCCAGCACTCCCGGGGCGGGCACTCCCGGAGCGTCTGTCTGTGGTGGGCACGTGTCTGCCTCCGGAGCCACACGGACATGAAGCCTCAGCAGAGCAGGCATCACATAAATATTAGATGGCTCTGTTAATTAAGGAATTAACCTGCCTCCGTAACTTGTTCCGTTATCTAAATCCCTTTTACTGGGAGACAGTTTTCCTCTCGCCTGAGCTCAGGCTTCCTGCCCAATTCTATCCACCGCCTCCATCTGCTCTGTCCTCCGTGGGAATGTTCGCCGGACCGTCCTGCCCAGAGCACAGCCCTGCAGACTGGGCACCTCCAGGACAGTCGCCCCAGCCTGCTGCCCTCCCACACTCGCTGCGGCAGCTCCTGGCCATGGGCTCTCCAACCACAGGAGCCAGCTCTGGAGGGGCCAGCGGGGAGCTCCCAAACTCTAGCAAAACACAGTCCCTTGAGGAGCAGCACGGAGCCCCCTCTCTTTCTGGATGAACCCCACCTTGTGCTCTCACCACCCTATGCCCTCTCATAGGTAACCACTTAGGGTCAGGCCAGGGAATGATCTACAGACATGTTCTTTCATGCACTGTTCCCACCTGACAAGCATGAGTTGGACTCAATTTGCCCTGGTTACTGTCGGATGGAGCTCCCAGGTGCCAGGGAAAGGGGTCGTGCAAAGGCTGCCTCGGTGCCCCAGGACCCACGTGCAGACATGCTGCAGGGCCGGGCGGAGGGCAGGTCTTCCAGGACAGGTGGCAGGCCTGCTGGGCTCCAGTCGTGGGCCTTGGTGGGGAGGATTGGGCTGCTGGGCCTCAGGAAATAAACCGGGCGGCAGATCTGGGCTCTGCCATGATTTCACCAAAAAGCCCAAGGAGGCCAGGGGCCCACATCTCATCTAGGCATACACACACAAAAAAAAAAAAAAGCAAAAACAAAACCAACAGGGGTGGGCGGGCTCAGCAGAGGCCAACAGAGGAACCTCTGGGACGCGTCACCAATGAGCACTTGGCCATTACTAGAGTCAGGGTTCCAGAAAATCTGTCTGGCTAGCCAAGACCCAGCAAACCACCCGGAATACTAGGGAGGCTGCAACCCAAAGAGCAGAGGCAGCCATAGCTGGGGGGGGGGGGGGGGGGAAGCCAGGGGATGGCCAGAGTCCCAGAACACCTGGCGGACGAAGGACCTGGATGTGGGTGGCTCAGGAATGAGAGGGGTCAGAAGCCACTGGGCTGGCACACATGGTGGAAGGTGAAGAGGACCCCTAGGTGCTCACTCAGTGCCCCCAGGCACGGGCTGAGGAGAGGGGCCGTGGGCGCTGGTGATGGAGTGAAGGTCGGGTGGGAGATGGCATTGGGAAGGTGAGTGAGGGCCCTGCTGAGGGTGTGGCTCTTGCCCGATAGGACATGCAGACAACATCCCTCCTAGATGTCACCTCTCTGGACCTAGAGCTCCTGAGCCAAGACCTTTCCCAGCATCCAAAGGGCTGCCAAGATGTGACCTCGTCCACCTGGCCACTGGCCAGCGTGCACAGGAAGCCGCCTCCTTCCCGCTCTGGGGGGCCTCGGGCAGAGAGCAGGTGCCCAGGAGCGGGGAGCGGTTTCTGGGAGAAGCAGCCTTGCAGTCACTGGGCTGCAGGAAGGAGGTCTCCTTGCCTCCCGCTGCGCCCCCCCCCCCCCCCGGGGAAGCTGCTGTGGCTCACTGAGTTGTCATAGAGATAATGGCTGATGCTTCAGCCAGAGCTGAAACAGGAGGATCCCCCACCACAGCTCAGGCTCCAGACAGGCCTGTGCTGGGGTCGGGAGGGGCCCGAGGGGGAGGCCGGGGAGGCGGTGCGGCTGGCCGGGCTGGGCATGGGGGCTGACAGCAGCGTCCCTCCCTCCCAGTGCCCCCTCTGATCCAGCCCTTCGAGTTCCCGCCTGCCTCCATCGGCCAGCTGCTCTACATCCCCTGCGTGGTGTCTTCCGGGGACATGCCCATCCGCATCACCTGGAGGAAGGACGGGCAGGTCATCATCTCGGGCTCCGGCGTGACCATCGAGAGCAAGGAGTTCATGAGCTCCCTGCAGATCTCCAGCGTGTCCCTCAAGCACAACGGCAACTACACCTGCATCGCCAGCAACGCGGCCGCCACCGTGAGCCGGGAGCGCCAGCTGGTCGTGCGCGGTGCGTGGGGAAGGGCCAGTGAGGGGGGCGGGGGACAAGAGGGGCAGGAGTCCGGCTCTGACTGCTGCTCAAAGTCTCTGGGTCCGGGTTTGGATCCCAGGCTTAGGGAAGGTTGGCTCTGGCAGTTGCCTTAATGATCAAGAGGTTCAAACCTCTTACTTTCCAGGCCAGGACACCGAGGCCTGGTGAGGTGGAGACACTTGCTCAGCTAGCCACTGGCAAAATCAGAACTGGCACTCAGAGCTCCCAGCTCCCAGCCAGCACCCAGCAAGAGTTCTCAGGAGCTCTGGCTTAGAACAGTCCAGGCAGGCCTGGCATTGACTGGCAGGTGCCTGAAGCCCCCGAAGACCTATCAGGGACTGAGGTGATGGGTTTCTCCCGCCTTCCCTCTTTCTGCAGTGCCCCCTCGGTTCGTGGTGCAGCCCAACAACCAGGATGGCATCTATGGCAAAGCTGGTGTGCTCAACTGTTCGGTGGATGGTTACCCCCCACCCAAGGTCATGTGGAAGCATGCCAAGGGTAAGACCCATGCCAACCAGCGACTCTGAGCAGCCAGGGAGAGGGGAGGGGGGATGCCAGTGAGGCTCAGGCCTGGTTCCCACGCATCCTCGGGCCTGTGTGGGAGCCCTGGGTTCTGAGTTCCATGGGGACCCCAGGCTACACCCAATCTGGAGGTCATCCAGGGTCTGTGGGCTGGCAACAGCTGTCATGCTGACTCAATGTCCTTTTGTCCTCACAGACTGACCTCTCCACTTCCCCTCCAGCCTAGAGCTCAGGGATCTCTGTGTCCCCCACTTCCACATGCCCCCTTGGGGTTCCCAAGCCTCACCAGCCCCTGCTCCTCACCAGTTTTTCTGGGATCTTGGATCTTGGAGCCCAACTTCATGCCAAGGACGCATTTCATATCTGACTAAGCCCCACACCAACCTCTTATCCAGACTAGTGGTCGGCAAACTGCGGCTTGAGAGCCACATGCGGCTCTTTGGCCCCTTGAGTGTGGCTCTTCCACAAAATACCGCAGCCTGGGCAAGTCTATTTTGAAGAAGTGGCATTAGAAGAAGTTTAAGTTTAAAAATTTTGACTCTCAAAATAAATTTCAGTCGTTGTGCTGTTGATATTTGGCCCTGTGGACTAATGAGTTTGCCCACCACTGGGCTAGACCATGTCTAGGGCTGACACTGGGAGGGGTGTGCCCAAAGCCCCCTTGGAGGGTGGCTGCCTCCTTCCTGGGCATGGCTGCCAAGTGGCCTGAAGACAACTCTCTCTCCCGACCTGAGGATTCCCCCAACAAGCTCAGCCATGTGGGCAGGCCAGCTCCAGCTCCTCACTGCGACCTGGCAGGCCAGCTCTCTGGGAGGTCCCTCTGTGGCCCAGGAAACAGGCGTGGTGTGGGCACCCCACACAGTGGCCTCCGATTTTCAGGAGAAAGGCAGGGGACATTCCCTGGGGCCCTCCCATCCACCCAGCTCACCCCCAGCCCAGACAGCAACTGTTCTAACCTCCGCCTCCTTCCAGGGAGCGGGAGCCCCCAGCAGTACCACCCGGTGCCCCTCACCGGCCGCATCCAGGTCCTGGCCAACAGCTCGCTGCTGATCCGCCACGTCCTGGAGGAGGACATGGGCTACTACCTCTGCCAGGCCAGCAACGGCGTGGGCACCGACATCAGCAAGTCCATGTTCCTCACCGTCAAGAGTGAGTCCTGCCCCCTGGCCCTCCCGGCACCCTGGGCACGGCCAGGGCCCATCTCTGCACCCACCTACCCCCCTCGTGGTTTCCATTGGTCTGTGTGTGAAGGGAGGCCGGAGGATACCTAGTCAGACGTGGGCTTGGACACTTGGATGAGGATTCAAAAGCACTGCCACGCCCGAGCCGGTTTGGCTCAGTGGATAGAGCGTCACTTGTAAACTGAAGGGTCCCGGATTCAATTCCAGTAAAGTGCACACACCTCAGTTGCAGGTTCCTCCCCAGCCCAGGCCCGGTCAGGGGCAACCAATTGGCGTGTGTCTTTCACATCAATGTTTCTCTGTCTTTCCCCCTCTCTTTCCCTCTTTCTAAAAATCAATTGGTGGGAGCGCTGGTCCTGATAAGCTCCTGAGTGTTCATGGGGTGTGGGATTTCTGGTTGACTTGGATCTGCAGGTTGGCAATGCCATCTGAATAGTCACATTGAGCCCTTCCTTTCTGTTACTTGACTGACACCTGCTTGTGTGTAACCTGTGACTTAGGGCGGAGAAAACCTGGGTTCTGACTTCAGATCCACCTGAGGGGCGGTGGGACTTGACCCAGTACCTCACCTCTCTAGGCTCCAGGGCCCCCGCTCCCTCCCCTCCCTCACACTGCACAGAGGCGCTGATCCCTGTGCTGGAGGGTCATCCCCCCCCCCCCACCCAAAACCTCGGGGTGAACAGGGTGGGAACTGAAAGGGCTCAGGAAAAGCTAGAAGCATTAAAGCACATGGCAACTTGGTGCTGCGTCAATGGCTTCTAGGCCCCAGGCACAGAGCCATCTTGCCGGCCTTGGCACTCCAGAACATGCCTGTCCCTGTCATCACAGACACACATTCCTCCTGTACGATCTACCTCGTCACACGTCCGTGGGTCTGCATAATGGGCCCCAGGAATCCTGTCATTAGATCAGGAATTGTGCCATAAGGATCCAGTTCTCCTGCCATAGCATCCCGGGAATCCTGCCGTAAGAACCGGGAATCCTGCCGTAAGAACCGGGAATCCTGCTGTAAGGACCCGGAATCCTGCCGTAAGAACCGGGAATCCTGCTGTAAGGACCCGGAATCCTGCCGTAAGGACCGGGAATCCTGCCATAGCATCCCGGGAATCTTGCCATATAAGGATCCAGTTCTCCTGCCGTAAGGACCCGGAATCCTGCCGTAAGGACCCAGAATCCTGCTGTAAGGACCGGGAATCCTGCCGTAAGGACCCGGAATCCTGCCGTAAGGACCCGGAATCCTGCAGTAAGGACCCGGATTCCTGCCGTAAGGACCCGGAATCCTGCTGTAAGGACCGGGAATCCTACCATAAGGATCCAATTCTCCTGCCCTAAGAACCGGGAATCCTGCCATAAGGACCTAGACTCCTGCCGTAAGGACCGGGAATCCTGCCGTAAGGACCGGGAATCCTGCCGTAAGGACCCGGAATCCTGCAGTAAGGACCGGGAATCCTGCCGTAAGGACCGGGAATCCTGCCGTAAGGACCCGGAATCCTGCAGTAAGGACCCGGATTCCTGCAGTAAGGACCCGGAATCCTGCCGTAAGGACCGGGAATCCTGCCATAAGGACCTAGACTCCTGCCGTAAGGACCGGGAATCCTGCCGTAAGGACCAGGAATACTGCTGTAAGGACCGGGAATCCTGCCGTAAGGACCCGGAATCCTGCAGTAAGGACCCGGAATCCTGCCTTAAGGACCCGGATTCCTGCCGTAAGGACCCGGAATCCTGCCGTAAGGACCGGGAATCCTGCC
This sequence comes from Pipistrellus nathusii, assembly GCA_963693515.1. Classification (NCBI taxonomy): domain Eukaryota; kingdom Metazoa; phylum Chordata; class Mammalia; order Chiroptera; family Vespertilionidae; genus Pipistrellus; species Pipistrellus nathusii. Next base: position 2,575,084 of record OY882866.1, read on the forward strand.
ATAAGGACCCGGAATCCTGCCGTAAGGACCGGGAATCCTGCCATAAGGACCCGGAATCCTGTCGTAAGGATCCAGTTCTCCTGCCGTAATGACCCGGAATCCTGCCATAAGAACCAGGAATCCTGCCATAGCATCCCGGGAATCCTACCGTAAGGACCGGGAATCCTGCCATAGGATAGTGCCCATTGTTTGTAGGTCAGGGTATGGACACAGGTCATGGAGGACTGTGGGATAAGCTGACTGACCTCGTTTGAATCTGGGCTCCTATGGCCTTGATGAGTTTGCCAGACTCTCTGTACTTCGTCTTTCTGACATACAGAAGGAATCCTAAGGGCACCTTATCTGGCATGCTCTTTGTCAAGGCTGAAGGCCAATGGCATGTGTAAAGCAACCAGGTGGTACCTGGCACCCAGGATGTAGCCACCAGTTCTGTTATTCTTAATGCGCTCCCCCAGGGTAGGTGTGGGAAAGGCTGCTGGGAGCAGGGCCTGGTGTAGATGTGTCTGTTCACCTCTCCCAGGGCGCCCTCCTGCCCAAACCCGCTCTCAGCTCAGCAGATGGGGATGCTGGGGATTAATGCTTGGATCTGGGGGCTGGGGGCTGGATGGCAGAAGCCACTCCCCTCACAACATCAAGAAACACTTAGTCCTTAATAAAACCAGGCAATCATCATCCCCCTGGGCCGGGGAGAGCGTGGCTAATTCTGCTGTGTGAGGACTCAGAGTAACAGAGGCTTCTGGAACCTTCCTTGGTATGAGATCCTTATCTCCCCACTGTCAGCAGATGAGCCCAAATGTTCAGACTTTTGGGGAGGGGAGGGTCTTTGCTGCTTTTCTCCAATTTTGGGGTTTCCACTGGCCTGGTATGGCATGCTCTGGCCCGCGGTTCCTCTGTGGAGGTGAGAGGACGTGGGGCCCAGGGGACAGGTGGTCCAGGGATCTGGGGGCAGGACACCCAGTCCCCAGCAGCTGTCCCCAGCCGCATGGCCCTCAGGGCCCTAATTTTTCTGTTCTGTCCTCACTTTCCCAACCAGGCGGCAGCTGTGAAAGATGCTGAGGTGCTTGGAAAAAACACATTTTGTAAATCAGGACAGCGTGGCAAATCACACACACACACACATGCACACACACACTCACACTCTCACAGGGGTAGTCATCTCTGGTCCCTCTTCCCCAGGGAATGTCAGACCCTCTAATTATCACTTAGGGGCAAACCTGCACCTCGCTCCCTCTCCTCCCCCTTGTCCTCATTTCAGGCTGCCTTTTCCTTTCTTCCTCCCATGGTGACGCACACATCCTTCTGGTGTCCGCTCCAGGCCCAAGCCCCTCCAGCACGCTTTCCCGCTCCCTCCCCTCCCTCACACTGCACAGAGGCGCTGATCCCTCTGCGCCCAGCTCCCCACCCCCCTCACAGGACCCTCCGGGTCTCCATGCCCTCAGCACATCGGGAGCTCCGAACCCTCACCAGACTGCGCCCATGGGCGCCTTCCCTCACACCTTTGCTCTGTCACCAACACCTCTCCTCCTCCAGCCCCCCTCTTCGCTGTGATGCCCAGCCATGCTGGGGGCCTCTGAGCCACCTGAAGCCAGCAGGAGGGGAGGAGGGAGGCCATGTGCTGGCTGGGCCGGGCCAGGCCTCTGACCGGGGTTGGGGCCTGGCTGCCTTCTCTGGCACCTGAATGAGGCCACACCGCGCCTGCTGCCTGTGGTGCTCCTGGGACAATGTGGCAGTGCTGGTGGGACGGGCATGCGGGCTCCTGGCCTCTGGGGACTGCCATGCTGCCTGCCACAGCACTCGCACAGGCCCCCTGCACAGGGACTTCACCCACAGCCCCTCCCCCTGCACATCCTCCCGGCCTGTAGAGCCTCGTCCCTCTCCCCCCTCCTCTGACTTCAGTTGAAAGGGCAGAGGGCGATGGGGAGGGATCTTCAGGACCCCGCATGTGAGTCACCAAGGGGGCGCCAGGGGAAGCCATTCCTAGACACCCCCCAGTCCATCCCCAACCACCCACCACCCCTCTCCTCGCCCACGTGCAGGGCCGAGCACAGGAGGCCCTGCCATTGCATGGCGGATTTTAAGGCAGCCTCGATGCTCCCCCAACTCGGGAGAGCTTTGTCCAGTAGTTCCCTGGTCAGACGGCACCTTGAATGGACCTCAGGAGGCACCCTGGCCTCAGCCCTCACTCTGGCCCCGTGAAAATAAGGAAGGAAGTACTACTTCAAAGAGCCATGCATTGTCAAAGGCACCTACTGTCAATCTGAGTTTCTATGATTGGCCTCTGGGGGGACACGTACATGCAGTGACCCCAGGGTTTCCAACCGTTACTGACAGGATCCCACACGCTCACTAGGCAGGCCTATAGGACCCCTGGCTCCAGAACATGGACTTTAGAACCAGGGGGACCTGGGTTCAAATCCAAGCCCTGCCCTGGGCAGCCGCAGGTCCTGAACCTCGGTCTCTGTAAGCCCCAGGTTCCGCCTGACAGTCTCTCATCCTGGGTGAGGCTAAGGGGCATTAACAGCAGCCAGTGCTATGCTTGGCACCAAATCTGTATCAACACGCAGCACCGCCAGTTCCGGGGACTGTAGATCCAGCGGCGAGGAGAGTGAAGCTGCTGTTCTCAGGGGCTTTAGAATCCTGAAGAGGAGAGACACACGCCCAAACACTCCGATGCACAAGCGGCGAGGGCCTTCAAACCTGAGCACTAAACCCTGAGCACGGTGAACAGAGAATCGGAGGGCGTAAGCAGTGGGGGCCAGTGAGGGACCGTCAGGAGAAGCTCCACACATGCAGCAGCTGCTAGTGGGACTTGAAGGATGAGATGGATTCGGACAAGAACCAACAGGGGCAAAGGTCACCCCGTTCCAGGATGAGGAAGAAGCATGGCGAGGGCACAGAGCAGGGAAAGGCGGGAATGGCGTCGGGGGAGGAGACGGGGAGGGTGACCGCAGGCACTCACAGCCTTGGGAGCCAAGCACTGTCTTTCCGGGATCCATGACTCTGGAGCTGCAGGGCCCGGGGTCCGGGGGGAGTGGGTTCGGAGCTGGTTCTCAGAGAAGAGCCATGTGGAACCTGTGAGTGTGTGTGCCAGTGTGTACATGAGTGTGTGTGTGTGTGTGTGTGTGTGTCTGTGAGTGTGTGAGTGCATGTGAGTGTGTGTGTGTACATGAGTGTGTGCATGAGTGTGTGTGAATGTGTGAGTGTGTATGTGTGTGTATGTGTGTGTGAGTGTATGTATGTATGAGTGTGTGTGTGTGTGTGTGTGTGTGTGTGTGTGTGATTGCCCACAAGCATGACGCTGCCCTGATTTACAAAATGTGTTTTCTCCGAGCACCTCAGCATCTTTCACAGCTGCCGCCTGGTTGGGAAAGTGAGGACAGAACAGAACAATTCGGGCCCTGAGGGCCATGCCGCTGGGGACAGCTGCTGGGGACTGGGTGTCCTCACGCACAGCCTGCCCCTGGGCCCCTGAACCACCTGTGCCAGGCCCACGTTGCTGAGGTGGTGCTGGGGTGGGCGAGGGCTTCCAAAGTCATTCCCATCTGGGCCTCTTATGTCTCCAGAGCTGCAAGACCTGGCAAAATGGAGATTCTGCAGGAAATGCCTCCCATTGGTGAGCTCAGGTCCTGCTGCCGCTGCTCATGTTGTTCAGTGGTGACTGAGCGCCGGCTGAGCGCCTGCCCTGGCCGGAGGGAGGGGCGGGGGTTGGGGAGAGCCTGCACCTCGCCTTCGGCCAGCCTGTCGGGGGGCTGGGAGTGGAGGGGTGAGCTCCTCACAGAGCAGAGAGAGCAGAGCCACATGACCCCCCTCCTTAGGCAGCTCCAAGGAGGAGGCCTGTGGCCTGCCCTCAGCGCACTCCGCACAGACAACCTGTCACACACTGGAGCCTGGTGCTGCTGTCCTCAGGCCACTGCAGCAAGGAGCCGCCCACCGGGAGACTTAGGACAGAGCCCGTTCTCTCCCAGCTCCGGGCGGCTAGCAATCCCCGGTGTCAGCAGGGCGAGCTCGGCAGCTCCGGGCAGTCCGGGCCCCTGGTCCTCGGGCTCCCAGTGACTCTTGGTGTCTCCACCGCACGCAGCCTTCTCGCTATGCCTTCATACCACCCTCCCTTTGCGGGGTCTCCCCTCTCCTTGTAAGGACACTGGTCATATTGGACAAGGGCCCACCCTGCGCACCAGTCAGACACCTAATCACACCCACAGAGACTCCGTCACAGCCGCGAGCCCGGGAGCAGCAGCCAGCTTCTGCGCAGTCCCCACTCCGGTGTTCTACGCCCACACGCTATGCTTCCCAGACTCAGACACCGAGGCGCTCTCCTTCCCAGCACCTCTCAGCTGCTCTTGTCTGAATCCAACCAGCCTCCTCCCTGACACCCCCTCCTGGTCAGGAGCCCAGGACCCAGCCCCTCCCGGGCCCCGAGTTCCCGGGGAGTCAGCACAGGCTGGGGGCGGGGCCTGGCCCGCTGCCATAGGAACCCAGCCGTGCCCATCCTTCATGCCCTGTTGTCCTCGGATGCTCTCCAGCCAGGGGCAGAGCTGGGGGTTTGCAGTGGGGACCTACGGCCGGCAAAGTCTGAAATATTTACGCGCTAGACCTCGGCAGAAAGTTCGCCAAGTTCTAGTGCCTTCCGGTGACTACAGGAGACGGCTCCCCTCCTGCTGTTCGGAACGGGTTCTGGGCAGTCAGCGGAGAGCTGCGGTCCTCACCTCCGGAACCGGAATGAAAGCTCACCCTCCGCACGGACGGTGTGCTCAGTGCGCTCACTCCTCAGAGCACACAGCACATCCCTGACGGGAGGCATTCTGTTCTCACTGTCGTTTCTACCGGGAGTGTGCAGACCATGGCGGGAGAGCCAGGTCCAAGGCGGGAGAGCCAGACCACGGCCGGAGAGCCAAGTCCCGTCTTCCTCAAACCCCCCTCCTGCTCGGCTACTCCTCGGCGAGCGGCCAAGCGAGGAACTGACGGATACCCTCATAGGAGGAGAAAGCAGGCCGGTGAGAGCGGGTGCCCAGCACACGCAGCCATGTCCCCCAGTCCTGCCCGGCCCAGCACCGCTCACACACGCTGCGTGCCGGAGCTGCCGTCCACGTGCACGGGTGGTGGCCAGCCAGGTCCCAGGAGCCCTCAGCCCCCGGGCACCTCCCCGCCAGCTCAGAGCCCAGGCTGACGGCTGCCACGCAATTTGAATTAATCTCCTGCTTCAGGTGGAGCTTGGCTAACCGGGGGAGACAAGGAGCCGAAGTGGGTGCAATCAAATTAACAACACCGTGGCCCTGGCTCTTTAAGAAGAGAAAGACACACACCAGACGGCACCTCACCCCAGTCCTTCCCGGGAAGCCTGGGGCTGCTGCCAGGCCTGAGCGCAAAGAGATGTTCCCACCCCCCAGGTCCGCCACCCCGCACCCCAGCCAGGCCCCTGGCGGCAGCTCGGCCCACCCGCCAAGCAGGGCTCCAGCTCCTGCCGGGTCTCGTTAACAGGGGCAGAGACGCCGGCTTTGGAGGAGGGAGCCGGCTGAGCTGGGTGGCGGTAAGGAGGCCCCCATCTCCAATGGGCAGACTGGGCACGTGTGATCCGGCCAGAGAGGAAAGGAGCTGAGGCCCCGCGCTGGGTGGCAGGGCTCTCAGGAAGGGCCTGTCCCAGAGGCAAGGGAAGGGCAGTGGACAGCTGTCCGCCCGCCACAGAAAACATCATTTCTAGGCAGAAGCCCGTGGGCCTGGGGACCCCAGCCGCCTCCCGCAGGGCCACCTGAAGAGGATGTGGCCCGCACCGCGCCCTGCCCTTCTCCCAGGCCCCCTGGCTTAGAGACGGCTCCCCTGCCGGGAGGGAGGACCAGGGCCCTGCCGTCCCTCCCGGACCACAGGGAAATCACCTGGGGTAGGTGCCCTTAAGGAATGATGGTGCCAAGTAACTCAGCCTCTGGGGTGGGGTCTGTGCTGTGAGGCTTTTTTTAATTTCCCAGGTCATGGGTATGTGTAGCCGAGCCTGGGACCCTCCACCCCTCACCGTAAAGAGCAGAGTCCATCATCCCTCAGTCTCCCTGTTTCCAGACCATTCTCTTCCCCCAATTTGGCTGTGTTTCTCTTTAGGAAATCTGGCCTCTTGGGACTCCCCTTCCTGGCCTGTTCCTCTCCCTCTGCCATTCCTGCCCGGCACCACCTCGGGGCGGGGGGGGGGGGGGGGGGGCTACAGACCCGGGCTGAGTGGTGGCTCTGCTACTCACTGGCTGCGTGAACTTGAGCAATTGCCTTCTCCAAGCCTCGGTTTCCCCATTTGTGAAGTGGGGATAGTGATGGGGTTGCTGTAGGACTGAGTGAGTTCATGCACGTGAGAGAACGCTCATGGGGTCTCAATGACCTCAGGTGACGATGGGCCCAGCTGCTCCCTCCTGGCTGGGGATGGCTCTCCCTGTGGGCGCAGCACCCACCCCTCCCACCTGCCTGGCATTCTAATCCTGCCCCCTCAGTCCTCCTTTCCTCCCCTCACACTGTGCTCTCCCTGGGGCTCACAACGGAATCTGCCCTCCCTGGTGACAAGGGGGTTGTCAGGAAACCTGAGCTCCATCCCCAGGTGGGGAGAGGGAGGGAGATAAAGGGGACTGACTGGCCATCCCGCCCCTGCTCTGCCCCCGCCCCCTCCAGCCTCCTCCCGGTGTCAGCCTCCTTCCCACTCCCACCGGGATCCCCCATGGTGTCATTCCCACGCGGCTCCCCACTCCGGGACCAAGCACAGGACGGGAGGGACATCTGCCAGGCACAAGAGGCTAGACTCCACCGGGAAAGGGACTCAGAGCCGCCGCCTCCTGTGCCCACAGCTGTGTGACCGAGCTGCTTTCCCAGCGCACAGTAGGGCTGACAGCCCCGGCCGCTTAAGCAGATGCTCCTCACGGAGTAAGTCTAGTGCCCTGTAAACCACAAGGAGCAGCCCCTTCTCCGGGGTCCCACCAGCTTCTGAGGGGGGACCCCAGAGAAGGGGGCAATGGGGGAGCAAGGGCGCACCAAGCAGGGCCCCGTTCATACGCCATGGCAGGTAGAGCAGTCCGGGACGCCATCTGTAAACCTGGGGGCGAGCAAGGAAGCAGAGTGTCTCTGGTGTTCAAAATCCTGTCAGCCCCTAACGTAACTAGCGTCTGGTCTGGGCAGGACCTTGGGGTCACGGGCCGGTCTCTGGGGGATTTCACACCCGAGACCAGTTCCGTCGGATCCTGCCTTCCTTCCACAGACGCGTGCTCAGTCCCTCACAGAGGCTCCTTCCAGGCTCTCACGGCCTCTCGGAGGCAGGGCCCTGCAGCAGGACATGCCGGGTCTGAGAGGCTGGGTCCGCAGGAGAGGCAACAGCTGAGTGGCTCAGAGGAGGCCCTGGGGCCGTGGGAAGCCCCTCCTTGGCCGCTCAGCGCTGAGTGCAGTGCCGGGCGCTGGGAGCCGGGGCTATAAACTCACAGACTGTCCATCTGCAGGGTCATCCACCTGCAGGGTCATCCTGAAAGGAGCCCAGCATCCAGGGCAGCTGGCTCCTCGGTGTGTATCTGTCCCTGACGCCCTTCAGCCCAGCACTCCCTGTTCCCAAGGTCCCCGAGAAGCTCCCGGCACCCACTTTGTACAAAACTAGTTTCCCGGCTCGTTGACTCACTGCAAGAAAGCGGAGACCCGCATCTCACCAAGTCTCTGTCCTGTGGGGGTTATGGGGTGCCTGTGGCTGCTGCCAGCCTTGGTCGTGCAGGACCCCTTCTGACTGCCCCTGAATCTGCTCACTACCGCCCCCTGGGCGGGGCTGCTGAACTGCCCACCGCAGAAGCGAGGGCTTTTTGTGGACAGCAAACTCCATTTCCCAGAGCCAGAGACCGCGTGCGGTGGCGGACAGACAGATGGCGAGGGGCGGCCGTCCTGCAGCCGCAGCAGGGCGGGCGGAACAAGGAGGGATTGCCTCCTGGAACCCTCGGTGCCCTCGTTTGAACAAGTGGTGGAACAATGGGGACAACGAGACTGACTTCTCCTGGGTGTTGGGAGCATTACTGAGCAATGACCAAGAGGCCAAGGCGTCCGGCTGGTCACCTGCCCCGTCATAGGCGTGGACCACGGGACTAAGTCAGGAAAGACATCAGACCCGGGCTTTTTGGGGCTAGGGACACCAGAAGGACCACCTCGCAGGACTGGGTTCCGGTGGATGCTACAATACTGCCAGCACACAGCTCCTGGGAAGTTCCCCGTCAAAGGGCACTGTGTGTATGTATGTGTGTGTGTGTGTTCGTGTATATGTTCATGTGCTTCTGTAGCTGACTGCACGTGTCTCCGGGGAATCCTTGGGGTCTGCCCTGGGGCACAGCCAGGTCTGGTGCAGAGACCTTGCGGTCGAAGGCGGGGCGGGTGCCTGGGGAGGGGGAAGAGGTCAGATGCAGGTGGCAGCCTCTTATGCAGCCTCGTTAAGGCCATCTGTACCAGTGTGTGGGCACGGGAGCTCTGCGCTTCCCGCTCCCTGCACGTTCCAGCTTCAGCCTCCCTCCTGGTGGCAGGGTATGAAATCTGCCTGTCTCCCAGTCACTCAGCTGCCTGCCACCCACTGAGGGCCCAGCCCAGCCCACATGCAGGAGTAACGGGGGGAGGAGGGGTCACAGACGTGAGTCCTGGGACAGGGAGGTCACACCTTCTTCCACAGAGTGGCTGCCGTGTGGCAGTGCCGCCTCTCCCTCCGCCCTTCGGGGCGCACTGCTGTTCCCCACACCGTGACCACGGGCCGCGGTTGCTTCCCCTGTGAAAGAAGGTTCGTGTGGGTGATGCAAAAGGGGGGCCATTGCAGGGAAACCAGACGCGAACCGTACATGTCATTCAAACCCTCGAAAGGCAAAAAAAAAGTGGGCAGTGCCTTGTAGGGGTACGTTTCCCATAACTCGGTGTGTCTAGAATATAGAGAGGAGTCGATAGGAAACATGTTAAGGAGACGCGCACTCCTTTTCCTCCGGTGCTTTCAAGGCTCCGTGGCTTTCCGCTCGCAGCGCGGCTCCGCTGGCCAGCCACATTCCCGGTGCCCAGCGAGCACACGTGGCTGCGTCCTCAGCTCCAGGGCGCCGGGCCCGGGAGAGCCGGGCAGGCAGGACGCCGGGTCCGGGGAGAGCCCAGCAGGCAGGGCGCCGGGTCCGGGGAGAGCCTGGCAGGCAGGGTCTCGCCTGTATGCGTGTTTTCCTGATGCATACCTGGGAGCAGGAGAGGAATGTGGGGCTCTGGGTGGGGAGCGGTCTCCCCCCATCTGCCACGTGGCAGGTACTTGACGTGTATGCACCCCGTTTGCCCGGTAACAGCTCTTCAGGGCAGACAGCGTGTCTCCATGTCACAGGTAGTGAGCCCGAGGCTGGGGCAGGCAGGCACACAGTGCTGAAAGCCACCAGCCGGTAGAGACCTGAACGGACATAAGCCTCTGGCCCCGAGCCCCTCGAGCTGGGCGGGGGGGAGGGGGGAGTGAAAGGGGGGGGCGGGCCAGGAGCCGTCTCCTCTCCCTCCTGGACAGGCCTCCTGGGTGGCCTGTGCTGGGGCAGCGAGGAGCATCGGGCTGTGCTGCCTGCGCTCCTGGCCACAGCCAGCGGGCAGGAGGGTGAGGGCACCCACCGCAGGCCCGGGTGCAGTCCCTCGGGGCTGGCGGGCCCTTGGACTCTGGGCCTGTCCAGGGTCATCGTCTCTGCTCCCCATGCTGGCTCTTGGACAAACCTGGCCAGAAGCTAAGCTCCCCGCCGTGGGACTGACATACAAGGACGTGCAGGCTGTCACTGCTCAGTGGCACGTCGCTTAAGGGATACGTGGAGTCAGAAACCCACTCCCCACTCCACTGGCCAAGCCTCAGGCCTCATCCAGCCTGCGGGTGTCCCTGTCACTCACACCAGCCACACAGGCTGCCGCAGCGCCCCCTGCCGAGCAGTACAGCCGTGCTGTGAGTTTCAGCTCCTGTCCAAAGTCTGGAAGGCCTCCTTCCACAAAGACTGCCCCTCCCTCCCATGGGCTCGGACCCATGCTGAGGCTTGTCCCTGCTCCCACGTCTTCCCTCCTCCCTCTCTCTCCCTCTCCCTCCTTTTCTCTCTCTCTCTCCCTCTCTCTCTGCTTCTCACTCTCTCTCTCTCTCTCTCTCTCTCTCTCTCACACACACACACACACACACACACACACACACACCCCTCTGCATAAACACCCCAGCTCCTCGGGGCTTTGCCTCTCGGGGTCAGGCGCCCTCTCCCCAGGGGGACCTCTGGGCTCTGCCTGCCCAGGGGAGGCCCCGCCTCAGGCCCTCTCGGTGGGAAGAGCAGAAAGAGCCGCCGCCTCTCCCCCACCCGCCCCCACGTTTCATCCTCCAGGAAAAACGAGGCATCTGCAATGCAAATCCCGTGTTGATGTAGCTCACTCTGTATTCCGCCCAGGTTTATCCGAGTGAATTATGCAAATCTTTGATGGAAAAATATTCCTGCGCACATCCTTGGGAGTGTAAAACCTTAGTCAATAATTCATACCCGGATGTCTGTGACTGCAGGCTTTTTCTTCATTATAACTCGCACCTCGTTATTTGTCTTTCGCGTTTTATTGTCTGTCCTGGTGTAACGCCGTGCATTATAAAGGGATCAGCTTCATCATTGGATGAGCCGGGCTGAGACGCTGGTGAGGGCCCGGGCCCTTTACACCCAGTCCCACAGGACAGAGGGCAGGGGAGAGGCGGTGGTGGCCACCCCGTGTGAGTTCAGGGACAGCAGGAGCCCAGTACCCCCCACACCAGCCTCGCCCACCGCCTGGCACCCCGGCCACACCACCAGGGCTCAGGGCTTCCCTGCTCCAAAGGCTTGGCGCTCAGGAGATGAGCCAGCAGTTTGCTGGGGCCGTTTCTGAGTGGGTCTCTGACACTGGAGGAGAAAGCGATCGGAGGACACTGGGGGTACAGAAGGGCCAGCCCCGAAGGGCCAGGGACTCGCGTCCGAGGGAGCCGGCTGTAGAGACAGCGCTGGGCTGGATGAGCCCTGTGCTCTCTGCAGACATGGGGCGGGGAGTGTCTGACTCTTTTTTATATTTTTTTCAATGATTTTAGAGAGGCAGGGAGAAGGAGAGAGAGACAGAAACATCAGTGATGAGAGAATTATGGAGCAGCTGCCTCCTGCCCACCCCACACTGGGGATGGAGCCCGCAACCCGGGCACGTGCCCTGACCGGGAATCGAACCGTGACCTCCTGGTTCATAGGTCGAAGCTCTGCCACTGAGCCACGCCGACCGGTGGGAGTGTCTGACTGGCCAGCACTCACAGCCCTCCCAGGCGGTGACCTTCAGCATGACTGCGGGCCCTCCCACAGGGTCCGCGGGGCCAGTGCTCTGAGAGCCAGTCTGCCGGGAAGGTGGTGAGGACGTGGGGGCCAGGCCTGCGGACACGTCGGGGCCTGAGCTCCGGAGGCTGCATCCTGCGCCTCGGGCGTCGCTCCAGCAGGTCCCATGCCCGGGCGCCGCTCCCCCCCAAGTCCCGCCTGTCAGCTGTGCCTGTTCCAGGGGGTGCGCACCCTCCTCCCAGGGGGTGCTCCCCCTGCCATCCGCTCTCACGCGGCCCTGAGACCCCAGGCCAGCGTGTGCGTTCCCTGTGCAGACACCTCAAATGCCATTACCATCACGTCACAGGACTGCTAGCGGAACCCACGCCAGACCCACCTGATAGGCAGTAATAAACACACATGTGAGTGTGCGCTAGCCTATTTCAAAACTGCTGCTGAGGGCTCAGTATTTCTCAGCCCCACTTCAGTATCGCTGGTCTCCTCGGTAATGGTGGGCGTGGTGTGCATTTTAAAACATTCTGAACCGGGCCCATGGAATGGAAGAAGCCCTGGTGAAGGGGGGGCGGGGGGGGGGGGGGAGGGACAGGCAGATGGGGCTCCCATAGCCCCCCGGGCCATGATCAGGCCTCTGCCTGGGGCGGAGGCTCCGTGGGGAGGGGCTTGCTGGTCCTGGCCTCGCCTCCCTCACCGGGCCTCCCTCCCGCGCCCTCTCCTCCCAGTCCCGGCCATGATCACCTCCCACCCCAACACCACCATCGCCATCAAGGGCCACGCCAAGGAGCTGAACTGCACGGCGCGGGGCGAGCGACCCATCATCATCCGCTGGGAGAAGGGGGACACGGTCATCGACCCCGACCGGGTGATGCGCTACGCCATCGCCACCAAGGACAGCGGCGACGAGGTGGTCTCCACGCTGAAGGTGAGCACCAGCAGGCTCAGGGGCCCCCTCTCAGGAAGTGGGGGGCCCCCAGCTGTGACCTCTGTGTCCAATGGAGGCAATAGAAAGTTTGGGAAGTCTCTCCCCTCGTCCCCAAAATTACCTCCCTTTTCCTAACTATTCCCTTCTCTGTCGGGGAACCTCGCCTTAGAGCCTCACTGTCTCCCTCCTCAGCCCCAGGCAGGGACTGGGCCACCTCAGCCCTGCCCCTCTCCAGGCCCTGCCTCCCCCGCCCTCCACGCTGTCCTGGGACTGTCTGGGAATAGGAGCCTTGGCAAAGGCCCAGAAGAAGAGGCATGCTGACCCCTCTGCAGTGAGCCTGCAGCAGACCAGCTCTAAGCCAGGCCACTCCCTCCCCCCCCCTCCCCCTGCCTCTGCTGCCCCTCCCCCAACCCCAGCTCAAGCCCGCGGACCGTGGGGACTCGGTGTTCTTCAGCTGCCACGCCATCAACTCGTACGGGGAGGACCGGGGCCTGATCCAGCTCACCGTGCAAGGTAGCTCTTCCCCACACCCCTCCCTGCCCTTCCCAGGACCCGGTGCCTCTGCTGACTCCACTTCAAGAGCAGGGGCAATGCCACCCCACAGGGCGATGGAGCAGGGGCAGTGCCCACCCCCACAGGGCGATGGAGCAGGGGCAGTGCCCACCCACAGGGCGATGGAGCAGGGGCAGTGCCCACCCACACGGCAGTGGAGCAGGGGCAGTGCCCACCCCCAGAGCGGTGGAGCAGGGGCAGTGCCCACCCACAGGGCAATGGAGCAGGGGCAGTGCCCACCCCCAGGATGATGTAGCAGGGGCAGTGCCTACCCCCAGGGTGATGGAGGGTGACAGAAAATGGCCCTAGGAGGCCTCGCCCCTCCCTCCTGCCCTGTGGGCTAAGGGCTCCCAGTGCACGTCCAGCACAAGGTCTGCAGAAGGGCGGCACAGGGGGCTGCGGGAAGGGAGTCAGGTGGAAACGGCTGGGAATTCTGCATGGGGGACACACAGGCCATCAGCTCTGAGGAGTTCCTACAGAGGGGCTGCCCCTCCCAGGACAGGACGTGGGGATCCCCTGCTGAACCGTGAGCCAGGCCTCTCCCTGGCTCCCTGGCCCGCACTCCAGGGTCCCGGGGCCCCCGGGTAAACCACAGGGGACTCTAACCCCCAGGTCAGCAGAGCCAGGCAGCTCTCTGCTGCCATCCTCACTCTGTCCCCCTCCCCCCGCCACGCCCAGAGCCGCCCGACCCCCCAGAGCTGGAGATCCGGGAGGTGAAGGCCCGGAGCATGAACCTGCGCTGGACCCAGCGGTTCGATGGAAACAGCATCATCACGGGCTTCGACATCGAGTACAAGAACAAGTCAGGTACACGGTGCTGAGCTGCCAGGGCCCTGCTGCTGCCTGCCGGCCCCCGGGACACGCCTGCCCAGGACCGTCCTCTAGGCGGGCACGTTGGCACACACAGTGCACAGCCTCTGTGGCCTCCAGGGGAGGGAGACTGGTGGGACTGGGAACCCAGGGAGCAGACGGAGGGCCACAGCCGATGGGGAGGGGTCCCAGCTCCTCCTCCCCAGTGCTGCCCCCGGAAGCCCAGGGTGGTCCGATTTAAAGCAACTCCAAGGCCCTGGGGGGGCTGTGGGTCAGCGCCATGGCGGCCGACTGGTCATCCGGGCTGGGGGCTGTCTGTGGGTCAGAGACACACAGCTGGCGGGTCACCTCCATCTGGTTTGGGACATGCGGTGACTGGGAGGGAGTCAGACGGCTGTTCCTTGATGAGAATAGGTTGGGTCGTTGGTGGGCCCTCCAAGGGCCCTCCCCCCTAAGGCGCAGCCAGCTCCTGCGAGGCTGCCCCACCACTCTGACCCTGTGCGCAGATGGGCGGAGTGGACAGTGGCCCTGTGTCTCTGGGGAACAGGCGGGGGGGGGGGGGGACACGAGCATGGTCGGGGACAGAGGGTCCCAGAGGGACCAGAGGCCTAGAACGTGAACCACGCCAGAGATGTGGTGCAGGTGTTGATGCTCACATCTGGATGGCTCTCTCAGGGTGGCACGTGATGAAGGGCAACAGAGTGGGGCAGGGGGCGGGGGATGGGGTCGGACCTGTGAGGTGAGGCCCCTGGGTGGGAGGAAAACAGCTTCTCATTCCGGACCCTCTGTGCCTTTGGGATTTGCTCCGCAGCTGGTACGCTTCTCAAATCATTTAAAAAACAGCAGCCTGGGCCCTCAACCCTCCCCACTTCCTTCCCTGCCAGGCCGCCTCATCCTGGGGGTCTTAGTCCAGGTCCAAGATTTCATTTCCCCAAAGCTTTCCAGCCCCTCCTGCCTTCCTTCGCACAGAGCGCACTCCTGGGCTGCCCCAGTCCTGGCCCTGCTGTCCTCCCACCCAGCACAGCGCCCCCGGCAGGTGCTCCGCGTGGCTGTGGGGGAGGGGGAGGGAAAAGGAGGCGCAGCTCTGAGCTGGGGGTTTCATGTGGGGCAGCCCTCTGCCCAGGGCACTGGGGCCGTGGTTGGTGCTGTTTCCACAAAGAGAAGCTTAGGGTCTTGCTGGGGAGAAAGCCAGGTGGCAGCCTGCACCCCGAGTTCGCCTGCATGCAGGAGGGGTGCAGAGAGGCATCTCATCCTGCAGAGGCCGCTGGGCTGGGGCTGGGAGATGGAGAGGGAGGGCAGGGCCTGCACACCATGTGGGGAGCGGCCTGCCAGCTGTGGGGTCGAGGGTCGCAGAGCCACTTCCTGGGCAAGAAGGCCCATCGTGCTCCGGCTGAGCCTGTCCTTCGTTGGGGGGGTCAGTGAGAGCCTGGCACCAGCAGGGATCCAGGGGGTGGGGGGAGGCTGGAGCAGCAGGTGCCCTGGAAGGGAGGGAGTGGGAGGGGGGCGCAGGCTGCTTCCCTGGGCAGGAGAGGAGCAGCAGGGCCTCTGCGGAGACATGGGGTGGGGGCCACGGTGCCCCCTCCTCCTCAGGACTCTGAGGCCCAGAGGCCAGGCAGGAAGGGATGGCTGTGCCCGAGGTCCACGTCTCGGTGTGGTTCTGCACACTGACCCAGCCACCCTGTCTGCCCTCACAGCTGGTGGACAGTGGGTGCCAGGGCTGGTGCTCCCTCCCCCCACCCCGCTGCTCTGTGTACCTGCCTCCCTGCCATCTCCCATGCTGCCTGTTCCCCACCCGCCACTCTGTAACGTGGGAGACCTTTCCTGCGGCAGCACAAAGTGAGAACACCACTCTGGGCAGCAGCACAGGAGGGGCGGGAAGACTCCCTCCCAGGCTGTGCACAGCCTCCCGCCCTCGCTCCCTATAGCATGAGGACTTGCCATGCCCATCCCAGAGCGGGGGCGCCGGGAGGGGGGTCGAGTGGAGGGGAGGTCATGAAAGCAACCTCAGACTCTCCCTCCCACGGGGCTTTGCACCTCTGGAGAAATACAGCACCTACCCAGTCCCCAGCCTCAGTGGGACTCTCCGGACCATCCCGCACCCACAGCCTCTGTCCCTCTTTAGGAGAGGGATGCGGGAGAGTCACAGGTGACCCCTGGAGTTCGGCCGGCAGCCCGGCGAGCTCCTCGGGGGCAGAGAGCTCTGAGAGCTGCAGAGCCTCGCACGGCTGTGGACCCTTAGAGAGGCGGCCCCTCCCCTTCTGAGTCACAGGCCCCAGCCACAGCCCTGTGGGACCTGCAGGCTGGGAGGCCTGTGCCTGTCAGTCAGCAGCACACTGAGTGCCTTCACCTCTCATAGGTCATGTGACAGCCTTGGGGTAGGAAAGAAAAAGAACTCGCAGACACAGTGCCGCCCTGGGAGCATGCAGTGCAGCTGGCGTGAAGACATACACTGCACACACATGCGCACACGTGCTTCCCGAGCACTGCGCCACGCAATCCCACATCACACATCACAAACTCTCACATGGAACCTGAGAAGGTCTCCTAGGGAACAGATGGGTGACAAGAGTGAGGGGAGGGGGGGATGTGTGTGTGTATGTGTGTGTGTGTGTGTGTATACATAGACCTTCCTGCGTGTGAACAGTGGAACAAGGACCACCATCAGAGCAGGACAGGCTGACCAAGGTCAGAGCCGGGTGACCTTCAGCAGCTACCCAATGTCCGAGTCATCTCTCTGTCCATCAGGCAGACAGCAGCATGCACTCCCTTGGGCCGTGAGGATAAGCAGGTGTGGAAGTGCCTGGCATGGAGCCTCCATGGCCCCCAGCCTGTGCCTCTCCTCTCCCTTCCCCTGTCCCGACCCTTCTTTGCCCCACCTGGGCCTTGGCCAGGTTCTCTGCCTGGCCCTCATGCTAACCCCCCCTGGGAGACCGGGAGACTCCCACGCCTGCCCTCCGAAGCCGCCCGCACACGCCGTCCTCCGGGCCAGGACAGCTGAGGGAGGGATGCCACACGAGTGCTGGCTGATAAGCAGCAGCGTCCACACACATCTACCGGTGGCACTGTGCAAGTTAAAGATGCAGGCGCCACATTTGCCCTGTTCCCTTTGCAAGCAGCCGGCGGGTTCCCCGAGGACAGCCCCACGCCCAGCAGGCAGCCCCGTGGCACCGGCCGTTGGCCACACAGCGGGGCCGGCCTGTGTGATGTGTCATCCGTGTGAGCTAGAGTGTGGCTGGGAGAGGGAGGTCTGGGTGGCTGTGAGCAGCTGAGGCCCAGGGACCTCCCCTGGGGGCTGGGAGAGATGGCCGTGGGCTCAGAACACGAGCAGGCAGGCGATCAGAGATACAGAATGGACGTGTTTCCCAAGCGCAGGCCGCTCGATGCTCCAGATGTGGCTTTTGTCGGGACGCTCCTCCACAGCGACTCCTGCCAAACCAGAGGCGCCGTGCCCTGCCAGGCAGCAGCCCACAGAGCAGGCAGCACTGGCACTCCCCAGCCACTGCCTTATTGCTTCAGGGAGAATATTTTGCATCCTAAACCCTTTGATGAAGAGAGGGAAGAGGCCCTTAATGAAATATGTTAATCGGGGTGAGCCCGCTCGAATGAAAGGGAATAGTAAAAGAGACAGAACTCACCGAGGCCCACAGCGCCCAGAGATAGCGGAGGACGGGGAGGAGAGCAGCCCTGGTTCCAGCTGCTCGGGGTTAGAGAGCTGGCAGTGATCGCGCGGTTGGAAAATTGGCCCGAGGCCGCCAGAGTTGACTCGATGCATTAGCCTGGAAGGATGTGGAGAGAGAGCTGTTTTGTGCCAACATCAAAGATGATTTGGGAACACAAGGTCAACTCCACCTGCAAAGGACTGGCAACAGCAGAAAAAATGGGGGCCACTCTCTGGACTTATCCCCCCCTCCCCCCGCAACCTTCCTATGATTGGCAGTTGAGCCAGGCAAGGGCGGGAAAAGCAGGGTGTTTACTGTGACTACAAATGCAGAGAAAGCCCAAGCCAAAGTAAAGGCTGAAAAGGGGGCTCTGACCAAAACCAGCAACGGCTTAAGTGCCCACACCTGCCAGGCTGGCCGGTGTGCTAAGTGTTAGGCGTGACTCTTCAGGGAGCTCAGCGTCCCTTGGGCTCTCAGTAGACCCTCCAAAGACCGGCCAGGAAAAGGGCTGTGTGCTGGGGGCGTGCAGAGCAGAGCGATGAAGATGAAGATGAAAATGAAGATGAAACGCGGGAGCCAAGCCGGATGTTGCAGGGCCAGGGTCATGAGAAAAATATTGACTGGTGCTTCCAGGCCAGATGGTGGCATAGGTAAAGGCAGGGATCAGAACCTCCTGCAACCACATCAAAAATGCAACTAAGCTACAGACCCACCATCATTCATAACCACCTGCAATCTAGCTGAACAGAAGTACTAAAACTAAGGATAGGAAGAAGAAGCCACATTGAGACGGGTAGGGGGCTGGTCCCACACCCACAAGTGACGGTTAAAAATAGGAAGAATATCTCAGCTGCAGAGGTCACTCTGAGGACCCAGGGTCCCAGGCCAACACCAGAACCCCAACCCATGGTTCCAGAACTGGGAAGAGAAGTCCCCATGACTTCTGGCTGTAAAAACCAGTGGGAATTGTGCCTGAGTGGAACAGAGGATGCTGATGTCCAGGCAGTTCCTCTTAAAGGGCTCAGGCACAGACTTATTCTGACTGACTCCCTCTGAGCTCCAGCGCTGAAGCAGGACTTTGAAAGGCACCAGGGACACAGGAAAGAGCTGAAGTGTCTGGCATCAGGGCGAGAGCTGGAGGGGCAGCTTTCTCCCAGACAAGGGTGCTGGAAGAGGCCAGTGTTCCTTTTCTGAGTCTGCCTCCCACAGAGCCAGCAGGTGGTACCATATCTGAGTCACCATCAACCTGGCTAACACTGTTCACCTGCCCTGGTGATTCTCAGAGGCCCCACCCACCCAATATGCAGGCCCACCCAAGCCCTTCTCAGTGGCTTTTCCGTACGAACAGCCTATCTTGGCTCATGCTGCTGTGTTCCTAAATCTCTCAAACACCAGCATATGGCTTCTGTGTGCCCTGTACTTGCCAAGGGACCCAGGCTCCACACTAGTGGCAGCAGGCCTTGGCTCACAGTTTGGCCTCTCCTGGGTACATCAAAGTCCAGCACAAGTAACAGCCATCTGCAGATCTCTCCTGCCAGGTTGCCCCAGACAGGGCACAGACAGTGACTGACCTTTGTCTGCACCTCCCAAGAGGCCCCAGAGCCAGTGCACCCATCGGACATCTTCAGACCATGCTGAAGCACCACCAACCACCTCCCCAAGGGACACTCTCAAGGGGTGGACTCAGGAAGCACCTGAGCCCCAAACTGAAGTGAGTTCTCCTCCCACAGGGTTGTCCCCTGCACTGCTGATCCCCCACAGTGGTCACTGCTCATCCTTGAAGCCAATCAGTCTTGGGATAAATCCCTCCCATTAATGTGCTAACAGCAATCAAGGCTCAACCACATCAGCAGGGTGCACAGAGCCCACAAGGGTGCACCTGAAGCACCCATGTGACCAGGGAGGCTGTGCCATTGGCCACACAGAACACCTACTACACAAGGCCACTCTGCCAAGCCCAGGAGAGACAGCAGCTCTACCTAATACACAGGAACAAGCACAGAGAGGCTCAAAATGAGGAGACAAAGACTCATGTCCCAAATGAAAGAACAGAAAAAGAATTGAACAAAATGGAAATTAGCAATCTACCAGATGCAGAGTTCAAAGCACTGGTTATAAGGATGCTCAGTGAACTTAGGGGAAGAGTGGAGGAGCTTAGTGATAACTTTAACAAACAGAAGGAAAGATAAAAATGGAGATAGAAAACATTAAGAAGAACCTGTCAGAAATGAAAAATATACATTAACTAAAATGAAGAATATGTTACAGGGAATCAACAGCAGAGTAGATGAAGCAATATGGCAGACAAGGAAGCAGAAAACACCCAATCAGAACAGCAAAAAGAAAATTTTTTTTTTTTAATGTTAATAGTGAATGAAAAAAATCAATAGTGTAAGGAGCTCTTGGGACAACATTCACATTCACATAGGGTGTGTCAGAAGGTGAAAACAAGAAACTGAAAACCTAAAAATAATACTGGAAAACTTTACTAACCTTGTGAAGTCCAGGAAGCACAGAGATTCTGAAACAAGATGAACCTAAAGAGGTCCACACCAAGACACATCATAATTAAAATGCAAAAGCTTAAAGACAACAAGAGAATCTTAAAAGCAGCAAGGGAGCACCCACAAGACTGCCAGCTGATTGCTCAACAGAAACATTTCAAACCGGAAGGGATTTGTGTGAAATGTCCAAAGTGGTGAAAAGCAAGGACCTACAACCAAGATTATTTAACCCAGCAAGGCTATCACTTAAAATTGAAGGAAAAATAAAGAGCTTCCCAGACAAGAATAGAATCAATAACATTGTAATAACTATATATATATATATGGTATCAAATGGGTACTAGATTTATCAGGTGATCATTTCACAAGTTATAAATGTCTAATTATGGGGTTGTACACCTGAAACTAATATAATATTGTAGGCCAACTATAATTTTAAAATGAAAAAATATAGTTTTAAAAAGAAATATTGTATTTATCCTAAGGATAAGGAAAATGTATTGAAGAGTTCTATGCAAGAGGGTGATAGTAGCAGATTTGTTTTTGGAAAACCATTTTCAATGCCAAGATAGAGTGCGTGGCCTGTAAGAGGTGCCAATCATCCTTGTAGAGTGATGATGGCTAAAGTGAGGAGAACAGGTTTGGGGGGGTGATGGGGCACACAGTGGGTTCAGGGAGGCTAGCTAGTTGAGATGTCATTTCCCTGGTCCAAGTGAGAGGTGACAGTGGGATAGGGATGGAGATGGAAAGAAGTGGCAAGATCCAAGAGCTACGTGGGACACAAAAGCTATAGGACTTGATAGACAGAGGGAGAAAGAGAAGCATCTAGAATAATACCTAAGACCTAGCTGGTTTGACTCAGTGGACAGAGCATCGGCCTGTGGACTGAAGGGTCCCAGGTTCAATTTTGGTCAGAGTACATGCCCAGGTTGCAGGCATGTGACCCCCAGTAGGGGGCATGCAAGAGGCAGCCAATCAATGATTCTTTCTCATCATTAATGTTTCTTTCTCTTTCTCCCTCTCCCTGCCTCTCTGAAATCAATAAAACTATGTTTAAAAAAATTTTAAAAAAGAATAACACTTAAGTTTCTGGCACAACATGAGTCAGAGAATCCAGGAGGGGGTGGGTTTGCAGGGTGTATAGTAAGACTTCTGTCTTGGACATGTTGAGTGTGAGCTATAGGGTCTGGAGTCAAAGGGGAGATCTGGGCTGGGTGAAATCTGTGAGTTAGCTGTGTCTGGGTAAGCATGGGATCATGGGTAAGTAAAGCATATGGAGTGAGAGAAAGCGGGTACAGGGTGGAGCCTGTCAGAACTAACCATTCATAATTGGGAGTGGAGGGAGATGCACAAAGCAGACAGCAAAGAAATGGCCCAAGAAAGGAGAGAAAAGCCAGACGGTGTCTCCCTGGGGAACCCAAGGGACCAGGTGGAGGGGCACACACCTGGGAGGCCAGTGGTAACCGGCCGGCGCCTGAGGACCCCTTGCTGTGGATCTGTGGTGTTCGTGTCCATGAATGGTGAGGAGTGAATGGTGACTGTTTACATTGCCGCGTGCACACCTGGCACATTGCAAGGGCTGACAAATGTCAGCACCTTGTTTCCCTGGTCCCGTTGTGTCCAAACACATGGTGTGGGTCCTGCTCTGCCTACACTCTTCGAACATGCATAAACTGACTCACGGTCCGCTCCCCAGCACAGACACCGCAGATCAAGTCAGAGGTGTGAGCTGGCACCAGCTCCCAGGTGCCACCGAGAGGAGCGAGCACCTGCCTCCGTGTCGCGGGCCCCTCCCTCCCAAACCAAGAGGAGCCCACAGCAGGTCACAGCCTGATTACGTGCAATCAGGCTTAACCTGCGAGCCACAGAGGCCTCTCCTGCTGGGGGAGGGGAGGCTGAAAGATAAGGACAGAATGAGTCTGAGCATCCACAGCCTGACACGTGTGGCTTTTTGGCTCATGAAACCAAAGGATTCAATGCAAAGCTGCGGACGGGGCACTGGGTGATGCCCTCAGTGCTGAGCTGCGCAGCGGAGAGTGGGGTTTGGAAAACATGAAGGCCTCAGTGAACCGGAATCTGGAAGAACAGCTTCTTCTGTGAACACTCCCCTGACTTAGCAGGTGTTCACTCAAAACCTCCAAAACGCGTTCTAGGATGTGCTGGTCTCTTTTCTGGTGTAGGGGGTAAGCTGTGTGAATACGATGTAATCTTTTCTACTGAGGATTTTCAGGAGCCTCTGCTGTGGCTTTAAAAGGCCTGGAAACTAGACTGGGGAGACGCTCCCATCTGCTTGCTCTCTTGCACTCTGCCTCCTGTGTTTTTCAAAGCGAAGTAGCAATGAAGGAATCTGGTTATGAATCCCAGGTTGGGGTCCTCACTTGGGCATCGCTGTACCTGCAGCTCCTTCCCACTTCTCCATGGAACCCCCGGGGGGGTGCACAGCAAACACACATTGAAGGAATGCTTGCAGCCCAGCATGGCTCAGGGGTTGGGCATTGACATATGAGCCAGGTCACAGTTTGAGTCAGGGCACATGCTGGGAATCTAGGCTCCGACCCCGGTAGGCGGCATGCAGGAGGCAGGCAGTCAGTGCTTCTCTCTCATCCTTGATGTTTCTCTCTCTCTCCCCCTCTCCCTTCCTCTCTGAAATCAATAAAAAGATATTTTTTAAAAAAAGATGACTGCCTTCCTCTTGAGACGCGGGTACACTGTCCCTGCGCCCTGGCTGTCGCCTGGTATTTTTCTCGCGCCATAGTTTTGCTGAATGCTTGCCCTGGCACGGGCTGCTGGTGTCCCAGGTAAATCTGGGTAATGCCAATCCTCTTGCTGGCCTGACCCTAAAGACTCAGGGGCCATTCTCCTGCTGGGGAGAAAGAGGTGAGGTTGGACTGGTACCCTGGCACTAGGCTGTCCCCTGTCAAACCAGGTCACACCCAACACCACCCCACAGAGTGCACACGGGAGTAAGTTCGCAGGCACGCTGAGAGGGCCGGGGTGCGTGGCTCCCCCTTGGAGGGGGACTATGGCGATGGGGTGCTCCCAGATCAGACAGGCTGCTGTGCGCTGTGAGAGATGAGTAAGAAGGTCCCCCCCAGCCAGGCCTTGGAGACAGGCAGCAGACGGTGGTCCTGAGAGGCCCTCCTTGTCGGACCCTGTCTGAGTCTGAGTCGGGAAGCCAGCCCAGGGCCGAGGAGAGTTGGGTTTCGACCTCCATCCGTGCATTGCTCCGCGCATGCTCAGGCGCTCCTGGGTCTCTCTGGCCTCATGGAGCAGACCCTTCCCTCTCCGGAAAGCAGTCTCTGGGAGCCGGGCCCCTGGGCACCTCACTGGAGACTGGGTGTGTTGATGCTTGAGGCTGGGAGGGGCTCTGGGTCTGCCCGGCCATGGTTGGAAATGGAGTGTCCTCTCCACAGACTCCTGGGACTTCAAGCAGTCCACACGCAACATCTCCCCCACCATCAACCAGGCCAACATCGTGGACCTGCACCCGGCCTCCGTGTACAGCATCCGCATGTACTCCTTCAACAAGATCGGCCGCAGCGAGCCCAGCAAGGGGCTCACCGTCAGCACCGAGGAGGCCGGTGAGCCCTCCCCTGCCCCGTGCCTGGTCTTGGGGTCAGGGCCTCCCGGGCCCACACCCACCCTGTCCACGGGCAGCGGGCTGGCAGTTAGAAGAGGGAAGAGGTATTTGTTCACGTCCCCTGCCCCCCCCCCTCCTGCCCCATTCATCTGCTTGGCCTGTTCCAGATGGGATGCTCCGAGCTGGTCCATGGTTCTGCCCTGTGCCCAGCCCCAGCCCCAGCTGTACGGGAAGGACAGGTGTGCAAAGGATGGGGTACCAGTGCCCTGAATTATTTTCCATGACCTTTGTCATGAGGTTTTCCTGAAATTTTAAACAAGATCTCTGTTGTTATATATTCTCTCTAGATGGAGATAAAGATAGAGATAGAGATAGAGATAGAGATAGAGATAGAGATAGAGATAGAGATAGAGATAGAGATAGAGAGATAGAGATAGAGAGAGATAGAGAGAGATGGAGATGGAGATGGAGATGGAGATGGAGATAGAGATAGGTAAGATATAGGTGAAATAGATATATAGAGAGATGAAAGATAGAGATAGCTATAGAGATAGAGATAGAGATAGAGATAGAGAGAGAGATAGAGAGAGAGATAGAGAGAGATGGAGATGGAGATAGAGATAGGTAAGATATAGGTGAAATAGATATATAGAGAGATGAAAGACAGAGATAGCTATAGAGATAGAGATAGAGATAGAGAGAGAGATAGAGAGAGAGAGAGAGAGAGAGAGAGATATGGAGATGGAGATGGAGATGGAGATAGAGATAGGTAAGATATAGGTGAAATAGATATATAGAGAGATGAAAGATAGAGATAGCTATAGAGATAGAGAGAGAGAGAGAGAGAGAGAGAGAGAGAGATGGAGATGGAGATGGAGATAGGTAAGATATAGGTGAAATAGATATATAGAGAGATGAAAGATAGAGATAGCTATAGAGAGAGATGAAAGAGATAGAGGTGATAGAAATAGAGAGAGAGAAATATAGATATAGACGCTATAGATATGTTCAGTTTTGCCGATAATAGTAAGGTAAAAACTAAGATAGCCAACACACGCATCACCGATACCAGCACGCAGAGGTTCTCCCCATGCCCCTTCCCAGCCATAACTCCTCCCTCCTGCTGAGTAGCCAGTGTCTTCACGTCCTTGCTTTCTTTCCTGTGCTTCACCACAATGTCTGCACACACACACTGTATAGTTTAGTTCTGCCTGCTTTCCAATAGCAGGTGTTCATGAAGTCCTGGTTTATATGTTCTTTTTCCTTCCTTGTTTTATCAAAACTGTGCATGAGCTTCCTGTTTAGTGCTGCCATAGCATGCGTGCTTTTCAGCGCTGGGTGGCATCCCCTGCCCTGCAGGACACCTGCAGCTTACAGCTGGAGAGTGAGCACTTGGGTACAATTCGTGCATTTCTCTAGGGGACACGAGCAGTTGTAGAACCAGAGAGTCATCAGACGTGCATACGAGTGTAAGAGTTCTTACCAGGACACACCTTGCCCACACTTTGTCCTATGAAACATGAGAAAAGTTGTGGAGAACGAGGAGGAAACACAAACCCCAGGATCTTTTCTGGGGGACTCGCAGGCAGATCCTCTGACAAGAGCAGAGGAGACAGCTCAGGGGACAGCAATGGGAACCCAGGACTCTTCCTCGGAGACTTGACCCGTAACATTGCTCTTCTTCCTCCCCACCAGCCCCTGATGGGCCCCCCGTGGACGTCACCCTGCAGCCAGTGACCTCACAGAGCATCCAGGTGACCTGGAAGGTAAGTGGGGTTGGAGGCATCTCCCTGGAATGCCTCCCGGAGGGACACCCAGCAGGCTGGCTGGCTGTGGTCTCTGGCCATGCCCAGGCCGGCTGTTTGTTTGCTTGTTTGTTTGTTTGCTTTGCTTTGCTTTGTTAATCCTCACCTAAGGATATTTTTCCATTGATTTAAAAAAAAAAAAAGAGAAGAAAGTAGAGGAAGAGACAGAGAGAAGCATTGATGTGTGAGAGACACATCGATCGGCTGCCTTCTGCATGCACCCTGACCAAACCAGGGAACCCACAACCGAGATACCAGAATCCAACCTGGGACCCTTCAGTCCACAGGCCAACACTCTACCCACTGAGCCACACCGGCTGGGGCTTACCCATGCCTGTTTACTGGTAAGGCCAGGGACTGGGAGGAAGAGAGAGAGGATACAGGAACGAGTCCCCCACCAGTCCACATCTCCTTCTCCACCCCTCTCTCAATGGAGGCTGTGCGTGGGCGGCATGAAGAACGTGGCAGTGCCATGTGGGGAGATGGCTTTCCATCACACTGGCCTGTCCTCCACACCCACATGTAAAAAGTCGGGAGTTGGGTTTCATTTTGTGAACGCTCTGGAGTGGGGTGGCTGTGAGGATCGGCTTGGACGATGGGCGATGGCAGGACAGAGCCTTCCCTCTCTCGCCCTGTGATCGGAGCTGGGCGGCAGGTTGACGCCATCCCCTGTCTTCTCACAGTGAGGCCTGGGACAGGGGCCTGGTCCTGCCAGGCCTCAGTTTCCTCTGCTGGAAACAGGATGGAAATACTGCCCTCCTTACCCTGGGGGCAGGAGAGCTGTAGAGAACAGGTCCGCATGTGCTGCAGCCACTTCTGAGGGAGAGAGCGCTATAAAATCTGGTGCATGTCTGAAGGATCCATCGCTTAAGAACACCATCGAGGAGGCCCAGCAGCTGGCAGAGAAACAGATCAGAATCACCGTGTGCGGGACCAGGAAACGCTTCTCTGGCAGCTCCGCCTCGGGCCATCCCTGCTCGGCTCCACAGGGCTGGCGGTGCGATGGCTTCTCGGGCACCCCATGTTCCAGCGCCCACGCGCCTCCTCACACGGACTCCGGGGCCTGTTTCTGTGGAGTAGAGGGGCAGAGGTTCTCTGTCTCGTCTGTCAGAGGGGCACAGAGACAGGCGCGGGACCTGTGCAGTCTGGAGGCCCGGTCCACTCTCCCCACTGCAATGTGTGCGTGGAGTGGGGGGCAGAGTGCTTCCTCGGCGCCCACCCCTACTCTGCTTCCTGGAGCCCCCCATCTCCACAGGGGGCTGGGCATTGCCTCATCTCCACCCGGGCCAAATGTTCAAGGTGGCTTTCTGACGCTAACTCCTAATGGGGAAAGCCCAGGTGCTTTAGTCTTGCTCCTGGGCCTTTTAAAACTGTGGGCTTGCCCGGCTGGTGTTGTTCAGTGGTTGGACATTGGCCTGTGAACCAAGAGGTCACTGTTCAATTCCCATCAGGGCACATGCTCGGGTTGAGGGCTCAATCCCCAGTAGGGGGCGTGCAGGAGGAAGCCGATCAATGACTCTCTCTCATCATTGATGTTTCTATCTCTCTCTCCCTCTCCCTTCCTCTCTGAAATCAATAACAATATCTTTCTTTTTAAAAATGGTAGACTTAAGAATGAGAGAGATTCAGAAGAGCCTAATGATGTTTTCCGCTCACGCATGTGCATACACACACACACACATACACACACACACACACACACACACACACACACACACACACACTGCAGCAGAGCCTGGTCCTTTCCCTCCCTAGAGAAATGATCAAGACAAACCTGGGGATTCCTGGAGACCAGCCCACCGTGTGGGTGACTGGAGGCCTGGTTCCCTCCAGATGCAGACCGGGCTCCAGGGCTTTCCCCAGAAACTGGGGGGCCGGAGTCTAATCCCCAAGTCTCCTCTGCCTCCTGGCTCTGGGCCCGCGTTCTGGGAGCACCCCGAGGAAGCCAGGAGGGGGGCAGGAATGAACAAGTAGGTAAAACACGGACACAGGACATTCGGCTACAGAGCTCTGACCTAGAGGTCGATAAAAATTTAGAATCAGATTTACTTCTCCAAAGTCCCTTAATGGAAAATAAAATTGATTAGAAAGTTCAAACTTCAGAAGGAGCCAGCCCATCAATAAATTTTGGGCTGACTTTTCAGGGGATTTTTTTTTTTACACCAAGAAATATATTACTGAAAAATAAAGATTCACTTGAAAGATAAGTCACTTCATTTTGACTCATTCCATGAGATGGATCACCACAGCTCTATGACATAAATTTGCAATCAGCCCTATTGACTTCTTAATGCCTCAGAGAAATATTGTTAAGATTGATTTAAATCCTGAGTGTGCCTGTTTGGGGGATGGGTGAGTGGGAGGACAGAGAGAGAGAGAAGGAGAGAGAAGGAGGCGGGCTGTAGCAGGTATGCCTGGCTCCTGTCAGGGCCTCTACCAGTCTGTTGGTGTGAATGAAGGGCGCATGGTGCTGTGTACAGGTGTATCGTGAACACACCTATTTCATGAGTTCAAAACAAGTATGTTAAATTTAAAACCTCATTTCGTTGAGTTAACAGTGAGCTTTAAAATGCAATTCATTTAAAACATTCGCTGAATTTTAAAGAACCATGAGGCTGTCTCACTAACTGGTTTTACTAAGTTGTTTTTGAGCGCGCTGCTTTTCGCACCATAGAACGCTGGGCTTCAAAACCCTGATTCAAGCTGTTTCTGTTCGCACCAGCGAGGGTGCTGCTGTGGGGAAATTAAGACATTGGGGGAGGGGGAAGGGGGGCTCGCAATCTGAATCTGTATCGTAACCTAATGTACATTCTCGATAGCCTATAATTAAGTCACTGCCCCTTTTCCACAATCTGGTCTTACAAGACCTGTTACCTAAATGTTCCCCTTTTACAGAGGCCTGAGCCATGAACAACACACAACCCTGAGGGGTTATCAGTGCTGGCGCCAGGCCAGGCCTTTAGGCGTGGTCTCTCGGCTCCCATCCCGACACACGGGGCTTTTTGCAAAGCCCTCCAAAGGTCCGGAAGTCCCATCCGTATTTGGGGACAAAGAAACCAAAGAGGATAAAGGAGAGCTTCCTGCACATTGGGGCTCAGGGTTTGGAGAGAAACAGGCACATGTGAAACATCTGGAAATAATGGGTGTTTCCTGTGTGCCCGGCGCCCGGGAGTTCTGGACACTGGCCGCAGCTGGTAGAGGGGAGTCCTCTCCTTCCATCAGTTCCTCTGTGGGTCTCAGTGCATCTGGCCGGCGGCAGGCGTGGATGCTTGTTTTGCAGGGTCTGGATGTGTGTTCATGGTCTGGAGACGAGGAGATGTATGAAAACCGTGTGTGTGTGTGTGTGTGTGTGTGTGTGTGTGTGTGTGTGTCAGGGCTCAAGCTTGGGGTGAGAGTACGTTTTCCACGCCCCAGACTGATGCCAGTGGGGTTTTCTCCATTTGGCTGGCTGCCTGGGGTCAGGCCTTCACTCCTGCCCACCACCCCCTCTAAGACACCCCACCCCGTGGCCTGGCCCATCTCCGTCCCTCCAATGGAGCTGGCCCCTGGCCAGGAGGCCGAGGGAAACTGCTGCTCCAAGAGGGGCTGGACTCACGTGAAAGTCAGGACTGTGTTCCCTTGTATGCTCTGTATACCATTTTATATGCATACAGATTCCCATGTTAGCCGTGTTTGTGTGTGTAGCTCAGCAGCACTAAGTATGCTCACCGTGCAGCCATCACCACAGTTCATGTGCAGACTTTCCCCCTCTTCCAAGCAGAGGCTCCGGCCCATCACAGTAACTCCCTGTCCGCCCACCCACTCCCCGCAGCCTCTATTCTACTCTGTCTGCCAATCGTCTGGTCTCAGCACCTCGCCGAAGTGCTTTCCCACAGACCTGCCTTTTGTGTCTGGCTCAGCTCACTCAGTGTAATATTTCCAACATCCATCCATGTTGCAGCGTGTATCGGCAGATCCTTCCCTCGGGCTGATATTCCAGGGTGCGGGTACCCCACACCCTTACCCGTCCACCTGCGATGGACACCGAGGCTGCTCCCAGCGTGGCTGTTGAGAATGTTGTCACTCTGAGCACGGGTTCAAGTCCCCGCTTCCCATCCCTCTGGGTACATACCCCGAAGTGGAATTGCCAGATCAATGGCAATTCTGTTTATCTGTTTGAGGAAGCACCAGGCTGCTTCCCACAGCGGCTGCACCATGTCACATTCCCATCACAGTGCACAAGGCTCTGACTTCTCTGCGTCCTCCCTAACGATTGTCATTTGCCAGCTTTTTAGAATAGCCAGCTGGTGAGTGTGGAGTGGAGTCTTCACACTCCTTCTTTTTATTCAGACTCATTGCTCACCTCCTTCTCCATCCAGTTCCCTTTTGTCTGCTGTTCCCTTTCTCCCAGGCCCCTGAGCCCATGCCCAACAATGTCCTCATTCATTCACTCACTCACTCATTCACCATTCATTCATTCAACAAATGTGTGTGGCACCATTCTGGACGCTGAGAGAACAGCAGGAGACAAAACAGACAACATCCCATCCTCCTGGCGCTTGCGTGCTAATTGGACACAGAGCCAAGCCCATCAGCACACTCTATAGAGGGTCAGGCGCTGTCATGCTGGCGCGGGGCTGGCACGGGGGAGAGGAGGTGGGTCCAGGAGGTCATGGGGTCAGATCCATGGGGTTGTGTAGCCCTTCCAAGGACTTCGCTCTCACTGAGTGGCATGGGTCCTTGGGAGGGTGGAGCGGAGGAGTGACAGGGTCTGGCGTGGCTTTAGGAGTATCCTCTCAGAGTGTCACTGTGTCTGTCTCCCTCCCCCACCCTGTCCTCGCAGGCGCCCAAGAAGGAGCTGCAGAACGGCGTGATCCGGGGCTACCAGATCGGTTACCGGGAGAACAGCCCAGGCAGCAACGGGCAGTACAGCATCGTGGAGATGAAGGCCACCGGGGACAGCGAGGTCTACACCCTGGACAACCTCAAGAAGTTTGCGCAGTACGGGGTGGTGGTCCAGGCCTTCAACAGGGCTGGCACAGGGCCCTCGTCCAGCGAGATCAATGCCACCACCCTGGAGGACGGTGAGGGCGCCGGCGGGCATAGAGCCAGGGCGCGGGGCCCTCCCCACTCCTGGCCCCTCCCCCACTCCCGGCCCCATCACGGCCTTGAGATCCACACAGGCTCCCAGATCCCTCCATCTCCTCATGCCCATTGGCTCCTTGAGAGCTGCTTGGTCAGTCCAGGCTTCTCAGTCCATTGGCTCTCGCTGCATCCCTGGCTGATGCTCAGCCCACTAGTCCTGTGGCCTGAGCCCCTTCTGCACACTGTCCCTCCGTGCCTCTCCTCCGAGTTCTCCTCCTCCCTTGTCTGGCCCTCATCCATCACCCACTCCCTCCTCCACGCCCTCTGGTTACCCTCTTGTACTGGAGCAAAGCTGGACCAGGACCAATTGGTGTGGAGGCAGGATGCGTGTCACCACTGTTCTCGTGCAGAATTTCCCTGTGCCCGAGACCACGCCAGCCTGCCTGACCAGACACTACGCGCCCGTCCACCCAGGTCCTCGCAGGGATCAGCCGGGCCAGGTGCCCCTGGCCTCATGGGGCACCCCCTTCCCTTGCTGTGGGGAATGGGGGGCTTGGGTTCCCAGCAGAGAGAGACCAGCATGGGCCATGGAGCCGTTTTCCAAACCAAGGAGGGGAGGGAAGAAAGTTGCCGGCAGCGTGTGCTCAGCAGTTTTTCATACTTAATTAAGGCCCTCGTTAGCCTGTCAGATCCCGATCGTTCCTGGCACTATTAGCGCTCCTCCTGGGGTATTCAAGGGCCCCTGCTCCAGCAGCAGTGTCTTTCCCATAATTATATTACCTTCATTTTGTTCAAACGGGCGATCTGTATTAGTTTATTACACTGGGTCCCTAATTACATGGTGCTTATATTTTTACACCTAAGTAATATGAAACAATAATCATTCTCAAAGAGGGTCGTTAGGATGATGTATTAGCGTTTAAATGCTCATAAAAATTAGAGTTGCCTCTTGTGGGGCAACAGGATCTAATTACCTTCCGTCAGCCCGCGCCTCCTTCCTCCCATGGAGAGCGGAGCGGACGGGCCTCCCTCTGCTCTCCGGCCGCTCGGAGGCCAGCGGGAACACCCTACGTCCTCCCTATGGGGGTGCCTCCCTCACCCCAGAAGGGCGAGCTGCACAGGCCAGTGTGGGAGTGGGTCTCAGGTTTGCTCGCCGGAAGCTCTCCCAGGGAGGGTCGAAGGCGGGCAGACACCCACATCAGCCTCAGAGTTTCTCCCTCAGTACCCAAGGCACGTGGGGCGTTCCCATGCAGAGTCAGGGACAGGCGCAATGTTCCGGGGGTCACAACAGCGTCTGTACAAACACCTTTCCCTCTCACCAGGACTGGTTGAAATCCTCCCCCTTCCATCCCTTCCTTCTGCTTAGCAGGAGGACACAGGGTCTCTAGGCCAAGCAGGCTCTCAGGGCGGCTGCTGAGAGTACCCTCAGCCGCCCTGCTGCCCACCCCGCTGCCCGCCCCACTGCCTGCTGCCCGCCCCACTGCCTGCCGCCCCCCCCCCACTGCATGTCCTCAGCCAGTGTCTCACTGGCTCAGGCGCCCTGGCCAGGTGGCACTGACCAACTGGCAGCCCTGAGGCAAGGCATCGTTGCAGATCCTTCCCAGGCCGGCGCGGAGCCTCGGCTGCCCGTCCAGCAGAGGTGGGCTCCCCGGGCTGCGGTGCCCACTGCTGAGGTCCAGGGGGCCCATGCCGGAGTTCCGTGCCTCCTTTCCCTGGCATTTACCCAGAGCCAGGGACATGGCCCCAAAGGCGCAGTGATCTCTGGTTACCAGGGAGGAGGCGTGGCTCACTTCCTGGCCCAGACTGGGCTCCACCAGTCAGAGGTCCCTCCCTCCCTCACTGACGCTCCTCAGGCCGGGCAGCCATGTGCTCTGCCTCCCTGACCAGCCCTCCGGTGCTCCCCTCGCCCCGCAGTGCCCAGCCAGCCCCCCGAGAACGTCCGCGCCTTGTCCATCACGTCCGACGTGGCTGTCATCTCCTGGTCGGAGCCCCCACGAAGCACTCTCAATGGCGTCCTCAAAGGCTACCGCGTCATCTTCTGGTCGCTGTACACTGACGGGGGTGAGTCTGCGGGCGCTGGCCGGGCTCCGGTGAGGGGGTGGGCTCTGCGCTCGTGCCCAGTGAGAGCGGAGCATCGTCCCCCGATGCCAAGGGGAGTGCAGCCCCCTCTCCCCCACGATGACCCAGGGCCACAGCCGGCACAGGGTCACCTTTGGGGGGCTGGGGGCCAGATTGTGGGGAGGAGACACCAGCGGCTCCTAGAGGTGATTTTGGGAATGACGGGAGGAGTGATGGCATATTTGCTTTTCTAACGTCACTATGAGGCCTCTGTGGTCCCAGCTGGGAACCGTTGGCTCACTCAGATGGGGCGATTGAAGAGAGTTTAATGAAGGCACTGCTTTCTGAGGGGGGATGCAAGAAGGGGGTACCCAAGAGTAGCACCAGCTGGAAGCCCTCCCCATCCGGGCTGAAAGGGCAAGAGGAGGAGGCGGGT
Source organism: Pipistrellus nathusii (assembly GCA_963693515.1). Classification (NCBI taxonomy): domain Eukaryota; kingdom Metazoa; phylum Chordata; class Mammalia; order Chiroptera; family Vespertilionidae; genus Pipistrellus; species Pipistrellus nathusii. Next base: position 2,607,750 of record OY882866.1, read on the forward strand.
CTCAGCACCTGCAGGGCCCCCTTGCCCGGGCAGTGAGCATGCATGTGCCAGGCGCTGGGCGGCAGCGGGACAGGGTTGGACAGGAGCCCGAGTGGGCCCGGGAAGGAAAACCAAGGCAGTGTCCAGCCCCTGGGCGCCTTCCTTCCCCTGGACGCACTGCTCCACACGGGCTTTGGGGCCCCACACCCACACACGGGTGGGCACAGACTGCTGGGAGCAGGAAGTCTGCATCGTGCCCCAGGAGACCAGCGTCCCTAACTCCGGGACTGCTCTATGGGGTCACAAAGGGCTGAAGCGAGTCTGCTCCCCGAATGCTGACCCTTCTGCCCCCGGCCCTGGTGCCTTGCTCCTTCCTGAGGGCCTGGGACACCTCACGGCCACTCTCGGGGCAGCTCCCTCCCCTTCCCCACCGGACTCTGCTCTGCCAGACAGCTCCAAGAGGAAGGTCTGCCCCCTGCCCCCTCCACTGGCCCCTCCCAAACTCAGGGGCCTGGAGCTCAGGGTTTGCTCCCAAGGTGTCCCCACTTCCTACGCTGTGAGATGGCCTCACGGCGGTGCCGAGTCAGGAAATGGGCAGCCCCTCGCTTTCCAGAACCTGCTTCTCCAGTGGAGGCTCAGGCTCCCAGCTCAGCCCTCAGGGGAGGGCCCGGACCTTGATCCCGAGGGCCACCTGGGCGCGTGCTGCGCTGCCACCTCCTGGTCCCCCTCTGGCCCCGTCCTGGAAGGCTGCCCTGGATCTGGCCTCCTGAGGAAGGAGGGTTCGGCTGCCAAGGCTCCCAGGTTCCCCGATCGGCCGGTTCTTTCGGGCGGGTGTCCTCGCCCTCTGCACCCTGCAGTGGCCGGGGGTGGTTTGCAGGCACTCGGCTTCCACAAGCCTCTCCTCAGCCAGTGTGTGGGCCTGTCTTCCCACAGCCCAGGGGGCTCTGCCCCTCCCAAGCCCTGGCCCTCCCAGGGGACCCGGGCCCTGAGCTCTCTTCAGAGGTCCCGAGCCCCCTGTCCCCAGTCACCCCCGGTGGCCACACTGCCTGGCGACATCGGAGAGCCGCGCAGGCACAGGGCAGCAGGAGGAATGGCTGCTGACTGCCCGCCTGCCTGGCTCCCCTCCGCCCCGCGCCGCCCGGTCCTTCAGCCAGAGAGGACCGGACAGCGGGCAGTGCCCTTGTGAGAGGGGGAGGGGAGCGCGTGAAGGGAGAGCTGAGTGCGTTCAGAGCGAGGTCGGCTGGGCTGAGGCCACCAGCACCCGCCCTTCCCCGGGGGCCGCGTGGGGAAAGACCGGAAAGCGCGGACCCAGCCCCGGGCGGGCGCCTAGAGGCAGAGGGCCCCAGAGCCACCCCTGAGGGGAAGCCGGAGCGGAGGCGGCGGGGGCGGGGCGGGCGCCGGCTGAGCGCGTGCAGAGCCGCGTTGTCGCTCGCTCGCTCGCAGAGTGGGGCGAGATGCAGAACATCACGACCACCCGGGAGCGCGTGGAGCTGCGGGGCCTGGAGAAGTTCACCAACTACAGCGTGCAGGTGCTGGCCTTCACGCAGGCGGGCGACGGCGTGCGCAGCGGCGCGCTGCACGTCCAGACCAAGGAGGACGGTGAGTGCCCTGCCCGCCCGCCGGCAGGCTCCCGGCGGCAGCTGCCAGCACCCTGAGCCGCCCCTGCCCGGCCCGCTGCCCGCCCCACTGTCCACCCCACTGCCTGCTGCCCACCCCACTGCCCGCCCCACTGCCCGCCCCACTGCCCACCCCACTGCCTGCTGCCCACCCCACTGCCCGCCCCACTGCCCGCCCCACTGCCCACCCCACTGCCTGCTGCCCACCCCACTGCCCGCCCCACTGCCCACCCCACTGCCTGCTGCCCACCCCACTGCCCGCCCCACTGCCCACCCCACTGCCTGCTGCCCACCCCACTGCCCACCCCACTGCCTGCTGCCCACCCCACTGCCCACCCTACTGCCCGCCTCACTGCCCGCCCCACTGCCCGCCCCACTGCCCACCCCACTGCCTGCTGCCCACCCCACTGCCCGCCCCACTGCCCACCCCACTGCCTGCTGCCCACCCCACTGCCCGCCCCACTGCCCACCCCACTGCCTGCTGCCCACCCCACTGCCCACCCCACTGCCTGCTGCCCACCCCACTGTCCACCCCACTGCCTGCTGCCCACCCCACTGCCCACCCCACCGCCCGCCCCACTGTCCACCCCACTGCCTGCTGCCCACCCCACTGACCGCCCCACTGTCCGCCCCACTGCCTGCTGCCCACCCCACTGCCCGCCCCACTGTCCACCCCACTGCCTGCTGCCCACCCCACTGCCCGCCCCACTGTCCGCCCCACTGCCTGCTGCCCACCCCACTGCCCGCCCCACCGCCCGCCCCACTGTCCGCCCCACTGCCTGCTGCCCACCCCACTGCCAGCCCCACTGCCCACCCCACTGCCCGCCTCACTGCCCACCCCACTGCCCGCCCCACTGCCCACCCCACTGCCTGCTGCCCACCCCACTGCCCACCCCACCGCCCGCCCCACTGTCCGCCCCACTGCCTGCTGCCCACCCCACTGCCCGCCCCACTGTCCACCCCACTGCCTGCTGCCCACCCCACTGACCGCCCCACTGACCGCCCCACTGCCTGCTGCCCACCCCACTGCCCGCCCCACTGTCCACCCCACTGCCTGCTGCCCACCCCACTGCCCGCACCACTGCCCGCCCCACTGTCCGCCCCACTGCCTGCTGCCCACCCCACTGCCCGCCCCACTGCCCGCCCCACTGTCCACCCCACTGCCTGCTGCCCACCCCACTGCCCGCACCACTGCCCGCCCCACTGTCCGCCCCACTGCCTGCTGCCCACCCCACTGCCCGCACCACTGCCCGCCCCACTGTCCGCCCCACTGCCTGCTGCCCACCCCACTGCCCGCCCCACTGCTCGCCCCACTGTCCGCCCCACTGCCTGCTGCCCACCCCACTGCCCGCCCCACTGCCTGCTGCCCACCCCACTGCCCGCACCACTGCCTGCTGCCCACCCCACTGTTCGCCCCACTGTCCACCCCACTGCCTGCTGCCCACCCCACTGCCCGCCCCACTGCCTGCTGCCCACCCCACTGCCCGCCCCACTGCCCACCCCACTGCCCGCCTCACTGCCCACCCCACTGCCTGCTGCCCACCCCACTGCCCGCCCCACTGCCCACCCCACTGCCTGCTGCCCACCCCACTGCCCACCCCACTGCCCACCCTACTGCCCGCCTCACTGCCCGCCCCACTGCCCACCCCACTGCCCACCCCACTGCCCGCCCCACTGACCGCCCCACTGACCGCCCCACTGCCCGCCTCACTGCCCACCCCACTGCCTGCTGCCCACCCCACTGCCCGCTCCACTGCCCACCTCACTGCCCAACACACTGCCTGTTGCCCACCCCACTGCCCGCCCCACTGCCCACCCTGAGCCCCCCACTGCCCGCCCCACTGCCTGCCCCACTGCCCGTTCCACTGCCCACCCACTGCCCTCCCTGCCAGCAGAGCCGTCCTCTCTCGGTCCCTGGGCGGCCGGGGCCCTGCTTCGGGAGAAGCCGCCCACAGCGTGGTGAGATGCTCCGACTCCTCAGGAAAGAGAGGAGCAGCCGCCCCCTCCCCAGCCCTAGGCCAGGGGCCAGCAGTGCTCCTCCTCCCTCGCCCCAGGGAGGGCCCTGCAACGCTCACCTGGTTCCCTGGACACAGAGGCTGGGCTGAGGGGAGCAGGAGCATCACCCACACACATGGGCGAGGGACTTGGTGGGCAGGTGGGCCTCTCGGGGAGGGACGGAGCGTGCCCACGGGCAGGGCGAGGCCCCGGGCAGCAGCGTCCCGGAGGGCAAGGGGCACTGCAAACCCTACAGAGGTGCATGCCCAGTCCTGTTACTTACTGGCAAGTCCCTCAACCGTGCCAAACCTCATGATAAAATGAGGATAAGTGATATGTTATCAAGTTGTAAGAAACAAGGGGGCTGTAAAATCCTCTCACATGTCAATGTGAGCACGTGGCAGTTGTGCTAAGGCTGCCACAGTGCTGACAAGGGGTGACTGTGGGCAGTAGGCCCAGGTGCCCCTGGGGAAGTGGTGTCCCCAGGGGGGCCGAGTCCCCAGGGAGGCACTGTCAGAGGAGGCCTCATCCAGAACGTGGTCATACCTTGGCATGCGGGTGCTGTGCAGCCATAGGTGAAACGTGATCTTCCCAGCAGCCCTATGGGATGGGCATTATTTCTTTTTTTTTTTTTTTAATTTTGTATTGATTTCAGAGAGAAAGGGAGAGAGAGATAGAATCACTGATGAGAGAGAATCATTGATTGGCTGCCTGCACATCCCCCACTGGGGATCGAGCCCACGACCCTCAGATCTTTAACTGAGGAAGAGTCTTGCTTAGTCCAGGTTTTAACTTTGGAGGAGTGTACAGCACTAATGACAGGACAGAGGCGGGAGGAATTAGTAGTGTCAGGGAGGCCTGTGAGAGCCTGTGGGCATCTGGCAGGTGTGCTGGGGCCGCAGCAGTGAGGAGGAGGAAGAGGAGGCCCACCTTAGAGAATGCAAGGGAGAATGGAAGGCCAGACGGGAAGCCTGGCACCTGGGCCAGCTTTCCCTGGTAGACATTTGCTAGATCTGGAGGCAGTTGCTGAGCATCTGAGCAGCACAAGAAAGACATGAATTGGAGGCCAGGGCCTGCCAGGCCGTGGAGGTCTGTCTGGTGAATGCCTTGCTTTGAGTTAAGACCATGCAGGACAGGATTAAAAGTGGCCAAAAGCAGACAACTCAGCTTCAAATCATTTCAGTCAAGAAAGTTAGAGTGAAGCAATCCTATGTTGCTATTGCCCCAAATTGCAGGTATCTGTCAGAGACAAACATGAATTCTCTCTTCAGGAAAATTACATCACCTGAGACCTCAAATTAGTTTTACAAACAATTATGCAAATACTGTGCCTGGCATACAATAAAAAAAAAAAAAGAAATACAATAAGAATATGTAAACAAAAGCCAGTAGGGAAAAAAATAGACAAAAGAAACAGACATACAGGATTCCAAACATAAGTGTGTTTTTTAATCAAATTTGGACTTCCAAATAATTGTTCTTAATAAGATTGAAATTTTAAGAGAACTGGAAACTCTCAAATGTAAAATCTAGAAACAAAAAGTATTAGTACCTGAAATAAAAAACAAAAACTCAATAGATGAGTTAAAATAAATGAGACACAGTTAAAGACATAACTAGTGAACTGGAAGATAGGTCAGAAGGAAATACCCTCAGATGAGGATTGACCAAATAAATAAATAAATAAATAATAAAAGTGAGAATTTGTTTGCAAAATATAGGAAAAAATAATGATGAGCAGGTGGGCAGACAATATGCCTACTCTATCCATGCTGCCCAGTTCCACTACATCATCCCACAGGCCAATTCCACCTCTGCACAGAAAGACAAAAATGAATGGAAAATAAAAGAGCAAGTAGGACACAGGGCAGCAATTTTCAAACTTGACTGTACATACAGATCACTCAGGGATCGTGTTAAAATTCAGATTCTGTGTTAGTAGGTAGAGGGTGAAACCTGAGATTTTGAATTTTTAACATGCTCCCAGGTGATGCTGTTGCTGACCCATGGAACACATTTGGAATATAAATGTCACAGAGGATGCAAGGAGATATCCCAAAGAAGAGGAGAAAGACAGTAGGGCAAAAGATAAAAAGTCTGAAAACTTTTCAAAGCTAATGAAAGATATCAAGCCACAAATGCAAGGTCTACAAATTCTACAGACAATAATGTAAAGAAATCCACATCGAGGCTCATCATAACAAAGCTGCTAAACAAAAAATACAAACAGAAAAATCTTAAAAGCAGGCAAAGGAAAAAAGACCAGTTACCTTCAAAGGGACAACAATTAGATTGTCATCTAACTTATCAGAAATAATGAAAGCCAAAAAACAATGCAATGGCATTTCATATTTAAAGTATGAAAGAAAAGTAGTAATCAACCTATGACTGTATACCATGCAAGAATATCTTTAAGATTAAAATGAAATAAAGAAATTTTCATTCAAAAACTGAGGGAATTTATCACCAACACATCTACCCTAGAAAAATACTAAAGAGCATTCTTTAGCTAGAATGAAAATGACGCTAGGCGGAAGCTTAATGATGCAATAAGGAAAGAAGAGCAATTAGAAGGTGACTGTATGGGTAAATATCAATTAATATTGACTATATAAATATGATGATGATGATGATGATGTTATCTTAGAGAGGATCTAAAATATATGCAGAATTGAAATGTGCAACAATGGCATATACATTGGGAGAGGGCGGCTGGAAGTTCTAAGTCCCATTGGCTGAGAAAAGTGCCAATTAATGAGATTAGACCTTGGTAAGTTAAAAATTCATGTTTTAATCTGTTCAGTAACCACTAAAAGTAATAAAATAAAAAAAGTTATATAATAGCCAAACTAATAGAGTAGGAGAAATAGAGTAATTTTAGGATACTCAATTCAGAAGAAGGCACAAAAGGAAAGAAAAACAAAATAAAATAAAAAAATATTTAGTAAGATAGAATATTTAAACTCAAATACATTAATAATTGCATTAACGATAAGTTGACTAAATTCTCCAATTAAAGTATAAACTCTGTCAAACTGGCTAGCAATGAAACAAAACCCAAATACATGCTATTTATAGAAGACATCTAAAACATAAAGGTATAGAACGTTCAACATGAAAGGTTTAAAAAAAATAAAAGGCATACGATGCAAAACTGTCTAAGAGAAAACTGGAATATTAATATCAGACATAGTAGGCCATAAGGCAAAAAGTTATCCCATATAATAAATGACCCGAATGACCACGGCCCCTCACCACGCCCAGCCGCCTCTCAGCAAGTGGTTAGGGGCAATCAGGCAGGCAGACAGAGTACTTAGGGGCAATCAGGCAGGCAGGCAGAGGGGTTAGGGGAAATCAGGCAGGCAGATGAGCAGTTAGGGCCAGCAGTGGGATCGGGCCTAAACCAGCAGTTGGACATGCCCTGAGAGGTCCTGGATTTTGAGAGGGTGCAGGCCGGTCTGAAAGACCTCTCCTCCTTCCCCCCCAGTGTATGAATTTTGAGCACCAGGCCTCTAGTCTGTATATATAAAAGGCTAAGTGTCCATCTGACTGGTAGATAAGATGCACACTGGTCACCAGGGGGCAGATGCTCAATACAGAGCTGCCGTGACATGCACTGGCCATTTAAAAATAAATGGCACCACGAACCTGGTGCCAACAAACCAACACTTGGCTTCCCCCAACTGGGACACAGGTCCTGCCACCACCCCAGAGCAACACCTCACCAAATATCAGCCAATGCTGCCAAGACCCCATGGTGCAAAATGCGGCCCACAGCCCAGCCCAGCCCAGCCTGGAAACGGTTATTGTGGGTGCTGGTTAATGACATCACATCGTAGCACCTGGCTTCCTCTTCCTAACAACAAGCCTCCTTGGAGTTTCTTCAGCCCAGGAACATGGCCTGCTTTATAGCCAAGTGCAAACATTTTACACTGTAACCAAATGTCTGTGAATCGTTTTCCTGAGCCTCATCTCATTTGATCCTCACACAAGTCCTGGAGTAGGTAGATAGGAGACTCAGTGGAATCCTATTTTCTTTTCATTAGCAGGAGATGGAGATTTAGAAAGTTTAGAAACTTGACTGAAAAGAAGTAAGAAACAGTGGACCTTGAAAATGACTTCAGGTTTTCTCACTGCACAGAATATAGTCAGACACTGCTGCAGTTAAATATTTTACCCTTTGTTCTCCCTGTGCGATCTACAATAATAATCTGCTTCATGTTAATATTTACTCTGACAATTACCTGAAGGAGAAGTTGAGGTGCTTCACTGGGCTGGAAAAGGTTTAGCTAAATCAGAAAGCAGTTCTAATTAAGCAAGTTCATTCAATATTATAAAAGACTAAATTGACTCGTGCATGTGCGATATATATAAAGCTCTCACTAGTGCCAATCGCACACCTGTGTTTTGATCTGTCATTGTTAATCGTGAATATGGTTGACATTTCTATTATACAGCAAAGGAGAATAGCAATATTAAAACATTTCTTCCAATTAATTTCCTTTCAATATGCACGAATCCATGCACCAGGACACTAGTTAGAAATAAAAAGGATAGTTCATTAGAATAAAAGATGCCATTTACATGCACATGAATGCGCACAGAGGACAGACTGTTGACTGTGCTGCTGGGTTGCCCTACTGGGAAGGAGACAAAAGCTCCAGACTGTGCTGAACCCCAGTTCCAGAAGAGAATCTGGGAATCTAGATTCATTGGGGGAGAGACTAGACTGTCTGGCAGCAGGTGAAACTCAAGGGCGCCTTTCTCTCAAAGGTGCTTGCAGTGATAGAGCAGGGCTGACAGGAAGCCAAGGCTGTAGGCTCCACCCTGAAACTCTGCCCCATCTAAGCTAAGCACAGAAGCTTTTGCAATTTTGCAAGTCTAGTCAAATAAGGCTGTCTCCCAGCATAGACACACCTGATCCTCACAGCCAATTGGCCTGGAGGTCAACTCCTTCCACTGATACCAACAACAATCAAGACTTAACTACAACAAGGCTGTACACACAGTCCACAAAGAGGTGCACCAAGAGTATCCACCTCAGTTAACTGGGGAGGCCGAGACACTGGCCCATATAGGACACCTAGCACACAAAGCTACCCTACCAACTCAGGAAAGCAGTGAAAATGTGGAGACAAAAAAATAGATCACAAACAAAAGAAACAGAGGAAAATAAACAATTGGAGGTAGAGTTCAAGGTTATAAGGTTTTTTCAAGAATTTCCTAGAAAAGGCTGATAAATTTAGTGAGACCCTCAAGGATATGAGAGAGACCCTCAAGGATATGGAAAAGGACCAACTAGAAATTAAACAAATACTGACTGAAATAAAAAATATTATACAGACACCCAACAGCAAATTAGAGGAACGCAGGAATCAAGTTAAAGATTTGAAATATAAAGAAGCAAAAATAGCCGAAACTGGTTTGGCTCAGTGGTAGAGCATTGGTCTGCAGACTGGAAGGTCCCAGGTTCGATTCCGGTCAGAGGTATGTACGTTGGTTGCGGGCACATCCCCAGTAGGGGGTGTGCAAGAGGCAGCTGGTCGGTGTTTCTCTCTCATCAACGTTTCTAGCTCTCTATCTCTCCCCCTTCCTCTCTGTAAAAAAATCAATAAAAATATATTTTTTTTAAAAAGAAGCAAAAATATAAAGAAGAAAAGCTAAAAGAATCCAAAAATTTGAAGATATTATAAGAAGCCTCAGGGACAACTTCAAGTGTACCGACATCAGAATTATGGGGGTGCCAGAAGAAGAGAGAGAGCAAGATACTGAAAACTTATTTGAAGAAATAATGACTGAAAACTTTCCTCACCTGGTGAAAGAAATAGACTTACAAGTCCAGGAAGCGCACAGAACCCCAAACAAAAGGAATCCAAAGAGGACCACATCAAGACACATCATAATTAAAATGCCAAGAGCAAAAGACAAAGAGAGAATATTAAAAGCAGCAAGAGAAAAAGAGTTAATTACATACAAGGGAGCACCCATACGATTGTCATCTAATTTCTCAACAGAAACTAGACAGGCCAGACAGGAGTAGCAAGAAATAATCAAAGTGATGATTAACAAGAACCTACAATCAAGAGTACTCTACCCAGCCAAGCTGACATTCAGAATTGAAGGTCAGTAAAGAGCTTCACAGATAAGAAAAAGCTAAAGGAGTTCATCACCACAAAACCAGTATTATATGAAATGCTGAGAGGTATTTTTTAAGAAGAGGAAGAAGAAGAAAAGGGTAAAGATAAAAATTATGAACAACAAATACATACCTATAACAAGTGAATCTAAAAACCAAGTGAATAAAAAAATGTGATGAACAGAATAAACTGGTGGATATAATAGAATCAGGGCCATAGAAAGAGAGTGGACTGACAAATCTCAGGGGGAAAGGGGTGTGGGGAGTGCAAGAGGAGACTGGACAAAAATTGCACACCTATGGATGAGGACAGTGGGGGGATGGAGGTAAGGGAAGAGGGTGGGATGGGAACCAGGTGGAGGGGAACTATGGGGGGGGGGGGAGAACAACTGTAATAATCTGAACAATATTTTAAAAAATAAATTAAAATAAAGATGCCATTTACTAGGCACATAAAACAGTTCTGAATTTGGGTGAACCAAATAACATAACCTCAAAATATTTAAAAGCAGAAACTGACAGGACTAGAGGATGAATAAACAAATCTACAATCATAGTGGGAAATGTCAACATACCTCTCAACAACTCATAAGAAAGGGTACACAGGATAAAGGGTAGGTTCCCATAGTGCAGTTCGCACACTGCCCAGCGGCCCCTCAGAGCTCCGTGCTCCCCCACTGCGAAGGTGCCCGGTGAGGGCCCTCGGTGAGGCAGAGGGAGGGCACAGCCGTGGGGAAGGGTCGAGCTGAGGATGAAGGCCAGCTTCTGAGCTCAGGGCCTGTATGGGCGATGATGCTACATCTAGTCTTCTATTTAACCTAGAATTGTTGGCCACTTACTAGATTCAAAAATAAAAATAAAAATAAAAAATCGGTAGCTGCTAGAAGCGGAGAGGGAATGCAAAAATAACAGTTGTAATTTATTGAGTGTCTTCTAGGTGTCAGGCACTATGCCAGGTGCTTTATTTTAATGAGCACAAGTTCTCCCTACAAACCCTTAACGTGGTTGTTGTTACATCGATTATATAGATGAGGAAACGGAGACTTGGAGCGGTAAAGTAAGCTGAGGGAGATCTGTCACTATCCACAGAGGCGTGTGAAAGCTCCCAGGAGGGAAGACACCACACGAGGGAGAAAGGGAGGAGAGTGCGGGCTGAGAACAGGCGGGCCCAGAGCGGGCAGGCGAGGTCGGCGTCCATAAGGATGGAGGTCACTTAGCCGCGCTCCCGGAGAGTGTGAGACGGTCCAAAGCAGCTCTTCCACCGGCTCGCCTGCCTGCACGGAGCCCAGCCACTTCTGACAGAGGCGCTCCCTCCTGGAAGCAGGAAGGGCCTAGCCAGCACCGCCACGGCAGTGCCCTGGCGCTCGGCAGGAGACAGGCACCCCCTGGCTGACCACAGCCCTTGACCCTCAGGAGAGGCCCACTCCAGAGCCCCTGGCTTCACGTGGCTCAGAGGCCAGGAAAAGCAGAGCACCCAGTGCACTCGTTTGGCCTAAATACACGTTATCGATCAGTAGAGCATTGGGGCAGGGAGCAGATATGGTCGTAGGGATCAAGATGAATTCCTCGAGGGTTTTATGTCTCCCCTGCGAGTCCTAAATCCTTGGTTCTAGCCAAACAGCTCTGATGCTGGCCACCCCCAGAGCCTTTATCTCAGAGGCTTTGTTACATGCCCAAAACGATCACCTTTCTCCTCCCACCAGTTTGCCAAGCTGGAACCTCCCCCTGTAAACCATAGTGCAAGGACACCTCCTCCGAGAAGCTCTCCCAGATTGACCTGCCTCATTCTCCCCACCATGTCATTCTTTCCCAGCGGCTGCACTTCCTTCTCTAAACTGACTCCATCTTCTCCCTGCTCAGTTCCAGGTCCGCCCGCGGGCATCAAAGCCGTGCCTTCGTCTGCCAGCAGCGTGGTGGTGTCCTGGCTGCCCCCTGCCAAGCCGAACGGGGTGATCCGCAAGTACACCATCTTCTGCTCCAGCCCCGGGTCTGGCCAGCCGGTAAGCGGGCCCGAGGCTGCAGGGTAAGGGGGTGAGAGGAAGAAAAGCGTCAGCTGGCTTCCAGGCCAAACCCTGCGGATGTCTGTGTAGGTCTGTGTTTCCACCCGGACTCAGGGATAGGAATGGGCATTTGTCCCACGAGAGCGGCCGAAGTCTTACCCAGAGTCCATCTGGAGTCAGTCCTTCGCTCCAGGGGTGACAAGATTTTCCCAAGCCCTGGAGGCTCCTTCAAGTCCGGGGTCACGACCAGGCAAGCCGGAGAGGAAGGCCCGGGCCGAGGCCCTCTGGTCGGACTGACTGAGGAAACCTTGCTGGCCCCAGAGCTGTTGGGTGGCTGGGCACTGGCTGGCCCATGTCTCTAGAAAGGGGGTGCTTTTCACTCTCGGGGACACACGCGGGCAGGCCCCTCCCAGGGCAGGGACTGGGACAGCACAGCACTAGAGACCCCCCGTGCTCTCTCGGTCCCCACCCTCCCCGGCAGGGAAACCGCTGTCCTGGCTTCCGGTTGGTATTGCCTTTTCATGCCGTCTGTCCGGCTTCTTTGACTAGATGGCGTTTGAATTTGAGAATTTCACCCATGCGGTTGTGTGTGGCCCTGGGCAGTTCACTCCCACACCCGTGCAGTGTCTGTTGCGGCACATGTTAGCACTGCCATCCATCGGCGGGCATTTGAGTAGCTTCTAGTCCAGAGCCAAGACAAAAGGCGCTGGCATGGACGTTCTTGTGGTCTCTTGTTGCCATCGTCCCTGTGGGGCGCGTCCCTAGGAGCAGAATTGCTGGGTTACGGGCCTGCAGGCGGTGGGCTGGGACAGCCTGCCATGGTGGTGGTTGTGCCAATTTTCCTGCCCATGTCTTCTGCCCCCTCCTCCCTCTCCCACCCTCCCACACACACTCCAAGCTCTCCTCACACTACGCCTGTCATATCTGGGTGTCCACAATGCCTTTCCACAGCACAACGCCCTGCCCGCTGCTGCCTCCTGCAGGCTCCCCCCTCTGTCATACACTGGGTGGCTGGAGGGCAATTAGCTGCCCACGTGTGTCTCTCGCACTAGTCTGCGAGGACAAGGGCAGCATCTTTTTCATCTTTGGGTCGGAGCTGCCTAACACTGTGCCCGGGACATCGCTGTCATGAAAAGCACGCAGCCGGGCGCTCCGGCTCGGTGTGTGCTGGGCGGTGTTTCCTCTTCGGCTGAGGAAGTCTTTCCGAGGGACAGGGACCCAGGAGCCCCGCCTCCTCAGTAGCGTGGGCTTGAGGAGCCCTCCACGGGCTGGGACCCGCTCCCAGGACCCAGAGAAGAGCCGCTGCTCCCCATTCCTTCCTCTTGCTGCTGAGGCTCGGCCTCTTCGTGTCCCGAGTGTGTAGGAACCTCCCCTCGTGGGAAGATTTCCCATCGGACAGGGTCAGCAAGGGCCGGTGCGCTAGTGTGAGGAGAGCTTCAGCCACATTTCGGGGTAGGGCCCCGAGGACCTGACCACCGAACTCCAAATACCTGCAGAGTCATTTCTGAAAGGGCTGGGGAGAGCGTGAGGAAGGGAGGGGCTCGCCCGTGTGTGCATGGCGTGCAAAGCAGTGGGTATGTGTGTGGATTGGAGACAGATGCACGTGAATCGAAGAGTATGAGTGTGTGTGTGTGTGTGTGTGTGTGCATGTGCACACACGTACACAAACCTAGAATAGACGTGGAAAACTACATATGGCGTTGGCTCCCCACAAGTTACGCCTGGGGACAGCCGAGCTGCATTGAGTCCTGTTGGAAATTTTACCCAACACTCTAAAACATTTGTTGTTTTTCTCTAATTATCAAAATAATGCAATTTATTGTGGAAAACTCTGTAAATATATAAAAGAAAGAAAGGAAAGCAAAAATTACTTACATATACTCTTATTCCCTAAAGAGAAGCACTGGCAATGTTTTGGTATTCAGCCTTCTGGTATATGATCTGTACATATATTGTGGGTTTTAGGGGTGTGTGTGTGTGTGTGTGTGTGTGTGTGTGTGTAATTAAAATAAGTCCAACTGGCATGGCTCAGTGGTTGAGCATCGACCTATGAACCAGGAGGTCACGGTTCCATTCCCAGTCAGGGCACATGCTCGGGTGTGGGCTCAATCCCCAGTGAGGGGCATGCAGGAGGCGGCTGATCAATGATTCTCTCTCATCATTAATGTTTCTATCTCTCTCCCTCTCTCTTCCTCTCTGAAATCAATACAAATATTTTTAAATAAAAATAAAAGCTTTACTTTCTTTTTTTGTTGTATTGTTGACACTATTACAAATAACCCCTATCCTCCCCCAACTTTGCCTCCTCTGAGTGGCCCCTACAGGCTGTGTCCATTAGCTCTTTGGCTAATTTCTTCACCTTCTTTTATCTAGTCCCCCTCCCCTGCCCTCCCTCATCTGTCCATCTATTCCTTGTCTCCATGCCTCTGGTTCTATTTTGTTAGTTTATTTTGTTCATTAGATTCTCCATATTAGCAAAATCATATGGTTTTTCATATAATATAGTGGGTACTTTCCAACACAATCAAATATTTTTTAAATATGATCTTGAGAGAAGGATCCAAGATGGAGGCTTAGGTAAACACACCTAAACTGCTGCCATGCACAACAATTTCAAAATTACAACTAAAAAATAAAACGTCTATCACCCAGAACCACGGGAAAGCTGGCTGAGTGGAAGTTCTACAATTAGACTGAAAGAGAAAGGAGCAATCAGGGCACAAGCGCTGAAAAACTGAGGTACGAGGGTGCAAGCACGTTACGGGCTGGCGGCTGATCCTGGCTTGCGGAGGGCATTGCTCTCTTCAACCCGAAGAGAGACAAGCTCCCAGTCTCTCTGAAATCCAGTTTCTGGAAGGAAGCTGGACTGTCTGCCATCGGGTCAGAAAGTGAGGGTAGCTTGCTTGCACAGCAGTGCGCAAGAATAATTGTTTGCTGTGCTGGGGGCGAGATGCTGAGACGCGGTCAGAGAGGCAGAGACGGCTGACTGGCAGCCATCGCTAATTGCCACACCCTAGCCTAGTGATACCCTGAGACTCTGCCCCACATAATCTACAAACACACCCAAGCTCCAAGCAGTGGCTTTTGCATATGAATGGCCTTCTCTATTGCAGTTTAACCTAGCAAACTTGCAACCTGGCGAAGACAGCTCCAAAGCCTCCAATCTCTAAGCAGGGAGGAGAGCACTGTGGTTCTCACTGTAGCTCCTGCAGGGTGGCCTCAGACAGTAGCTGAACTGCACCCCATTGGAAATCCAGAAGCCAGTGTACTTAGTGGTCAGTGTGAGACACCAGATTTCAACTCCTCACATCCATAAGTGACACATTTGGGAGGCGGACTCAGTGAGCACCAAATCCCCACTGAAACTAGGCCTGCACCATAAGCGTGTCTCCAGTGCAGCAGTTCTTCCATTATAGACATAGTGAGTCCTCACAGCCAATTGGCCTGGAGGTCAATTCCTCCCAGGGTACCAACAGCAATCAAGGCTTAACTACACCAAGACTTTGCACTCAGCCCACAAAGGGATGTACCAAGAGCAACCGCCTCGGGTGATTGGGGAAGCTGAACTACTGGCCCCTATAGGTCACCGACCACACAAAGCCACTCCATCAACACAGGGAGGCAGCCAAAATGCAGAGTCACAGAAGCATGTCATGAATGGGAGAGATGGAGGAAAGTAAACTACTAGACAACACAGAGTTCAGAATCACATTTATAAGGCTACTCAAGAATCTTCTAAAAACTGCTGAGAAACTTGAAGAGACCTTCAAGAACCTTAATGAGAATACCAAAAAATGGAAAATTAAGCATACACTTCTGAAATAAAGAATATACAGAAACTCACCTGTAGATCAATGTACCCCAAGAGTCAAACCAAAGATCTGGAATATGAGGAAACAAAAAACACCCAACCAGAGAGGCAGAAAGAAAGAAGAATCCAGAAGTATGAGGATAGTGTAAGGAGCCTCTTAGACAGCTTTAAGAGTACCAACATCTGGATTTTTGGGGTGCCAGAAGAAGAGAGAGAACAGGATATTGAAGGCCTATTGAAAGAAATAATGACAGACAATTTTCCCTAGCTGGTGAAAGAAATAGATTTACAAGTCCAGGAAGTGCACAGAACCCCAAACAAGAGGAATCCAAAGAGGACTATACCAACACACATCATAATTAAAATGCCAAGGGCAAAAGACAAAGAGAGAATCTTGAAAGCAGCAAGAGAAAAACAATTAGTTACCTACAAGGGAGCACCCATACAACTGTCAGCTGATTTCTCAACAGAAACTATGCAGGCCAGATGGGAGTGGCAAGAAATACTCAAAGTGATGAACAGCAAGAACCTACAAGCAAGATTACTCTCCCCAGCCAAGCTGACATTCAGAGCTTCACAGACAAGAAAAAGCTAACGGAGTTCATCACCACAAAACCAGGATTACATGAAATGCTGAAGGGTATTCTTTAAGAAGAGGAAGAAGAAGAAAATGGTAAAGGTAAAAACTATGAACAACAAAAAGACATCAAATACATACCTACCAACAAGTGAATCTAAAAATCAAGTGAATAAAAAATCTGAAGAACAGAAAGGACTGGTGAATATAATAGAATCAAGGGCATAGAAAGGGAGTGGACTGACAATTCTCAGGGAGAACTGGGGTCTGAGGGGTGCGGGAAGAGACTGGACAAAAATTTGATACCTATGGATGAAGACAGTGGCAGGGGATGGGGTGGGGAATCAGGTTGAGGGGAGCTATGGGGGGGGGGGGGAGAGGAACACCTGTAATAATCTGAACAATAAAGATTTATTATATAAAAAAGTACTTAAATAATATTACATGCAATAAACATTAGTATTTCAAGAAAAAATAAATATGATCTTGAATGCATGTTTATACATAATCTATTTAACCAGTCCTTCCATTATTCCATATTAACCTATTTTTAAATTTTCACCATTATAAATAATGCTTCATTGAGCATTCTTCATAAATGTCTCTATGCACATGATTTATTATTTCTTACATTAAATTTCTGTAGGAATATTCTTAAAGTTTGCATAGACATTTGCAAATTACCCTTCAGAAAGTTTTCACCCATTTGTGCTTCCACTAGCATGATAAATGCATACTTGTTCCTTGTGTCCGTATTAATCCAAAGTATTATATATTTTTCATCTTTTCCAGTTGTTGTTTTTTTTAAGTTTTTTTACTTTAAGTTTCTTCTTTTTTTTAATTACTAGTTAGGTTGATTATTGTTACATGTTTTTACTGGGGTTGTTATTTTTTTCATCTTTGTCAATTCATGTCCCTTTGTTCACTATTTATTTACATGGCTCGTGTGGGTTTTTTTCTTATTGATTTGTGAATACTCTTTGCATATTAAGGATAATAAGCATTTCTTTTATACTGGTTGCAAGTGTTTGCCAGTTCATTGCTTGCCTTTGATTCTATTTTTGGTATAAAAACTTATATATTAGGTTTTCTTTTCATATAATTCAAATTTATAAACCATTTCCTTTTATAATTTTGCCTTTACTTTTGTAATTAAAAGACAGATAATCTATAGTTTCTTCTTTTGTAGTTTTACATATATAAATTTGTATTGACTTAAGAGGTAGGGAAAGGGGGAGAGAGATAGAAACATCAATGATAGGAGAAAATCATTTTGATCGGGGATTGAGCCCACAACCCGGGTATGTGCTCTGACTGGGAATCAAACCAGGGAATCAAACCAGCGACCTCCTGGTTCATAGGTCAACCACTGAGCCACACCAGCTGGGCTTACTTGTTTTATTTAACCTTGGATCCACTGGGACTTTACTTGGGAGTATGGTTTTGTGTGTGTTTTTAATGTATTTCAGCAGATTCTTGGGGAGTCCAGAGTAAAAGGAAGTGTGCTGGGTAAGATGCTAATGCCTGCAAGAGGAAGCCAAACTTTTCCTTCCCTGTGTAGAAAATAATGTGCACTCAGGTACACACTCACACACACAAGCAGCTACACTCAACTTCTCCACACACACACACACACACACACACACTGTAACCACTCTGAGCAGGCAGAGCTGTATTGCTTTCTTCATTTACAGCAGAGAAAACTGAGGGCCCAGGAACCCTAAGAGACACTTGGAGTCATATGTCCAGTGAGAAGGGCAGGCAGGTGTTAAAGCCACTACCCACCCACCTCCTGCATGGACATGAACTCCAGATGTGCACACAGTCCCCCCACGACCAGGGCCCAGCTGGCTCTGCACCGCCCCCAGCAGGGACCTCCTGCTGCAAGGCCAGCTCCATGGGGGGTGGGGGGGGTAGTTGGCCAGGGAGCTGCCCATCAATGCAGAATGCCTGTGCCTCCTCCTCAGCACCTCCCTGCATACAGCCTGGGGCCAAAAGCCTTTCCTCCTGGTGCGAGTCACGGGGCCCTCAGCCCACCACGGGGCACAGAACGGGCCTCGGAGACCGTGTGGAGCTCTGGCCCTCACGTGTGACGAGAGCACCTACATGTCTGTGTGTCTGAGTGCGCATGTGCACATATGTGGGCACAATCCTGAGACTGCAGAGATAACCAATTATTAGCTCCCTCTGGCCTCAGGGCCCCCCATCTGTTCCGGGGGCACCCCCTCCCTAGACTTCCGCCCTGATTTCAAAGAGGCTCTAGTGCCGCCCCCTCCCCCTTCCCTGCAGCCGACCGAAAAATAACAGAAAACGAACGCCAGCCCATCCCGCCGGCGCGGGGAGAGGCTGCCAGGAGGGCTGCAAACTAGCGCTTATCAAAAGCTCCTGCTCAAATTCATTTCAATATCTGAGCCTCTGGTTTCCACGGTAACATAATCTTTTCATCAAAGCAACTGGTAAAACCACTGGGATCTGATATTGTTTTGTTGGCAACTTGTCAAAACTGTCATTTGGTTTAAAAAAAAAAAAAAGCCTATAGATTTATGGAACCTACAGCTATAGACAGGCTCTGCGCGGATAACGGTTCCTAACGTGCTGCCCGGGAGCTGCGTCCTCGCCGGGCGGACGGACGAGGGAGCCGTGCTTAGGGTGGGCCCTCGCCTTCCAGAAACTCCCTTTCTCAAGCTTTCCGGGGACCCTCCCTTCTCTAGCCCCCTCTCCCCACTCCCTCCAGCTTCCAACCAGAACACACCCCTGGCCTTGGAGCCACAGCTGCGGGCCAGGGAGGGTCAGGGGCTCCTGAGGCTGACCCAGCAGCCCCAGAGTAGCTCCAGGGCCACGTCCAGGGCCACATCCAGGGCCGAGGAGGCAGGATGTGCCTCCCCTCTGAGCCCAGGGCCTCGGGGCAAGGTCAGGGCTGGGGCTGGAGGCCTGGGGCCTGGGTTCTCAGGACGCTTCGCCTCGCCCCACAGGCTCCCAGCGAGTACGAGACGAGTCCAGAACAGCTGTTCTACCGGATCGCCCACCTGACCCGAGGGCAGCCGTACCTGCTGTGGGTGGCGGCCGTGACCTCTGCCGGCCGGGGCAACAGCAGCGAGAAGGTCGTGGTGGAGCCCACGGGCAAGGGTGAGCGGCCGGGGCTGGGCCAGGGGACAGAAGCTTCCAGACCCTCTTTTCTGGAATTCTGGTTCTGCACAAACGGGCTGTCTCCCTCCACCCTGTCTGGGGCTGTTCCCCTGCCTCCCTCCTGCATCCGCCAAGTTTGGGCCTCTGCTGCCCCCTGCTGCCCAGAGGGCCTCACAGCCGCCTTGAGGCTGCTCTGGTGCACGGAGCACCCGACCGCCCACTCCACACTCTCTCCGGGGTTAGAGAACGGGGAGGTAGCCCCTTGCAGCCCCCAGACCCTTCGTCCCAGCTCCTCAGAGGGCTGAGGCAGGGTCCCTGCCTGCACAGAGCAGGGCCCTCGCCCTGAGCCTGGACGCCTCGCACACAGAGGCTACCCCGCGCGCTGGTTCCCTCGGTCAGACGGTCAGACGTCACACTGAGTGTGTATGACTCTAGGGAGAAGCCACATGGGGTGACAGCCTGTGCTTGGCCTTCAGGAGCGCCCACTAGAACCCCTTACAGGGATGATGGTTCTGAGGCCACAGCCCCAGGTCGATTCAGAGGCGGCCACACAGCCTGCCAGGTGGCCTCTGTGCCCACCCAGAGGTGGGGTGCGGTGCAGCCTCTGACTCCATTCACTGCTTGATGCTGGGCTCCCTGGGCCCTCCCTGCTGACCTGCCTCCACCACGGCCACCCGACCTCTAGCCCAGGCCCCGGACCAGCACTCGGGTGGGTTGGAGAAAGGAACTTTAGCTGGGACTCGGGAGGCATTAGCCCGCCCCTGACACGGGCCTGGGGTCAGCTCACACGCCTGGGCCCTGCCAGTGAATTGGCATCCCATTTACAGCTGGGCACACGCAGGGGCCCGGCTGGGAGGGGCTGTGACAGGGGAGCTGGTCCTCCCGGCTCACACCGGGCTCTGCCTGGGCTCAGCTCTCTACCCTCCCCTGACCTTCCTTCCAGCGGCACTACCACCGCCTTCTCCTAAATGCAGCTCCCTCCGGGGAGAACTAGAGTCTGCTGGCAGCGGGCAGGGCCTGGCACAGGGTCTGAGGGGCTGAGGTCTCAACAGAAGGCTGAGCCCTTCCCCCGTGGGTGTGGAATGTCACACCTGGAACTCCGTCCTTCCCAAGACACATTCACATGTCCTCTGTGAGGCCGGAGGGCGAGCTGTGCCCCAGCCCCACACTTCCCTGAGGGCCGGGCAGTTCAAGGCCAGCCCCGGCCAGGCCACGCGGGGGCCATACCGGCCAGAACCCAGCCTCGGCGGCCTGGCGCTCTCCCCGAGCCCCCAGGACCGCTCTGGGGCCCCACAGAAGCCATAACCAGGGCCCCTCGGCTCCGTCTGAGTCTTCCAGCCTCCAGACGTCCTCCCCGCCCAAGCGCCCCTTTCCTTCCCAGCTGCCCCAGGTCCTCCCTCCCGCCGAGGCTCGGTGCTGCCCCCCACAGCCCTGCACAGGCCTCCTGACCCTGAGGCCTGTGTCCCCCAGGGAGCCCCGCATCCCCCAGGGAGCCCGCGCCCCCAGGGAGCCCTGGCTGGGAAGCCCCCTGCTCAGAAACACTGCAGCCACCAGTTCATTTACAGCCCAGCCTGTGGGCCCGGCGGCCAGAAGGTTCCTCCAGGACCTCCTCTCACTGAGCCCCCATTCCTCCCACCTCCCCTGCACCCCCACTCCTCCTCCCACCTCTCCTGCACCCCCATTTCTCCCCCACCTCTCCTGCACCCCCTCTTCTCGTCCCACCTCTCCTGCACCCCCACTTCTCCCCCACCTCTCCTGCACCCCCACTCCTCCTCCCACCTCTCCTGCACCCCCACTCCTCCTCCCATATCTCCTGCACCCCCACTTCTCCCCCACCTCTCCTGCACCCCCTCTTCTCATCCCACCTCTCCTGCACCCCCATTCTTCCTTCTGAGAGCCTGTCTCCATGAGGACACTCCCACCCCCAAGCTGGCCCAGCTGGCCCAGCAGCCACCCTCACCTGTCTTTTCAGTGGCACCCCAGGTCCCGGCAGGAAGGTCCTGGCTTCTGGCTCCTCCCTCGGCCTCACGCCGCCTCCCATGAGGCCCGGCACGGCCTGGCCGCAGCGGCTCCCCTGTAATGGCCGGTCAGGGCCTGTCTCCCCCGGGACAGCCAGCCGCTGAGGGACGGAACGCACTGTGTCCACCGTGCGGCCCCTCGGCCTCACGTGGCAGCTGACGGTCACAGCACTGACACATGTTGTGGAATCAAGTTCCCCGCACCCACCCTGACCCCAAGTCCAAGGTTGAGGTCAGGTGGGAGGGGGAGGACTTTCTGTGAAATCTGGGGGGCCCTGAGAACGGGGGCCAAGGCAGTGCTGGGTGCAGAAGCGGGGTGGCCCTCATCCTCTTTCCTCTGTAGCCCCAGCCAAGATCATCTCCTTCGGGGGCACGGTGACCACGCCCTGGATGAGAGACGTCCGGCTGCCCTGCAGCTCGGTGGGCGATCCAGCCCCGGCTGTGAAGTGGACCAAGGACAGGTGTGTGCGGGCGGGCGGGGGGCTGGAGACCCCGAGGGGAGCCCGCGGAAAGACCATCTCAAGAGCAGCTGGCTCCCAGCTCCGCTCCGCTGGGGGTTCAGCACCTCCCTCCCCAGACAGCCCCCGAAGTCCTAAGTAAAGCCCCACACATCGGGCACCCCTAGCTAGCCGCCTCCTGCTCCCCGCTCTGTCTGTGCGCAGAGGCCCGGGGGAGGCCCGGGGAGGGGTGTGAGCCATAACCCATCCCCCACAGCGAGGACTCTGCCATCCCCGCCTCCACGGACGGGCACCGGCTCATCCACGCCAACGGCACGCTGCTGCTGCGCGCCGTGAAGGCGGAGGACTCGGGCTACTACACCTGCACGGCCACCAACACCGGCGGCTTCGACACCATCATCGTCAACCTGCTGGTGCAAGGTGAGACCCGATGGGAACCCCATCGCGTGAGTGGGCTGTGGACCGGAAGAGAAATATCAACCTCCCCCCGCTCCCCGCCCCCTCCCCCGCCCCAGGGAAAGCAACCCTCCGGGAAGCAGGTGCCGTGGGGAGAAGGAGCAGGTGTGGGGTGCACCCAGGGGGGGAGCCAGGCCCTCACCCTCCTCCCCATCAGGATCCCCCAGTTCCCATGGTCAGAAGTCCCTGTGCTGAGGCTGTGGCTCTCCCCACAGTGCCCCCGGACCAGCCCCGCCTCACGGTCTCCAAAACCTCCGCCTCCTCCATCACCCTGACCTGGATCCCGGGGGACAACGGGGGCAGCTCCATCCGAGGTGAGGGGTCTGACTGAGGAGGGGACCCAGGGAGGGAACCTGGGCACAGGTGAGGGAAGGGCTTCCCCACTCCCACCACTGGTGCCGGACGCTCAGGGAGTGACCGCAGGAGAGTCCCCGGGGAGCGGGGGAGGAGGAACAGCTGGCCTGGCCCCTGGCTTCAGCCTGGAGAGCTGTGCTAACCCGGGGAGTCTCCTCTTCACTGGCCCGGATGAGCCATCGGGGCCCTGAGCGCTGAGCCCACCGTGACCCAGCAGGTCCTGCAAGAAGACCTGACTCAGGGTTAAGGGGGCTGAGCACGGCATGTCCAACAGGCGCCCAGCGGCCGGCACAGCCACAGCCACAGCCACACATGCAGCCCAGGGTCTAAGCAGGGCCCTCGGAGCCTCCGCCTCCTTTTCTGCCCCACCCCCGCCCCCTTGGCCTCCACCCCCGCCCTGAGAGCTGCAGAGAGAGCAGCGACCTCACTCGAGGCCTCTCAGGCTGCCTGTAAAGTGCACCAGCCCCTCCCGGTGAGCAGAGCCCCCTGTCCTGGAGCCGCCCCTGCGATGCCAGGGCCCGGCCAGCACCTCGCCCTGAGCCGGGGCTCCCTCCCGCAGGCTTCGTGCTGCAGTACTCGGTGGACAACAGCGAGGAGTGGAAGGACGTGTTCATCAGCTCCGGCGAGCGGGCCTTCAAGCTGGACAGCCTCCGGTGCGGCACATGGTACAAGGTGAAGCTGGCGGCCAAGAACAGCGTGGGCTCCGGCCGCATCAGCGAGATCATCGAGGCCAAGACCCACGGGCGGGGTGAGGCTGGCAGCACGGCGGGCAGGAGGGCGCGGGGCGGCGGGGAGATGCAGCCTCGCTCCCATCGGCTCGGCGTCCACGAGTCCCAGTAGGAAACACGGTCCCTGCCCCATGAGGGCGGCGGGTGCTTGCACCTCTTCTCCTTCCTCCTGCAGCTCCCTCCTTTGCTGAGGCTTCTCTCCATCCTTCCCTCCTCTTCCCGGGGCCCCTCACTGCCACCCGTGCCACCCACTGCCCCCTGGAGCCACTGCCGTCCCCACGCCCCCGGGGGCCTTGGGCAGCCCAGATGCAGGGCTCCCTCCGCTCCCAGGCTCTCTGACCCCTCCTGCCTCTGGCCCCCAGAGCCCTCCTTCCGCAAAGACCAGCACCTCTTCACCCACATCAACTCCACGCACGCGCGCCTGAACCTGCAGGGCTGGAGCAACGGGGGCTGCCCCATCACGGCCATCGCGCTGGAGTTCCGGCCCAAGGGCACCTGGGCCTGGCAGGGCCTCCGGGCCAACACCTCGGGGGAGGTGTTTCTGGCCGAACTGCGGGAGGCCACGTGGTACGAGCTGCGCATGCGGGCCTGCAACAGCGCCGGCTGCGGCAACGAGACGGCCCAGTTCGCCACCCTGGACCTCGATGGCAGTGAGTCGGGGGGCGGGGGGCGGCACAGGTGTCTGCGCCAGGGGTTGCCAGGGTAGCTGCCAGAGGGAGAAGCTAACAAAGGGGAAAATCAGCGGGACTGTGGTCAGGAGAAAGGCTGACAGGTGGGTTCCACAAAGGCAGCCGCGGACTGGCAGGCAGGCGGGAGGAAAGCAGCGGGTGCCTGAGAGACAGGCGGACAAGCAGGGTCATGGCACCGGGGCCTCCGAAGGCCGGAGCCGTGCTGGCCACTGCCTCAGAGGCGGGGGATGAGCGGTGAGGCCTGCCCTGAGCCCCGCCACTGACCTGGTATGTGAGGCAGGAGGGGGGCCTCGCTGCAGGAACACACGTGCACGCTCTGGGTAAGTCGGCGGAGATGTGTTTCCTGCGCTCAGTCTCCTGCGGGCCAGCTGGCCGCCAGCTTCTAGCGCTGTCCTCTCCGAGATAACCAGAGAGAAGGCTCCCCGGTTCTCAATGTCCTGGGCCAGAGGTGACACTCCTGACTCCTAGTCACCTCTGAGGTCCAGGATGAGGCGCATGGCTCTCGCTGGGACTTGCACCCACACACATGGGAATTGGTGAGCACTCACTGGTGTTGCCACATGGGGACACCTCGCACATGCACACATGTGCACCCATACTGACACACGCAAACATGAAAGGAGCCCGGAAGGCTGCATCCAGAGGGACGTTGTCACCAGCTAGACGATGTCTCCTCTCAGCAGGGACGGCTCCGGCAGGAAAGGCTTCATGGAGGAGAGGGCTCCGAGGCAAGGCTCTGAGGCAGGCGCCCAAGGCCAGTGGACCCTGCCCATGGGAGGAGGCAGGGAGGGGAGGCAGTGTGCGTAGTAGCTTTTGTCTTCATCTGGGGAAGAGAACCCAGGATCCCACTGCCCTGACTTCTCTCCACTGAGATTCTCACCATCCCTCCACCCCACCTGACCAGCTGGCTGTGGGACCTGAGCCCACCCATTCCGCCCTTCAGGAATGAATGTGCACTCCAACAAGAGAAACAGGTTCATTAACATCAGAATGCAGTGTGAAAACTACCCCATTGTTCATGGTTGTCCTGATGGGACCAGAATTTGGGGGAGCAGAGGGGAGGGGCTCTGCACCAAGAAGTGGAGGTCAGCATCAGAACAAGGGCAGCAAGAATGGTCCCGGGCTCCCCCACCATGGGACTCTGCATAGCACCCCACTCAGAAGGGACCCTGACGCCCTTCCTCATCACCCCATCCAGGCACCATCCCGCCCATCAAGTCTGCTCAGGGCGAGGGGGACGACGTGCGGAAGCTGTTCACCATCGGCTGCCCCGTCATCCTGGCCACGCTGGGGCTGGCCCTGCTCTTCATCGTCCGGAAGAAGAGGAAGGAGAAGCGGCTGAAGCGGCTGCGAGGTGGGGGCGGTTCCTCCCTATGGCTCCTGGGCAGGAGCGCTGACCCTCAGCCCCCTTCCGCTGGCCGCCTCCCACTGGCTCACACTGTCCCTGGACAGAGAGCGTGCCCGTGTGCCCTGGGCAGGAGCGCTGACCTCCGACCTTCCAAACCTCCTCATGCCAATGGGTCCTTTCTCTGAGCCCCTGTCCTGATCGGGGCTGGCGTTTAGAGGTTCTCGCTGGGAAAGCCACATTGTTGTTAAGAGACGTTAAAGTTTCCTTGTTGATTGGTAAATCCCAGAGATGTTCCTCCTTTCACCCTAAATGGGCCGATCTCTCACCCAGGACCCCGTGGCTTTCCTAGGACCCAGCCACTAGTGAGCATGCCCGCAGGGGTTCTTCAGAACCTCACTCATTTCTGACTGGACAGTGTCCATGCACATCCATTTTCAAATATTTTGAATATCACCCCCTGTCCCAACATCTGATAGTGCAGCCTGGCATGAATGGATTTGATTTACCTTCATTTGTACAGTGTCTAGCACCTACTAGCTGCTTAATAGATGTTCACCACTCATTTGAAAAACATTTATCGAGTATCTGGCAGACATTGGAGATAAAAAGATGAATGAAGAAGGAACAACACATGCCCTTATAGAGTCTAATGTGAGAGACCAAGCACAATAGTAGAACAGAAGAGGAGATGACTGACACTGCTTAGCGTGTTTAGGAGTTGGATGAATGATGGATGAGTGAGTCAAAGGATGGTTGGATGGCTGCTGGACAGGTGGATGAATAGATGAATGGATGGATGGTTGGATTAGTGGTTACATAGTTGGATGGAAGGTTAGATTATTGATTAACGGTTGGATAGAAGGATGTATAGATGGAAATATGGTTGTAAGTATAGTTGAATAAAAGATTTGTTGAATAAATGGTTGAATGGATTGGTGGTTGTATGTATGTGTGTATGTGTGTATATATATATATATATGGATGAAGAAGTGGATGGATGGATGGGTGGATGGATGGATGGTTGAAAGAATACTTGGATGCATAGATGTATATTTGGATGGATAGATGGATGATAAGATAAAGAGATGGTTAAACAGTTAAATTAATGGATGGATGGATGATTGGAGAATAGTTAAATAGTTCAATACATAATTGAATAGATGGTTGGAGAAATAGTTGAATGAGTTGATGGTTGAATGAATGGGTAGTTGAATTGGTGGATGATGGGTGAATAGTTGGATGGGTGAGTAAATGAGTGTGTGACCACTTTGACAGATGAATGGACAGGTGTTTGGATCAATAATAAATGGATGAATAGGTGGTAGTTGGATGCATGCCTGGAACTGGATTCACTCTGACAGATCACTCTCAGTTATCAGGGGGCTGAAAGGATTAACCAGGACCTTTTCTTCTCCTCTCTCACCAATTTCTACCCTGAGAGTTCTAATCCTATTCAAAGGCCCCCTGAAATAAAGCAGGACCCCCAAATCCATGAGTGGGCTTTTTCTAGGGGAGAGACGCCCTGGCAGAGGAAGTGATGCCATCTGGGGTTTCCCATTGACTCCTCCACTCTCCTCTCCCCGTCGGATAACTAAGGAGAGACCCACCACTGATGCTCACCAGTCTGCACTGGTGCCTTCTTAATTAGAGTCATTGCAGGAACAAAAGGAGCTCTTTATACGCCCTCTCCTTTGGCAAGGACCTTCCTATTAGATAAAGTCTGAGGAAAGGAAAACATGTTTTAGACTGTCTAGTGGTCTTTCCATTTCTCCCTCTTCTTCCCAAGAGACCAGCCTTGGTTCCAGTCAGGGAATTCTCCCACATGCTTCCTCCAATTCTCATCCCACTCAAACTCCATTCTCACCCAGCCCCTCTCTCTACTGTTTTGCAGATGCAAAGAGTTTGGCAGAGATGTTGATAAGGTGGGTTTCATATAGTTGCTTCTTCTCTCCTCTCCTCTCTCTTCCCCACTGCAGGGGACAAGCTTCAATCCCCGCTGTTTTTGCAAAAAACCCTCCCCCAACCCCTTATGGCTGCTGAGTCACCCACCTGTAGCCCTTCTCCCCACAGCAAGAACAACCGAAGTTTTGACACCCCCGTGAAGGGGCCCCCACAGGGCCCGCGGCTACACATTGACATCCCCAGGGTCCAGCTGCTAATCGAGGACAAGGAGGGCATCAAGCAGTTGGGTGAGTGACAGGTGCCACGAGCTCTCTGTCCTGTGCTGAGTGTGCTTCCCAGACACACACACCAAGGGCAGCCACCAGCCCTCACAGCGGTGCTGGGTTCTCACCAGAGCCCTAGCAGCAACTCAACAACCTCCAACACATTGCAGCTCCTCTCAAGAGCTGTTAACACCCTAGTTGGTTTGGCTCGGTGGATAGAGCATCGGCCTACAGACCAAAGGGTCCCAGGTTCGATTCCAGTCAAGGGCACGGACCTCATTTGCAGGCTTCTCCACAGCCCGGGCCCTGGTCAGGGCTTGTGCAGGAGGCAACCAACGGATGTGTTTCTCTCACATCGATGTTTCTCTCTGTCTTTCCCTCTTTCTTCCACTCTCCCTAAAAGTCAATGGAAAAAATATCCTCAGATAAGAATTAACAAAAATAACAAAAAACAACTAAAAGAAACAAGGAAAAAAAAAGCTGTTTCTTTCTCGGTCTAAGGGCTCGTTCTCCTGGCAGTCACTGGATAGACAAAGAGAAGCTTGGGAATCTCGGATGGTGCCAGAGGGAAGGAGTCCTGCTGATCGTTCTTTCTTCCCGCAGGAGACGACAAGGCCACCATCCCGGTGGCAGACGCTGAGTTCAGCCAAGCCGTCAACCCGCAGAGTTTCTGCACCGGCGTCTCCCTGCATCACCCAGCCCTCCTCCAGAGCTCCGGACCCCTCATCGACATGTCCGACATCCGGCCGGGCACCAGTACGCATCACCCCGAGGCGGCCCCTCCCACACAGGGTGTCGTGGGCACAGCATGGGGCCTGGGTAGAGTTTTCAAAAATGAAAAGAAGGTGGAGCAGCATGGGAGAACAGGAAGAGCAGTGGAGGTGGAGCCTGGGCTCCTTGCTTGCAGACTTACTAACTGGCTTCTCACACCTCTGAGCCTGGGTTTCCTGACCTGGAGATGTTGAGGGGTTGGGTGTTCCTGCCTCGAGGGCCTTTGGCCTCTAGCTCTGAGGCTCCAAACATGCGCACAGGAGAGATCTAGGCGGCAGGGAATGGTGCAGTCAGGAGGGGAGAGACTCCCTGCCTGAAGAGGGGAGAAGCCCAGGATGCTGCCCCTGCCCCATGCCCAGAGCTCTTGCTCCTCTGCCAGAGGCCAGCTGTGTGGTCAGGAAGGCAGCCCACTCAGCGTTCCCCAGGGAGTCCTGTGGCTGCGTCTGCCTCCTCCCTGGCTCCCCACTGCCTTCTGCCCACGCCCTGGTGCCCACCCACTGTGAGGGTAGTGGTGCTGGCAGGGTGGAGGCAGCTGGCTCCCACTTTCCCTATGCAGACCCCGTGTCCAGGAAGAACGTGAAGTCAGCCCACAGTACCCGGAACCGGTACTCCAGCCAGTGGACCCTGACCAAGTGCCAGGCCTCCACGCCCGCCCGCACGCTCACCTCCGACTGGCGCACGGTGGGCTCCCAGCACGGCGTCACCGTCACCGAGAGTGACAGCTACAGCGCAAGTCTCTCCCAGGACACAGGTGAGCCTGGGCCCCGCCTGGTCCTGCTCCTGCTCGCCCAGCTCCGCCCACCATTCTCCCACCCCCTACCTGCCGGCCCAGTCCCAGCTGGCTGCTGACGCACTGTGAGGCTGTGACCACACGCCCCGCCTCGCTGAGCCCTGCCTGATCAGGGCGTCGTTTTGCTCTCCCCAAAAATAGAGAAAATAGTGTGCGTGGAGACTGCTGGAGGGAGGGCTGAGGGTCCGGGGAGTTGCTTAATTCCCAGAATGAAAGGTGTTTGCCCTCCATGGCCCAGATCCCAGTGCTGCCACCTTCCCAGCAGGAGGGCGGGCCTCAGCCCGGCTCACCCACACCTGCGGCCAGGCTCTCGGGTGGCTGGGGGGGGAGGGGGGGGCTGCTCAGTCTGTCTCGTCGGCTCCCTCCTCCCGGGAAGCCACGGGTTTCGTCCTGACTGGATGCCCCGCCTCCCCCTCCCCAGACAAAGGCCGGAACAGCATGGTGTCCACGGAGAGCGCCTCCTCCACGTACGAGGAGCTGGCCCGGGCCTACGAGCACGCCAAGCTGGAGGAGCAGCTGCAGCACGCCAAGTTCGAGATCACCGAGTGCTTCATCTCGGACAGCTCCTCCGACCAGATGACCACGGGCACCAACGAGAACGCCGACAGCATGACGTCCATGAGCACCCCCTCGGAGCCCGGCATCTGCCGCTTCACCGCCTCCCCGCCCAAGCCCCAGGACGCCGACCGGGGCAAGAACGTGGCTGTGCCCATCCCTCACCGGGCCAACAAGAGTGAGTGCCCAGGCCACCGCGCCCGCTGCGCCCCCTTCCCCAGACCCCATGACCCCAGCTAGGCCCGGCCCTGACGGCATGGGCCTGCCAGCCTCGAGGGTCCCATAGCAGTGTGGGTGGCGCAAAGGACAGGGCCCATGTCCTGGTTCAACCTCCTCGGAGCTCTGTGACCTTGGGCAGGTCATTCGCCCTCTCCGGCCTCGCTGCTGTGAAACGCAAATGCTGACACAGGCTTTTCCTTGTGGTAGCGGGCGTTAGAGATGCTTGGCACGGAGGACGTTCTCACTCAGTAGTGACCAGCCGAGCTATGCCCGAGTGGAGAGGACTTCCCACGGGATCAACTGCGCAGTGGCCGTGGCTCTCAATGCTGTGACCTTAGCCCCCACCCAAAGCGCGGTCCCGGCAGCTCAGCCCACGGCGGCCACGCCTCCCGGCGGGCGTGACCCAGCCTGGCTGGGAACCAGCCCGCTGCAGGGCCTGGCAGGGCGCACGCCGCGTGGGGCTGGTGGGGCAGGTCTAGGATGAGCGGGGCAGGTGAGCGAGTCCGTCAGCAGCTGTTGGGGCACCGCAGACAAGGCCCAGGCCGTCACTCCCTGAGTCTGGTCTGCAGACACTGGCCTTGCCCAGCGGCCAGGCTGACCTGAGGCCCTGGGCCAGCTAGAGAAGAGCCTGGGGCAACAAAGGCCCAGGGTTCAGGAGGCCGGCAGCCCGGTGCCGCCCGCCCTCCCAGCTGTGTGAATGTGGGCAGATCACTCACCTTTCTGAGCCTCCTGTCCTTCCCGCACAAGCGGGTGGCCTGCCCAGGGCTGCGGGCCCGGGGGGGTCACCTGGGAACGTGCCCGGCCTGGCCAGCAGGCCGTGGACACGGTTTCGGAAATTAAGGACTTCCCGCCTGAGAGGCTGCGCGGGAAGGAGGGCAGACCCGGGTCCCGGCGCAGAGCGGCAGGAGGGAGTCCTTTTCTCCTCCCGGGGGAAGCTTCCCCGGCCGGAGCCCTCGGGGACCTCTCTCCGCAGGGAGCCCTCTGCGCGGCCGCCCGGTTCGGAGTGACCGCTGGCCAATGAGCACCGGCTCACCAGCAGCGCCGTGTGCTGTAAGGATCCCACGTCCCTTAGTCACCCACCGCTCAGCTGTCCTGAGGGGCTGTGATCAGCCCCATTGCACAGATGCGGACACTGAGGCTCAGAGAGGCCAAGGAGCTGACCTTCTCTCAGCTCTTCAATGCCCAGCGTGGGGAGGGACTCCTAGCCAGCAGCGGGGGGGGGGGGGGGGGCTGGGGGCGGGAGGTTGGCGGAGCCCGCCTCTCACCGCCTCTGCTCCTCTGCTCAGGTGACTACTGTAACCTGCCCCTGTACGGCGGCAAGTCGGAGGCCTTCTTCCGAAAGGCAGAGGGGCATGAGCCCTGCCCAGCCGTCCCGCCCAGGGAGGCCTCCATCCGGAACCTGGCCCGAGGCTACCACACCCAGGCTCCTCGCCACCTGACTCTGGACCCGGCCAGCAAGCCCCTGGGCCTCCCCCACCCCGGGGCGCCCGCTGCCGCCTCCACGGCCACCTTACCTCAGAGGACTCTGGCCATGCCAGCGCCCCCGGCTGGCACAGCGCCCCCAGCGCCAGGCCCCACCCCCGCCGAGCCCCCCGCTGCCCCCAGTGCTGCCCCTCCGGCCCCCAGCACCGAGCCTCCCCGGGCCGGGGGCCCAATCACCAAAATGGGGGGCTCCAGGGACTCGCTGCTCGAGATGAGCACGTCGGGGGTAGGGAGGTCTCAGAAGCAGGG
This sequence comes from Pipistrellus nathusii, assembly GCA_963693515.1. Lineage (NCBI taxonomy): Eukaryota > Metazoa > Chordata > Mammalia > Chiroptera > Vespertilionidae > Pipistrellus > Pipistrellus nathusii. The sequence continues at coordinate 2,639,272 of OY882866.1, forward strand.
CGCAGGGGCCTACTCCAAGTCCTACACCCTGGTGTAGGGCCGTCTGCGCCCCGCCCTCAGACACGACCGGCCGCCCTCCTGCACCACGGACGGCAAACCCACAGGCAGAACCCGCCACCGCGACAAGGACCCGCCGTGAACCTTGTACATAGGACTCTTTTGTACAAATGAAACTATTTTCTTCTTCTCCGTGAAGCCAGGGCACAAGAACGTGACAGTCCACGTGACCCACCCAGAGACCACGCGTGGAGCGGGAGATACACACGCACACAGAGCACACCCCCGCTGTGTCTGTGTATCTCTCCCCTCACTCCGAGACAGAAGCACAGACTCGGCAATTCCTCCGCCCCCGCCCCCCACTCCCCTCAACCTCAGTGGTTTTGACAAAAGACCAAAATCCCAACTCAGAGACACTGCATGCGATCTCACTGTCCCACGAAAGCCAGGAGTTGCTTCAATTTGCAGATGCTTATGTGTTAATACCTTTTTCTATGAAAAGAGACCAGCGCCGTGTGCAATAAAGGTTATGTTTCTATGTGGTGGCTTTTCCCAGCTGGGGGAGGGGGGAGGAGGCGCTGGGAGGAAGGTGGGGGGGGGGTTGCTGGGAGGAAGGTGGGGCTGCGAGTGGAGGCGCCATGAGGCGGTGGCACACCTCAGAGGCTCGGCTCTCCGTAAACAAGGAGCTTATTCCAAAAACACTCCCTGAGCATCCAGTGAGGGGGCCTGGGGACAGAGCAGGTGCGGAGGAGGGCCCCTCGGGGACTCCTGGTCCCCACGAAACTCCATCTCTGGCCGCACCCAAGGCCCACCCGGAGACCCAGCTGGTGGCTCCTCTCCAGGCACCTGCTGACGGGCCAGCTCCGCTCCAGCCTGGAGGACAGGGCGCCCCCCGGGCTGCTGGCAATTGATCAGGCCAGGAGCTCTTCCCTCACCCCACGGCCCACACATGCTCTCTCTCACACACACACACACACACACACACACACAACGCACACGCACGTGCACACACGCACACGCACACGCATGCACACGCTGGGCCCGGGAAATCACAACTCAGCCCCCCCTCCGACAGCCCACAGGGAAGAACAAATCCCCAGAGGGAGCCAGCTGCCAAGGAGCAGGGGAGCCCTGTGCGGGCTGAGCAGAACCTCCCTGCGCTTTGGCTCTGGAACCCCCTCGCCGCTCCGCCACCTCTGTCTCCACCAGAAAGGGGACGGCTGGGGCTCTGGGGGCTCAGCAAGTCACCCACACGTCGAGGGGCAAGGAGAGGCGGAGAGGAGACCCAAACTCAGGGGCGTCTGCTGCCTTCCCCGTGGCCGGAGTGCTTGTGGCCTCCGCCCAGAGGCCGAGTGTGGGTTCCGCCGAGGGTGCGGCCGGGAAGAGGCCAGGACCGGGTGAGCCGGTGCAGGGCGCCCCGACGCCGGCTGGGTGGCAGGGCGCCCCCCGTGCTCCGCCCGGAGAGGGGCCGAGAGGAGGCAGGAGGCCGTCTGGGCCTGCGCTGGGCCCAGAGGGAAGAGAAGGATCTAGAGAGGCAGCGGAGAAGCACAATTTGAGCCAGTTCGGCTGAGCTGGGCCCTTCCTGCGAAACAGGAGGCCAGGAGGCTGAGACCGGCTTGTGCAAAGCCCACCGACGTTACGTGCCCATTGCCTCTGCCGCAGCGGGTTCTGGAGGCAACACAGCCTGGCTCGTCGCACCCAGAAGCTGGCTCACGGAGCGGCTGCCCGCCTGCTCCTCCCCCTGAGCCCGGCGTCGGGGGCGATCCTCAGAGCGCGGTCTGCGCCTTTCCGAGTGGCCCTGCGTCCGCCACAGACCAGGCCGCCGCCCGGCTCAGAGCCTTCACTCTCAAAGGGGGGCCACAGGCCCGCAGCGTTAGCGCCCCTCGGGAGCCAGTGAGAAATGCACAGCCCGAGGGCTCCCCACACCCACTGGGTCAGTCGGCCATTGAGGAAAATCCAGAGGCTACGGATGCACGTTCAAGTTCAAGAAGCCTTCCTCTAGCAGGCGGTCCGAGAGGCCACGCCCGCCCTCCCACTGCCCGCAGCCCAGCCAGGCTGTGGGTTTCAAACTTAGTCCGCATCAGAGAACTAAGAAAACTTAAACAAGTGTACTCAGCCGGCATCCTCAGTGGTTGAGCACTGACCTATGACCCAGGAGGTCAGAGTTCGATTCCCAGTCAGGGCACATGCCCAGGTTGCAGGCTGGATCCCCAGTGCGGGGTGTGCAGAGGCAGCCGATCCATGATTCTCTCATCATTGATGTTTCTCTCTCTCCCTCGCCCTTCCTCTCTGAAATCAATAAAAATATATTAGAAAACAAGTCCAGATCTGACCAACCGCAGTGTTTGTGGGTGTGCAGCCAGCATTTGCTTTGGGTTTTGTGTTTATTGTGGAAGAAGATATACAACATAAAATTTACCTTTTTTTTGGGGGGGGGGGGCGGTTAGCCTCCTTTGAGGAGAGGGATAGTGTGCTTTGGGTTGTACCTGGCAGAGAGGTAGCCTGGGGAACAGAAACAAGACTGGGCTTTTGTCTTACTTGAACTTGAGTGTGTTTTAAAGAAACATGTGCGGATACACTGCTCTGCCTTTTTCTTGTTGTTTTGCCAACATTTAAACTTATTTTTATTGAGGTATAATTGACAATAGCATATCAGCTTCATGTACAGCATAATGATTCAAACTTTGTCATATTGAAAAATGATCAGGTAAGTCTGGTTAACATCTATCACCATACATAGTTATAAAAGTTTTTTTTCTTGTGATGTGGACTTTAAGATTTACTCTCTTAGCAACTTCCAAACATGCAGCACAGTATTGCTAACTTAGTCACCATGCCTTCTTTTCCCCGGACTGACTGACTGACTTTATAACTGATTCATTCACTCGTAATGCCCTCAAGTTCCATTCTTTAGTGGCAAAGGGCAAGCTCTCCTTCTTGTTGTGGCTGAACAGTATTCCCCTGCATGCACACAGCACACCTCTGCAGCCATTTGTCCGTCAATAAACACTTAGGTTGCTTCCATACCTTGGCTATTGGAAATCATGCTGCTATGAACATAGCAGGTCAGTTATCTTTTTAAATGTTTTTATTTTATTTCATAGAAAGAGGGAGACAGAGGTAGAAACATCAATTATGAGAGAGAATCATTGATAAGGCTGCCTCCTGTATGCCCCATACTGGGGATTATGCCCACAGCCCTGACAAGTAATAGAACCTTGACCTCCTGGCTCATGGGTAAACACTAAACCATTGAGCCACACTGGCCAGGCCAGATATCTTTTTTTTTTTTTTTAATATATTTTATTGATTTTTTACAGAGAGCAAGAGAGAGGGATAGAGAGTTAGAAACATCAATGAAAGAGAGTCACTGATCAGCTGCCTCTTGCACACCCCCTACCGGGGATGTGCCCGCAACCAAGGTACATGCCCTTGACCGGAATCGAACCCGGGACCCTTCAGTCCCCAAGCCGACGCTCTATCCATTGAGCCAAACCGGTCTTGGCCAGATATCTTTTTTAATTAGTGTGTTCATTTTCTTTGGATGAGTGCTCAGAAGAGGAACTGCTGGGTTATGTGATAATTCTATTTTTAATATTCTGAGGAACATCATACTGTCTCCAGTGTCTGTACCAATTGACATCCCCACCAGCAGTGAACAAGCGTTCTCTTTTCTCCACACCCTTGCCAGGACTTAACGTCTTACTTTTTATGTGGTAGCCATTCTAACAGGTGTGAGGTGCCATCTCATGGTGGTTTTGATTTGCATTTCCTTGATAAATGAATTTGAGCATCTTTCCATGTACCTGTTGGCCATCTGTATGTCTTCTTTGGAAAAAAAATGTCTATTCAGATCATTTACCCATTTTTTAATCCAATTGTTTTTGGGGGGTTTTATAGAATCATATGATTTCTTCACATATTTTGAGTATTCACCCCTTATCATATACTAATGATAGGCCTAGTGCATGAAATTCGTTCACGGGGGTCCCTCCGCCCAACCTGCACCCTCTACAGTCCAGGAGCTCTCAGGGGATGCCCTACTGAGACTTAAGTCCACTCCCTGTGGTTCTCTGCTCTCTGCGGGCCCGGAGGCTTCGCTGCAGCCATGGAGATGAAGCCCCAGGCCCTGCTCTCCGCTCTCTGCCTGCCTTGCCATGTGTCATGTGAAGGAAGCCCCACGCCCTGCGGTGTGCTCTGTCTGCCAGGCGTGGGGGCTTCGCCGACACTGACACACTAAGGAAGCCCCCAAGCCCTGCTGTCCGGGCTCTGACTGCTGGGCCTGGGACTACCCTGCTGCCCACGCTAACTGCTGTCCAGGCTTTGACTGACCTGTCTGGGGTGGATCAAAAACCCTTCAGATCCAGCTTCGCTGCTCCTGTGGACAGGCTGGACACTCCAGCAGCGGAGCTGAGGGGACTGGGCACTGCCAACTTGTGGCTATCGGGGCTGCCATTTTTGTCGTGGAGTGATGGTTAATTTGCATATTACTCTATTATTAGATAGGATGTGATTTGCATGTATTTTCTCCCATTCAGTAGGTTGCCTTTTCATTTTGTGGATGGTTCCTTTGTTGTGCAAAAGCTCTTTATAATAGTTTAATGTGGTTTATTTTTGCTTTTTGTTGCCTTTGCTTTTAGTCATATCCAAAAAAAAATTCATCCCAAGACCCATGTTAAGGAGCTTGCAACCTATGTTTCCTTCTAGACGCTTTCTGGTTTCGAGTCTTATATTCAAGCCTTTATTTTGAGTTAATCTTTGTCTGTGATGTAAGCTAATGGCCAGCTTCCCCGCTGCCGTTCATTAGAGAGATTGTCTTCTCCCCATTGTATGTTCTTGGCTCCTTGGTCATAAATTACAATCGGCCAACTCTGTGTGGGTTTGTTTCTGGGCTATTCTGATCCATAGATCCATGTGTGGCTTTGGCTTTGATTACACTTTAATTTCTATGGCTTTGTAATGCAGTTTGAAATCAGGGAGTGTGTGCCTCCCGTTTGGTCTTCTTTCTCAATGTTACTTTGGTTATTTAGGAACTTTTGTGGTTCCATACAAATTTTAGGATCGTTTGTTCTATTTCTGTGAAAAATGCCACTGGCGTTTTGATTAGGATAACATTGAATCTGTTGATTGCTTTAGTTTGGACATTTTAACATTATTAACTCCTTCAGGCCCTGCACACAGAGTATCTTCCCACTTACTGTGTCTTCCTCTGTGTCTCCACAGGTCTTACAGTTTTTATGGGACAGATCTTTCACCTCGTTGATTAAATCTGTTCTGAGTATTTCATTCTTTTAATGCAATTGTTAGTGGGACTGTTTTCTTAATTTTTCTTTCTGATGGTTCATTACTAATGTATAGAAATGCAACAGATTTTTTCTCCTATTAATCTTTTTTTAATCTTTATTCAGATAATTACAGATGTCTCTCTTTTCCCCCCCAAAGCTCCTCTCCACCCGGTTCCCACACTCTCTACCCCTTTTTGTTTTGCTGCTGCTTATGCTTTAGGTGTCATACCAAAAAACTCATTACCAAAACCCATGTCAAGAAGTTGGGTTTTTTTCTGTGTTTTCTTCTAGGATTTCATGGTTCAGGTCTTACATTTAAGCCTTTAATCCTTTGGAGTTAATTGTTGTGAGTGGTGTAAGATAGGAGCCTGGTTTTGCCCCTTTACATGTGAATATCCAGTTTTACCTGCACATTTATTGAAGAGACTGTCTTTCCCCCGTTATTCTTGGCTCCCTTGTCAAGTATTAGTTGACTATATATGCTTGGGTTTCTTTCTGAGCTCTTAATTCTATTCGATTGATCGCATTGTCTGTTTTTATGCCACTGACCTGCTCTTTTGATTACCTTACCTTTTAGGGTCACTTGAAATCAGAATGTGTGATAGCTTCCTGATTGTTCTTCTCAGGATTTCTTTGGCTATTTGGGAGCTTTGTAGTTCCATCATCTCATATGGAAAATGCAAAAAGAGAATTTTCTTCCTTATAATGAGAGTTCTTAGGATCTACGACACCCCAAAGAAAACTAATAAATCTCTAATAATTGACTCTAGAGAAATGGATTTCTACAATTTTTTTAAAAGAAGTTTATCTCAGGGTTGTTCTGAGGTCAGGTGAGGGGTGTGCCACCGGCTGAGACTAGTGAACATATAAATTTTATATGGAATCCTGATAGGAATTGCATTGAATCTTCGATACCTTTGGGTAGTATTGATATTTTAACAATATTAATTCTCAGTCCACAAACACAGAACACCTTTCCATTTACTGTGTCTCCTTCCATTTTTTCATTAATGTCTTGTAGTTTTCAGAGTAGAGATCTTTCACCTCCTTAGCTTAGTGTATTCCTAAGTATTGTGTTGTTTTCAATGCACTCCCTTTTTGTTGCTTATAATTTGCTTGAAATAGCTTTTTCATCCCTTCACACTCAGTCTGTGTGTGTCTGAAAGGCTAATGTGAGTCTCTTGCAGGCATCATATTGTTGGATCTTGTGTTTTTTATGTAGTTTTGTATTTTGGCCATTTGGATTAGAGAATTTAACCTTTTATATATAAACTAATTATTGTTAAGTGAAGACTTACCATTGCCATTTGTTCATTGTTTTCTGGTTATTTTGTAAACCCATTACTCCTTGATTCTGAACCTGCTATTACTGTTTGCTTTGATGTCTTGTGGCATCAGTGTGCTTGACTTCTGTATGTAATTTGTGTAATTACCACAAGTCTTTCCTTGTGTTTCCTTGTGTTTATAAGGCTTACAAAAATAACTTAAAATTATAACACCCTCTTTGAAAGTAATAATTTATAATAACTTTGATAGAAATCCTAAGCTTTACATTTTTACTTCTCCCCCTCACATTTTAGGTTATTGATGTTCAATTGATGTATTTTTATAACAAACATATTATTATAGTATAGCTATTTTTACCAGGTTTGTATTTTAAACTACACTTGTAAGTAAATTATGCTCCATCACCATATTACAGAATCTGACTACATATTTACCATTACCAGTGAATATTGCATTGCCTTCTTATATTAATCAGCATCCTTCTATTGCCCCTCAAAAAACTCCCTTAGCAGCAGCAGCTGCCAGGCTGGGAGCAGCCAGGCCCGGAGCAGCAGCTGCCAGGCTAGGAGCGGCCAGGCCCGGAGCGGCCGGGCCCGGAGCAGCCGGGCCCAGAGCAGCCAGGTCGGGAGCAGCCAGGCCGGGAGCAGCCAGGCACGGAGCGGCCAGACCCGGAGCAGCCGGGTCCAGAGCAGCCGGATTGGGAGCAGCCAGGCCCAGAGCAGCACCAACCAAGCCCAGAGCACCCAGGTCGGGAGCAGCCAGGCCCAGAGCAGCAGCAACCAAGCCTAGAGCAGCCGGATCGGGAGTAGCCAGGCCCGGAGCAGCAGCTGTCAGGCTGGGAGCGGCCAGGCCCAGAACAGCCGGGCCCAGAGTAGCCGGGTCGGGTGCGGCTAGGCTCGGAGCAGCAGCAGCCAGGCCCGGAGCAGCCATGTCGGGAGCAGCAGTGGCCAGACCCAGAGCAGCTGGTTGTGGAACAGACCAGAGCAACAGAGGCCAGGCCCGGAGCAGCCAGGCCTGGAACAGCTCGCTCCTCGCCTCTCCCCCCCCCCAAGGCTGCCTCTCAGACATGGCTGGAAACTTTTGGAGGAACTTGAGGGTCTGCTGAATCAAGTGATGAAGGCTTAGATCTGGATGTGTTGAGTTAGTATAGGGCTGGGGTGTTGATCTGTGAGTGCCTTGTGTGGGGTCTGGATGAGGTTGGTTGATCTATTTGGAAATGTCTTTTGTGTGAAGTGTATCCTTGGGCATGTGAAGGTATTATTGATATGAGAAAATGCTAAGTAACTGATTTACTATCTGAAAAATTTAAAGTTCTGAAAGTTTAAGGTCTCTTGCCAAAAAGAGGTTTTAAAGCTAACACCTTAATTTTAATGGAGAAAGGAATGACAAGCCCTTCCCACCCAGAACAGGTAATCCAATTCCAACCAGCAGCCATGTTTAAACAATGTGTCCATTCACACTTGAATGGCTACACCTTTTGATAGCCTAAGGGCAAGTTTACATGTAAACAAGTTTGCTCTCAATTCCCAGGGCAGAAAAAAAACAAGCCAAGGTTTAAAATTATTAGATTTTAAAATTTATTCTTAGAAGTGTAAAAGTTTATTAATTTTAAAAAAAGGGGAGATTGAAAAACCTGATGAACAATAATAGCTGTTCATTGTAGTAGAGTCGGCGATATGGGAGGGGAGTGGACTGACTGTTCTCAGGGAAAGGGAGGGAGGAAGAGACTGAACATAAACTGCACCTATGGATGAGGACAATGGGGGGTGGGGAGGGGGCGGAGAGTGGGGTGGGAACCTAGTGGAGGGGGAAAGAAATGAGGAACCTTTGTAATAATATGAACAATAAAGATTGATTTAAAAAAAAAAAAAACTCCCTTAGCATTTCTTATAATTCCCTCTGCTTTTATTTACCCCTCCTTCATTTCTAGCATTCCTGATTATTTTATTCTTTCGATCTTTTAGATAAGCTCTCCCATTCACTTCTGGCCTGAAGTGTGCTAGGAAGTCTGCGGAGTCCTTTTTGACTCATCTTCTTCTCTTGCTGCTTTTTAGGTTCTTTCCGTCTTGCCCGGCTAGTGTGGCTCGGTGGTTGAGCATCAACCCATGAATTCAATTGAATCCATGGCTCAATTCCCAGTCAGGGCGCAGGCACAGGTTGTGGGCTCGATCCCCAGTATGGGAAGTGCAGCAGTCAGTTGGTCCATGAGTCTCTCTCATCACTGTTTCTAGTCTTTCCCTTTCTCTCTCCGAAAATCAATAAAAACGTATTTTTAAAAGTGTTAAAATTCGTTCTGTCTTTGACTTTTAACTATTTAGTTATAATGTGTGTTGGTGTGCCCTAATCAGGTTCAGTCTATTCGGGAATTTGGGGGCCTCTTGAATCTAGATGTGTATTTCTCTTCCCAAGTTTGGGAATTTTCCAGCTATTATTGCTTTAAATATACTTAGTATATGTCCTGTGTCGTTTCTCCTTCTGAAATTCCCATCGCAAATATTTGGGGGGGGGGCCTTGACCAGGTAGTTCAGTTGTTTTTAGATTCGTTCCAATTTGCCAAGGCTGCAGATCCCATCCCGTCAGAGCACATACAAGAAGCAACCAGTGAATGCATAAGTGGAAGAACCAATTGATGTTTCTCCTCCTTTACACCCTTTTCTCTAAAACTCAATAAAATTTCCTAAAAATAATTTTTTAATTGTGTCCCATTAGTTCCATAGGTTTTCTGCACTCTTTTTCATTATTTTCTTTTTGCTCCTCCTACTGGATAATTTCAAATGTCCTGTCTTTCGGGTCACTGATTCTTTCTTCTGCATGATTGAATCTGTTCTTGAAGCTCTCTCTTGAATTCTTTAACTTAATTACTATATTTTTCAGGTTTTGGGGGGTGTTTCAATGGTTTCTATTTCTTTGTTTTGTCCATGCAGTGTTTTCCTAATTTTATTTTATCTGTATATTCTTTTAACTCAATAAACTTCTTTTTAAAATTGTGTAGAACTCTGTTTCTTTAGGGTCAATTTTTAGAGATTTATTAGTTTTCTTTAGGGTTGTCATGTTTATGATGTATGCGTATGTGTGTGGGGCGGTGAGAAAGAGAGAGAAGATAAAAGAGAGGGGAGAGAGGGAGAGAGGGGAAAGAGGGGAGAGAGGGAGAGGGAGAGAGAGAGAGGGAGAGAGGGAGAGAGGGAAAGAGAGAGGGGGGGAGAGGGAGAGAGGGAGAGAGGGGGAGGGAGAGAGAGAGAGAGAGAGAGAGAGAGAGAGAGATCCTGATTCCTTAGTTGGTATCTATACATTTAAGTGGTCACCTCTCCCAGATTTTGCAGGTTTGCATTGGGAGCGTTTCACTCATCAGCTTAGCCTGGATCTCGGGATGTGTCTGCTGGTAGTGCCCTTGGCAGATGGGATCCACTGTTAAGAGTCTATCTGGGGCAAGGCACTGTTTGAGCCCCAAGATCAGATGTGGGGTGTGCCCGGCTGAGAACAGGCTGCTGGCTTGGCTTGCTGCCCCCTTGAGGCCCTAGGATGAGCTCGGTGGCTGGCAGAGTTCCCCAACAGCCTTCCTGGATGGTCAGGCCTGGGTGGGGCTGGGAAGCATCTTCCCTGCCTTCCCTGGCAGGACGGCAGGACAGCAGCACAGCACCCAGGGCCTGCGTGGCTCTTTGTTTGGGAGCCAATTAGGCAAGAGTGTGCACTGAATATCCTGGTCATGGAGGCCTGCCTCCCTCCCTCTCTCTCTCTCTCTCTCTCTCTCTCTCTCTCTCTCTCTCTCCCTCTCTCTCTCTCTCTCTCTGTCACGCACACACACACCATAAACTTGACACCCGAAGACGGGAAGATAGTCTCTGATCCAGTGCCACTGGAGGCAGGGCTGTCAGAGGGCTGTGCAGCCCGTGGGCTCTGGTGAGGCTCCCCGGCAAGTGGCCAAGTGCTTTATTCAGCTTTAAACGGGGCTACAAATCCGTGTCCCTGCCTGGGAGCAGCAGCAGCTCCAAGGCCTCTGAGGCTCTTTGTGGTTTTAACTGAATCATCCCCACGTTTCCCGGCCAAAAGGGCTGCAGGCTTTGCTCTGGGGCAGTAGCCCTGCCCACCTGCCTCCCTGAGCAAGCCTTACTGGGTTCTGCTTCTCACCAGCCCTTCCTGTCGGAGGGGCCAGGAGCCGGCCCCCAGCTACTGAGGCTGTGACTGGGCGTGGGCAGTCCGGGCTCCAGGGCCAGCAAAACCCGTGTTTGAGGACCCCAAGCCCCTGGTCTGACTGCACCAGCACCTCGGCTCTGCACACGAGCAAAGCCACTGATGGGATGCCTGCTCGGGCCTGCAGGTTGGACCTGGTCTGCCGAGTCCAAGGCCGGGTGCTGGAGCCCGTCCCCTTCTCCGCCACAATCAACTTCCCGGAGGCTAAGCCCCACGCCCCCTGCAACTCGTCGGGCAAAACCAGAGCTCCCTGTTGCCTCTGGAGGAACCACAGGCTCAGGGGCACGCCTTGGTGTGCGACGCTGTCAGCCTGTGGCCACTGAGTCTCTGGTGCTGGTCTCACCGTGAACAGAGTCAGCTCCTTCTCTCACAGGGGAGGTCAGGAAAAACACACTGCCCTCTGGTGGCATGGCTCCCTCACGCGGTGCTGAGCGGTCCCGAGGACGCGCATGGAGTAACTCTGTGACCCTCACCCCGCTTTATAAGCCACTGCTAACCCGCTGGACAGACGTGCGCATCGAGGCAGAGAATGAGGCGGGGGCCCTTGCCTGGTTCCTGCCTCCTGCTTCTAGCCCACATGGACTCACCATGCTGTTCCATCCCCCTCCCCAGCAGGACCCCTTCTCCCTGATGCACTGCCCTCCGGGGCCTCTGTGGACACCTGCTGGGCAGCAGCCTCGCGGAAGTGCAGGCATGTGGACTGGAGACGCCAGGAACTGAGGCACCCACCGGGCTTCCAACTATCAGGACATTGTGACAGCCACATTCCCATCGCCACTGAGAGAGCTGGCGTGGGACTGGCAGCCCCACCCAGCACCCCTCCCACCCAGCACCCCTCCCACCCAGTACCCCTCCACTGCCCAGCACCCCTCCCATCCAACACCCCTCCCATCCAGCACCCCTCCCACCCAGCACCCCTCCACTGCCCAGCACCCCTCCCACCCAACACCTCTCCCACCCAACACCTCTCCCACCCAGCACCCATCCCACCCAGTACCCCTCCCACCCAGTACTCTTCCCCCTCCCGGAACCCCTCCCTGCCTGGGCACCCCTCCCTAGCCTGGCACCCCTCCCAGCCCAGCACGCCTCCCCCCACAGAATCCTCCCCACCCAGTACCCCCTCTCCCAGTACCCCTCCTCAGCCCGGCCCTGTCTCAGGCTCCGAATGAGGGTACTCCCCACACAGCAGAACCCTCCCTGAAGCTGAGGAGCCCCTGCCTCATCCCTGGACATGGATTCAGGCCGAGCTTTGGACCAGGAAGGGCACTCGCTCGGGTCACAGAGCCAGGAGGAGTCCTAAGGCCAGAGCGTCCTTCTCACCACTGCCGTCCTGTGTGGGCGCTTCCAGCAGCTGAGGGGTGGGGTGGGCACTATCTGACGGGAGTGCTGCTCCGGGGAGAAAGCAGTCCACGGCTCTCAAAGGGCTCTGGGGAGCCTCTGCTCCGGGGTCAGGACTCAGCCCTCCTGCAGCGGGAGGAGCGGCCTGCTCTCCCTGTCTTCCCATGAAATCTCCGGGAGGGGCTGATCCCTTTGTGACCATCCAGGAGGCACGGGATGGCCATGGACGGAGCGGCTTCTGCCCCATCTGAGCACCGAGCCTGTGAACATGCAGCTTATTCAAAACCAATGTCCTTGAAAACCTTTCTCAGACTCGGCCTGGACTTTTCCGAACCAGCTCCCGGCTCCGCCGCACCTGCCACCCGCTCACTCGGACAGCTCGGTGCTCCCGGGCCTCTGGTCAGACCAGTGGGTGCTGAGCGTCAGCACAGGCTCAAGGCTCCCCAGGCAGCGAGGGAAAGCCCTGGGGGAGGGGTGTTTGGGAGTCCTGAAAAAGTGCCTGTAAACCTTGGCAGGGGGGAGGGGGGGTGTACTCAGCTGGAAGCCACCTCCCTCCTGGGACCCGTCTTCACCCGCAGAAGGCGCAGAAGGCGAGGGGAAGACCGAGTGGCTGAGGTAGGGGCGGGAGTGCGGTGGCTGGAACCTGGCTCTCAGAGACACATGGGCCTGAGTGAGGCTGAGCTGCGGCCATTTACCCTCTCTGAGCCTGTTTCCTTATCTACAAAATAACGCCCACCTGGCCGGGTAAAAGGACCGCACGAGGCAACACGAACAGCACTGGCATCCAGGTGCCCCAGAAGGCTCCCTGCTTCCTTCCCTCCCTCAACCATAGTGAGTGGCCCGGGCCCACAGGAGCCGGGCCAGTGCGCATGCTCGCCTTGAAGCTGGTTTTTCTATGCAAACCCATGACACAGGGCCACCTCATGCTGGCTCCGAGCACGTCTGCTGCTGCAGATCCAGGAACGGTGCTGTGTGGGTGTTCACACCCCTGGAGGGGGTGCTCCCCAACTGCCTGCTTAGGACCCCCAGGGGCGGTGGGACAGGAGGAGGAAGGGAGCGGTGGAAGTCAGCACCTCCCAAGGCCGCAGCAGGGGCCAGGGGGCTCCAGGGCATAGGGCAGGGCAGGATCTGCCTGGTAGGGAGCTCAGCTACTTGCTCCAGGACCCCACACTTAAAGGGGCCAGAGCCTCGATTTCCTCACCCCTAGGAAGGAAGATGGCAATCCCCGCATCACCAGTGTGCTGTGATCACATCGGCTTCCTAGACAAGCTGTGAACATTAACGCTGTGTTATTGTTGTTGTTAATCCTCACCAGAAGATATTTTCCCATTAGTTTTTAGAGCAGAAGAGAGAGGGAAAGACAGAGAAACATCGACGTGAGAGAAACACATCCATTGGTTGCCTCCTGCACAAGCCCCACCCAGGTTCCAAGGAGGAGCCTGCAACCAAGATACATACCCTTGACCGGAATCAAACCCGGGACCCTTTGGTCCACAAACTGATGCTCTACCCACTGAGCCACAGTGGCCAGGGCTCCTTCCTCTGTTCTCACGAGGGAGGAGGCAAGACCCAGAGGACGCACGCACACAGCGGCCGTGTAGAAAATGGGCCAGCAGGTTTAATGGAGGCACAGACGGGCTTGTTACAGGGATGGGGCGACGCGTACGCTAGTCCCATGGATCAGCCACGGAACACGGGCTTGTTCTGTGTGGCAGGCTGAGCCGAGCCGCAGATGAAGGACTAAGAGGTCCGTGGAGGGAGAGGGAGGCTCGGTCTCTATGCACTAGAGGCCAGGGCAGCCCCACAGCTTTCCGGGCAAGAACAACCTGACACAGATGTCAGAGGACGTGTCGGGGGACCCCCGGGGCCGCTGGTGAGAGGGTGCAGGGGCCGTGCAGATCGGCAGTGGCTCCTGGGGCACACCCTCCCTCTACGGCCCCGCTCCGGCCCCACCCCGCCTCCTTAGACTGAGCCTCCGGGCTGAGCAGGGTGGCACAGAAAACAGGGACAGAAACAACATGTGGACACCCCCCCGGGGTGAAGGGCGAGAGGCCCCGAGCTGCCAGCTTCCCTGGCGGCTGTCGTCAGAGCTGTGTGCTGAGACCTGAGAAGCACGGGAGGGCTCGGGGAGCCCAGCAAAGGCAAGGGGCCCTGGGTGCCCCCATCCTCGGCAGGGCTGGGCCCAATCCTGAGGCAGTCAAAGGAGAAACAGAGAACTCAAAAAAGGGGATGTTTAAAAAAGTGGGGAGGAGTGAAGGAGGAGAAAAAGAAAGAAACGGCCTGAGCTCACGCGCCGAGGTATTGGAGAGACAGCGTCCCAGGCGCAGGCACCGGCACCGGAGACGGGACGCTGGGCTGCTCATGAGGAGGACCGGGTGTCTGTCACTGCGGAGCCCGGAGGCAGCGCGGGCTCACCTCCGCCCAGGGAGCCTGGCTCCGACATCAGTGCCTGCGATGCCCCGAAGGGGTGGTGTCCTCAGGCCTCAGACGTCCCCGTCAGCCTGCAGTCCGCTCTGGTCGCTGCAGGGGCGCACTGCTCTCAGATCTGCCATCCTCTCCACCAGCCCGCTTCCCCCGAAGATCTTCGTCCGAGGCAGCGGGCCGGCCCTCCTCGGCCGGGGAGATGGGGGCCACACGGCTGGGCCTCAGCAGCGGTGCACCTGCAGCCTGTTGTTCTCATCCAGGCTCAGCTGCAGGAGGCCCGGCGCTGCTGGCGTGGGCACGAAGCACAGAGGCCTGGCCACCAGGTGAAGGAGAACTGCGCGCAGCTGAGCACCAGGGAGGCCAGGGAGGAGGGGAGGAAGGGAGGAGAGGAAGGAAGAAAGGAAGGGCGGGCCAGGGGAGGAAGGGCCAGGGGAGGAAGGGAGGAAGCCAAACAAGATAGTCCTCGGACCCCCAGGACCCTAACAGCCGCAGCCCAGCTCAGCACCGGCTACAGCAGGAAGGGGCCGGGGCCGGAGAGCTGGCTGAAAGGATATAACTTGGGGTCACTCCTGTAGCGGTCCAGCCACCGCCGGTTAGCCTCGATCATGCCCTGCAGACCGGCGCTGCCCGCCTCAGGGGCGTGCGAGAGGGGGTGCTGCAGGAGGCGGAGCTGCTCCCTGGAGGAGGAGGCAGGCCGGAGGCCAGGGGAAGCCTGTGACTCGGGACCACAGGAGCACAGGCCCCTTCCTCCGACATCAGCTCCAGGCTGGGCTGTGGGGCTGCTGCAGCTACTCAGCTCGCCCACTGGCAGGAGGCCCTGGGGACTGCCTCTCCCAGGTGGTACTCCTGACACCCACACTGGGCTCCACGCCCACAGATCCTGGCCCATCTCAGCGTCCCCTCCCACTGGTCAGAGGGGTGAAAGCGCTAATGGTTGGGGCCTGTGTGGGAGACACGTGGCAAGAAGGCTGTGAGAAACGCTGGCCCATGTGTCTCCCCAACAGGGTGCCCCTCCTCCAGATGCTACTCCCAAAGACAGAGGCCGGCTCCAGGCTGAGCTGGAGGGCCACGGAGACCGTGCCAGGGGCTGCCAGGGCTGCCTCCTCTCCTGAGGGCACTTCCTCACGGAGCTGGGCTCCGGGCTCTCCTCTGCGGTGTGGAGGGGCGGCTGGGACCCAGGCCCACCGGAGCCCCAGGGCTGCCGGACCTTGAGCTCTGCCCCCCTCAGAGGTGGCGCCAGAGCTGCAGGGAGTCTTACCTGGCAGACACGTAGCCCAGCCTGTTCTCCAAGGGGGCAGGGCTGCTGCAGAGGCCGGGGCTCCCAGCTGGAAAGCAGGAAGCAATGGCTCAGGACAGGGGTCAGCCGCCCCTGCTCCCCAGCACAACAGAAAAGGCAGCCCCCCCACAGAGAGGCCCACCCGGGGAGACCTGCAGCAGCTGAAGTGCAGGTTGGAGACGGAGTCACCCTGCCCATTTCATCTCCAAAGTGGAACCCACTTTTGTCTCCGTTTCCAGGTGCCTCGATTCCCAGTCAGGGCACCTGCCCGGGTTGCAGGCTTGACTCCCAGCGTAGCGCATGCAAGAGGCAGCCCATCCAAGTTTCTCTCTCATTAATGTTCTACCTCGCTATCCCTCTTCCTTCCCCTCTCTCTGAACATCAGTAAAAACATTTTAAAAAAACAAACGACAATCTCAGAGGGTGATAGGCCTAAAGGAAAGCTTTACGTGAAACACCGGCTAAGGCACAGCTCCCGGGCGCTCCTGATGGTGAGACAACAGCCTCCAATCTGTGCGCTCAGAAGCCATCAGTCCCCAGGGGCCCACGGAGCCGGTGCTGGCCCAGCCAGGCCTGGTCCCCAGGGGCCAGCCATCGGAGCAGTGACCCAAAGCTGAGGAGGGGGAGGGGGAAGAAAGCAGAGGAGGAGGGGAGGCTGGGCCCAGAGTGCAGGCAGGCGGAAGCTCACCTGGGAAGTACTTGCGCCACTTCTCCACCAGGAAGTCATCCACGGCCTGCGTGGCGGAGGCGGAGGAGGAGAGCCGGGGGCCCAGCCCCGGGTCCCAGGCCCACTGGGTGGGGGTCCTCCGGACGGAGGGGGGCGGGGGCGGGGGCGGGGTGGACGTGAGGAGCGGGGGTGGCTGCGGTGGAGGCGGGGGCGGCGGGGTGCTGAGGACCCCCAGCAGGCTGAGGACCTGGTGCAGCTGGCTGCTGATGCTCTGCAGGGAGCTGTCCAAGCACCGGAGCTTGTGGGGGAAGGCAGGGCCGGGCAGAATGCCTGAAAGGGAAGAGGCAGGAGGTGAGGGCCCAGGCCCTGCGGGCACCTTGGCTCGGCGGAGGGAGGGCCCTGTTCCTGCCAGAGCCGAAGTGGCTCCTCCTCGCCCAGCACCCGCCGAGGACCCGCCGAGGACCCGCTCAGACACGGCTCCCAGAGGCCCGCACAGCGCCGAGGAGGGGCGGCCGGTTTCCCTCTCCGCGGAAGCCCGTCCTTCCCCCGCTGCCCTCCCGCTCCTCCCTGCGGCCACCGCTCACCCTGAGGCAGGGGACAGGAGTCTGAGCTTCCACTGTTAGTGTCTTCCGAGTCGCTGAGGTCAAAGGTCACCACCTTCTTGGTGGGGGGCCCTCTCAGAGTGTCCCCATCCAGAGCCTGTGGGTAGAAGCAGCAGCTCCTGCTGGCCCTCCCTGTGCCTCTGCCCACTGGCTTTGTGCTGGAGACAGCCCAGGGCACCCCCTGAGGCTGCCTCGCCGGTGGGGGTGGGGGGGGGGGAGGGCTAACAGAACTCACCAAACCCACCTGAGACGCGGGCAGGCAGGCCGCCAGGCCCAGGCTGGTGCCCACCCTTTGCCCCCCAGTAAACTCGCCCTGCAGGGTCTCCCCACCCTCCCAGGGCATCTCCCCCCGGAACACCTGTCCTCAGGCCCCGCGGCCGGGGAAGGCCCAGGGCCAGATCTTCTCCCAAGAAGCTTCAGCAAGGAGCTCCGGGCCTCTCAGAGCCGCGCAGCACAAATAGCCCAAACCAAAGCTGAAGCCACGCGTTCCCCGCCCGGAGCCCTCCCGGCTGCACGGCCAGGGCTCACCTCGGCCCGCAGAGAGGCCTCCAGCTCGCTCAGCCTCTCCTCCTTCCTCTGCAGCAGGCTGCGGCCTCTCCGCATGGCACACTGCATCTCCCCCAGGTGCCGGGCCTCCTGCAGCCAAGGCGGGGGCACCTGAGTGACCCACGACGCTGGGCCCAGCTCGCCCTCTGCTCGCTGGGTCACCGTGAAAACTCACTTCACTCTCAGTCTAGATTCTCATCCAAGAGAACGGCTCCATTCTGTGGGCCCGGAGATCACCTGAGCTACAGTACGCCACCACCGGGCGCTGGGCGTGAAATCAGAGACGCTTACTGCCCTCTTCCCCCAGCAACGGGGTAACGCTGCCCCTAGCACATCACCTGCGGTTTCTGGGAGGCCAGGCGGTTCCATCAGAGCGTCCTGCACCCAGTGCCCAGCTCGCGAGAATCTCCACCACACACACACACACACACACACCCCGCCCACAGCCCAGAGCCTCAGACTGGACATCCGCCCTCATGGGTCCCCACAATGAGCAGTGGAGGGCACAGCCGGCTCCCAGCCGCCCTCGCCGGGCCCAGACTGTCCTCCAGGCTCGGACCTCCTCCAGGCTCTTGTGCACGTCGCCGCCCAGGGCCTTGGTGCCCAGCAGGTCCTCGGACGCCTCCGGAGCGGCCAGCTCGCGGCCCCAGTGCTGCTGCGCGGCTTTCAGGGCCGCCTGCCGCCGGCGCATGGAGCGCGTCTGTCGCACCAGGAAGGCCTTGGCGCTGCGGAGGGCCGCCCCCTCGGTGGAGAGGTAGTGCCGGAAGCTGAAGGAACAGGCGGGGGAGGGAGTGAGAGGGCCTCAAAGACTCCGGAGCCTGCTCTGGGCCACTCCAGCTCCTGGCAGACACGCACCCTGAGCAGAATGTGGGCGGGGCGGGGCAGGGCCGGGTGGGGCGGGGCAGGGCTGCAGAGGATAGGAACTCCACTGTCCCGTCAGCCTGACCCTCAGCCAGGCATCAGCAGATGCCAGCCTGCCGTGCCCACAGGCCAGGCGGGCACTGTCGTCCCTGAGCCATGCCCACAGGTGACTGCCATGACTTCGCTTCACCCGGCCTAGCCCCAAACAGGACAGGCCATGGACGCACCTGTCCAAGGACGAGTCGGCGGCCTCCGGGCTCGGGGAGACAGCAGGGGGTGCCTCTTTGGTCTGCTTCTGAGGACACAGGAAAACCCGCTGACCAGGCCAGCAGGGGCACGCAATCTCCAGGCCTGAAACCCTCCCAGAGCCGACACCCCGGCCTGCTGAAGGGGTGCACTGTTCACCCGAGACCCTCCGACTATGGACGTGAGGAACAGTAAGGACAGGAGCTGGAGGCCCAATACAGAGCAGAGCCCCGCCCCTCCTGGGGTCCCATCCCCCAACGCCCCCCCCAGCCATCCTGTCCCTGCAAAGGCCAGAGCTGCTCACGGTGCCAGGGGCTGTCCTCAGGTCCTCGATATGGAGGTCTGGCTCACAAGAGGGGGAAGCACGGCTCGCCTCGGCCGCCAGCCCTTTCAGCGCCTCCTGCTTCCTCTGAGCTTCGGCCTCCAGCTCACTGCGGGTGGGGGTGCAGGAGGTGAGCAGCTCCCTGGCGGGCTTGGAGCCCCACCCAGATAGGAAGTAAGACCATCTCCATCCCTTCACTCCCGGCCAAGCCCCTGAGGCAGCGCTGGGGCTTAAACAGTGAGACCAGGACCCCAGCCGCTCCCACCTCCTCACACCTCTCACCCCTACAGCAGGCAGCAGAGCCTGGCTCCAGCCCTGCCTGGGACAGACAGGCCGAGCAGCGAGTCAGAGGGCACCCACCTGATGCGTTTCTGCAGCGCCTGGGCCTGGGCCTGCAGCTGGTCCACCTGGGCCTCCAGCTCCCGCTTGAGGGCCCGCAGCTCGCCCAGAGTTCTCCGGAGCTGCCGGTTCGACTCCAGCAGGTGCGTGTGCTCCTGCTTGGCCTCGTCCAGGTGCTGCTGGGTGGCTGTGGCTTCCTGGGCAGAGGGAAAGACAGAAGCACCTGGAGAAAGAGGGAGCGAAGGCAGGGAGCCGAGAAGCCCCAGGACAGGGCCCAGCGGGGCCCCCACACCAAGGTCCTCCCGCTCCTGCCGGCCCCGCTCCCTGGCACCCGGTGCTGGCTTCCCCACAGGGGGCTGCTGGTGGAATAGCCCAGCCTGCAGAGACCCCGCAAACAAGAGGTGGAGGTGGGAAAGAGAGGGAGGGGAGACAGGGAGGCCAGGTGAGGAGGCCGCCTGCCTCTTCAGGCCCACAGCTGCCTCTCCTGGGGCAGCCTCCTCCTGAGGGAGGGGACGAGCCTGGGCCACCTCCAGGCCGCAGGGCGCAGGGGCAGAAAGGCCCATCCTCTCTTGGGGGAACCATGTCTCCAAGGTCAAGGGCACCTGGGGACCCTCCACCCCCACTCCCTCACCTGAGCGTCCAGCTGGGCCAACCTGGCCTTGACCTCTTTGGCTCTGGTTTCAAGCTCCACCTCTAAATCTTGAAGTTTCTTTTCCTGCACAGAGCAAAGGCAGAGAAAAAGATGTACGTGCAGAAACGGTGCGAGGCATTAGCTGAGGGGCAGGAGGGGTCCTGACCCCCAAGCCATGGCATACCTCCAGATAGGCTCCCGCTCCCTGCCAAGAGCCCACCTCTTGTTTGTGCCCAGGGTGGGCCAGGAGCAGCAGAGGTGCCAACCCCAAGGTCCTAGAGGGGCTGACCCCCTTGGCCCAGAAAACAAAGGGGCACCGATGTGCCAGACCGGGGTCGGCTGCGAACTCCCTCCCGCAGCGCCGGCCTGCTGCCCCAGCTGCTCCGCCCACACGGCCGCGCCACACCACCGCTCAGGGCCCACCTGCTCCCGGTGCCGCAGCCCCAGGCCCTCCAGCTGCCTGGCCTGCTCCTGCCTCACGGCCTCCAGCTCCCGCTCATGGGTCTGGTGCAGGCGCTCCAGCTCCCCAGTCAGGTGCCCCAGCAACTCGGCCCGCTGCGTCCTCTCCTGCACAAAGGGGGGCCGCCAATAGGAAACCGCAGCCCCTCACCCCTGCCGCCTCCTCAGGTCAGTAAGGTCAGGGACCCTGCCAGTGCCCCAATGCTCCCCCGGAGAGCAGAGCAGGCAGTGTGGTGAGGAAATGCCTGGGGAGCCTCCTACAGCTGCTGCCTCCCTCGGGGAAGAGGCCGTTGGTAAGCTCCCCCTTCCCAGCAGCAGGTCAGGGCTGGTTTGGGAAGGGAGTCAGGTCCGCCATGGCCCGCTGGTTCTGCCCAGGAATACGGCACAGAGAGTCTGGGATCCGGGGTCCCTGGAGCCGCAGCATAGAAGTCCGGGCAGAGGCCCAGCCGTGGGCCAAAGTCAGCCACGGCCACTGCCCACAGATAGTGCAAGCCATGCCAGGCAAACGACCTTCTCCACCCAGGCCAAGGCTGGAGATGGACACCTGACATCTGCCGGCTGTTTGGCTCCTGCCAGGCTATTTCCTGGTGTCCTGGGTTCCCACAAGTCCTGGTGGCAGGGTCAGGGTGGCCAAGGCTGAGGCTTTGGATTGGACAATCCAGGCTTGAACCCTCGCTCCTGCCTGTCAGCCACGGGTGGGGGAAAGTGGCCCACGCTCCCCAACTCTCCGTTTCCTCACTTTTAAAGTGGAGGTAATGGCAGTACATATCCAGGGGGTTGAGGGCGGAATGAGCTAATCTAGGCCAAGCACTGAGAATAGGCCTGGCAGGCGACCCACGCTCAATGCCAGTGCCATCGCCACGAAGGCAAGGGCAGCCTGCCCAACGAGGGGCCCTCCTCACTGATGGCTGAGACACCATGGGACTTCGCCAGGGCGGGGCCAGGGAAGACAACCTCCCACAACACTCCTGGCCTCCCTTCCCCGGCCTCCAGCCAGCTGGCCAGCGCCCATGCCACCATGTGCCTGTGGGGAGGGCGTCACCTCGGCTTCATACTGCTCTCTGGCCTCCGCCACGGTCTGCCGGTGCTCCTCCTTCATCTTGTCCATCCTCCTCTCGTGTTCCCGTTCCACCTCCCGGCGCTTCTCTCTCAAGAGGCCACTGAGCTGCAGGGCAGGCGGCAGGATACAATGGGGGACTGAAAGGGCAGCACGCAGCACCCCCCTAAAGCTCCCCACACACACAGGTGCAGGACATGTGATGGCCACACTTCCCTCCACCTCCCACATGCAGGGCATGGCATGCAGAAGCACTGCCTCGAGGGAACCGGGCTGTGAAACGGGAGCGAAGTGCCAAAGTGAGAAGGACCCTCTGGGCCAGGGTGGCTCAGTGGTCAGAGCACCCACGACAGTACCTGAGCCAGGTGCAATACCACACGCACCTCCTGCTCGTACTCCTGCAGCTGGCGAGATCTCTGCTGCGCCCACCCCCGGCTCTCCTGCTGCTGGGCCTCCTCCTTCTGCTGAACTTCCTTTACCTCCTTCTGCAGGCTGGAGACCGCCTAGGAGGGCCCCGGGGGTGACTCAGAGAGACTGGAGTGGCCAGGGGCCCCACTTCCCAGGGACCTGGTGCCCCTCCCACAGGCTGCAGTGGGAGAGGCTGCCTCCCTCGTGTGGCCACAGGGGTCTGAGCGTGCGCTCAGGGCCACAGCCCAGGCTCTGCCCGCAGGCCAGGCCCGGCCCCTACCTCTCTGTGCTTGGCCTCCAGGGAGGACAGGAGCCGCGCCAGCTCAGCCCTGTGCTCTGCCTCCAGTGCTGCTGCTGCCTGGGGAGCAACGAAGGGCAGTGAGGGATGCTGGGCAGAGAAGGCTGCTGGGCAGCGACCCAGACCCAGGAGGGGCCAGGCACACCAGCCCCAACGCCGCGAGCTCAGGGGCTGAGAGCGCCTCGGGCACGAATTCCTTCTGCCAATACAGCTCAGCCCCTGACGCCTGCAACCAGCCGACAGACAGGCATGTGGGCAGTGTGGAGGGCACCAAGGTGGCCCCGGCCACTGCTGCCACCCTGCCTCTGGGTGCTCGGGGACACTCCCGCCGGGGAGCGCAGCCAGGCGGGGAGGCTACAGGTTTTGACCCCACGCCACCTGCTGGTCTCCTGGTCTCAGCTGAGGCTCTATCCCTCACCGAAAGGAAAGAGAAGCCCCTCAGCCTGGCTGTTACTCACTTCAGCCTCTCCCTGGGGACAGACCCTCACACCAGAGGGATGGAGGAAGAGCAAAAGACAACTTCCTGAGCTCAGCGAAGGCAGGAGAAGAGGAGGGTGGAAGGTCACCGCATGTCCCCTGAGACAAGGACGGGGACGAGGCACAGGCGTCTCAGGACCTCTGCTCTGGCTGAAGTTCTCCCAGGAATGAAGTCTCCCCAAACCACAGCCATCTCCCCTCGAACTTCCTCCCAGCCGTGGCAGCACCCAGGCGCCAGGCCCAGCAGCCCCCCGGAGCCTCTGCTCCGCTCCCTGCAGGCCAGCTGGGTCACGTGGAGCAACGGGCCCAGAGTCTGCACCCCATCTGTGCGGACCACACTCTCCGCCCAGCGCCCACCTGCGTGCCCAAGGCCGGCTCTCCCTCCGCACCCAGTCCCTCCGCAGGCAGCCCAGGCCGTGCGGTGCCCTCAGAGAGGAAGGTCCCGCTCTGCTTGCTCACCTCTTCCCTCTCCCCTTCCAGCTGCTCCCTCCGCTGCTGCCGGGCCTTCTCCTTCTCGGCATCCAGGACAGCCTGCTCCCTCCTCTCCGCAGCCTCCATCTCTCCCCGGAGCCGCTCCAGCACGCGCCGGCTGCCCTGCTCCAAGCTGGCCCGCTCAGCCTCCTGCAGGGCCGTCAGCTCCTCTCTCAGCCTCTGCAGGGAGGCCTGGTGCTCCGCCCTGGGCAGGCGGAAGGGAGTGAGGAAGGAGCTGCGCCCTCAGGGTGGCTGCGGGGGCTGGGCAGCTCCCCGTGGGCACTCACCTGATCCGTTCCGCATCTGCCTCTGCGCTGGACTGGACCTGGGCCCGGAGCCGGGCCAGCCTCTGGCTCTCCTCCTCTCTCATCCGCGTGCCCTCCTCCTCAGTGGCCTTCTGCAGCTGCTCCTGCAGGAGCCTGGGGAGGAAAGGCAAGGCGAGGGTGCTGAAGGCCCACGGGCTCGGCCCTCTTCCAGCAGTATCCCGGCTCTCAGCTCACACGCCTGTGGCCTGCTGGGAAGTTTCTGAAATCTTTCAGGGGCGCTGGCCCAGCCTCTGGTCCTGCTGCCTCCCTACACCTCCCAGGGGAGGGGGACGGTGAACTCCCCTGCCCTTTCCTCAGCAAACAGATCACAGGCCGCCTGATCCCCGACCAGCGTTTCTCCCCGGCTCCTTCAGGTCCACCCCATCTGACCCTGGCCTGACCCTGGTCCACATCTCTCTCTCTCCACCCGTCGGTTCTGCTCCAGCCACGTCAGTTGAGCCAGGGTGAGTGTTAGGTTTAGGGATAGGGCCTGCGTTAGGGCTAGGTTTAGGGTTAGGTTTGAGTTCTTAACTTCTCTAAATAAAGCATGACCATTCTTTATACACACTTTGTTATCTCAGACAAAAAAATAAGTCTCTATCACTTTAGATATTCTGTCCGAGAGGGTAAGATTTTGTTAAATTGCCAAGTACGTGAATTATATTAACCTCTTTCTATTTCACCTCTCCCATCCTGGGACTGTGACAGACTGCTTATCAGCTCCTCAGCAGTCATTCTCCCACTTTTCTTTTTTCTTTTTTCTTTTTAATTAATCTTTATTGTTCATATTATTACAAAAGTTCCTCATTTTTCCCCCCTCCACCAGGTTCCCACCCCACCCTCTGCCCTTTCCCCACCCCCCATTGTCCTCATCCATAGGTGCACAGTTTATGTTCAGTCTCTTCCCGCATCCACAACTCCCCTTTTCCCCGAGAATTGTCAGTCCACTCCCCTCCCGTATCTCTCTCCCACTTTTCTTACTAACATGGTTCCTGAGGCTGGTCTGCCCAGAGGATACCCTCGTTTATTCTATCAGGTAAAGAGGCCCAGCTAAAGGACTACATTTCCCAGTCTCCTTTGCAACAGGGGTAACCAATGAGATTTAGGTGGAAATTATTGGGTAAGGTTTCCAGGAAAACTGCATTAATGGGACTGAAGGAACTAGGAAGTACCCTCTTTATACTCTCCCCTGTCCTTCCGGCCTGGAGCACAGACGGGATGGCTAGAGAGCCAGCAGCTATGCTGGACTGAGAAGAGACCCTGAGAGTAAAACCAGCACTAACGCAGCAGAGATGAAAGAAGACAACCAGGATGCCCCTGTGCCATCCCAGGACTGCCTTTTCTCACAAAAATCACCTCTAGCTTGTTTATACTTATATAGTCAAACCTCATCTCCCACCTCCAACACTTCAGTTCTCGATCAAGTTGTTCACAGACAAAAAATATCTCGGTTGTCAACCAAAACTTCAGTTTTTGACCTGACAACCCTTTCATGCTGATACCTCCGCCAAACAATAAGCAAAAGAGAGAATGTTTTTGTTGCTGGCCGATTAGCACCATTTTAAAACATAAAGAGGCCATCAAGAGGGTGAATGTTGCCTGGCCAGTGTGGCTCAATGGTTGAGCTTTGACCTATGAACCAGAAGGTCATAGCTCAATTCTAGTCAAGGCACATGCCTGGTTGTGGGCTCAATCCTTAGTGTGGGGTGTGCAGAAGGCAGCCAATCAATGATTCTCTCCATCATTGATGTTTCTATCCATCTCTGAAATCAATAAAAATACATTTTTTTAAAAAGAGTGCTAATATTGCTAAGGGTGTGAAAGTACTCACAAAACAGCAATCACAGGCAATTGAAGAGATGGAAAAGCTGTTGTTGATCTGGATAAAGGAAAAGCAGGGAGCCTGTGACAGCATTTCAGAGGCAGTGACAGATTAAAAATTCCTTTAAAGCTAGTAGGGAGTGGTTTGATGAATTTAAGAAATGTTTTATTTATAGACTAGAGGCCCAGTGCATGAAATCGTGCAGGGAGGGGGGTCCTGAGCCCAGCATGCACCTTCTCCAATCTGGGACGCCTCAGGGGGTGTCTGACTGCCGGATTAGGCCTAAACTGACAGTTGGACATCCCTCTCACTTCCGGGACCACTGCTCACCTACCTGCCTGCCTGCCTGCCTGATCACCCCTAACTGCCTCTGCCTACCAGTCTGATTGCCCCTAACTGCCTTCCCCTGCCGGCCTGACAGCTCCTAACTGCTTCTTCCTCAGCTTTGTCCAGAAGGACATCCAGAAGATGTCCAGTCTAATTAGCATATTACCCTTTTATTAGTATAGATTAAACAGTAATTGGACGTGTACTATGTATAAGAAAGGTGGAAACGGAATCAATCATTTGGGGTCTGAAACGGGTTACTTCCATTCACATTATTTCTAATGGGAAAAGAGGGTTCCGTTTTCAAACAAATGGCTTCTCAAACAGCTTTCTGGAATGAGGTTCTACTGTACACATACACACACACACACACACACGCGCGCACACACACACACACGTGCACACACACGCACACACACACAGGTCTGGCCAGGCTTAAGGGTCTTATTTGTGTAAGGCAGTGCTCAGCAAACTCATTGGTCAACAGAGCCAAATATCAACAGTACAACAAATGAAATTTCTTTTGAGAGCAACATTTTTTAAACATAAACTATATAGGTAGGTACATTGTTATTAACTTAATTAGGGTACTCCTAAGCTGGCCTTTGCTAAAAGCTCAAGGGGGTCGCCGAAACCGGTTTGGCTCAGTGGTAGAGCGTCGGTCTGCGGACTGAAAGGTCCCAGGTTCGATTTTGGTCAAGGGCGTGTACCTTGGTTGCGGGCATATCCCCAGTGGGGGGTGTGCAAGAGGCAGCTGATCGATGACTTTTTCTCATCGATGTTTCTAACTCTCTCTATCCCCCTCCCTTCCTCTCTGTAAAAAATCAATAAAATATATTTTTTTGAAAATTTTTTTAAAATAAAATAAAAGCTCAAGGGGCCAAAGAGCCACACGTGACTTGAGAGCCACAGTTAGCCAACCACTGGTCTAGGGCCTCCCAGCCAGATACGCAGAGAGCAGGAACCCAAACAGAAACCTGTGGGCCCTGGGCAAGAGCTTTCCCACCAAACCAGGTCCCGCAGGGCCCCGACTCCCCAGGAAGTGAGACCATGGGTTCAGAGATTAGCCTCTGGCTACTAGGAAGAGGCTCTGCTGTCTCAGCTTCCAGACCTGGGACAGGGGACTTCACCTACTGGTGCCTCCATTTCTTTCCCTACATTCCACATTCTATAAAACGGGTTGATAATAACACCTCGTAAGAGCTATTCGGAAGGCTAACAAAGGCATAGATATAAAGCACATGGAGCCCGGCCAGGGTGGCTCAGTGGTTGACCATCAACCTATGAACCAGGAGGTTACCGTTCGATTCCCGGTCAGGGTTGTGGGCTCCATTGCAGTAGGGGGCGTGCAGGAGGCAGCCAATCAATGAGTCTCCGTCATCATTGATGCTTCTATCTCTCTCCCCCCCTCCCTTCATCTCTGAAATCAATAAAATCTATAGGTATATTTAAAAAAATAAATAAATAAAAATAAGCCGAAACTGGTTTGGCTCAGTGGATAGAGTGTCAGCCTGTGGACTGAAAGATCCCAGGTTGGATTCCGGTCAAGGGCATGTACCTTGGTTGCGGGCACATCCCCAGTGAGGGATGTGTAGGAGGAAGCTAATCGATGTTTCTCTCTCATCCATGTTTCTAACTCTCTGTCCCTCTATCTTCCTCTCTGTGAAAAATCAATAGAATATACTTTTTAAATAAATAAATAAAAATAAAGCACATGGGTCAGTGCAGTCTCTCAAAAGGTGCCAGCTACTTTTATGACCACGCTTCCCAACTCCCCGCCAAAGACAGGTGGCTCGGGAGCCCATTCCTCCACACAGGCCGGAGCAGGATCCTGGAGAGGCCACAGGCACCCTGTGGGCCCCACAGGGAGGGGTGGGTCCCTCCCCACAGGACCTGGCGGCCCTGCAGCTTGTCTGGGGAGGGGGGTCCCCACACCTCAGAGACTCCTCTTTCCGCTGTTGAAGCTGGCGCGCCTCCTCCTCCTCCTCCTGCTGCAGCCTCTGCCGCAGCTGCTGCAGCTTCTCCCGCCCCAAGTCCAGGAGCCGCCTCTGCTCTTGCTCCAGTTCCTGAGCCACCGCCTCCTCCAGGGCCTTCCGGGCGGCCTCTGGGCGCTGCTCTGGGAGAGCCACGAGCTCTGGAGATCGCCTACCAGGGGAGGGAACAGTAGTCAGTGTCAATACCGCCCGCCTTCAGCACCAGGCCGATAGAGCCACGGGCCATCACAGCCCTCATGGAGGGCCTCCATCAGGAACCACACATGCAATTCGGGTCCCCCAGGCGGGCAGGAGCTACGCCCTCAGAGGTGCAGGCAGCATCCGTTCTACAGGACAAGCCCCACGTGGCTGGCTAAGGCCCCGAAGCCCAGGGAGAAGGGCAGCGCACAGCAGGCCTGTAGCGGAGATGAGGCTCCCAAGCGGGCAGCAGAGGAGAAAGGGAAGCGCTGGCCCTGACGATTCCTCCCGCGTGGCCCAAGCCCGCCCTGTCCCTCCACTGGGGCTCCCGCCGTCAGTTTGGAAGTCCACAGAGGCGGTTCTTTACCTCCCAAACTGCACAGAGGCCAACGCATAGGAGCCAGGGGATGCAGCAGCATCCCTCCCAGAACAGTCCACAGAGGCCAGGGACGGGAAACCCTACCCCACTGCCCAGTGAGCCAGGCAGGGGACCACCCCTAAGCCAGAGAGAGAAGCGGAGCATAGCAGACACCAGGCTCCAGAGCTCCGCACAAGGATGCACGTTCATCCACTGAGAGGAATCCATGTTTAAAAGTAGATCAGAGTCCTGGCTGGTGTTCCCAGTGGTTAGTGTCAGCTCACACACCAAAAGGGTCTCAGGTTTGATTCCAATCAAGAGCATGTACCTCGGTTGCAGGCTCAATCCCTGGCCCTGGTTGGGGCTCATGTAGGAGGCAACCAATCGATGTGTCTCTCACATCAATGTTTCTCTCTCTCCCCATTCCTTCCACTCTAAAAAAAAAAAAAAAAAAAAAAAAAAAAAAAAAAAAAAAAAAAACATCCTCAGGTGAGGAGTAACAACAACAAAGGGTAGAAGAAACTCAGAGCTAAGCCGGTGCATATGGTGGGTGGTAGGAAAGGACGAAGGCTATCGGTTACAAAGATGCCTACAGATTATCGAGGCTGCTTGTTGCTTGCACTCTGGTTCTGAAAGAAGTACCCAAAGAGAAACCCCAAGAGCATTTAGAACAACGAAAGCACAAGCGAGATAAAGTGTTTAGCCTCTCAGAGCCATTTTCCTAAAAGCCAGCAGCACGCATTTGCATTCCCAGGTCCCTAAATCTCACGTTAGAAATTGCTCTTGCCACCCGACCACCACCTCCTCCCACAGTGCTCGGCCTGGCAGGGCCTCCCTCCCACCCCCCTTATTCCCTCCCCCAACAACCTCAGCAGCATGTGGCTGGCCAAAACCAGAGCAGGAGCCACTCCCCACTCCCGGCTGGGTCCCAGAGCCCTCCTCCCTCAGCCCTAGCCCTGCAGCGATGGAGGGCGGCCAGGCGGTTAGGGGGGCAGGTGACAACAGGCCTTTGGGACAATTCCCTCTCGGCCCGAGACCACAGAGAAAAGGGAGGCAGGACATCTGAAATACCATTGAATCTTTCCTTCCTCCATCCCGAAATTATAACTCGGACCAGAACCGCTCCCGAGCTCTGTCTTTAATTCTCTTCTGCTGCCAGCTCCCCCCCTCCCCCCAACGCCAGCTTCCTCCCAGGCCCCACGGCCCAGTAGTGCAGATGTGAACGAGGCGGCTGCCACCCCCCCCCCCAGCATCCTGCCCTTGAAAGAGCCTCCCCAGCTCTCCGCCTCATCAACCCTCCAACTCATTTCCAGCCTTGGCTGCAAACACTTTTTCCCTGAGATGGCGCCTTTGTGTGCCTCCCTTGGGCCGTGTAGCTATGTGGAACCCCGGGGACAGATGCAGCGGAAAGACAAGGCGTCCGACAGCACGGCAGCCTGAGCCCGGCTGCACGCACCGGTGAGCTGGCTCACACGCCTGGGAGCGGGCACACCGGCCTACTTCTTAGTGCGCCTCTTCCCCGCGGCCCTGCTCTGAAGATGTGCCACCCTGAACTCCCTCGGGCCCAAGGCGGCAGCACTGGCCCACAGGCAGACTCCTGCATGGAGAGGGGGGTGAAGCCTGCAGAGGGAGAGGCAGGTCCGCTTTCTAGGCCGCCCTCGGGCACCAGCCCCAGCGGTCCCTGCAGCACAGCCATGGCAGGCCGGCCTGAACGAGGAGGGAGGGCGGCGGGAAGAGGCGGAGGGAGACACGGCACCCGGACCCTCTGGCACGGCCGAGCACCACTGGCACTGGGGTTGCAACCAGAGACACCTGTGTCCCCACACGGCACCCCGTGGTTCGCCTCATGGAAGATGTTGGCGTGGCAAAGGGAAGAAGGTCCCGGCTCCCAGACCCGGGCCTGGCATGAAGCGTGCATGGCGGTGACTGCTTGCGAGCCCAGCCCCCGCTCGCTGCCCTGCCCTCTGCTCCTGCCCCCTCTGACTCAGTGTGACATCCACAAAAGGTGGCAGGCTCTATTCCTCGTGTTCCTCAGCTTCTGTAAAAAGCTCGCTGATCAAGAGAGGCTGCCCCTCCTAGGACTAGCCAGCTCTTACGACAATCCTGCATCATGCCCCAGCCCCTCCCCATCGCATACCACGGGTATCTCCCTCCCCTAAACCACCCAGAGACCACCATAACCCAAGGCCACATTTCAAACCACCCAATCCTGCACTTCAGGTACCCAGCCCGCCTCATCCATTCTTTCCCAAGAAAACGCCAATAAAGGTTCTGACCACGCCCTCCTTCTCACCTCTCCTGCCTCCTGACCAGCCCTGGTCCCCCTGCGGCCCGGGTGCGTGGCTTGCCCCCCTCTCTGGAAACGGTAGTAACTCAGTCCTCTTTCGGAGCCAGTCACCTCTGTGTATTAAAGTTCCCAGGCTCGAATGAGGCACAGACTGCTCCCCACAAAACCGGGAAGACCACCCCATTCCTGACACGGCTGTGAGCAGTAAGGACAGGGAGTGCGTGTCCCAAGGGCCCTGTGTGCACTGCTCCGGGCACGTGTCCCCGACGCCCCAGCAGGGCAGCATCGCTGGGACGGGGAGAAACACAAGGTGCCCTGGCTGTCCTCACTGCCCAGCCTCTCTCCCAGAGGTGATGGGGACCACCTCTGACTTCTGACCTCTGCCCTCTGCCCAGAGGGCCCCTTCTCCGAACCACTCGCCTCTGTCCTCATGGAAAGCACTCTGACCCGGCTGTCCACAGCCACCGAGGCGGCCTGGGAGCGCCACGTCACCCTCAGGGCAGAGCTATTGCTGCGGCCGGTCAGCCCCTGACAACAGGCCCCTCAGGACCTCGCTCCGCATTGCGTGGGCCTGCCTCGCCAGCGCCCGGGGCACTGCGGCGTGCCATCGCGATGGACAGTCCCTGCTCAGCAGCCAGCCCCGGGCCGAGGGCGAGGATGCTTCCGAACCACTGAGGCCCAGGCAGGCACACAGGTGCCTGGCCCTGCCTGTCCTTGCCGAGAACAGCAGGGGCCCCACGAAGCCAGACGTCCCAGTGGCTAGAATCTAGTTCTAATTCTGCAACCAACTAGCCATGTGCCCTGAGCCTTTACCTCCCGGAGCCTCGGTCTCCCCGTCTGTAAAAGGGGTGGGAGACGGGGAGGTGAACTGGGCAGGGAAACGCTAAATGACGTCTATGTTGTGGTGAACTTCAAACCACAAAGAGCCCTCTGTGTACCATCCAGCCCACTCACGGGCAGGTGAGACTGGAAAGCCGGTCTGCGGGCAGAGCCAGGCCGGGGTGGCCCAGGGGGAGACAGGGGGACATGAGGAAAGGCTCTCGGGGAACAGGATGCTCCCCGTGTGATCCGGGGGTGGGTCTGTGGTGCGTACACGTGTCAACATTCATTGACTTGTACAGCTCGGATGTACATAAATAGCTCCCAAAAACTTCTGCTTTTTTCCAAAACGGGCATTTTTCTCCCATTACAGAGGAAAGGGAAAACAGTGGGAGGGGAGGCGGGCTGAGAGGGTCAATGGGGGAAAGGGAGACCATGTGTAATGCTTTCCACAAAAAAAATAATAAAAAAAGAATTTAAAAAATAAAAAGGAAATAGTGCTTGGCAAAGGGAAGAACATGACTTACCAGGTTTCTGCTAATGACTCAGGGGGTGCCCCCTCCCCTGCACCCTTGCTCCCCAGGCCCCGGCAAGGAGAGCCCTGGGGACAGTGATGGCTCCTTGGAGTCTCAAGGCTGCTCACAGAACCAGGGTCACTCCCCCACACACACCACCTTTGGGGGGTTGGAGCATCTTTCCTCATCACCCAAGAGTGGGTGGAAACAGCCCTGGCTGGTCTTGCTCAGTGGTTCGTGTCAGGCCCTGGACCAAAGGGTCCCAGGTTCAATTCCTGCTCCAGAGCACATCTCAGTTGTGGGTTTGTCCTCAGGTGAGGATTAAAACAAAATAAAAAAAGAGTGGATGGGTCCTACAGCTACCCACACATGATGGAGGACAGGCCCTTACCGCTCCGGAGAGATGGGCAGGGTAGGGCCGGCCACCACCTCCTCCTCGGGCTCCTTGGGCTCCTCGGGCCCTTCGGGCTCCTCGTCCTGGGAGCCCGGCGCCTCGTCACTCTTGCAGGCGGCAGGTGGACTGGGGGTGCCATCCCTTGACGGCAATAAAGAAGCACATGTGTTACAGCCAGCAGAAACAGGGCTCCAGTGGCACCCCATTCGGGGTCAGAGAGCTGTGATGGGGACAAGGAGGCAGCCCCAACAGTTTCCCTTCCTCGGTCTTAACGCTCCCTCTGTTCTCCTGCCTCTTCTGAGCTATTTACAACAAAGAGCAGATGCGCCCTCCCACGTGGAGGCAGATGCTGACTGGGCCCAGGAAGTCTGCCTACAGCGGGTGCCCTATAGATTGGCAACCGAGCACGGTGCTGCTAACTTCCCCAGGGCTCACTGCGCAGGGTCTCCCCGGCAGACAGCACCAGCCCGGGTGTGCACCTCCGCTGGCCGCAGGGAAGCTGGGGTGGGACACCTCCCTCGTCCGGCACACTACGGGCCCCACAAGGGTGCTATCCCCCCAGAGATGGGATGCCACTGGGTGGGAGGGGCTGCTGGGCAGAGACTAGGAGAAAGGGCCACAGGGCAAGCCCAGCACAGCCCCTAACAGGTAACAGCAGTCTCTGTCCAGCTCTGGTGGGAAGGCAGCTGGGTCAGAAGAGACCTGCCTCATTCAAGAGTTCCTAAGCTCCCCTAATCAGACGAGGCACCCCAATTTCAGCTGCAGATTGACTGCTCAGAAGAGGCCAATTTCCTCACCCTCCAGCTTCAGGAGGGCCACTCACTCCCCCCCTTCTCCAGGCCCGTCACCCAGACCCTCAGCCCCACACACAAGCCCCCAGGCTGGCCGCCCTCCCGGGAGGCACACCACACTTACCTATTCAGGGACTCGGGCGGGAGGGGGCTGCGTGCAGAGTGCTCCATGGACGCCTGTGTCCCCTGCCACTCAGGCTGCCCCTCAGGGGCCTGCAGAGGCCCTTTCCCGGTGGCCTGGTTGTGCCGGGGGCTCCCAAGCCACTCCCCGAACAGAAGTGAAGGGGAGACCCTGGTCAGACCAGCCAGAGAGGGGAGTCAGGAGGAGACTGGTGTACAGGGGGGACCTATGTCCCCTCCTCCTTCCACTGGACCCCAGCCTGGGTTCCAGGTTCACGGAGTGAGAGGGACGGAGGCAGAACAGCTGGAGGAGCAGGAAGGGAGACTCCCTGCTGAGTGCTCCCATTTGGGATGGACCAGGGCCCTGCACTCTGCCCAGGAGCAGAGCTGCACCATCCTTGGGCACAGAGGCTGCACACTGGGCCAGGGAGGGAGGGAAGGATCCAGCAGGAAATAGGAAAGAAGGAAGGGGACAGCCAGATTCCAGTGGTCAGACTATCGGAAAGGCATGGAGCTGAGGCTTCAAGGAAGAATTCTGATGGCTTTTCAAGGTCCAAAATGTAGAATGGCTGCCCTCCCCTTCCAGGCGCAGCCTTTGTTTATCAGGGCTCAAGCCTGGGAGGCGGGAAGCCCCTCCCCAACACACACAACCACACCTGTCCTGCTGGGCGAGGCCCTGGTCCAGCTCTGAGCTGCCGAAGGGACCCTCCCGCATGACCCCAGGGCTCCACGGCTACTCCCGCGCCGGCCACAGCCAGACACAGTTCATGCCGGCAGCGACAGGCGAGCCCCAGCCCACGGTGCTGCCACGTGCAGGGTCAACCAGACACAGCAGCTCTTCACTCTCCTGTCCTGTGGAATCACAGGTCTGCGCTCACCACATTCACACCCACACTCACACTCACACACACACACTCACACACACACACTCACACACACACACTCACACACACACTCACACACACACTCACACACACACACACACTCACACACACTCACACTCACACACACACTCACTCACACACACTCACACACACACTCACACACACACACACACTCACACACACACACTCACACACACACACACTCACACTCACACACACACACTCACTCACACACACACACACACACACGCTAGCATATACACTCACACACTCACACACACACACATACACACAAGCATATATACTCACACACACACTCTCTCTCTCACATACTTACACAAACACTCACACACACACACCCTCTCTCTCTCTCACACACACACACACAGGATGCCAGGCCATCCTGTCGGTTCCCAGGCGCCTTCAGGCAGGAGCACCTGAGCCACGGGACCAGCACACATCCCAGAGTTCCCTGCGGCGCCTCCCACAGCCGTACCTCTCGGAGCCGAGGGCGGGCTCGCTCTGCAGCTCCTCGTGGCTGGACTGGCTGTTGTCCTGGCCTCCTCCCAGCCTCTGGGCCTGCGGGCAACAGCGGTGAAGTGCACAGTGGAGGGTCTGGATGTGGACCCCTCCACCCCCCCCTGCCATGCTCGGGGGGGGAGGGGGGCGGGTAGAAGCAGTGAGAGTGGCTCCTTGTGGTGAGGACCCCTCGGGATGCAGTGGAAGCGGCCTGTCTACTGTCCAGTCAAGCCCCTGGGCTCTGGCTAAGTCCCGGCTCCCAGCTGCTCCCAGGGCCGGCCGGGCTGGCTGGGGAGGGCGAGCCAGACACCACAGCCGCTGCCCAGGACCAGAGCCGGGCTGCGGGAAGACAGGGGGAAAGCCTGCCCCTGCCGCCGGACGAGTCCGCTGTGGTTGAAGGAGAGACTGTGAACCCGGGTCCTGAGGCCGGACCTCCCGTGCAGTGACACCAAGGACACAGATGACACGGCTGAGGCGACACACAGCTGCCCCCGAGGGGGAAGACGAGAGAGCTGCGCCCAGGCAGAAAGAAGGAAGACAGGAAGGGAGCCTGAGGGGCTCCGTCGCTCCATCCACACAGCTCCCATCAGCGGCCACGAGGCCACTTCCGGGTCAAGGATGCACCATCTATCAAAAACCCAACAATCTACCTGGATGGAATTGGAGAACATCATGCTGAGTGAAATAAGCCGGTCAATGAAAGAGAAACACCACATGACCTCACTCATTTATGGATAATAAAGAACATTATAAACTGATGAACCAAAAGATAGATACTGCGACAGTAAAGCAACAAGCAGACTGTCAAATTACAGCAGGGAGGGTGGGGAGATCTGGGGGAGATAAGAGATCAACTGAAGGACTTGTATACATGCATATAAGTACAACCAATGGACACAAAACGCTGGAAGGGAGGGCATGTATGGGAGGGGGGGAGTCAATGTTAAAATATGTACACAGATAATACTTTTAAAAATTAAAAAAAAAAACAACCATCTCGTCATAAAGCCCGAGGATATTTTCCCATCGATTTTTAGGGAGCGTGGAAGACAGGGAAAGTCAGAAACATCGATATGAAAGAAACACATCGAGTGGTTGCCTCCTGCACGCACCCTGACAGGGCCCGGGCCGGCAAGGAGCCTGCAACCAAGGCCCTTGATCAGAATCAGACCCGGACCCTTTGGTCCGCAGGGCAATGCCCTATCCATTGAGCCACACCAGCTAGGGCTTATGATCACTTTTGTAACTTATCATAAAATCCATCATGTTTATAACTGATCATAATCATCATCTTGAATATGGTGCCGGGCTTGGCATGCATTCACTAGATTCACATCAGGCCTCTTGTTCGTTTCACCCAATAGGTGTCCATTTCAAACCAAATGCCCCGCAAACCTGTGGAGTCCGTGGGCCAGAACCTCTCTTCTGTTAACCAACCAGAGGAGGAAAAGGGTCTGCTTGTCTTCCTTGGAGATGAACCCACAGGACCCTTCCTGACTCGGTGATGCCATAAACACACACACACACACACCATGCCCAGCCTCCAGACTCCTAGACGCCTATAATTTTCTGGCCAAAGCCCAGAGGTGATGCTCTCATAGGCAATGCACTCGGCAGGACCAGTCAGAAAGCTAAGCATGTTTGAAATTTACATGCTAATTTTTACATTCTTCGTGCCATTTTCTCCTCATAACACAGCTCCGTAAGGACAGGACTTGTGTCTGAGTCATCCTGGTACCCGCTCTGGGTCAGACATCACCGCGCCCACACAGAGCTTCTGTCTGACAGGGAGACAAGGACCTTCGAAGAGGAGGGAGGGGGACTGCTGCCTCCGGCCTGGAGGAGACCAGGAAAGGCCTGGGCAGGGGAAGGAGCAGCAGGCAGAGCAGGGAGGGGAGAGGGCGCAGCTGGAGCCCACAGGGAGGTGAGGATAAGGCGGCCACGGCTGCAGGGGCCCGGCTGGGAAGCACCGTGGAATCCACAATCCATACAGCACTCTGCACCTGAGCAGGGGGCAACGCTCGGGCTAAATGATGGGTAAGCGGGTAAATGCGGTGGCTGGGGTGGGGAGAGAGGGGGGGGGAGGGAGGCGGGGCAGGGTCGGAGGGGGACGGGGACCAGGGCCTCGATTCGCACAGCACAGTGAAGGAGTGGTCAGAAGCTCGCGTCGGGGCCAGGCCTCAAGGACTCCAGAGGGGGGAAGCTCCCGTAAATGCGTGCTGGGATGGGCAGGGCTCAGCTCTGGGCTACCCCAAAAAAGGGAGACCCAGGCCATCACCCAGAGACTCACCGCCCAGCGGGCTCCGTCCGGGACCGGGAAAAGCAGGTCCACGTCCAGCAGGTGCTTGGAGATCCGGCCGCGAAAACCGAAGTCCTGGAGACGGGGAGGGGGAGGAGGTCAACGCTGCCCTCACACCGGCACACAGGCCCTCACCGCCTTCCGGGGGAGCCTGCCGCACGCCAGGCACTGCACTCAACATCCTGACGTCTAATTAATCTTCAAAACAACACGTGAGCAGACGGAAAGAGGTGACCAGGCAAGCCTGCTCGCACGTTCGCTGTGGACCACGGTGGTGTGTGCGTGGCCACGTTAAAGGCTCTTGATGGCTCTGTGTGCTTGACATTGCTCGTAGAAAAGGACGAGGAAAGAGCCCTCTGGAGCAGTGCTCCTATCGCACCTCCCGGCGAGGAAGAGCTGACAGCAAGTGTCACTTCCCCAAGGCCGCGCTGCTGACAGACCAGGGGCTGCGGGCAGATGTGCCCGGGACAGACTCCAAAGCCCAAGCTCTTGGCACAATGCCTGCCACAAAGCTTGTCCCCTCCCCGCCGTCTCTCTCCTGTGCCCAACCGAAGCGCCCGGAGACGGTGGGCCGCTCGGAAAGGCGTGCGGGCTCCTCACGTCCAGTGTCTCCGAACCACCAGCTTCTCGCTGGGCAGTACCCAGCGGCCAGGTAACCATGCCACCGCCCTCCACACCTGAGAGCCCACTGGGCAAGGTGAGGGGCTGCTACCTGGCAGCATGCTACCAGGGACAGGTGGCATCAGCCCAGCCATGTTCTGGCCCTGCAGCGTGCTGTCCTCCAGGTACCCCCTCGGAGAAGAGAGGACGGTGGGCACCGGCTCCACAGTGGCCCCTCGGAAGGGCAGAGCCCATCGAAGAGCCCCGAGACATGGCCTCCTTCCTGGCGCCTTTGCCAGCAGGGGCTCGGTTCCTCGCTTCCTGGCTTATGAGGCTCCTTTTGGGTGACATTTCCTTTCAGAGTGAGTTCTACTCCACTCCATGCAGCTCCACTGCCTCCTTAGCCCAGGCCCGGGAAGGGGCGGGAGCACACACCTCTTGCCTCCTCTGCACCCTCCTCCATGAGCCCCGCCCCTTGGACCACCTCCGCCAAACAGGGAGCGCGGCTTCCAGAGGCAATGCTTGGCCCAGACACATCCCGAAGCACGCCCCTCCAAGACGCAGGCCTGGAAGGAAGCGGATGCCAGGGGCTGTGGAAAGGGCTGGGACAAGGAAACCATGGAGGCTGGCATTCCAGGACAATGTCCTAACTTTAGAGATGAGACTCCAGCACCCTCCTGGCCAGAGCATGAGTCGGTCCTCGCCATCGCTCAGTGATCACACACACACGCACGCACGCACGCACGCACACACGTCTGTGGCCGCCTAGATCCAGGTGACATTCCTGCAGAGCCCAGAGGCACTGACCACGCAGGACCTCAGGGCATTCACACGGCAGCCATGGCAACAACAGCGGCCTTTCTTTAAGGTTTATGTGCTGATGGTTCCCTTGACCTAATTTCTTCTCATGACAAACTATACAGCAGGCAGTATTATCCTCAGTGAGGGCCAGGGATAAGGTGTAATGAGAGGCAGACACTTAGGCACCGTGACCCGCGAACGCATGCTTCCTCCCAGCCCCTGCTCCCTCCTCTGACTCACCAGGCCAAGGAGGGACTTGGAGTCGGAGGCATCGGAGTCTGAGCCTTGTAGCTCCTTCATCTGTTCACTGATCTCCTGCGCCTGGGGAGACAGACCGCAGTCACCAGAGCAAGGGCAGGGGTCATGACCCGGGGACACAGACCCACACCAGTCACCGGGACAGAGGGCAGGGGTCATGACCCTGGGACACAGACCCACAGACAGTCACCGGGACAGAGGGTCATGACCTTGGGACACAGACCCACTCCAGTCACCGGGACAGAGGGCAGGGGTCATGACCCTGGGACACAGACCCACAGATGGTCACCGGGATAGAGGGTGGGGTCATGACCCTGGGACACAGACCCACACCAGTCACCGGGACAGAGGGCGGGATCATGACCCTGGGACACAGACCCACACCAATCACCGGGACAGAGGGCAGGGGGTCTTGATCACTACCCAGGGAGCTCTGTCAGGCCAGGATGCCAACATGAGGCTGAGCCCAAACTAGAGCCCGCCTTTTCTAGAAAACCGAGAGGCCTACGGACCCTCCCATTCTCTCTGGACACAGCCCCAGCCGCTCAGGTTGGCAGCCCAGCTGAGTACGGAGTAGAAGGGTTTGCAAGCCAAGGAGAGCCAGCAAGTGCAGTGGGCACGGCTAGAAAGGTGGCCTAGGGCAGTTTGATGCTGTCCTGAAACACACACAGCATGAGTGTCCTTTCCAGGAATCATTAAAAGCTCCTTAAATGAATTCCCCCACCATCACCTGGAGGAGCAGGACTCAGGGCTGGAAAACCAACGCCCACGGCTTTCCCCCGGGGCTGGCTTCTGTCCATCCAGCCATTGCCAGGTCTTGGATTGGTGCACAAAGAGCCACAGAAATCAATGAGGAGTCGTCTTATGACCTAACTGCCCGGGGCTGAGCAGGAGCCCCACCTGCCCTGCCCTTTCGGGGCTCTCCTCTCTGCAGGAACTCAGACTGCTGCAACCAAGGCCAATCCCAACATGAAGGCACGAAGCAGCAGGGCAGCCCGGCCTGCGAGGCTCAGCAGTTGAGCACTGACCCAGGAACCAAGAGGTCGCTGGTTCGATTCCGGTCAGGGCACTCGCCCAGGTGCCCTGGTTGCGGGCTCCATCCCCAGTAGGGAGATGTACAGGAGGCAGCCAATCAATGATTCTCATCACTGATATTTCTATCTCTCTCTCCCTCTCTCTTGCTCTCTCTCTAAAAATCAATAAAAATATATTTTAAAAAAACACCAAGTAGCAGGGGAGGCGGAAATGGGAAGAGGAAGGAAGTAGACAGAAGATGTGGCAATCCCAGAAGGCTCAATGGGAAGGCAAGCGTCTGCTCCGAATTTCCTTCAGGACGCTCCACCGCTGAGTGGCCTGTTTCCCACACGGAGGCCCCTGGCTGATGCCCACCGCCCTGCAAGCCTGCGGAGGGAGCGCCCGCCTCTGAGACAGGTCCGGGTGCGGGAGCAGCAGAGGCTGCCAGGACGCTGTGGGACACTCACATCACTGCTGTCTGACTTGCTCTCTCCCGGGACAGGGACCTCCTCCTCCGGCTCCGCTGCGGCCTCCCCCGCTGCAGCCGGGGCCTGGGGTGCGTCTCTCTTACAGGACGTGGCGGGCTGGTCGCCCCCCGGGCCCACGGGACTCGTGGCCGTCGTTGCAGGGTCACTCTTGTGATTCTTGTCTCTTCCCGGGAGCCGGGCGCTCGCCCCTCCTCCCCGTGGCCCTCGGCTGCCTGCGCTGGCCAGGCTGCTGTCTACACCTCGGCCGGAGAGCCTGTCGTGAGTCTGGGGGCTGGCGGCCCCCGAGCCAGGAG
Source organism: Pipistrellus nathusii (assembly GCA_963693515.1). Classification (NCBI taxonomy): domain Eukaryota; kingdom Metazoa; phylum Chordata; class Mammalia; order Chiroptera; family Vespertilionidae; genus Pipistrellus; species Pipistrellus nathusii. The sequence goes on from OY882866.1 coordinate 2,679,516, forward strand.
AGAGGGCCTTCTCCTCGGGCTGACTTGTTCCTGGAGACTCCTGGGGAGCGTGGGTCACGTCAGAAAGGAAACAGCAGGAGTTAGGAAAGCGCTCGGAGGCTTGCTGCAAGTCGGGTCTCTAGGCCAGTGCTCCAGTGCTGACACCTGTGGTTATCAAGCACCCCCTCCCAAAGCTTTGGGAACACAGACTCCTGGCTCCCAGACCTGCTGACTCTGAATGCCATGGTGACTCGGGGATGCCCCACCAGACCCCAACCCGGAGGAGCAGGGACACCGCTGCTGGGAGGTCCGCCGCCATCCACCTGCCACGTCCTCGAGGCACGAGCCTCTCATTCCAGCCCCGAGGGACAAATCGTGAGATCGTAGCCGGCTGGCATCTATTCACAATGACTGGACAGAGAACCACATGAAAAGCACCGGAGTCTAGGGTTCCTATTTCTCGTCTTTAAAAGCCAGCAGGGAGGACACCTTCCTCACAGCAGCAGGTGCAGCCTCCTCCAAGCCCCTGCACAGGCCTGGACGGGTCCTCGTGGGAGCACTCACTCAGGCTCTGAGTGCACGTGCCAGGATGGGGTGCCATCCATTTATGGGGGAAATGCTTGTGAAGTATAAAAGATGGAGGAAAGCCTTTGAACACGGGTCTCAGACCTGCGACTGAGGAGTGGAAGGAGGACGCTTGAGGAGGAAGCCTCGGACCACAGCAGTTCTGAGGAATTTGTGTGTATAAAGGGAGGGGTGGAGGGAGGAGCACATCAGGTAGAAATGTCCCAGTTCTAGGGCCTGCTGCACCCCACCAACTCCATCAGCAACACAGCCTGGCAGGAGCCACAGGGGAGCCAAGCCCAGGCCCTCCACCAGGGCCTCCTGAAAAATGACCATGGCAGCGACTCCACCACTGCTGCACCCTGCTGCTCACACACACCTCCCTTCACACCTGCTGCTCACACACACATCGCCTCACACCGCTGTCACACACACCTCCCTTCACACCTGCTGCTCACACACACATCGCCTCACATCGCTGTCACACACACCTCCCTTCACACCTGCTGCCCACACACATGTCCCTTCACATCTGCTGCTCACACACACATCGCCTCACATCGCTGTCACACACACCTCCCTTCACACCTGCTGATCACACACGTCCCTTCACACCTGCTACTCACACACACTCCCTTCACATCTGCTGCTCACACACACATCGCCTCACACCTGCTGCTCACACACACATCGCCTCACACCTGCTGTCACACACACATCGCCTCACACCTGCTGCTCACACATGTCCCTTCACACCTGCTGCTCACACACATCGCCTCACACCTGCTGCTCACACACACATCACCTCACACCTGCTGCTCACACACACCTCCCTTCACACCTGCTGCTCACACACACCTCCCTTCACACCTGCTGCTCACACACACATCGCCTCACACCTGCTGTCACACACACCTCCCTTCACACCTGCTGATCACACACACGTCCCTTCACACCTGCTGCTCACACACGTCCCTTCACACCTGCTGCTCACACACCACCCTTCACACCTGCTGCTCACACACACTCACCTCACATCTGCTGCTCACACACACCTCACCTCACACCTGCTGATCACACACACCTCACCTCACACCTGCTGCTCACACACCTCATCTCACACCTGCTGCTCACACACCTCGCTTCACACCCTACTGCTCACACACCTCGCCTCACACCTGCTGCTCACACACCTCACTTCACACCTGCTGCTCACACACACATCACCTCACACCTGCTGCTCACACACACCACCCTTCACACCTGCTGCTCACACACACCTCCCTTAACACCTGCTGCTCACACACACCTCGCTTCACACCCTGCTGCTCACACACACCTCGCCTCACACCTGCTGCTCACATACAATTCGCTTTGAAGACTAGGATACCTTTGGAGCTGAACTGGCCAAAATAAACACAGGGCCCCTTCCCTGCCTCAGAAATGAAGCCAGTGACCTCTCCTGAGCTCAGGCAGGGACACCTCCTCCCAGCAAATGCCTGTGCCCACACCTGAGCTGCCAGGGCACACAACATCAGAGACATCCCTGCCCCGGTCACCCAAACAGGGGGCCTGACGACAGGCACAAGGAACAACCCTAGCACAGCATCCACTGACACTGCCTGTCAGGGGGCTGCTTCACTCACAGCCAGGGCACTTGCCTGCAGGTCTGGCAGCCCACTGACCAGCTGCCCAGACATGCCAGGGCCCATTAGGAGAGGCAGAGAAGCGGACCAGCTCAGAGCTCAGCCTGAGAAGTCTGAAAATTAAATAAACTATTTGGAATATGAGAGAGCAAAGAACCCCCAATCAGAAGAACAAAAAGGGAAAAAATAATCCAAAAATATGAAGATAGTATAAGGAGCCTCTGGGACAACTTCAAGTGTACCAACATTTGCATTATGGAGGTACCAAAAGGAGAACAGAGAGAGCAAGATATTGAAAACCTATTTGAAGAAATAATGACAAAGCTCTAGCTGGTTTGGCTCAGTTGATAGAACATTGGTCTGTGGACTGAAGGGTCCTGGTTTCAGTCCTGGTGAAGGACACATGCCCAGGTTATGGGCTCAATCCCCAGTACGTGGAGTGCAAGAGGCAGCCAATCAATGATTTTCTCTCATCATTGATGTTTCTATCTCTCTCCTGCTCTCCCTTCCTCTTTGAAATCAATAAAAATACTTTTTTAAAGAAGAAAATGAAAAAAAAAAAATGACATAAAACTTCCCCTACCTGGCTAAAGAAATGGCTTATAAGTCCAGGAAGCCCCAAGCAAGAGGTACCCCAAGAGGCCCACACCAAGACACATCATAATTATAATAAAATGCCAAGGGTTAAAGAAAAAGGGAGGATCTTAAAAGCAGCAAAAGAAAAACAGTTAGTTACCTACAAGGGAATGCCCATACAACTGTTAGCTGATGTCTCGACAGAAACGTTATGGCCAGAAGGGAGTGGCAAGAAATATTCAAAGTGATGAATAGCAAGGACCTACAACCAAGATTACTCTACCCAGCAAAGCTATCGTTTAGAATTGAAAGTCAGATAAAGAGCTTCACAGGCAAGAAAAAGCTAAAGGAGTTCATCACCACCAAACTAGTGTTACATGATATGTTGAAGAGTATTTTTTAACAAAAAGAAGAAGAGGGAAAAAAGATCAAAAATATGATCAATAAAATGGCAATAAATACATATCTATCAACAATTGAATCTAAAAATCTGACTCCTTTATAAAATTCTTCCCTCCCTCTTGTCCTTCTTCCCCATCTTCCCTATTTTCCCCCCTCCTCCCTCACTCTTTTACTCTTTTTACAGGCTAATTAAAAATTCTATGCTTTTCATCCTTAGTACTGACTGCTTTCCTCTCTGGGACCTGTAGCTGCCTCTGTTTGGGCACAGCATTGTCTGTTATAGTGTCCCAATTTGCATATTGATAGACCATCAGGTGCCCGTGTAGCAGGGACACTTGTGTGAGGCTCACTTCCTGCCCCCAGCACCGAGTCCTCTTTTTCTCCCAGGTGCATGCGCCAAACACCCCAGGACACTGCACCCATCTGAAAGCACTCTGCCCGGGGACGCCCCGAGGTGGAGGGAGCTGAGGGGTGACACCCACATGGCAGAAGGCCGGTTCTCCAGGCAAGGTTGGCAGATGCCAACCAGGGGATGTGCACATTGGCAGTGACCCCCCAGGAGGGGTCACACATGCAAATCGAGAGAATATGGACCCAACACCACAAAGGAAAGGCCGGGATATGACAACAGAGTGCACAGGTGACCCTCACACCACAGGGAAGCCGCCATGGCTTTCTCCAGCCGTCCATTCGAATGGACGGTCCAACCAGGATAGGGGCTTGCAACCCCCACTTCAGCACTCAACGGGAGAAAAGCCTCACGTGCACATGACTGTACACGCAGTGCCCAAAATGCAGCAGTCCCCACGATGGATGCCGCCCAGGCCGGCTGGACCCTCCCCCGACTCAGAGGGGGGAGGCGTGGGTCATGGTAGGCAAGACACAGCTGTGTCATCACTAGGCCCCTCCAAGCCAGTGTGAGAGGGGCCCGAGTGCCCAAACAGGCGGCTACAGGTCCCAGAGAAGAAAGCAGTCAGTACTAAGGACGAAAAGCACAGGATTTTTAATTAGCCTGTAAAAAGAGTAAAAAGAGTAAAAGAGTGAGGGAGGAGGGGGGAAGATGGGGAAGAAGGGCAAGAGGGAGGCAAGAACTTTTAAAGGAGTCAGTAGAGAACAGAGTTAAAGAAGGAAAGAGGATGTATGAGTGAACTGTAGGAGCTATAATGAAAATCAAGTATAGTAGTATATTGGGGACAGATTTTAAAAGTAGGAGTCAGAAAAGAAAAAAGATAAATGATAGTGAATAATTAGGCAGGCAGGGAGATAGATATAAAACAGCGGAAGTAAGTAGAGTGTATGGGAGAGAAAGAGGGAAGGAAGAAAACTTTTAAAGAGGAGCCAATAAAAGAAGAATGGGAAGAAGAAATGGGGGAGGGAGTAAAGCAGGTCCAAGGGAGAATAAGAAGAAAAAAATGAAGGTGGGAAGGAAGGAAAAAGGGAGGGAGGGCGGAGGTAAAGATAAAGGAAAGAAGGGATGTGGGGAGGGAGGGAAGGTAGGAGAAAGATGGGAAGAAGGATAATGGAACAGAAGTAGGAAATAAGGAGGAAAGAAAAGTTTATAAATGATTAGAGGCCCGGTGCACAAAATTGTGCATGGGGCGGGGAGGGGTCCTTCAGCCCAGCCTGCACCCTCTCCAATCCAGGACCCCTTGGGGGATGTCCAACTGCCAGTTTAAGCCCAATCTCACAGGGATCAGGCCTAAACCAGCAGTTGGACATCCCTCTCACAATCTGGGACCACTGGTTCCTAACCACTTGCCTGCCTGCCTGCCTCATTGCCCCTAACTGCCTCTGCTTGCCAGCCTGATCGCCCCTAACTGGTCCCCTACCAGCGTGATTGCCCCCAACTGCCCCCCTTGCCAGCCTGCTTGCCTCTAACTGCCTCTGCTTTAGCCCCCGCCAACGTGACTTTTATCTGAAAGAATGTCTAGTCTAATTAGCATATTACCCTTTTATTAGTATAGATGAGTCAGTAGGAAAAAGTATTACATAAAGGAGAGAGAAAAATTGTGTGAGAGGGAGAAGCCAATAAAGAAGTCAAATATGAAGGGGATAAGATTTAAAAAAAAATTAATAGGGGTGACCAGGCCTGCAGGGGAGGATGGTTAGGGATGACCAGGCCGGCAGGGAAGGGCAGTTAGGGGTGACCAGGACAGCAAGGGAGGGCTGTTAGGGGGATCAGGCTGACAGAGGAGAGCAGTTAGGGGGATCAGGCCAGCAGACAGAGTGGTTAGGGCAGGCAGGTGAGCGATTAGGAGCCAGAGGTCCCGGATTGCAAGAGGAATGTTGAACTGTTATTTAGGCCCAATCCCTGCACTGAGACATCCCCCAGGGGCTCCCACATTGGAGAGGATACAGGTCGGGCTGAGGGACCACACCCCTATGCACAAATTTCTTACACTATGCCTCTAGTCAAAGAAATAAGGAAATCTAATAAACAAAATAAACTGATGAATAAAATATAATCAGAGGCATGGAAACATGAAACAGATGGACAAATCTCAGAGAGGGTGGGAGATTAACCAAAGATCTTTCATATGTGTTACCCATGGACACAGACAATAAGGTGGTGAAGGTCTGGGCTGGGGCAGGAACTAGCTGGAGGGGAGCAATGGGGGGGGGGAGGAAAACAACTGTAATACTCTTAACAATAAGCATTTTTTTAATAAAAAATAAAATAAAGGCAGCAGACCATGAAAAAGGAGAATGGGGGGCAGAGCACCCATGGCCTTCAGGACACGTTCACGTCTCCTCACCAGGTCCAGCCCCTGCTCCTCCTCACGGGTCCTCCCCAGCCACACCCTGCACACATCTCTCTTCCTGCCTTTGAATAAGCATCATGCTTTGTTTCCTACTTTGCCATGCACCTTAATTCTCTCCCTCTCCCACCGCCACCACTAATCCTCACAGCCTCACAGCGTCACATCTTCCATCCCAGGGCAGGTGTCCTGGGACGAGCCTTCCCCGTCCTCGTACAGGTAGGTACCTCGCATCTGCACGGCAGGGTGCAGAGAGTACCTCTACAACAGCCACTGCATTCTAACTGCCGGCTTCCTTGTCTGTTTCCGCCACCGGATCAGCCCTGTTATTCTCCTGCCCGCACACAATAGAAAATGCTTGACTGGATTTTTAAAAATAAACTGTGAAAACTCCACAGCCATCTGCTGAACTGTGGCTAAGACAGCCTCAACCAGAACACGCCCTCTGCCAGCCCAGGCGCGGGGAGGGAGGCGGAGGCTGGGGGTCAGGAAACTGCAGATACAAGTCAGCAGAGATGAGGAAGGGTGTCCTGCAGACATGGAGCACCCAGTCTACAAAGGGGAGATGTCATCGACCTTGCAGGGCTAGGCAGGGATGAGACGACATCTGTTACCCTGCTCACTCAGTGAGAGGCCGCTGAGCAGATGTCAGCTACTGATATTCCAGACGACGGAAAAGCAAGCAGCCCATCCAGAGCCAGAGGACACGGGTCCACGTGAGAGACATGGCTGGGCCAAAGGCTGCTAGGCCCACCCAGGCCGTTCTGAAGCTTCGATTTTCAAAAGGTTTTCCCACAATGGGCTTATCCTCTCCTGCCTGCCCAAATGTTACCACACTGAAACGTGGCTCATGTTAAAACAAGTGAGCTGGTGACCGCAGTGCAGGGAAGGACAGACACTTCCTTCAGAATGCCCACAGATGGATGAGGGAGGGAGTGTGTACAAAGCCCATCAGACAACACGCTCCTCTCCTTTCCCTGGGCTGCTCCTCCTCACACCGCAGCCCAGGTCCAAGGCCCTGCCCGGACTCCCTCCAGGCCCGTGCGTCTCCTGAGCCGGTGTTCTAAGAGGCACAGGGGGTGGCAGCGCAGGGACTGCACCCCGGGCACAGCTTTGCTCTAAGCTCATCTGGGGTCAGATCCTTCTTCCGGGCCCAGCCCCAGGGACTCGGGTATCTCAAAGCAAATTCCTGCGACTTTTTCAAAAAAGACCTGGCACCTGCAGGGGAGGGTGCAGGAGAGTACCTGTGAGAACCATTTCCTATTTTACACACACCCCCAAAAGCCACAAGGGCCCAGAGCATGAAGCCAGGTCCTGCCAAGCACACAGCCCAGGAGGAAGGGCATGGAGGGCGGGGTGCTGAGCCCGGTGTCCATGGCTACATCCTGTTCGGGGAGACCCCCCCCCAATCCATCATCAGTGCAGTCTATTTTCCGCATCTCGTTCCCACCCAGCCGTTCCCCCTTCTCTGCACTTCTCCCGGGTGCTGTTAGCACCTTCCGGTCACACTGACATCATCCCATTATTCCCACGCCCAGCTCCTCCTGGGATCGGCTGACAGCTTCTCACCAGCAGCACGAGGCCAGCTCGCCACCCTGATGCCTCCCTCTTCCTCACACCCATTTCCAGTGTCTGTTCTCGAGCCTCTCCCTTCCGATTCTGTCACAGACTAGAAAAGGGTTTACGTGGAAGGCAGAGAGGAGGGGAAGGAGAGTCATTCTTGCCATCCTGCTGCCCTCTCCTGGAATCCAGAGCAAGTGTCTGTCGACAACGAGTCAGGCAGACTGAAAAGCCCTCTCCGAGGGCAGCCGGAGCTGCCCGGAGCGGGAAGAGGTGGGCACCTCAGGGATAAGATCTAGACACTTGGACAACTGCCGTTTTCAGAGGGTGTGGCCCACGCACAGGCAGCTTTCCCCACTCATCCCACAACCACGCGCCCCACCAGGGAAAGCCCTTGATCCTGCTTGCTGTTGGAGCTCAGGAATTAACTCTCCCTGTGGCAAAAATGACTATCTACTGAGATGCTTGAGACAAGGATGGAAAGTGCATTTAACGCCTCCCACCCAGACACTGCCCCACCACACAGGCGGCCTGTTTGTACTAAAGAGGTTAGACGGAATATGTTTAAAAGCATCCACTCACTCAAAACAGCATATCATCATCAGAAGGAAAGCTCTTCGAAATCCAGGATATGTCAAAGAAAATCTACCCCTCCCCCCCTTTTTTTGACACTTTTACTAAAGTAAAAATGATAAAGCAAAATTTAACTAGCATAAAGTCAAAGTTCATCATGATGGACCCACTTTGGGATCGTCAATCCACCTGCTGACAGCAGAGACCAAGTGTCCACTCTCCACAGGCCACGGGACAGCCACGGGAAGAAAACAGCCCAGCCTGCCAGGACCCACCTTGCCCCCACCAGCCCGCTCATTCCCTCACCTCTCCATCCCCTCCATTGTTCAGCCAAACCTGCCCAGGCCCCCTCCTGTGGTCCAGGCAGGGGCAGGCCCCGGCACAGACGTGCGGAGGGTAGACTCTCCACTCTCAATCTGCTCTGTCTCGTGGAGACCATCCTTTCCCCGAAAACCACCGCCTTCCTACTCACATCCTCCTCCTGGGCTCAGACCCCGAGCTGCTGAGTCCACCCTCAGTACAAGGTCTTGATGATCAACAAGAGGAACAAAGTTGTCATTTGGGGAAGCAAACCGTCTGAAGGCTTGGGATGTAATGCACGCAGACCAGGCCCCATTTGGAAGGAAGAGTTTCACCACAGACACAGATCAGGTTGATGATAAACACGGGACACTCAAAAACAATGTCAAAGTCACAATCCAAATGCATCTGATTACACAGAGCCAACAACATGGACCGTCCAACTGGTGATCCGCAGACCGTGTGGTCCATGATGTCCGAAAGGCTGGCGACCGCTGTTCTAGAGGAAGGCTAACTGTAAACGGGCTGCCGTGGCTCAGCAGGATCGCCTGGAAAGACCCACCCGCGACTCAGGGCCTGTCAGCCAACACGCAACCTCCACCGGCCAGCGGCGTCAGCCCTGGCTCTGAGGGCAGCCAAGGACCGAGACATGAGTCAGAGACAACAGTGCCGTGGTAAGGGAATAGAAGAACATGATATTAAGAAAGCAAATTTAAATCTGTGGCCCGAGCGTTGTTGTTCAACGGTCAGTTTGAAGACTTTAAAAGAATGTGGCATGCTAGACTTGGACAGTTTAACTAAGCTTGCAATCAATAACTAAATGTTTGGAGAAATCTGAGTTGCTGACCTCATGATTTACTAGCTGTGGGAATACTTTGGGAATATTGAGAGAAATGCTAATTGTTAAAAATGAATGCACACCAAAATACATATAGTATTTTGTTCCTTTTCAAGTACAAAAGTGCACTGGAATTTTGGAATATTGCAACAATATGATAAGTTTGAGGTTTTGTTTGTTTGTTTTTATAAGGAACATCCTAGTGGCAGTGAAGGCCAGACCAGGGAGAGAGATCAGAGCAATAGGGCAGGATTTGCAGAAACTATTCCCAACCATATTCTGCATTTCCCAGTCCTTGTGCTCAAGATGTCTGCCGGTCTAAAATATCCCCTACATCCTCCCCCATTCCAAAACTTACCCACTTCTAAAGACCCATGCCAACTGTCCTCTCTTCCAGCAAGTTCTCCCGACCTCTAAACAAGTAATTTCTTCCCTCAGACTCCTGCAAGCCTGTGCCAGAGTTCACGCACATGCCACCCTGCTCAGAGCTTCCCAGATCCTCATTTCCCCACCACTGACTGATCACTTACTAAACGCCACCCTAACCCTTTCTCTCTCTCCACTGCAAATTTTCTGAGGCCAGCCCGACCCAAACCTCAGTAACACCTGTATCTCCACAGTGTGCGGGCACTGGGTGAGTCACACCTGTGCACAGTGGCCTAAACTGACCAGCACCCCACCAGGGTGCGGAAGCTGGTGAGGTCATCCCAGTTTGAAACCTCTGAGACCGCCAACGCCGGCCATTCAATCCAAACTTCGGAGCTGGCACAGAGTGCTCCGCAGTCCAGCCCAACCCAGCCCACGCGCAGTCTCAGTTCTCTCCCACATACACCCTATATCCTCTCTTCCCCAAACGCACCCACCCCCCGGCCCCTGCCGGCACAGTGCCCTGCACCTGGGCTCCCACCACTCACCCTGCTTGTAGCCCTGCTATTGTTCTCGACTCACCTGAGGGCGATTTCCCTGTGGCCTCTCCTGGTTCAGCCACGTGGACAGGAGATGCCACGCCCCCTCCCGGGCCTCTGTCACTTCCTGGGCCTCACTGCGGTACTCCAGCCCTTTAGGTCTCTCTTTTATGAGACTTGTAAGCTTTTAGAGGGCAGGAATCACATCTACTTTAAGCATTTTATGACCTACACACCTAGCAAAGTGCCTTGTTTTGTAGGAACGTGCAATAAATGGTGGTTATTTGGTAAATGAACAAATAGATGAATCCCTCTCCCCTCTTGTGCTTCCCCAAGCCCCGGAAATCCTGTCTGGACAGGAGTGGGACACACGGCTCTCTTTCCTAACACACGTTCCACAGGGAGAAAGAAAGGCGAGAGCCGTGAGGAGGGACGCCCAGGCTAAGCGGCATCTGACGCAGGGGCCTAGGACCTCACCTCACACTCGAAGTTGCCCCCCAGCACCCCAATGTCCAGGTGCAGGTTCTTAAGAAGCTCATTTGCGCTGCGGACACTCTGAAACAAAAACGATTATGAGTGGTCGGCTGGAGGGAACGGGACAGCCCAAGTGAGGCCGGGCTCTCCGAGGGTTATAGGTTCTCAATAGGACTAAGAGGTGTACAGACCAGGCCAGAAGGGAAGCTGTGGCCACAAAGTTATTTGTACTTATTTCCAAAGTCATTCAGAGGTTAGCCAAAGGGGAGGCAACCCAAGCGTGCGTCCACAGATGAAGGGAGACACAAAATGGGGTCTGTTCCCTCAGGGAGGATTGTTCAGCCATAAAGAGGAATGAAGTTCTAACACAGGTGGAAGAAACTTGGGAGAGTTATGCCACACAAAGCCATCCGTTAAAGGACAATGCTGTGTGACACACTTACTGGAAATGTACGGAATAGGCAAATTCAGAGACAGGAAGGAGATCAGAGGTGCCAGGGGCCGGGGAGGGAAGGATGGCCACAGAGTGTCTATTTGGGATTATGGACAAGCTCTGGAAATGGACAGTGGTGACAACTGCACATCACTGTAGACATAATTAAGGCCACCTAATTGTATAGTTAAAATTAGTTAAAATGATAACTTTCATGTTATATATATTTTACCACAACAAAAACTTTTCAAAAAAAATAGCACCGAGGGTTCTCGGACAAGAGGAAGATGCCTCATTACCTGGTTATCACTCTCCACCTCCTCCTCGCTGGTCTCCTCCCCTAAAGCCAGGAGGCTGAGCGCATTCTTGTCCTCACAGATGGAGCCCAAGAGACCTTGCATATGAGCAGAAGTCTTGAGACCCTGCAAAGGCTCCAAAATAGAAAAGAAAGTCAAGGGGCTCACAAGGAAGACCTTCAGATGACCCTCAGAATGCTCTCCCCACTCTTTCAGTTTAGATTTCTCCCATGGTAGCCGGACACATCCACAGAGCTGCCCCTGGTGACTGCAGTGCACACTGATCCTCCCGTCCCGGCTGCCACTGCCCCTGCCCCTGCCCCGGCTGCAGGCCTGCAGTGCCAGGGCGTGGGGCGTCCCGCTGAGCCCACCTGCAGCAGCACACAGGTGCGACTCACCTCCCAACTCGATTATGAGCTTCGAGGACTCGGCCCCTGCCCTCTGTTTCTCATCTGTGGGCCGCATAATTCCAAGCATGGTACAAGGAGGCCCACAGTAACTCAATGCATCTACCGTACGAAAAGCACTTACCAGCGTGAGTTCTCCATGCTGACCGGACTCCACGGAGCTCCCCACGCTCACACCGTGAGACGTGCGAAGAGAGGAGAGCGGGGCGTCCACGAGGCCTCGTAAGGGAGCCAGGCCCCCAAGGGGAGCGTGGACTGGGGCCAGTGAGGAGCCCAGGGCCTGGTCAACAGAAAACGTCTCGTTATAAACCTAAGAGACCACGTGGCTCTGCGAGGTGGAGACAGAAACAAAAATGGAACATCTACATCCTGCCACTCAAATTTCAACCACCTCTGACCAGAGGCCACTCATGAAACACAACCTCCAGAATCACCGCCCTGGCAGCCCGAGAAATCGCAGCGGCACCTGACCCCAGCCCCCGCTGCTGCCTCGCAGCACACAGGCCCCTGCAGCTGGCCGCGGCTGCGGGCTGTGTCCTTCCAGCAGCCACAGGAGGAGCAGTCTGCAGACAGTGTACACTGACGAGGGGGAAGGCAGTGCCAGCACCTTGCTTACACACGCAGCGAGCAGATGCTCGGAGACGGGCACCCCGAGAATGCTGCAGTCTGTGCGGGGCCCTGGGTGCGGTCTGACTGTGTGTAACAGGGGCACGTCTCCCTCAAATGTTAACTACAGACAGCAAACGTGAGCCACAGAAGAGGGCTCCCGTGCCCGCTGTTGCAGTGAGGAGGAAAGCGGCTGGCGGAGGCCGCAGAGGGCCTGCTCCTCCCTGCTCTCCAACGGCTCCGCGGAGCCTGAGACCTGGGCTGCCCCACACTCCTGGTCCTCAGTTTACCCCTCTGGGAGACAGAGGTGTGTGTCCCATCCCTGCAGTCTGTGGAGCAGCTCAAACGAGACCGTGAAGGAAAGAGCGCCTGCAGGTGGTCCAGGGTGACCCAAGCTACGGAGTCGCTGTTATTGTAGGGACTCACTCACACCAGCCTGGGCGTAGGAGCAGAGGAAGGGCAGCATTCTGGGAACACATTCACAAGGAGCTCTCTAAAATCACTTCACAAACCTCACTGTATAAAAAAACCAAAAAGTCCATTTCTCCCCAGTCCCACTGGGACGAAGAGAGGGAGCAGAGAGGGTGAGCATTAGAACTCTCTGCTCAGCGCCCCTCCTGCAGGGGAAGGCATCGGTGTCCACCTGAGAGGCAACAGGAGAGCCACCGCGGCCCTTTGCAGATGCCGTCACCTGGCCCCGTGTGGAGGGTCTGTCGGGCGGGGAAGGAGGTGAGGCTAACACTGGCCAGCACTCCCCAAGCACTAGGCACCGGGCTAGTGCCTTCCACACCACGTCTCCCTGACCTCCGGCCACCGCCTAAGGCCACCGTCCTCCCCACAGGAACCAGAAGAGACTGACGAGATCAAGACCCCGGCCCAAATCACAGAGCCGGGGGGGGGGGGGGGGGGGGGAGGTCACGGAGGGAGGGGGGCAGAGATGGGCTTGGAAGCCAGGGCTCTCCCTGAGCCGGCATGTTCCTCTGCCTCCTGATTGGGGCAGAAAAGGAGTCCAGGCAAGCTTCTCGGAGGTGAAATGGGAGAGAACCAGGCCTGTTCCCCCCAACTCCCCTCCTAACCCGCCCATGTAGCAGCAAGCACAATACTCCCACACTGTGTTTATGGAAAATTACAGCCTCCTAACGTGGCTAATTGCTAATGTGCTGGGGCTTGGGGAGGGAGACAGGCACGCTGAGGGCTTTGCCCTCGCCTTTACCAAACCAGTGGTTAGTGGGAAATTATCCATCCCCGGCTCCGAGCTGGTCATCGTCTAGAGATGGCCACTAACTCTGGCGACGGCTGCGGGTGAGCTGCCCTCAGCGCGGATGCTCCTGCTGCCACTGCGCTAACCAGAACCTCCGGGCTAACTGCAGCCTGTGGGTGTCCACAGCGCACAGCGTCACCGGGGCAGGCCGAGCCATGCACGCCAGCCATTGGCGGCCTGAAGGACCCCAGGGAAGGCCACCGCAGGGCAAGGGAACAGCCAGGGAGATTCAAATGGACCCACAGTCTCTGATGCAACTTGGCTTCTTCTAAGTGAAGGATAGGGTGTGGCTCCTTAAAGGGACAAAGGGCCAAATGACAGGGCAAGCCCCACAGTGGCACATCCCAGCAGGGGAGGAAGTGAGGGCACACACAGGGCCTGCACAGCTTGGTCTCTGGGAACCCTGGGAAGCCAGGAGCAGAAGCGGCTCACTGGCTGCAGAGCCTGGGCCTCCGCCAGTGCCTGGGCCTCGAGCTCTGTGTGATTCTGAGGAGGGACTGACCCCGAGCTGGGGGCAGGGTCTGATGAGGAGGCTCTCTCTCTACAATCGGATCCTGGGAGGTACCTACACCTGCTCACCTCAGAATGCATCACCATCCCAGCATGAGAGGCGCTCGGGAAGTCCAGTGCCTCCCACCCTGTCCTGCAGGTGATGGGGTGGGAGAGACGGGAAACCCTGCCATCCCCCAGATGCCACCCTGAGCAGAGAAGGGCTCCATCGTTACCAAGGGAGGGCACGTGCAGGCAAGCAGACCTGCTGGGCCCACTGCCACGCCAACTCCACCTGCCCACTGTCGCCATGGCGCCGAGGCCTGGAGGCCATGCGGAGAAGCCTACCTGGTGGAGAAGCTGCATCTGGCCTGGCTCTACAGCGAGCCTTTCGCTGGCGCTCAGCTCACCTAGCGCCTGCCTGAGAAGGCTGCTGCTTGGCTGGAAACAGGCTTGCGGAGCGGCCTCCTGCCCAGCTGGGGCCAGGGCCCCCTCCTGAGGATGTTCCAGCTGCTCTGGTCCCCAAGCCAGAAGCCTGGAGTCTCTTTCCAGGGCTCTGATGGCCTCGTGCTCCCCCACGCTAGACAGCCTGGAGGACTCGGCCGCCACGCAGCAGGCCCCGCCGGCGAGCTCTCCGCACGGCCTCTCCTGCATGCTCCCCGGCAGCCCCAGGCCCTCCAGCCGCCGGGAGATCTTGGCCATCTGCAGGATGTGCTGGTAGAACCTCTGGTCCTCAGAGTAGTCTTCGCTCTCTGACTGCTCCTCGGCAGAGCTCTGCAGGTGGGCCAACTGGGGCACCAGGAAGGGGCCGGAGGGCAGCCCTCTGAGCCCGGGGCCTGACGGACCCCTGCCCCGCCCAGACCCCTGAGAGCTCTGCAGGTCCCACGGGAAGTTATTCACTTCGCCCATGACCTGCGAGCCGAGGGAAGAAGCCAGGCCGCTGCCGCTGCTGCTCTCTAAGTCAGGCTCGCACTCGCTGGGTCTCCCGTCTTCTTCGGGGGGCTCCGCACACACGGGGGGCTGTCTGCTCTCGCTGGCAGGGGCGGCTCTCGGGGCTGCCTCCGATGCCGGGGTGTCAGGTGGCATTTGGAAAAGCCCCTGGCATGGGTCTTCAGCGGGGTCCCCAGGGTCGGTGGGCGCTGCTCCCTTGCAGCTCCCGGGGCCGTCCTCGTGGACAAGCCGGGAGACCTGTCCCATCCACAGTCCTGGGGGCTCTCTCCTCCTCCTGCCCCAGCCCACCCCCGCCCCCTCCCCAGAAACACTCTGCCGGCCCACGGGGCCGCCCTCTAACAGGAGCATCTGGTCTGAAGAACATGGGGACAGGGAGGGGTGCCCCTGGGGGGACGCGGAGGGCACGGGGCTCTGGCCCTCGTCCCCCGCGGGGCCCGTGCTGTGCGGCACCCCCGTCAGCTGCGGGCCCTTGCTGGCTTCAGAGAGCCTGAGGTGCACAGAGGCCTGGTTCCTGCCGTCTAACACCTCCTGCCCGCCCTGGAGGGGCCCGCCGTCCTCGGGGCCCAGAGCGCCGAGCCTGGTCCTCATCTCCAGCTCTTCTATCTCGGGGTCTGAGAACCCCAGGTAGATCTTCTCAGTCAGCTTCTGGGGCTTCTCCAGGGCCTGCTGGTCCCCTAAGTCTGTCCTGCCCGGGGCGGGGCCCCTGCCTAGGATTATCTCCACATCTGCAAACAGCTGGTGGGTGCGGGGGGCGTGGCCTCTGGAGAGCGGCTGCAGCTTGCTGGGCGGGGAGCCCAGGAGGGCCCAGGGGGTGTCGCCGAGCATGCATGGGCTCTTCCCTCTCTGAAAGGAGCCCTCACTGGTAGCCTGCATGTCCTGGTCTAGATCCAGATCAGCAAGCCTGGGAGCTGGGAGAGGGGACAGGCCACGGAGAGAGGAGGAGGAAGGCAGAAGTCCCTGCTCAGGCTGTGTGTCCTAGATGGATACAAACATGCAGAGAACACTGAGACAGAGCACTCAGACTCACACCTGCCACCTCAGCCCAGGCAAGCCCTTAGCAGAGACCCACCGTCCCGCCGAGTAAAATGAAAGCCAAAGAGGGAGAGACGCTCAGAGCCTCCTGGGGCTTCGCTTTCTGGCCCCCGGTTCCTGTTCATGAAGAGGCGGCCAGACTAGGTCAATGGCTTACAAACCCTCAGGCTGGTGCCGTGTGGCACCCTGGGGCACTACGAGGTACGTGCGATGAGGAAGGGGCGTCACCAAGACCCACAGCCCGGGTGCAACCGCAGGCACCTGCGTCTTCTCTACGGTGGGCTCTGGAGGAGCTGACCTGACAGGCTCCACCACTAACCGAAGCCTGAAACCCGCCAGCCGGCCAGCCCTCAGGTACATCACGCACTCAGCCCGCGCTGGCCATCGCTAGGAATCACCCCCTCCTCAGGCGCAGGCGTGAGCCAGGGAGAGAAGGGAACCGGGAGCTGCGCCCAGGAGCACAGCCTCGGCCTCCTACCCAAGGCAGAGCTGGTGCTGCCAGGAGAGGGCCTGGCAGCCAGAGCGTGCTGGGGGGGAAGACACCCTAAAAGAGCCCTCACACCCTGCAGCACTCACACGAAACCCCACCGGGCCCAATTCTCAGGCATGAGCAGGCCTGGAAATGACAAAGGGCAAGTGCGTGAGCAACCAGCCAATGCCGGCCCCAGCCTGGGAGGGACAGCAGGGGACACCTTCCTGGGAGGAAGCACCAGGGCTGGTGGGAATGAAGACGATAAACAAAGGGCAAGTCAATGGACCGGACACGGTTGATAGGACAGTGCTCTCTCGCTGACCCCCGCTTCCCGCCGCCTGCCGCCTGCCCACGCCTGAGTGAAGGGAAGGAGGCAGCTCCCCTTCCCTTTCATAGCTGCACCGCAGCCCCGGCCATACTGCAGCCACGGCCACACCGCAGCCACTGCCACACCGTAACCACGGCCACAGCCATACCACAGCCACACCGCAGCTACAGCCACAGCCACACTGCAGCCACGGCCATACTGCAGCCACGGCCATACTGCAGCCACGGTCACACAGCAGCCACAGCCATGGCGCTGGGAGGGCCAGCCTCCTACAGTACAGCTCCAACTCGGCTTCTCTGCCTATAAATGAGGCGTGGCTCTACCTCCTAAAGGCAGACATACCGAAGGGACAAACAAACAAAAATAGAAAAAGCACCTTCAAATCTGAGCACCATAGCTGCTAGAGACCATGGTTATCCCCTTGCAGTCACATTTCAGTTACTCGTCCCTGGCAACACAGATAGCTCAGGAGAAAGCCTTTCTCAGGGACCTGGCAGGCTCCGGTGCTCTGACAGCCCAATTGTGGTCCATCTGATGTCCCAGATCCCACCACTGGGACACACATGGGCTCACCCAGGCTCCCTGGCCTCTGCCAGCTGCTCCCTGTGCCCCTCTCCAAGGGGCAGCTGGCATCACTTCTCTCGGTATTCCTGCAAAGCACCCTCCTCAGCCGGGCACTCTCCCACCAACCCTACTGTGTAATGTGTGCTTCCCAAGGGGAAAAGGAATTGTTTAAAAACAGTAACAACTTCAGAAGCTGAGAGAAATGTGCCAGAAGACTGGCACACTCCGGAGGATGCACCATCGAAAAATGACTACCAGCTACTGTTCTTCACCTCCCAGCTGCACACACCTAGCGGTTCCCAGCATCCCTCAGGTGGCAGCCTGGCCCCCTCTGAGCTCGCGCCCACTGGCTCACCATGGCATTTCTGGGGGTCTCTTTGTTCTTCTTGTCTTTCTTTTCCTTTTTCTTCTTCTTGTCTTTCTTTTTCACAGCCCCAGAAGATGCCAGCTTCCCTCGCTCCTGGACCACCAAGTTCCGGTAGTGCTCGTCGCACGGATGGTCCCACGTGGACTGCCCGTTGGCAAAGTTAAAGTAGTAAATGTCGCCTGTGATGTCCTGGCTGGGGTGACAGGGGCCAGCAGTTAGTCCCTACTCAAGTCCACAGCTATTTGGGGGAAAAGTAGGGAAAAATAAGAAGGCAGAGGATGAGGAGTTAGAGGAAAGGGAAAGGAGAGAGCAGACAGAAGGAGAGAGGAAGTCAGGAAAAGATAACACAAAATTGAAGGGCAGCACTTAGCTAAGAACGAAGGAGTTAACTCAGACAGGAACACAGGATGGGAACCTGGATGGAGATATAGTCACTGGGCTCCTGGAAAACATGCTGGGCTGGGGTAGGAACAGACCTGGTTTGAGACAGTTACGTACAAATGCTACGGTGTCCTGACAGATAAAGCCTAGGACAGCCCCTGCTGAACGCTGTTATGAATGGTTGGGGAAGAGAGATACGATGTGAAAGCTCTGGTCTTGTAAAAGCCGCCAAACACAGAAGAGGTGCAAGTCCAAGCTATGGAATCAGCAACAGAGGAAAATGATGCAGAAGGTCGCTTAAGAATTTGAACTACACCATGGACAAGCCCAAAATGCTGCAGCCATTTACCCTACCCACCGTTATCAATAATCCATTAGGATAAGTAACAGAAAAAACAGCATTCACAAAGCAATATAAAAGACATAAAGTCCAGGGTGCACCCCAGGGCAAAGGCTTCAGAAAGCTTTCCTGAAAGGCCCGGGAAAGGGGGGAAATGAGAGAGGCTCCATGTTCCTGATTAAACAGACTCAAGTCTGTAAGCAAGCCAATAATCCTCTAATCCACATGATCCCAGTGGAACCCCTACCCGGCTCCTGGTGAAACGTGACAACTCAATCTCTATTCAAATAAGATAGAAAATACTCAGAAGTAAAGAGGGGAAATGTCAGGGGTCCTGAATATGAAGGCTATGTGGAAAAAGAAGACATACAAATGGCCACATGGAAAGATGCTCAACATCACTCAGCATTAAAGAAATGTAAGTTAAAACAGCAATAAAATACCCCTCCACGCCATTAGCATAATCGCATCAAGAAAGCAGAAAATAACAAGTATTGGAGAAACTGAACCCTTGTGCTCTGTTAGTGAGAATGTAAATCGGCGCAGCCGCTGTGGAGAACAACATGGCAGGTCCTCAGAAACTGAAAATAGAGCGCTGCCAGCGTGCCTCAGTGGTTGAGCGTCAACCTATGAACCACAAAGTCACAGTTCAATTCCTAGTCAGGGCACATGCCTGGGTTTTGGACTCGATCCCCGGTGTGGAGTGTGTAAGAGGTAGCCAGTCAATGACTCTCTCATCATTGATGTTTCTCTCTCTCTTCCTCTCCCTTCATCTCTGAAATCAATAAAAAAAATTTTTAATTGAAAATAGAATTATCATATGACCCAACAATTCAACCTCTGGGTACATACCCCAAAGAAAGGAATGCAGGATCCAGACAGACATTTGTATATAGGCCCTGGGAATGTGGGCTTTAATGCCGATGTGCACAGCAGCATTATCATCACAGCTGCAGGTGGACACAACGCAAATACCCACTGACAAATGTAAACAAGAGGCTGTACATACACACGGAGAACAGCTGGCCCTTAACCAGTGACAGTTCCTTCCTTCCATCCACCTCTCTTCAACATCACTGCAGCCATTCATTTATTACACATGTGTACAAGGTGTTGTTATATTGATACTATTTCTCTTATAGATTTCATTAAAAAAAAAAAAAAAAAAAAAAGAGGAAACCAAGATGGCGGCATAGGGTAGACACCTGAATACAGCCTACCACAACAAATTTGAATTTAGAACTGAAAAACAGGGGAAACATCGCCCTGAAGCGCCAGATGGCTGGCTGAGAGGAGGCTCTACCATCCGGGAAGGAGAAAGAAGGCACACTGAACCTCAGGAACTGTGAAGGTGCGGAGAACTGCGCGAGTGAAAAGGCAGTTGCCCCACTTCGCTGCTGGCTTACTTGCAGAGTGCGGAGAGGGCAGGCTGAGTTCGCTGCTGGCTCACTCCCTGCACACGAAGAGGGAGGACAGCTAATGCACAGCTAGCTTTCTTGTTCGGGAGGAAAACAGAACCACCCTATTGCGCTGATAGACGGCCCCAGACAGGGAGAGGCCAGACTGTCAGGCAGCGGGCAGAGATCTCTAGGAGGTGTGTGAAGCCAGCGTCCATTACTGTGGGACTCAGGAACCAGACCCTCGTAGGGAGGGGCTGAATAAAGCTTGTCTGCACCACCCGAGACTCCGCCCCATCCAAGCGGACCACAGAAGCCCTTCCAGTGGCTAACTTTCTCGTTCGCAGTGAATGGGACTCTCCTAGGGAGTGACAGACAGGAATCTAAACTTGTCTGCGCCTATACCAAAGAGGTGTGTGCGCCTGCAACCAACTGTGCAGGATTCAACAAAGCTTGTCTGTGCCACCCCGAGACTCCGCCCCATCCAAGCGGAATACAGAAACCCCCCTAGCTGAGATACTTCAGATCCTCATAGCCAATTGGCATGGAGATCAACGCTTCCCAGTGATACCAACAACAAGCAAGGCTTAACAACAAGACTGTACACACAGCCCACAAAGGGCTACACCAAGACTGTCCACCTCAGGTAACTGGGAGGCTGACTCACTGAACCATATAGGACACTTTAGCACACAAAGCCATCTTACCAACTCAGGGAAGCTGTGAAAATGCCGAGACAAGGAAACAGATCACAAGCAAAAGAAATGGAGGACAAGAAGCGACTGGATATAGAGTTCAAAACCATGCTTATAAGGTTTTTCAAGAATTTCCTAGAAAAGGCCAATAAAATAAACGAGACCTATGAGGATATGAAAAGGGACCAACTAGAAATAAAGAATACATTGTCTGAAATAAAATATATTATATGGAGTCCTAAAAACAGAATGGAAGATCGCAAGAATCAAGTCAAAGATTTGGAACACAAAGAGCCAGAGAACACTCCTCCACAGAAGCAAGAAGATAAGAGAATCCAGAAAGTTGAAGATAGTGTAAGAAACCTCTGGGACAATTTCAAACAAACCAACATCAGAATTATGGGGGTCCCAGAAGAAGAGAGAGAGCAAGATACCGAAAGAATACTGGAAGAAATCGTGATAAAAAACTTCCCCCACCTGGTGAAAGAAACAGACTTACAAGTCCAGGAAGCGCACAGAACCCCAAACAAAAGGAATCCAAAGAGGACCACACCAAGACACATCATAATTAAAATCCCAAGAGCAAAAGACAAAGAGAAAATATTAAAAGCAGCAAGAGAAAAGTAGGTAACCTATAAAGGAGCACCCATGTGACTGTCAGCTGACTTCTCAACAGAAACCATGCAGGCCAAATGGGAATGGCAAGAAATATTCAAGGTGATGAATAGCAAGAACCTACAGCCAAAAATGCTCTACCCAGCAAAGCTATCACTCAGAATTGAAGGCCAGATAAAGAGCTTCACAAATAAAAAAAGGCTAAAGGAATTCATCACCACCAAAAGAATTATATGAATTGCTGAAAGGGGTTCTTTAGGAAGAGGAAGAAGATATAGATAAAAATTATGTCAACAAATACATAACTATCAACAAGTGAATCTAAAAACCAAGGGAATTAAAAAATCTGAACAATATTAACTGGTGAATATAATAGAATCAGAGGTATGGAAGGGGAGTGGACTGAAAAGGGGAGTGGGGGTGCGGGAAGAGACTGAACATAAACTCTGCTCCTATGGATGAGGACAATGGGGGGTGGGGAAAGGGCAGAGGTGGGGTGGGAACCTGGTGGAGGGGAGCAATGGAGGGGAAAAAAATGAGGTACATTTGTAATAATATAAACAATAAAGATTTATTTTTAAAAAAACAACATATCCAAAAGCAAAACACAGAAACGTACAAAGTTAAAAACAGAGAGAAATAGAAGATAGAAGCTAATAGAGAAGGCAAATGTGAATATCAGGATGGATATTGGAAACAAAACAGAAACCGTTATTCTACAAACACGACCCTTCAGCTCCAGGAACACAGTGTACGGTACTGAAGGACTAACTGCAAGAAAGATGTCAGAAAGCTGGAGAAGGCCAAAACCGGTTTGGCTCAGTGGATAGAGCGTCGGCCTGTGGACTGAAAGGTCCCGGGTTCAATTCTGGTAAAGGGCATGTACCTTGGTTGCAGGTACATCCCCGTAGGGGTGTGCAAGAGGCAGCTGATCGATGATTCTCTCTCATCGATGTTTTTAACTGTCTATCCCTCTCTCTTCCTCTCTTTAAAAATTCAATAAAATATATATATATTTTTAAAAGAAAAGAAAGCTAGAGAAGGTCCAAAGAAATGCCTCTGAAAAGACCCAGAGGACAGGAGGCTGCAGGTAGGAAGCTAAAGGCTTCCGATTGTCCAGCGGAGATGAGCGAGGCTGCCACTGCAGTCATTCCCAAGTACAGCCAACACATTAAATGAATGGACGAGAACAGGAAGGCCTTGGCTGGTGTGGCTCAGTGGAAAGAGTGTGGTCCTACGGACTATAGGGACCTGCGCTCAATTCTGATCAAGGGCACATGCCCGGGTTGTGGCTCAGTCCCCAGTATGGGGCTTGCAGGAGGCAACCGATCCATGATTCTCTCTCTCATCACTGATGTTTCTTTCTATCTCTCTCTTCCTCTCTGAAATCAATGAAAATGTATTAAAAAAAAAAAAAAAAAAAAAAGAAGAAGAAGAAAGAAAAGAAAAATAACAGAATAATCAGACCTCACACAAGGCAGCATCAGCGAGGACCCCTCAGCACTGGGGACGAGTGCCGGACAAGCATACGGCAAACCTGTGCTACCACAGGAAGCAGAAGTAGAGCACTCAGTGGGGAGGCAGCCTGGGGAGAGCCCTGTGCACGGCAATGGCCTCAGAAGGGAGGCAGTCTGTTCCGCACCCTCCACCTGCTCCCCTGAGACACCCTGACTGAGTCTCTGCTCCTCACTATCCACACAGCTGCACCCGAAAATATGAACGATGCCGTGAACATGAGCGTGCTCCCAAAGAGATCACTCAAACGTGGGGACGGGCTGTCCAGGGAGCTGAAGCCCCTGCCGCCTGAGCCTCCGCAGACCTCACAGCACCGCACCCACGGGGCATGCTGACGGGGTCTCCACATGAGTCTGCAAGGCACAGACACGGCTGAGTGTGCCCACACGATGCCGGGCTCACGGACCTGACAGGGCCACAGCTCAGAAACCGTTATTCTACAAACGGGACCATTAAGTCGGCCTGTGCCCCCAACCTCCGGCCTCAGGCAGCCCAGGAAGGAGTGCCCATCGCTGTGCCCGGTCTCAGGCAGCCCAGGGAGGAGTGCCCCCAGCCCCCGGCCTCAGGCAGCCCAGGGAGAGTGCCCATCGCTGTGCCCGGCCTCAGGCAGCCCAGGGAGGAGTGCCCATCGCTGTGCGCTGGCATCAGGCAGCCCAGGGAGGAGTGCCCATCGCTGTGCCCAGCCTCAGGCAGCCCAGGGAAGAGTGTCCATCACTGTGCCCGGCCTCAGGCAGCCCAGGGAGGAGTGCCCATCACTGTGCCCGGCCTCAGGCAACCCAGGGAGCAGTGCCCATCGCTGTGCCCCAGCCTCTGACCTCAGGCAGCCCAGGGAGGAGTGCCCTCAACCCCCGGCCTCAGGCAGCCCAGGGAGGAGTGCCCATCGCTGTGCACTGGCCTCAGGCAGCCCAGGGAGGAGTGCCCATTGCTGTGCGCTGGCCTCAGGCAGCCCAGGGAGGAGTGCCCATCGCTGTGCCCCGGCCTCAGGCAGCCCAGGGAGCAGTGCCCATCGCTGTGCCTAGCTCCGGGCGGGACAGGCTATGGAAGGTGGCTGGTCAGCGCGGCTCTCCAATGCCAGGCTCCTCACCTCTGGCGGGCACGTCTGGGCCACAGCTTGCTGACTTACCATGGCTTCCACTCCGCAGGCAGCGGGGCCACGATGCCCTCCCGGGCCAGCCACATCAGCTCCGGCTCCTTGCTGGGATCAATACCTATCTCTTTGGCAAATTCAAGGATTTCTGCAAGGAGAAGCAGGAGGGTAGAAAAGTAAGAGAAGTGGAGAGGTGGATGAAAAGAAACACAAGTCACAATCAACCTGTGAAATGATAAGAAATACGTATGCTGGTCTCTGCCCGTTCCTGAAACAGCTCCTGACGCCCTTCAATCTCCGAGTCCTGGGAGCTCTTCTGCCCAACGAGGAGACCTGGTCGGGCTCCTGGGCGCCCGGGATGGGCCTGGTCACCAGAGACCAAGCCATGATTGGAAGGTTGGAGCTCTGAGGCTCACCCCCCATTCTCCAGAGGGGAGAGGGTTGGACATGAGTTCACGGATCACGTCTACACGATGAAAATCCCCGCCAGAGCTCCCAGGAACCGCCCACGTGCCGGGAAGACGGTACACCCCAACTCCGAGGGACAGCACATTCCCAGGGCATCAGTGCTTGAGCCCTGGCCAGAGAGGCATCGCAGAATGCTCATCCTGCTGGAGGGTGACAAACCTGGGCATTAGGAAACAAAAGAACTTTCTCAAAGGCCCAGCGGGCATGCGGCGGCCAGGGGCCACCTCAGTCACTGATTCGCAGTGGCTCTGAGTGCCGCCTGTACAGTCACCATGGGCGTGGGTATGGGTGAGAGGGAATCAGCCTCTGCCCACAGGAGCCTGCGTCCAGCAGACGCAGCACCAGGAAGGAGAGCCGATGAAGATGCACAGAGAGAAGCTGCTGATAAACATCAGGAAGGAAGCAGATGCGGCCTGAGATGGAGGTCAGTGGAGAGGCACCTTTAAGAAAGGGCCAAGCAAGCCCGGCCAGCGTGGCTCCGTGGACTGGGCGTTGTCCATGCCCCAGCCTGGGTTGGTTGTGGGCTCGATCCCCAATAGGGGATGTGCAGGAGGCAGCGATCAATGTTTCTCTATCATCAATGTTTCTACCTTCCCTCCCTCTCCCTCTCTCTGTAAGAAATCAACAAAAATGCACTTTTTAATATACCATTATTTATTTCAGAGATAAAGGGAAAGGGAAAGAGCTAGAAACATCAATAATGAGAGAGAATCACTGATTGGCTGCCTCCTGCACGTCCCCCACTGGGGATCAACCCTACAACCTGGGCATGTGCCGTTGAACAGAATCAAACCTGGGACCCTTCAGTCCGCAGGCTGACGCTCTCTCCACCGAGCCAAACCAGCTAGGGCAATAACAACATAGTTTTTAAAAAGGGCCAAAGTGAATGATTAATAAACAGCCTAAAAAAACAAAGAGTCAAGGAAGGCTTCTCGGAAGGATGCCACAGGGGACCTGAGGGAAGAAGGCACTCAGGCAGAAGAGCAGCTCAAAGGGCCGTGGCAACAAGCAGCTCGGCCCCGGGGGACGGTCAGACAGGCCAGGTGACCGGCAGGATGAGCAAGGAGACGCGGCCCAGGTGCGCCCGGCCATCCTGCAGAGCCTGCCCACGCCGCTGCGGGTGTGAGGCTGACTGAGCACAACGGAAGATTCTAACCCTCAGAGCCCTCAGATGACCCGCCTACATTTAACGAGAACACTCCTGTGCTCAGCAGAGCAGGTGAAAAGGGCGAGGATGTAGCAGAGAGGCTAATTGGGGAGCACTGAGCGCCCAGGGAGAGGAATATGGGGTGGGCTTAGGACTCGGAAGCTTGGGCTGAGCAGAGAGAGTGCTTAGTAAGAACCTGAGGAAAACACTGGACTCGTTAACGGGGGCTGAGCAGCGCTAACAGGCGGCCACACAGAGGCAGAGGGGTGCAGGTCAGCACAGGGGATACAGTCGGTATCACCAGCCGGTGCAGCTCAGAAGCTGAGCGTCAACCTATGATCTGGGAGGTCAGGGTTGGATTATGAAAAAATAGTAACAATTATGTCGAGGCCAGGTGAAGCAGCAGGGGGGACCACTTTGTAAAGTACAAGATTTTCTAACCACTTGGCTGTACACCTGAAACTAACAGAGAATAATATTGAATGTAAACTGAAATTGAAATTTTTTTAATTTAAAGATGAGATATTTAAGAAACAAAATGAGCAAGGAATGTACAAAACCTGTATGAAAATAAAGTTAAATCACTCTGAGAAAGAGAAAAAGACACCCACGGGAAGGAAGACAGCTTCACAGAGACCTCTCTCTTCCCAGGGCCATTCATAAAGTGAACACAGTTTTTACCCAGATGCCAAGTCCCCACCCCCAGGCGCTGCCCGGAACTGAAGATCACGGGGAGATAAAATAAGGAAGAGGAGGGCCTTCCGCCTGCTAGACAGAGGACTCAGTGCTGAGCCTCAGGGATCGGGCACACGTTCCCGCTATGGGCAGACCGTCCCGTGGAAGAGGAGGGAGGGGACCGGAGGCCAACGGCAGCCCCCAGGGGTGGGGACCGGCGATGGTGCCGGCACAGACCCGGAGGGAAACACATTCCTCCTTGCGGTAGGAAGGCTTTTCTAACTGTGACACAAAATCCAGAGGCCACGTGAGAATGGACGAACACATTTAACATGAAAATTAAAAATTTCTGCACGGCAACAAACAGAAATCTGCTCTACGCAAAGCCCAGGGGTAATGAGGGTGAAAGAGATCTTTCCCGCCCCCAACAGGCCTTCAAACATCTGAATTACAAGCAGAATGTGTGTGTCCAGGTCCATAATTCATGACAACTTCAAAAGAATCTTCACCCCCAAAAACGGCACAGTGCTTCGAAGCGCTGGCCTTAAGAAGACTGGATGCCACCGAGACCGGTGTAGCTCAGTGAATAGAGCGTCGGTCTGCGGACTGAAAGGTCCCGGGTTCGATTCCGGTCAAGGGCATGTACCTTGGTTGCGGGCACATCCCCAGTAGGGGGTGTGCAAGAGGCAGCTGGTTGATGTTTCTCTCTCATCGACGTTTCTGGCTCTCTCTCTCTCCCTTCCTCTCTGTGAAAAATCAATAAAATATATTTAAAAAAAAAAAAAAGAAGAAGAAGAAGACTGGGTGCTGCCTGCTTCTGCAGCACACGGACTAACACGGGAGCGTACAGCGCAGGTCAGCGTGCCCTGCACCGGGATGGCACCCAAATTCGTGAAGTGTTCCGTTTTTTTATATATAAAAATTTAAAAAATAGAAGATTACTGCTAGGAGAACTGTGTGACTGCAGAGAAGTCACTTCGCCTTTGTTGGTTTCCTCCTCTGTGAAACGGGGACAATAAAAGCACCTGACTCAGGACTTCCTGTGAGGAGGTACAGAGAGTTCTGACTACAGAGAATGCGTAGGATTTTGTTTTTATGGTTATTGATAATGTTATGTTGTTGTTTAAAGAAAAAACACTGCTTTAGTTTGTTCTTAAGAAATTGAGTTTCCCCTGGCCTCAGCACACACTGCATTTCATAATATCCCGTACTATTTTCTTTTTTTTTTTTTAATATATTTTATTGATTTTTTACAGAGAGGAAGAGAGAGGGATAGAGAGTTAGAAACATCGATGAGAGAGAAACATCGATCAGCTGCCTCCTGCACACCCCCCACTGGGGATGTGCCTTCAACCAAGGTACCTTCCCTTGACCAGAATCGAACCTGGGACCCTTCAGTCCACAGGCCGACACTCTACCCACAGAGCCAAATGGGTCAGGGCCCATACTATTTTCATTTAAATTAATCCCTGGTCTAATCCAAGGCCAGCACTTTTTCTAGAAAGGGTCAGACAGTGAATATGTTAGGCTGTGGGTCATATGCTTTCTGTCACGACTTCTCAGCAATGCCCTTGCAGCATGAAAGCAGCCACAGATTATAAATGGACAAGCATGGCTGTTTTGTATATAAAACTTTATTTATAAAAACAAGCAACAGGCCAGCCAGCATGGCTCAGTGGTTGAGCATTGACTTATGAACCAGGAGGTCATGGTTCAGTTCCTGGTCAGGGCATGATCTTCTGACAGGGGAGTGCAGGAAGCAGCCGATGAATAATTCTCTCTCATCATTGGTATTTCTTTTTTTTTCTTTTTTTAAGGAGATTTTTTTTGTGTGTGTTTTTTCTGTTTGTTTGTTTTTATTTATTTCAGAGAGGAAAGGAGAGGGAGAGAGAGATAGAAACATCAATGATAAGAGAGAATCATTGATTGGCTGCCCCCTGCACGCCCCACATTGGAAATTGAGCTCACAACGCAGGCATGCGCCCTGATCGGGAATCGAACTTTGATCTCCTAGTTCATAGGTCAACGCTCAACACTGAAGCATTCCAGTCAGGCTCATCATTGATATTTCTCTCTCTCTCTCCCTCTCCCTTCCTCTCTAAAATCAATAAAAATATTTTTTTAGAAAAAACAAGCCACAGACCAGCTTAGGCCCATGGACTACAGTTTGCCAATGAGCAGCCCTGTGCATGGACCATCCTGGCCTCAGAAGAAGGGCATGAAGTCAGAGGGGACCCTGCCCTGGAAGAGCGAGGGCAGCGCACACCAGGCCTCTTACCTTGGTCACTGGGGATGTAGGTCTCATCATAGTCTTCCTCCAGCACCAGCTGGTCTCCTATGCGGATGGGTCTCCCAGCCATTGCTGTCTGGGCTCCGGGCCTACACAGAGAGAGAGGGGGGCCCTGGCTTAGAGGAGACCAAGTCAGCTGCATCGTGGCCCCTCGGTCCAACCAGACCTCGCAAGCCACCCCGCTGGGAACGTGCCAGATGCCGAGGGAACCGGGCCTCCCGGCTCTGTGCCGGAAGGTCATGCTGAACCCTCGGTGGCCACAGGAGATCTGAGAACCAGATTCAAGAGGCTGGCTTCCTACCCCTCAAATGAAGAAAGAACGAACAGCACAGGAGCCTGGCCAGAAAGCCCTAGTGACCAAAACAATCAACAGCACACAACGCACACAGCCTCCCACACCCCCGCCAGGTACCAACAGCCCCCATGTCACCCGTCTCAACAGGGCCGTTTACACCTGACAGCGCCCTCGGGAGCTCCCCGTCCAGGGAAGGCAGTGCACTCATCCTCAACAGCCACGCAGCGGAGAGAGCACACCCGCTCGAGCACTGGCGAGGAGGAGTGCCCCTAGGGTCTGAGCGGGAGAGCCACGCCAGGCGTGGGAGCACCGCGCAGACCGCCTCCGGAGCTGGGCACCAGTGCGTGGCGGGGGCAGAGGTGGGAAGCTGGGCAGACCGTGTCTAAGAGCCTTGACCCTGCCCTGTGGGCTTCAGTGACAGGAAATGACACGGTGGCCTCTCTTTAGAATGAGAGCCTGGCAGGGTGGCAGGGCTGGATCAGAGAAGGAGACTGGGCCCCAGAACCATGGAGGAGGCTGCCATCCCGGTGAGAGGGCAGGAGCAGCGAGAACGGAGGGGAGGAACAGATGCGAGGGACGCGTTGATGTCAGCAGGATGAGGACGAGAGAGGAAAGAGGGGAGAGGAGTCCATCTGGAATCCAAGGTTTCTAGCTTTGGGGGCGGAGCGGTGCCAAATGCTCCAACTGCCATGCTGGTGCCATTCTGGATCTGCTCCTTTCCCGTCCCCGTAACCACCCGGGACCCGAAGGCCTATCCACCCTCCCGGACGGCAGCACCCACACTGTCACCCGGTAACAGAGACAAGCCGCCTGTAGAGTAGCTGCCGCCCCTACTGGCTGTGCCCCCTGAGGAGGCGCCAGCCCCACTGCCACCACAGTGGTCTGAGGAGCAGGGCCTGGCCTCTCGGCGCTGCCACTGACCAGAGGAGCGGGCAGGAAAAGTGTCCACACAGGCGGGAGCAGCCGGCACCGTGAGCCCAGGAAACGGCCAGGCCTGGTCCTTCTGAATCTGCTCCAGACTCCAGGAGAGGGACCCTGACCCTGCGAGGGATCCACAAGGGGCCGTTACCGAGGCCCCTCTGCAGCCTGACCGCTGAGGGGTGGGCAAGCGAGGGGTCTGGCCTCAGGCCGCGCAGGGCGCAGGCTCTGCCACCTCTCGCTCCCCTGGCACCACCGGGCAGCACGGCAAGAGGCGGGCTAATGCAGCAGCACCTCTCCCTCCGCGGCGGGGGCCCTGCGCGAACCTGGCCTCTGCCACAGGAGCCCCAGGACGCCCTGCGGACCTAGCGCTGCAGACTCCACACAATGGACTCTGCAGAGGCAGAGCCAGAAAGACCGAGAGCAGTGCACATCCCCAGTAAGGGGTGTGCAGGAGGCAGCTAGTCGATGTTTCTCTCTCATCGATGTTTCTAACTGTCTATCCCTCTCCTTCCTCTCTGTACAAAATCAATAATATATATATCTTTTTAATTTTTTTTTTAATTTTTTTTTTTTTTAAATAAAGTGTGGGTTATTTTCTATGGTCTTTCCTCATCTTGCCTAGATCCAGAGAAGAGTGGGCAGGGCCTGGGTCAAAAGAGCAGGAACTACTGGACTGAGGAAGAGAAAGAGAAGAGAAACCATGTTTATTTAATGGCTGCCAGAGGTCATTTACTCATTCGTGCACCATGCAGGGAGCTGCGTTTACTCATGGCTGTGATAAAAGCCGTTCAGGGGCTACTTCCCCGGGCTATGACCTCAAGGAGGATGACAAACATCCCAAAGTCACAGAAATGTACAATTATAAACGAGGTGAGAGCTTTGGACTTAGAGCCTACGCTGAGGACAGGTACATATTCACTGGACAGAGAGTGGAAAAGGAGTTCCCACAGAATCAGCATCACGTGCAAAGGCCCTGCGGCAGGAAATCACACCAAGCAAGCAGCAGCATGGCTGCAGACGCTGCTGGAGACATGGGCGGAAGCCAGGCCATGCCGAGAAGCGGGCCTTTAAAATGAGAAAGCCAGGAAACGTATGTATTTTTAGATATGCCTTCTGGAAAGATCACTCTGGCAGCCACTGGGAATGCATATTGGAATGGGGGCCAGATTAGAAGGGAGAAGATCCAAGTGGCTGCAGAGAGATTAATAAGAAACCGTGAGCTAGTGTAGGTGAGAGGTTGCGATAACCTGGACTACAGGGGTAGCAGGGAAGATGAGATGTCTAAGACAGCAGCCAAGGTCTGTTTCTCCAAGTACATGGCACGGTCCTAACACTCCCTTCCAAGCCTGAGAATGCCAATCGTAGTAGCCACATGACCTCAGAACCGTCGGTGATGTCCTCTACGTAGCACTTACCGACAGGCCAGATGAATGTGATGAGTTCTACTGGCCTCCGGGCTGGACACTGTCAATGAGCCATAACAATTGTAGGGGAGGGGCCATCCAGTTGCACTCATCCATCTCCTGCCAATCCTAGAATCTAGAAAGAAAAAAGAAAAGTGGCTCAAATACCTCCTCCAGGCAGCCCTCCCTGGCTAACCTCAGCCACTCCCAGGAACGCATAACCTCCTCAGCAGTAAGGACAGTTTTCATGTGTTCATAGGCATATTACTCCTGATATTACTTTTTTCATGGGAATATGTTCCTCTCCCTGTTAACCACAAACATATGAGAGCCAGGCCTCCTCCTTCCTCTGCATTTTCTGACCAAGCCCAAAATATGGTATATAAACTGTAGAAGCTCTATCTGCTGTAAACCACTAACATAGAACCAAGGAATCTCAGAGTCGGAAAACCTGTAAGACTTTGGTCTAACTATCCCTCCCATGCCAAAATCGTCCTCTCTATTCTGTGACAGACAGCTAGTGGTCCAAGGACCAGCTTCCGGGCCAGAAATACCTGAATTCAAATCCCAGCTCTCTCCAGCTGTATGGCAATAAGCAAATTAGGCCAGGCCCTTCACCTCATGTGAATAATGGACACACTCATGATTATCTACATCAAAAGGTTGTTTGAGGATGAAATGAGATACTTCTTATAAAATACCTCGCTCAGTCCCTGGAACACAGTACCTGAGCAGTTTTACTGATGTTATCGCCAATTCCATCGTTAGAGAAGTATCGACGATCCATGCACCAGTGGGGTTCCTCGGCCTGGCTTGCGCCCTCTTGCAATCCAGGACCCCTCAGGGATGTCAGACTGCCAGTTTCTGCCCAATCCCTGCAAGCCAGGCTGAGGGACCCCACTGGTGTACAATCAGGGCCAGAAAGGGACTGTGTGAGGGCTCCAGGGTGAATCCGGCCCATCTTGTCTAGTCCTGATTGACTGGACCCCAGCAGCAAGCTCACCTACTGGTTGGAGCATCTGTTCAGCTTAGTTGGGAAGATAAACATGTACAAACATACATATATATATATATATATATATATATATATATATATATATATATGTGTGTGTCTAAGCAACCATTACGACTGGTCAACCGAAAAACTGGCTGGCCAGTTGCCCGGACGCTATGATGTGCATTAACCATCAGGGGGCAAATGCTCAATGCAGGAGCTGCCCCCTAGTGGTTGGTGCACTCCCACAGCAGGCCAACCTCATGCAGCCCCTTCCCCCAGCCTGCCAGTCCCTATCAGCCTGATCCAGCATCCAGCCAACCTCCCATGGTCCCTCCTCCCCCCTGCATTGGATGAGACGGGGCCCCAATGATTGCTGAACAGGCCGATGCACCCCACCCATGCACGAATTCATGCACCAGACCTCTGGTGGTCATATAAAATGTTAAGCACGTTAAGGAAAGTAACAAAAGGCAATGGGGCACAAAAGGGCAACTAAGCGTACTTTGGAAGATGAGGATGGTGGAAGTGGAGATGATGGCTAAGCGGCAGCTCCCCAGGAGGGAGCAGGGGAATGTATGGCAGAAGCAGCAGTGTGCACAAAGCCAGGCAGGAAAGAATAGAGGGTCAGAGAATTCACTGTGACAACAAAAGTTTATAATCACTGAACACTGCCCACATTCTAAAAACTGCACGAATGCGCCAAAACCGGTTTGGCTCAGCGGTAGAGCATTGGTCTGCGGACTGAAAGTTTCCAGGTTCAATTCCAGCCAAGGGTATGTACATTGGTTGCGGGCACATCCCTGGTAGGGGGTGTGCAAGAGGCAGCTGGTTGATGTTTCTCTTTCATTGATATTTCTAGCTCTCCATCTCTCCCCCTTCCTCTGTAAGAAAATCAATAAAATATATATTTAAAAAATAAAAACTGCACTAATGTTTTACACACCTTATCTTCAGCTAGGAAGAGATTATTGTCATTTTTCAAATAAGGAAACTGAGTCTCAGCAAGGTTTAAATCAGTGGTTCCCAATGGGGCACACGCCCCACAGGGGGAATTTGATTTTAAGGGGGTAAATTCGAGAATGAGTTATTAACAATTTTTTGCATTTCTTATGGTTCTAGGGGCCTCATATACAGCCTATTCATATACATCATGCCATATTTATGCATTTCAGTTCTCTATTATGTTTTGAAACTTTGCTATTTTTTCTTGTCACTTCATATTATTATTTTCTTAACAATCTCGTAGTGATTTTTTTCCTCCGTACTTCACCTGTCCTTTCGTTCTTTTATTTTTCTCTTTCATGGATGCCATGTTCTTTGGAAGCTTGTTTAGACCAAGTTAATGGCCTTTTAGGCTTCCTCCCGTGAATAGCAGCTCACTTTTTGAATAATGATTATGTCATGGGGCAGGGACATCAGGATTTTAGAGATGCTTAAGTGGGGTGTGGCCAACAACAGGCTGGGAACCACTGGTTTAAATAAAACACTTGCCCAAAGGTGCACGGCTGGTCAATGGCACAGCAAAACATGTGCACGCCCACGTGCGTGTGATCCCAAAGCCTGAGTCCGAGCCCCTCTGACACGAGTGCAAGGGACGGCGGGAGGAAGGAGCACCCTGTACAGGACTGTGTCCTGTGCCTGAGGAGGAGTCATCCTGGGATTTCACGTCACCATCACCGGGACAGCTGTGGAAGCACTAATTTGAGGGCAAGCACAGAGGCAGAGGGACCACGGAAGCAGTTACCCTGAAAGCACAGCAAGAAGTTAGAACTAAAGTGGTGGCTGTGAGCCGAAACCGGTTTGGCTCAGTGGATGGAGCATCGGTCAGTGGACTAAAGAGTCCTGGGTTTGATTCCGGTCAAGGGCATGTACGTTGGTTGTGGGCACATTCCCAGTAGGGGGTGTGCAGGAGGCAGCTGGTCAATGTTTCTCTCATTGATGTTTCTAGTTCTCTACCCCTCTCCCTTCCTCTCTGTAAAAAATTAATAAAATATATTTTAAAATAAATAAAAAAATAAAGTGGTGGCTGTGAGAATGGGAAGGAAGGTCAGATTTCTGTGGATATCGGGAGAATAACTGGACTTGATGTCTTCAGCAAAGCCGGGAGAGAGGGGTGGGAAGCCAGAGCACTTAAGCCAGTATCCTGTTCACGGCTGTCTTTTCATTTCTACACCTCGCCAACAGCGCACGGAGCATGCTGCCTAGAAGAGAGGAAATTCCCAGCAAACGTTTGCTGCAAGTATTGGAGGAGTTCCAGGTGCAGCTTGGCTGTGAATGAGACGGAGGAACAAGAGGAGGAACAGGTGTGGGGGGCCAGGAAGGTTGGGGAAGATGCAGTTGGGATGACCAGTAAGCCGATCTAAACAGATCTGAGCTCAGGAAAGAGGCCTGGTTGGAGCCACAGTTAGTGGGAATCACCATTAACCAGGTGGTGACCGAACCACTGGCTGTAGTGAGTGGGATGGAAGGGCTGGGAAGGCTGTGTTAGAAGCACCAGGGGGAGCCCCAGGGGCGGCTCCGTGGACTGGAGCCCCCAGCAATTGCAGGGTCAATTCCCAGTCAGGGCACATACCTGAGTGCAGGTCCAGTCCTGGGAGGCAACCAATTGATGTCTCTCTCTCTCTCCCCCCCCCCCCCCCCCCCCCCCCCGGGAGGCAACCAGTTGATGTCTCTTTCTCTCCAATCAATGTTTCTCTTCCTTCCTCCCCTTCTCCCTCCCTCTCTCCCTCTCTCCCTCTCTCCCCCATAAAAACATATCCTTGGATGAGGATTAAAGAAAAAAATCATGAGAGAAATCTTGGTAGCCAAGTGAGGACAGTGGATGGTAGATGTTTTCAAATCAATGCAAGGAAAGTTTAAAAAAAAAAAAAAAAAAAAAAGGAAGGGAGGGAGGAAGGGAGGGAGGGAGGGAGGGAGGGAGGGAGGGAGGGAGGAAGGAAGGAAGGAAGGAAGGAAGGAAGGAAGGAAGGAAGGAAGGAAGGAAGGAAAAGAAAGAAAAGAAAAACTAACTTCCCAGCTGCCCCAAAGCGGGAAAGGGTCTGGCTAACCCTCGAGTCGGCCCCGGAGGAAGCTCTCCCACCAGAGAGGCGTCCCCGCCGGGCTCGCAGCGGCCTTCACACCGAGCCGGGTCGGTCTGTGAGCGCCGCCCGCCCGCCCGCAGCGCCCGGCCCTGCCCTCCCGGCAGAGGCGCTCGGCTGCGGCTTTCTCACCTCGCCCCGCAGTCCCGCCCGCGCTCGTGCACACCCGCTCGTTGGCGCCCGAGAGTGCCTCGCCTCTCCCGCCCTCCGCTCCCGGCCCCGAGCCCTCCAGCGAGGGCGTCCTCACCTGCCCCCACGCCCGAGGCTCCGCACAACTTCCAGCACCACCCCGGCTCCCTCCCCGCCTCCAGGGACGCCGGGGGGTTGCCCTGCAGCGGCCCACAGCCACTTCCGGGAAGGGTAACGACGTCGCAACTGAGAGTCCCGCCTCCACCCGGAGTCAATAGGGCACAGAATGAGGGCTCTGACATTGGATTGGTTAGGCGTCCTGTCGGATCATGGAAGAGTGCTGCACCTTTCCCGTTGCACAATGGGAGATGTAGTCCAAGATCCTGGATGTGGCTCCGCAAGGGGCTAAAAGAAAGCTCTGAATTTAAGTATGTGGGGGATTCCTTCCCAGGCAGGAAAGGTGCATTTATGGTAACGTGAATTACTAGGGCAATTTATTGTTCATCACTTTTTAGTAGTGTGATTAATATCAAGTGAACAGTGCACTGATCATAAATAATCAACCCATAAGCCTCAAATCCCCCTCACTCCTCCTCCCCCCCAAAAAAGAAGAATGGCTGCCTTGTGCTCTGATTAAATCAATGAGCACCTGACACGGAGTTAAAAGCCTAGTTTCTACTGCTCATCCTTTCACCGGAGCATGGGCTCAGTTTGCATATCTGCAAAATGGGGATAATATCTGTCTTAACTATTTTGAATAGACTGTTTAAGAGGAAAAAGAGTGACATGGTGTATAACCCCTCCGCAGACCCTATTTGGCAGAAGGGTTGCTACTAATATAACTCCAAAGAGCTTTAGTTTTGCTTACAGAGAGAACAAAAATCTTTCTCTCATATGTTCTCAACCTCCTAGAGAAGGTTAAGAGTGGCAAAGACAACTCTGGCCATTATCAATCAGAAAACTGGGGAACAGGAAAGTTAAGAGATGTTACTATAACCGGAATCGAGGTTCTGCTGCCTGCACCATGAAAAAAACAAACTCCTGAGACAGATGCTGGTGAAACCGAAAGAGGTGTGAGGGCTGGAGGACTCAAAGCCCATCTCTGCCTCTTAGTGCGGGCAGAGGTTTTTCTGAGGAGGAGAGGCAATGCAGAACAAAGAGATCAAGGGAAGGGGGCTGAAAAGGTCTCTGCGTGCAGGCAGCTCAGTCCATTCTGAGAAGGATCCTGAAACTGGCCAAACGATGATCTGGTGTGCGTCCTCCTGCTTCTACATCACTCTGGTTCTGTGTCGTCATCGTTCTGTGGTTGAAGGCCAACCAGGCTCCCAGAGCTGGGATAACCAAAGGCCAGAGTCTGCACCTTCTGAAGGGAGTGCCTGGGATTCTTATAAGAGCAGGCCGTTTCTCTACGAGCTACACATTAGTCAATTTTACGGAAACAGTGTCAAAAAACGGAGGGGTGAGTTACAAATCCCACATTACTTCACTGGCTGAAAAGGAGAAGGCACACCTGGAGAAGCTCCTGATAAGGTCCATTGCGGAGAGGCGTCTGCTTTCCCGAACCCCGCAACTACATGCCATTCAGAGCTGATGGCAGAATAAGGAAACCAGGTTGTTGTTCCTGTTGATCCCCCACCAGATTCCCAGAACGTAGTCCTCGTGTTTAACTTTAAACCTTGCTGTGGCAGTTCTGCCTAGACTGCCTTCATTCTGCCTGCACGTGGCAAATCCTCGCTCGCCCTTCCTGTCCCCTCTCCTTAAGAGGCTCTCAGAGAAGCCAGAGCCCCACTGGAAAGAACCAGAAGGGCTCACAGTGTACATCACAAACCTTGCACACTACAGGGATTCGAAAAACCTTTTGTGGACTTCCCTATGTTTAAGAACTTGCAGTCAATTGATTGACTTTAATAGTCATCAAAACTCTTAACTTTTGTCCCTTAGTAGGTGTCCCTTGCTCGGTCAAGGGGAGAGTAAAATGAGGGTCATTGTGGAATTAATGGGATTACCGCACACAGATAAGCAATTTGCATTTTTATCAGGTTTCCCTATAGGTTTGTACTCAGAAATGCAAACCAATTTTTAACGGCCCTCAGGCTAACATAATTAAGAAAGCAAGTCTTTGGGGGGAAATAACACAAATGACACACCAACGGATGTAATAAGCCCAGTAACGAGGAAGAGAGACGGAATTCCACACGGTAGGTTTTCTTCTCCAGTCAGCGGTACTTAGGGATGGTTTTTCAAAGACAGGGGAGGAAAAAACCACATCAGTCTCAAATGTTATGCCCTACCCCCAGGTCAGAAATTCCACTGTTAAAACACTTATTCTTGTTTCATGCTATTTACTTACAATATACAAAATAATCAACCACATAATAAGAAAGAAAAACACTTACTAATTCTGCCATTTTAAAAAATTATATAAAGATGTGAAATGTTCCCTCTACACTTTCAATCCACCCTAGTTAACACCGGGGCCTGCCCATCCTTCTCCCTCTGCTTTATTTTCCTCCATACAGCATGTCACCACCTGAAATATTGTATATTCACTCCTTTACTGTCTGTAAGTGCATGAGGGTGGGAGTTTTGTCCACTTTATTGTTGTATCCACGGTGCCTAAACAATGCTTAGAATGTAGTAAGCACTCAAAAAACATTGGCTGAATGAATGAATGAATGAATGAGTGAATGATGGGCTGAATGAATGAATGAGCAAATGAAGAAAGACATGAATCCCGCCCCTTGGAGGAAACCACGTTTGGTTCCTGTCTATCAGAACTTTTCATGCTTATGTGGATGTAAATTTATACATAAACATGTATATGCACATGTGCATACTTTTTAATTTTTATAGAAATGAGGTCATAATGTACTTACTGTTTTACAATGGGCTCTTTCATTTAACATGTCATAAACAATTTCCAATGTAAATTTGATAAGAAGTTACTTCAGGCCTGGCCAGCATGGCTCAGTGGTTTGATAGTTCCATTCTTGGTCAGGGCATGTGCCCAGGTTTTGGGCTCAATCCCCAGTGGGAGGGTGCAGAAGGCAGCTGATCAATGATTCTCTCACATCATAGATGTTTCTATCTTTCTCTCCCTATCCCTTCCTCTCTTAAATCAACAAAAATATTTGTTTTTGAAAGAAGTTACTTTATTCTGTTCTTCTTGTTGTTGTTAATCCTCATCTGAGGTATTTTTTCCCCATTGCCTTTCCAGCATGGAAAAGAGGGAGGGAGGAGGTGGGAGACAGAGAAACATTGATATGAGAGAGACACATCAATTGGTTGCCTCCAGCTGGCTCCCCAGTCAGGGTGAGAATTGAACCTGGTATGTGCCCTTGACCAGAAATGGAGCCCTTGAACCTTTGGTAAGCAGGTGAATGCTCTATCCACTGAGCCATCCCAGCCAGGGCATTCTATTCTTTCTTTCTTTCTTTCTTTCTTTCTTTCTTTCTTTCTTTCTTTCTTTCTTTCTTTTCTTCTTCTTCTTCTTCTTCTTCTCATATTTTAATTTATTCCAGAGAGGAAGGGAGAAGGGGAAAGAGGGGGTAGGGGAGAAAAAGAGAGAGAGAGAGAGAGAGAGAGAGAGAGAGAGAGAGAGAGAAACATCCATGATGAGAATCATTGATTGGCTTCTCTTGCACACACCACACTGGGAATGGAGCCCCAAACCTGGGCATGTGCCCTTGACTGGAATTGAACCCAGGACCCTTCAGTCCAGAGGCAGAAGCTCTATCTGCTGAGCCAAATCGGCTAGGATGCCACTCTATTCTTTATAATGCTTTCATAGCATTCTATTCAATGAATGTCTCATTCACTTACTTATAATCACTTATTTTGTTTTAAAATACTGTTATTTTTGTATTTGAAATACTGTTATTTTTATATTTGAAATACTGTTGTTTTTGTATAGAATTCTAGAATTGACATTGCTCAGAGTATGTTTTTTTTTAAAAAATATATATATTTTATTGACCATTTACAGAGAGGAAGGGAGAGAGATAGAGAGCTAGAAACGTTGATGAGAGAGAAACATCGACCAGCTACCTCCTACACACCCCCCACCAGGGATGTGCCCGCAACCAAGGTACATGCCCTTGACCGGAATCAAACCCGGGACCTTTGAGTCCGCAGACCAACGCTCTACCACTGAGCCAAACCGGTTTTGGCTCAGAGTATGTTTTTTACATTTTAATAGATATTGCCAAATTTCTCTCTAAAAACAGAATAATTTTTTAAAAGAAAAGAATAGAATAATTTACAGCCCAACCAACTACTTCACACCAGTTATTACCAATATGAGAAGCAAAATAATGAATAATGATGCTATCTACATGTTGATTTAATTACATTATTTCACTATGAATGAAGTTAAGCTTTTTTTCAGGTTTATTGACCTTTTGAATTTCTTCTATTAATTACCTGTTTACATCATTTATTCATATTTCTACCAGTGTGGGGGGGGGTTATTGACTCCTTGTATTATAGCAATTCACTTTTTGTTTCTCTATTGTGTGCCAAATGTTATCTTCTAGTCTGTGACTTCTGACTTTGCTGGAGTGCTTTCTCTCCGAAGTTGTAGTACTGATAACATCAGCCGCCACCTCATTCTGTGCGGTGCCTGTGCCTTCATTCCGCAGGGCTGGGCAGAATGCCTGGCGCACAGGGGGTGCTTAATAAATGCAGGATGCAGGACTGACATTGGGAGGTTGGTACCACTCTGTGCCAGTGGGTCCTCCCGCCCCGCCAAGGCCAAGGCCACCTTGCCCGCCAGGTGCTGCAGGGTGGACTCCAGCTCAGCAGAGGGCATCCCAGACCCCTCACCAGCCCCGGAAGCTGGCTGCTGCCCGGGAAGACTACACTTCCCAGCGATCCCACGAAACGGGAGACCTCTGCTTGACAGCCACCCCACAAGCCTCTCCGCCGCCCAGCCTGCCTGGGAGTGGGAGCCGGAGGATGGTGGCCTGAGCGGCGGTGCAGCTGCAGGAGCCCATGCCTCTCCCCGCCGCCGGCCTGCCGGGAGCCCCAGGAACCCAGCGCCGCCGACCGGCCATGCTCGCCCCCTCCAGCGCCCGCGGGGGGCCCAGGCCGGCCGCTCCCCGACCTGTGCGGAGGCTGCACGCCTCTGGCCAGATGTAGCCGAGATCCGCCTCCCCCTCGCGCTCTCTGCGATCGCTCCTGCCGGCCCACCGCGGGGCCGGCTGGTCCAGGCCCGCGGGAGCCCGATGCTGCACGGCTCCCTCTCCTGAGAGACCGCCGGCACCCAGCGTGGGGGTCCGGCCTTAGGGCGGACGCGGGCCCGCGTGAGCCCGAGGGCCCGGGCTGGGCCGCGATGGCCCCGGCGCTGCCCTGGCTCCTGCTGTGGGTGGGCTCGGCGGTGCTGCCCGCCCGCTGCGCCCAGCCCGGCATCCGGCTGCCCCTGCGGAGCGGGCTGGGGGGCGCCCCGCTGGGCCTGCGCCTGCCCCGGGACACCGAGGAGCCCGAGGAGCCCGGCCGGAGGGGCAGCTTCGTGGAGATGGTGGACAACCTGCGGGGCAAGTCCGGCCAGGGCTACTACGTGGAGATGACCGTGGGCAGCCCCCCCCAGACGGTAAGGGCAGCGGGGCCCCTGCGAATGTGGGCTGGGTGGTGTGGAAGGCAGTGACCCTCCGGGGAGACGTTCCTCTGCGGCCACGGTGGCAGCTGGGGTCACCTGTCCTTCCCAAAGCTCCCCTTCCCTCTCAGGCCTCCCGGGCCCTACCCCTCCCCCCCGCCCTCTCCTCACTCCCATCTCACACGCCCCTTTGTAAAGATTTGGGGCAGAAATATTCTGTGCGGGCAGCCCGCCCCAGAGAAGGGTCCACACCACGTGTCGCTGGGAACAGGTGTCAGCCTGGCCGAGCCGGAGCCCCGCGCCCACCACTCCAGACCTCAGTGTTTGGGGAATCAGGCTCCGCACCACCGCTCCTGGCACCTGGGAGGCCGGGGAATCCTGGGTCCCCCACGGTCTGGGCTGCCACGGGGGCAGCACAGCCTGAGGCCTGAGCTCCTCTGACCTCCAGCCAGCCCAGAAGCCCTAGACAGACAGACTCCGGCGTCCAGCCCTCCCTCCGCCTGCCCCTTCCCCCGCCGGCATCCACCCCAGCCCCTCCCCGCCCACACCTCCAAGCCTCCGGGGCTCAGGCCCGAGGGCACTAGGCTGAGCAGCAAAGGAACCAGAGCCCCTTCTGAGGATGAGACTAATTCCGAGCTGGTAGCCGCTGGGGTAGCAGGGGGCGGGCCTGGCAGCGATGGCGAAAATACCACCCACTCTCCCCGACCCTCCTGACAATCCGTGGTCCCTCCAAAGTGGCTGGTGCAGGCTGCGCCCTCTGCACCCCCGTGGGTGAGTGGGAGTGTGGGTGTGAGCAGCCTGGGGGGGGGGGGTCACATGTGCTGCCCTGTGGGTGGGTCTGGACACAGTGGCAGGCTGGCTCTGTGTGTGCGGGTGTCACCTTGAACCTGAGCCGCCCGGCTCCCCTCCCCTCGATCTGCCATCTGCGGTTTGCGTCCAGGAGGCCTGTCCTTGGAAGGGTCTGTGAAGGGGAGTGTCTGTGTGGAGGGAGCATCCCTCTGCAAGGCTCCACCTCCAGTGACCTGGTGGAGGCAGCCTCCTGGGCCCGCCACCCAGGCCCCCCCGCCGCCTGGCTGATCCAAGGCTCTGGTCTCCCAGCGAA
This sequence comes from Pipistrellus nathusii, assembly GCA_963693515.1. NCBI lineage: Eukaryota > Metazoa > Chordata > Mammalia > Chiroptera > Vespertilionidae > Pipistrellus > Pipistrellus nathusii. The sequence goes on from OY882866.1 coordinate 2,721,425, forward strand.
TTCCTCCTCTCTCCTGTGCACCCTTAGCACCCGGGAGCAGTCTTGAGTCAGTCCTCAGGGTGAGACCTGGGACCATGGTGTGCTGTGCAGAGACCTCAGGATGTGGCCACAGGACAGGGCTAGGACACCTTTCGGGCTTCAGGGTCAGACAGACAGGAAGTGCCAGCTTTTCCTCTCCTCCGTCCTCCGCTGTGTGGCTTTGGGCAAACAGTCTGACCTCTCTGAGCCAGTCACCTCGCCTCTCACAGGAGGTCGCTGTGGGCATTAAATGGGTCCATGTAGGTGACAGCATCTAGAATAGTGCAGCTGGACACATAATTGACCTCCGGTCAGATAAAGTCATTTCCTCCCCATGTGTCTGGCCACTGCTGCCTCTTCTGTGCTATGCAATGGAGCAGAAAACATGGTGTCCTGGCCGCAGTGTTCTGCATGTGGGGGACCACTTACCATACTCCCTGGCCCCTGAGATGTGTCTACACCCCTCCAGCCCAGAAGTTGGCAGAGAGTAATCGTTCAATAAATGTCAATTCCTTCCTCCACATTTCTTTTTTTAAATAATTTTTTTTTTTATTGATTTCAGAGAGGAAGGGAGAGAAAGAGAGAAAGAGAGAAACATCAATGATGAGGAAGAGTCATTGATCAGCTGCCTCCTACACCCTCACACTGGGGATGGAGCCCACAACCTGGCATGTGCCCTGACCGGGAAGGAACCGTGACCTCCTGGTTCATAGGTCAACGCTCATCCACTGATTCACGCCGGCGGGGCCCTCCCCCTGCCTAAGAGAAGGGGCAGTGGGCTTCAAGTTCCACACCCGCCCAGGGAGCCAGTGCAGGGAGACTGCCCGGTGGATTGCCCCGTGGCTGCAAACCTGAGCCCGTGCCAGCCGGTTCGGCTCTGCGGTGACTCTGATGCTTTCCCGGCAGCCTGCCTTCCTCCTCCTGGCGGGCTGCTGCAAGCACCACGTAAGAACACGCCTGGAGCCGGGACCAGTTTGGCTCAATGGATAGAGCATCGGCTTGGGGACTGAAGGGCCCCGGGTTCGATTCCGGTCAAGGGCATGTACCTTGGTTGGGGGCATATCCCCAGTGGGGGGTGTGCAAGAGGCAGCTGATCGATGACTCTCTCTCATTGATGTTTCTAACTCTATCTCTCTCCCTTCCTCTCTGTACAAAAATCAATAAAATATATTTAAAAAAAAAAAAAAAAAGAACACGCCTGGAGAGACTCTGAGCCAGTCAAAGCCAGCACTTCCTGCGTGCCGGCAATTAGCTGTGGGGCTCGGGGGCTGTTCCGCAGAGATGGCATGTATGTTTTCTTAGGGAGGTTAGTGTGCCAGGGAAGGAAAATGCTAGGACGGTAATCCACAGCAGCAGTACCCACAGAGGCCCCTGCTACCGGAACCTGTTTGAAATAAATGTACTCTCTCTGGCTCCGACGCAGACTTACTGAGTCAGATCTACTTAGCACAGAGCTGAAAGTGAAAGCAGGGAAGGCCTCCCAGAGGAGGCGGTGGTTAGCATGGTCTGAAGAATGAACAGGAGGAAGGCCGTTCTCGGCAGGGAAATGGCACCTGTCCCACCAATCAGGGACTGCACTTTCTTTGTATGTCCCCTTCTCCTCTCCCTGAGACGCGGTGAGACCAGAGAGGCCACAGTAAGTGACAATGAGTTACGTGTGTCTGCGCTTCGGCATGTTTGTCAAGGAGACAGTGGAGAAACCAGTCTAGTCGCTGTTACAGGTTCAGGTAAATAAAATAGAGCCAAATTGCCAACAGCCCTACAGGTCAAGCTTAAGGTTTGGACGTTGCTCTGCAGATATTTGTGTGGGGGAGTGATATAAAGAAAGCAACCCTGTAGGGAGAGACATCTCCATGTTAGAAGGAATGGAACTGAGACGTGCAGGTCTGTCAAGAATGATTTCAAGATTCTGATTGGGCCCTGGCCAGTGTGGCTCAGTGGATAGAGTGCCAGCCTGAGGACCAAAGAGTCCTGGGTTTGATTCTGGTCAAGGACATGTACCTCAGTTGCAGGCTCCTCACTGGCCCGGGACCTGGGTCAGGGCACATGAAAGAGGCAATCAGTCAATGTGTTTCTGTCACATCAACTTTCTCTCTGTCTTTCCCTCTCTCTTCCACCCTCCCTAAAAATCAATGGAAAAATATTGATTAAAAAAATAAAAGGCCTGATTGGGAGTGAACTGGAGCAGAACAGACCTTTTGGGGGAGCAGTTAAGTTGGCAGGAGGGGATGGCTTAGCAGTGCTTGTACACAAAAAGCTGCTTGTACTTAGGGTTGCAGTTAATGTAAAGTGTTTCAAACATATTCTACTAGGTTATTTCGTTTTCTATATTCACAGCTTCTAGCAGAAGCAAGAACTCAAAGGGTAAACAGTCGGCAAGGTGGCAGGCCAGAAAGCGAAGCCTGTCTCACCTGTTCTTCCTGCTATTCTCTGCCATCTTTGTGTGTCTTCCTGCTACTCCCTGCCACCTATGTGTGTGTGTTCTTCCTGCTACTCCATGCCATCTATGTGTGTGTCTTCATGCTACTCCATGCCACTTACGTGTGTGTTCCTGCTACTCCCTGCCACCTATGTGTGTGTTCCTGCTACTCCATGCTACCTATGTGTGTGTTCCTGCTACTCCATGCTACCTATGTGTGTGTTCCTGCTACTCCATGCTACCTATGTGTGTGTTCCTGCTACTCCATGCCATCTATGTGTGTGTCTTCATGCTACTCCATACCACCTGTGTGTGTGTGTTCATGCTACTTCATACCACCTGTGTGTGTGTCTTCATGCTACTCCATACCACCTGTGTATGTGTCTTCATGCTACTCCATACCCCCTATGTGTGTGTCTTCATGCTACTCCATACCACCTATGTGTGTGTTCCTGCTACTCCCTGCCACCTATATGTGTTTCTCCAGGAGAAGAACAGGTTTATCATAAACATCCCTCTGCCATTCCACATGATACCTGCTCTCACTTCCTCACTACACTTTCCCAAATGTGAAACTGTGTTTCCCTCATAAAACATCAGCCTCTTGAAAACAGTGTCATTTTTTTTTTTGTGTGTGTGTGTGTGTGTGTGTTAATCCTCACCTGCGGATATTTTCCATTGATTTTAGGGAGAGTGGGAGAGAGGGCGAAAGACAGAGAAAAACATCGATCTGGTTGCCTCCTGTATGAGCCTTGACCAGGGCCTGGGCCGGGGAGGAGCCTGCAACCAAGGTACATGCCCTTGACTGCAATGGAACCCAGGACCCTTTGGCCCTCAGGCCAATGCTCTGTCCACTGAACCAAACTGGCTAAGGCAAGAACAGTGTATTTTTAAATTTTTATCTGTTTTAGTGTCTTATTTTTCTTTACTATCTCCGACAGCACCAGGCTCAGAACATGCACCCAGAAACGTTGAGTGTGGGAATAAATAAGCTGTAAGACATCTAAATAGAGCTGTTGATGGGCAACTGTAAGTGCAGAACTGGAGTTCTGGTGAAAATATTTTTAGCCTTTTTTCCAAATGAGAGTGTCATCTCATTATACGGTATAAGCGGCACTGTCCAAATGCAGGATAAGATTAGTTGTTTGGATTGAAATCTGGGGAGAGTCGATTCCGTTGAACAAATATGTTGCGGGGCACCTGTGCAGAAGAGAAAAATAATGCCACAGCCACAGCACTCGGTGTGTGTGAGGCCCAGCATGTGCCACCTCAGCAGCACTGAGACCGGCTGCATTTGGTGCGCACAGGGCACTGAGTGTCACACAGGGCAGTGAGTCTGGGGAGTGAAGCATCAAGGTGCCGGGAAGGCCTGCTGAAAGGGGGGGCTTTGACTTGGGGGGAAGAGGAGGAAGCGGGGGAGCACTGAAGAGAGGCCCAGCTACGCCAAGGAACAGGGAACTCGTTGCTGAGCGGCTCGGTGGAGTGTGGGTTCCAGTCTGGAGGCAGAGAGGCCTTGTGGGTACACGGGAGAAGGGTGGTCGGGATAGTTGGGGTTCCAGGAAAACACTTCAGTGTGGAGCAGTGGTTTCCAGCCTCTTTCCTCTCCTGGCACCCATAAGCCAATCGCTAAGCTTCTGTGGCAACCAAAAATATATTAATGGCTTTTGCTGATCTAACAAATAAAATAGGTATAATTTTGATTCATTCATAATGACGGCTTTGGCGGTGTTGGCTGCTGTCTTTTTATTTTTATTTTTATTTGACAATTTAAGGGAAAGGAAGATAGCGCCTCTGACTAGATCATCGGATATTGCATGTTTGAAAATTTTTTGTGGTTCCCGGTTGAAAATGGCTGGTGTGGAGGGTAGCTTGGACACCAGGGGTGGGGAACGTCCGGCCCGCGGGTGGTATAAGGCCTGAGAAATCATTTGGTCTGGCCCTGCCAAGGCATCAGGGGTGAACTGATTAAATGTCTGACAAACACTGCAGGCTAATTTTTAAAATATATTTTTATTGATTTCAAAGAGGAAGGTTGAGGGAGAGAGAGAAACATAAGGATGAGAGAGAATCGTTGACCAGCTGACCCCTGCACACCCCCTGGGGATTGAGCCTGGAACCCAGGCATGTGCTCTTGACCAGAATTGAACCTGGGACCTTTCAGTCCACAGGCAGACGACCTATCCATTGAGCCAAACCAGCCAGAGCAAATTTTTAAGTTGATAATTCTGGATGGCCCTTGAATGATGTTATAAATATCCAAATGGCCCTTGGCAGAGAAAAGGTTCCCCACCCTGGCAGAGCCTGGGAGGAGGATCGGCGTTAGAACAGAAGGGCCTGGAAGAGGTGGGGGGTGAGGACAGCCAGGAGGAGGGTCCTCAGAGCCGCATTCCCAGTCGGTTCAGCCCAGGGTCTCTGCCGCTGGTGCTGAGGGGGAGAGAGACCATCTCCTCCTTTCCGCCTCTGACTGCTGGTGTCGGGAGCACAGCAAAAGGAGCAGCGCTTAACGCACAACATACTCTTCCAAAGTGCGATGGCTAAACTCTGCGTTAGCTACGCACATGCCCGCTGGGGGACGAGGAGATGGAGGCTCAGAGAGTGAGGGGCATGTGGACTGTACAAGGGCCGCAGTGCGAGGTTGGGAGAAAGACTGTATCTGCCCCCTCCATGGCCTGCTCCCACCTGCTCCCAACCCCCAGCTCCCAGCACGTTCTGTTTTCATTGTGTTTACACAGTGGAATTCCAGGTCCTATATGTTTGTTTTAAGTTCTGATATTAAACAGATGGAAAGCCATTGAGTTCAACGAACCACCTTCCACTAGACAGTGTCGGCGGGACCCCAGAGCTATGGCTGCCCACAGCTGCTGAGGGGGTGCCTGGGGGTGGCTCCCCGCTGCGCACAGGCCCTGCTGGGCCCCTCTGGCTGCCATTTGCCATACTTGTCCTCAGCCGCCCCAGGTCAGGAAAGAAGGAGTTTGGGGGAATAGGGGCCATTGTGAGAGACCATGCCCTCTCACTGAGGTTGGAGGTCAGGAGCCTCCACAGAGCTGAGCAGAGTCCTGGTTGAAATCCAGGGAGAAGAACGGGGAAGCCGCTACCTGACAGCTCTGCGCTGGGAGCCTTCTCTTGGGGACCAGGCAGTGGGAGTTCTGGGCCGGAGCCAGACCCTCCCCAGGCCTGAGCAGCCCATGCTCGCTGCACACCGCGGGGCTGTGCAGTGGCTCCTGAGAGGGGAGGTGCATGCTCAGAGGAGGAGGGGAGTCAGCAGTCCCAGAGCCTGACCTGGCAGCCAGAATGCCTAGGTTTTATTTTTTGGTTTTTTAAATATAGTTTCATTGATTTCAGAGAGGAGGGGAGAAGGGGAGAAAGACAGAAACATCAATGATGAGACAGAATCATGAACCGGCTGCCTCCTGCACGCCCCCCACTGGGGATGGAGCCAGCAACCCGGGCACATGCCCTGTCTGGGAATTGAACCCTTACTTCCTGTTCGTAGGTCAACTGCTCAACCACTGAGCCACGCTGACCAGGCAGGAGTCCTAGGCCTTCTTAGACTCTGACAAAGCCACAGAGCAAATGGCTGAGCTCTGCCTCTCCACCCCAGCTGCTCCTTTCGCCGGGCCTTCTAAGTGGCATGGCCTGTGGCTGACCCTGTCTGCTGTCCATGGAACCCCCCCTGCGTGCAGGCTGCGTGTCTCCGTGCCGGGCCCCGGGGTGCCTGGACCTTTCGCCAGGAGCTCGGGGAGTGAACCCTGGCACCTCCTGGGGGCCCCAGCTGAGAAGGCAGGTGCTGGGCTTCCACTGAATACAGACCCAGAGAACAGGAAAGCCCCTGCCACTGTGGGCGGGGCATGGAGAGACAACAGGAAGGACCTATGGTGTAACAGAGAGAAGCAGACAGCCTAGCAGCCGTGATGTCTCACAGGCTGGGGTTTCCAGGTGGGTTTTATGGATGTTGAAGAGCTAAAAAGACACCTCAAGAGCCACTGGGAATGGGATGGACACAGAGGAAGGTTTTTTAACCTCTCTTTGGTACACTGGGGTCCTGCATGAGCTTAGAAAGGCATTCTACTGCTTTAAAAAAGGTTACAAACCATTGTCTTAGGTCTGGTCCGTAAGACAGATTTGTATCCTTTTTAAACATTCATAGCCACCATCTGATGTGAATTGGAAGCACTAGCAAATACTAGTTGGGCTGGATTTGAGGCTGGGGGAAATGGAGCATCCTGTCTAAAGGGAGAAGGTGCACTAGTAAGGTTTGAGGTGATGTAGCCAGCTTGAGATTCCTTAACACAACAACAAACACCTGGCTGGCATAGCTCAGTGGTTGAGCATCGATCTATGAACCAGGAGGTCACATTTCAATTCCTGGTCAGGACACATGCACAGGTTGGGGGCTCAATCCCTAGTGTAGGGCATGTAGGAGGCAGCGAATCAATGATTCTCTCTCATAATAGATGTTTCTGTCTCTTTCTCTCTCACTTTCTGAAATCCTATATAATAAAGAGGTAATATGCAAATTAGCCATCACTCCAACACCATATGGCCACCCCCATGTGGACACAAGATGGCCTCCACAAGATGGCCTTCAGGGAAGGGCAGTTAGGAGCAATTGGGCCAGCAGGGGAGTGCAGTTGGGAGAGACCAGGCCTGCAGAAGAGGACAGTTATGGGGGCTAGGCCAGCAGAGGAGGGTAGCTAGGAGTGACCAGACCAGCAAGAGAGGGCAGTTAGAGGTGACCAGGCCAGCAGGGGAGGGCAGTTAGGGGCAATCAGGCAGACATGCCAGCAGTTGGGAGCCAGCAGTCCTGGATTATGAGAGAAATGTCTGACGGCCAAAATGGGCAGTTGGACATCCCTCGAGGGGTCCCAGATTGGGCAGGGTGCAGGTTGGGCTGAGGGACACACATACCCCTGCATGAATTTTGTGCACCAGGCCTCTAGTCAATAATAAAAATATACATATATTTTTAAAATAGGCCCAGGTGGGGAGCCGGTAGCCTACTTGCTCCCTGGTGTCAATTGCCAGCTTCAACCTGTGGAGCAAAGTGGAAACAGGGGTGGGTGTGGTGGGTGTCGGTGTCACAGTCACCCTTCAGTCCCAGACTAAAATCGCAGCCCTGTCAAAACCGGTTTGGCTCAGTGGATAGAGCATTGTCCTGTGGACTGAAGGGTCCCAGGTTCGATTCCCGTCAAGGGCATGTACCTTGGTTGCAGGCACATCCCTGGTGGGGGTGTGCAAGAGGCAGCTGATTGATGATTCTCTCTCATCAATGTTTCTAACTCTCTATCCCTCCCTCTTCCTCTCTGTAAAAAAAAAAAAAAAAAAAAAAAAAAAAAAAAAAAATCAATAAAAATACATATTTTTTTAAAATTGCAGCCCTGCAAAGACCCTGGGGCTGAGTTAACAGCAAGAATCTGTGGTGGCTCAGAGAACTGCAGGAAATGAGGCAATTACTACCAGTTAAAAAAGATTATGCCCTATCTGTTTTGGCTCAGTGAATAAAGCATCAGCCTGTGGACTGAAAGGTTCCAGGTTCAATTCTGGTCAAGGCCATGTACCAGTTGCAGACTTTATCCCCAGCCCTGGTTGGGGCACATGCAATCAGGCAATGTGTCTCTCTCACATCAATGTTTCTCTCTGTCTCTTCCCCTTCCTTTCACTGTCTCTAAAAATCAATGAAAAAATATCCTCAAGTGAGGATTAACCACAAAATTGTGAGGGAGCACTTACTGAGGGCTAGGTAAGAATCCTATATGATAAAGAGCTAATTAGACTGAACAGCAGAATGAGCGGCCGGCCATCCTCTGGACAACCATCCAGATGACCTTCCATACAAAGCCAGCCGAGGCGGTGAGGGGCTGGGAGGGGCTGCGAGGGCTGAACCCTTGCACGAATTCATGCACCAGGCTTCTAGTAGATAATAAGGATACAAATGTGCCCCACCCTTGAGCAGCTCACAGTGTGGGACTTACAGGCTTTAGCTAAATGATTGGCATGTGATGAGTGACATTCAAAGAAGCAACTTTTACTGAGGCCTGCAAGAGACAGAAGCTCATTTTGGCTAGGGGCATCAGGGCAAGACCCTTGGAGAAAGAATGTTTAAACTGTGACTTGAACTTTGAACAAAAGTTATACAAAACGGGAGCACATTTTAAGCAAAAGAAACAGCATATGTGAAGGTACAGAGGTAAGAGGTCCTTGAGCTTTTGAGAAACTTCACAGGAAGCATGGAGAGGAAGCGGGAAAGGGTCAAGATCCAATTCGAGTTGATCTATGGTTGACCTAGAGGCCCCCAAGGTCAAGGACCCCAGAACTTAATTCAGATAGTTTTGTATCAGTTACCTGGTGCTGGATAACAAACGACTCCAAAACTTGGCGGCTGATGCCCAAACCGGTTTGGCTCAGTGGGTAGAGCGTCGGCCTGCGGACTAAAGGGTCCTAGGTTTGATTCCAGTCAAAGGCATGTGCATTGGTTGCGGGCACATCCCAGTAGGGGGTGTCAGGAGGCAGCTGGTCAATGTTCCTCCTCATCGATGTTTCTAGCTCTCTATCTGTCTCCCTTCCTCTCTGTAAAAAATCAATATAATATATATATTTTTTAAAACTTGGCGGCTGGAGACCAAGGCCGTTTTGTTTCTTGGGATTCTGTAGCTGAATCCAGCTGGCGGGTCAGCTGGGCCGGACTAAGTGGGCCTGCTGGACCTCTTTCTCCAGGAAGTCTTTCATCCTCAAGGAGGCCAGACCGAGCTCCTCTCTCCACTCCCAGGACAGCATTCCACAGGGCGGACCCCCAGGCACGTATCCCACCCCTGCTCCCTCCTTCGCCATGGCTCACTGGGCAAAACAAGCCACATGGCCCAGCCCAGCGTCTGTGTCAGAGGGGATCCCACCAGGCAGGCAGCCAGGGGGTGAATCCTTACTGTAGCAACCTACCGGACATTCCTTCTCCAAAGGAGAGGCTCGGGGAGGTGGGCGTGGTCAGACCAGGGCATCCTGGTCCTGGCTTTGGGGCTCTCGGTGTAACGGGTCAGGTCGCCGTTTCCTCCTCAGTCAGATGGAAGAAGGGCTTCTACTCTCAGTTTAGTGAAAAGGCTTGTTATCGGAGAGGATAAGAGCGCTTCTCCCATTCCCTCTCAGGCCCAGTCAGGAGGAAATAGACCAGGAGAATGTGGGTAAAAGCCCCTCCCCAGAGGCTTGCGAAGTGGTAAGACCTTGGGGTGGGAGGCTGTGGATCTTAGTAACAGATCTCTCGGATTTGGAAAGAGCGCCCTCCAGCTAACGGACAGACGGCTCCTGGAGTCTCTTTTTATCCAGAAGTATCTGAGCTCACGGTCTGCTAGCGTTGGGCCAAGGCAGCTGGGACTTGGAGAACAGGCTTACCTGAACTCACCAGCTCGGTACCTCCTCATGGTCCCCCGGGCCTCACCTGCAGAGGCACCTTTCCCTGTGGGGCTTGTTAGCACCTCCACGGAGCTGCCTTCCAGACGCCCCAGGGGCACCCGTGTTTGTGAAGTAATTGGCACTGACCTGGCCCTGACCCCCAGGCTGCGGTCCCACTGCATCCACAGGGAGGAGCTGCGGATGGGGATGGGGAAGAAGTCGGACATCCTGTGTCAAAGCCGGGCACCTGGTGAGTTAGAGCCACACCTACAACCTAAAAACTCCTCTTGTTTGGGAGTCCACTGAGGGGTGCCCTCCGCACCCAAACAGAGGGCAGGGGGGCTCTTCCCATTCGTTTTCCTTTAGCCGCTTGTTAACTCCAGCAATCGGCATGGCCAGGCCCTGTGATGCCCAGGGAGGAGGGGGTCCGTGTGAAACCACAGCGCCAAGTTCTATGGAAGCATTCTAGCCAGACAGTATGGCCTGGTCTTTCTCCCTCAGGAAGTCTCTTTGGAGCTCAAGCTGAAGGGTCTCAGGAGGGGAGTCGACAGAGCTGGAGGGGGAGGGGAGAAAGGTCTGAGGCCCTGAAAAGAGGTCAGAGTGGCAAGGAGCAGGGGCTTGGCGAGTCCAGGACAAGCTACATGGATCCGTAGGCAGCACTGGCTCATGAAGGGCTTCTGAAGCGTTAGTGCTTTAAACTTTGCTTTTTTTTTTTTTTTTTTAATATATGTCCTATTGATTTCAAAAAGGAAGGGAGAGGGAGAAAGAAAGAAGCAGCAATGATGAGAGAGAGTTATCAATCAGCTGCCTCCTGCACGCCTCCTACTGGGGATCGAGCCCACAACCCTGGCCTGTGCCCTGGCCAGGAATCGAACCATGACCTCCTGGTTCATAGGTCGACGCTCACCCACTGAACCATGCCGGCCGGGCTGAACTTTTCCTTTAATAGCAAGGGAACCGCTGACACCGGAGGGCTAGCCGGGCAGATGTGCGCTTGAAGAGATGCCGGCGCACACGCAGACGGAGAGGTGCAGGAAGGCTGTGCTCTGACCAGGCGTGTTCCGGGGTGACCTGAGCAGAGCGTGGCCTCAGTGGCAGGGCAGATGGCAGGGCAGATGGCAGCAGTGAGTAAGTGCGGAGACTAAGACAGCTGCCTGCGCAGGACCGGCTGGGATGGCGAGGGGGAGCACGGCGTTAGGTGGCCCTGAGGCCGCTGGCTGAGGGAAGAGGTGGTTGGGTGCCATTTGCTAATACGGGGAACACCGGGAGAACACTGATGTGCAGGCCCGCCAAGGTCAGCTGGGACACCCCACTTTCCGGTGCCTCTGAGGCAGCTGATGTGTGCTTCTGGAGCTCTGAGGAGGGGGTGGGGAACCTAGGGATATAAGCTGAGGAGAGAGAGAGAGAGAGAGAGAGAGAGCGAGCAGCAGGGAGGAAGGTCCACAGGCAAGCCTTGAGAAGCGAGCCTGCACAGCAGACAGAGCTCGGCGGGGAGCGTGGAGGGAAGAGTGAGGGGCAGGCACGGGGTGCGTGTGGGGCGGGGTGACAAGCAGGAGAGGTCAGCGGTGCTGACTGTTGCCCAGAAGCTGGTTGGGAAGTGTGTCCAGCATTCGGTGGCCCGAAGTCGTGGTGACTACGGGCTGTTCGTGGTGGAGGAGGGGTGGCGGCCAGATCCCGTTTTAGAATGGGCGAGGAGGGGTGGAGGTGGAAAACCAAGACAGCTTGGCTGGTGACTGTGGTTGTGAGGGGAGAGCGGAGAGGAGGGAGCTGGGGGCGGATGTGAGATTTAAATGATTTAATAAAACATACAGACTAAAGCATTTGTAAGTGCCAATAGGAAGACTCCGGATTCAGGGTGGGCCCTGAGACTGGGATAGTGATGGGGGCGGGGTTCTGAGGAGCAAGGAGGGAGCAGGCCCCATGCTACAGGAGGAGGGGCAGCTGAGAGGACAGGAAGCCCGCAGGCACTGAGGCTGCTGGGGCAGGGTGGAGGCCAGGCTGCTGGGGCAGAGTTGAGGCCCAGGTGCTGGGGCAGGGTGGAGGCCAGGCTGCTGGGGCAGGGTGGAGGCCCGGCCGCAGGGGCAGGGGTGGAGGCCAGGCTGCTGGGGCAGGGGTGGGGGCCGGGCTGCAGGGGCCGGGCTGCAGGGGCAGGGGTGGAGGCCGGGCTGCAGGGGCAGGGGTGGAGGCCGGGCTGCGGGCACAGAGGCTGCTGGGGCAGGGGTGGAGGCTGGGTCAGGGGTGGAGGCCAGGCTGCTGGGGCAGGAGTGGAGGCCCGGCTGCTGGGGCAGGGGTGGAGGCCAGCTGTGGGCACAGAGGCTGCTGGGGCAAGGGTGGAGGCTGGGGCAGGGGTGGAGGCCAGGCTGCGGGCACAGAGGCTGCTGGGGCAGGGTGGAGGCCAGGCTGCTGGGGCAGAGTTGAGGCCCAGGTGCTGGGGCAGGGTGGAGGCCAGGCTGCTGGGGCAGGGTGGAGGCCCGGCCGCAGGGGCAGGGGTGGAGGCCAGGCTGCTGGGGCAGGGGTGGGGGCCGGGCTGCAGGGGCCGGGCTGCAGGGGCAGGGGTGGAGGCCGGGCTGCAGGGGCAGGGGTGGAGGCCGGGCTGCGGGCACAGAGGCTGCTGGGGCAGGGGTGGAGGCTGGGTCAGGGGTGGAGGCCAGGCTGCTGGGGCAGGAGTGGAGGCCCGGCTGCTGGGGCAGGGGTGGAGGCCAGCTGTGGGCACAGAGGCTGCTGGGGCAAGGGTGGAGGCTGGGGCAGGGGTGGAGGCCAGGCTGCGGGCACAGAGGCTGCTGGGGCAGGGTGGAGGCCAGGCTGCTGGGGCAGAGTGGAGGCCCAGGTGCTGGGGCAGGGTGGAGGCCAGGCTGCTGGGGCAGGGTGGAGGCCCGGCCGCAGGGGCAGGGGTGGAGGCCAGGCTGCTGGGGCAGGGGTGGGGGCCGGGCTGCAGGGGCCGGGCTGCAGGGGCAGGGGTGGAGGCCGGGCTGCAGGGGCAGGGGTGGGGGCCGGGCTGCAGGGGCCGGGCTGCAGGGGCAGGGGTGGAGGCCGGGCTGCGGGCACAGAGGCTGCTGGGGCAGGGGTGGAGGCCCGGCTGCGGGCACAGAGGCTGCTGGGGCAGGGTGGAGGCCCGGCTGCGGGCACAGAGGCTGGTTGCCCTCCCCGCGCTGGCCTGGCCCTGCCTGCCTGCTCCCCGGTGAGTGTGGGCTCAGTGCGAAGCTTCGCTGGCGATGCCTGAGGACCGGAGACCCTCTCCCGGGCAGGACCGCACTGCGAGGGCAGCCAGACGGCCCACCGCGTATGGAGAGAAATTCGCCTGCTTGTTACGGCCCCATGTTCTCATGCGGGTGGAGAGCGAGCCACAGAGCAGGGAGGGCGGGACCCCTTTGAGGTGAGAGGGGAGACCCTCCTCAGACCAGGAGAGAGGCTGGGGGTGGCCTGCGGTGGGAAGGGGAGCTCTGGAACGGCGGGGATGGAGCCCCCGATAGAGCTCTGTGGTGTAGCATGTGGGCCCGTTTTCCTGGGTCAGCCAGGCGCACATCCCAGGCCACTGAGCCCGCAGAGCCATGGGGTCCTGGGCTGTGGGGCGCCTCTTCCTTTGGGGCCCCATGCAAGCAGGATCCCTGCCACCTGCGGCCGCACTCACAGTGCTGGGAGCAGGGCCCGCAGGGGGCAGTGGGGGTGAGGAGTGGCTTAGTGCTATCCGGCTGACATGGCAGCTCTGAGCCCCAGGCTCTGTGGATCCTCTGGGAGCCTGGCGTCTGGAGCTGGTGCTGGGAGACCAGGGAGGGGGCAGGAGAAGCCGGGGTCGGGGGGGTCGGCAGAGGAACATGGGAGCCAGGCCGGGAGAGGGCCCAGCAGGACCCCCAGCAGGATCAGAGGCCCGGCGGCCAGAGCAGGGGCTCCCCCCAGGAGGCTGAGCAGGCTCGGCGGGGACCGGGTCAGAGGACCACAGAGGCCCACGGAGAGCAGGAAGGAGTGGGCAGAGGAGGCAGCCGGAGCCAGGGAAGCGCAGGGACCTCCTGAGTGGGCAAGGTCAGAACCTGCACCAAACCCAAGGCAGCTGACTTCACGGGCTGAGGAGGGAGGGTACAAGGGGCCAGAGGTCAGGGCGGAGCTGAGGGGTGCACGTGGCATGTTGGCAAGAGGGCTCGCTCCTCAGAGGACGTATTTCCGAAGCCAGGCCTGCCCTCTCTGCCCGCGGGATACGGTGGACATGCACCAGCTCTGGGCGGCCGCCGCTCGCTCCAGCCAGGGAGTGACAGGGAGGCTGCCGAAGAAGGTAGGGGTCAGGCAGGCCATCAAGGATGAGGGAGGGAGGGACAGGCAGAAGAGATGCCAGCAGGCCGCACAGCCAGGGACACCAGACACCTGGCCGTGTTCACCAGCCCCAGCAGGGCCCGTGGAGGTGGCTGAGTCTGGCTCCCGACTCCCACCGTTTCTGAGAGTGGTCAGGTCTGTGTCGCCTCTGTCAGAGGGGGCCTCTGTGGAGCCGTGTCTAACACACGTGGCCATCACGTGCCACAGGAGGCCCCTCGCTCCCTTCGTTGGTGCCAGCTGGTAGGACAGCTGGCGGGGCCCAGCCAGGCGGCCCGCAGGGGGCGCACTTCTTCGGAGAACCAGAGAGGAAGGAGGGGCAAGCTCTGAAGACAGAGTGGTCAGGGCAGAGTCGGGGAGGCAGGCCGAGGGGAGATGGGATCAGACAACACCCCCCCACACACTGTGGCTCTACTGACACAGAAAGTGCCATGCTGCTCCAGGGAAGGCAGAGACACCCCTGTCCTGTGGGGCTGCCACCTGCCCCGGCCTGCCTGGCGGACACTGCACTGAGGATGGCCATCCTGCAGGAGGCCGAGCGGGGAGTCAGAGCCCCGTTGGTAACCCTCCTCTCCCCTCTCCCGCAGCTCAACATCCTGGTGGACACGGGCAGCAGCAACTTCGCCGTGGGGGCCGCGCCCCACCCGTTCCTGCACCGCTACTACCAGAGGCAGCTGTGAGTCCGGGAGCCGGAGGGGAGAGCCGCCCCCGGTGCGGGGCCAGGGGTCCAAGAAAAAAGGGTGCTGCGGGGAGAGAGGATCCTGGGACCCTTCCTGCAGGACAGCAGAGTGGGTGTGGGTTTGAGGGGTGTGCGGGAAAGGGTAAGTGGAGAGGCAGCCAGGAAGCTCTTCGGGGTGGAGAGCAGGCAGCCTCCTGAGCGGGAGAATAAGCTCCGAGCAAGCCCAGGGTCCCTCTCTCTCCACAGCTCCCATCTCGGTTTCAGGGCAACCCATCGAGTCTGGGGTGAGCAGGCTGCAGTGAGCTCGCTGCGGTGTTCTCGCAGGGGGTCACTCTCGATGGCTTTGCACAGTTCACGGGAGTGGAGAGCGAGCCTTCCAGAAACCCTACTGCCTGGACCAGTGTCAGGACTGTGGGCTGGACTGCCTCCTCCCCATCAGCCCAAGGGCCGGCGCTGGGATCTAGACACCGGGTGGGAGGGAGGGTCGCAGTGGGGTTTTAAGAGAGGCCGAGAGGGATCGTAGAAGCAGGACATGGGTGTCTGATGCATCTGTGAGCGAGCAGAGGCTTCAATTCCATTCGCGGACTTCCAGGAAGATGCCAAAGCCACCTCCCCACTGCGGCCTCCCCTCCGCTCCCCGTCTGGAGAAAGCCGTCAGGGCGCACGGCCTGAGGGTCAATGGAAGGGAACTCGTGTAGGTTCTTGTCCCAGGCCTGTCCTGTCCTCCATCACATTCACACACGCCCTGATCCGCGGTGCGTTTACATCCAGGTAGCGGTGTTGATGGGCATGTTCCCCATATGTAGGGTGTGTGTAACCTCCATGCTGGGCTGAGATGCTGTGCCAACCCCTCCTCTGGACAAACTTGTTGCAGAGGCTCCAATCCACCCCGTGGCACTTGGTCTGCCACTCGGATGGCACTGCTGGATCCCAAGGCAGCGGGAGAATCAATGGCTCCCTTTCTCTGGGAGCTGACGGAGCCGGGGTAGGTGGGGAGGAGATGCCACTAGCTGTCCCTGCAGCAGCAGCAAGTACAATACACAAAGCCTGGACTGTTCTGCTCCGGGCTGAGCTCCACATCCAGCAGTGTGAGCCACGGGGACAGAAGGGCCCAGCAGTGAGAGTCACGGGGAAGGGAGGGCCCAGCAGTGTGAGCCACGGGGACAGGAGGGCCCAGCAGTGAGAGTCACGGGGAAGGGAGGGCCCAGCAGTGTGAGCCACGGGGACGGGAGGGCCCAGCAGTGTGAGCCACGGGGACGGGAGGCCCCAGCAGTGTGAGCCACGGGGACAGGAGAGCAGGCCCAGGAGTAGCTCTCTCATCTGTTTGCCAGGTCGCTTTACACCGTTCTGGGTGGTGGGTTTCCCCAGAGTCTGGTGAGCAGCTGGAAGCATTTACCTAGAATGCCCCTGCGGTAAGCCAGGCGGCTGGGAGTTGCTTTGCTGCCGGACCCCTGTACAGCTGTGGTCACAACCCACAGAGCTCCGCCTCCGTTTTCACAGGTCCAGCACATACCGGGACCTCCGCAAGGGCGTGTATGTGCCCTACACCCAGGGCAAGTGGGAGGGGGAGCTGGGCACCGACCTGGTGAGCATCCCCCACGGCCCCAATGTCACTGTACGTGCCAACATTGCCGCCATTACGGAGTCAGACAAGTTCTTCATCAATGGCTCCAACTGGGAAGGCATCCTGGGGCTGGCCTATGCTGAGATCGCCAGGGTGAGTGGGACCGGCCGAGCTCTGGACAGCGTGTCTGGATGGCGTGTCGGCACACTGCTTGTTCCCGGGGCGGACTGGGGACAGGGAAGGGAGGGAACTAGCTGAGGAGGGGAGCATCTGTCTGAAGGGAGTGTGAATCGCATCCAGGTAGAAGGCAGAACTAGAGCATGAGACGTCGCCACTGGCAGAGCAGACTCTACGATCTTTTCGAATAAGAGGCCCCCGAACCCTGATGGGCTCCTGGGGACCCCATAGATCTGTGGGCCCTCAGAACTTCCTGTTTGCATGGCGTGCCTGCTGCTAGCCCTCTCCACCCAACCCCAATACCTCAAGACGTCTTTCCCGAGGAACATCCCATCTGGCCATCCCGCCGGTGTCGGCCAGAAGCTGGCCTGTGAGAATCCCTCCCGTCTCTTTCCGCCACAGCCCGACGACTCCCTGGAGCCCTTCTTTGACTCGCTGGTGAAGCAGACCCACGTGCCCAACCTCTTCTCCCTGCAGCTGTGCGGCGCCGGCTTCTCCCCCAACCAGTCGGAAGTGCTGGCCTCAGTTGGAGGGAGCATGGTGAGTAGGTCCTGGGGGAGAGAGGTCCTGGCACTGGCTAGAGATGGGTACCATCTGCCTCCCTTCCAGTCTTGGGCTCTGCTGCTTCGTATCTACACCCCACTCTCTGTCCATCCTGTCTTCCCGGCATTACTCAAGTCAAGTAAACCTGGAAAGAATCAGAGATGATTAGGTTTCGAAGGAAAGGGAAATAAAACCTACTGGAGTAAGATTATTCAGTATGATGATAAGGCAGAGACATAAAAAAGTCTAAAAGGCAGAGATGTAAAAAAGTTTAAAAATCTATTTATTAATTAGGACAAACTGGTGAATGGTTTTCCAAGCAGAAAAAAATAAAATTTATAGAAGCAAATAATCATTCATTCAACACATACTGTGCCAGTTTAGGTTTAAATAACTTCATCTCAAGGGCTGTGATTCTGAAACAAATTATTAAAACTCCTAGAAAGCCTCTTCCCCTGAACACATTCTGTTTTGATATTGCTTTTTCAATGTTTTTATTGATTTCAGAGAGAGGGAGAGGGAGAAAGTAACATCAATGATGATGGCAGAATCATCTGTTGGCTGCCTCTTGCACGCCCCCTACTGAGGATCTAGTCTAAAACCCCAGGCATGTGCCCTGGTTCTTAGATTGATGCTCTACCACTGAGCCACACTACCGGGCATAAACACATTCTTTTTTCTTTTCTTTTTTTATTCCAGAGAGGGAGAGATAGAAACATCAATGGTGAGAATCACTGATTGGCTGGGATCGAGCTTGCAACCCGAGCATGTGGGCTGACTGGGATCGAACCTGGGACCTTCCAGTCCACAGTCAATGCTCTATCCACTGAGCCAAACCAGCCAGGGCCATGAACACATTAATACATTTTAAACTATGTCACTCTGAGGCATGATTCCATTAAAAGTGGTCTGTGGAGGACCTTGCCACTCCCAGAAATTCCTGGTTCTTCGATTGCTTTTAGGGTGACTTGCTGCCCTTCGTACTGGGACTCAGGTACCTGCCTTTTTCTCCCTAGATCATTGGGGGTATTGACCCCTCACTATACACGGGCAGCCTCTGGTACACACCCATCCGACGGGAGTGGTATTATGAGGTGATCATCGTGCGGGTGGAGATCAATGGACAGGACCTGAAAATGGACTGCAAGGAGGTAAGACAAGCAAGGGGGCACCAGGGCGAGGAACAGGGTGTGGCGACACAGGGCGAGGTCAGACCCTGGGTTATGGGCTGAACCTAGAGTCAGGAGCACTGGTGCCACAGCAGGACCAGGACTCCGGGGCGGGGATGCAGGGCATTCACAGAGACCGCCTGGCATGGACCGAGTGAGGCTAAAGGCGCCCGGCCCTTCAGGCCTGGTTTGTAAGGCAGTGCGATATGATGTGAACAAGAGTCCAGCTCTGGGTTCTGGCGCTGCCCTTAGCAAGTCCCTGCCCTTAGGAAGTTACTGCTGGGCTTTTTCCTCTGCAAAAGAGGTAAGAACAGCGCTTGCGGATTGTGGCGAAGACATAGAGTGAACAGGGTCCATCCCAGGACCCGGCACAGAGCAGAGGCCAGGAGACTGCAGCTAAGCCGTGGTCTCCCTCCTTTAGGCTCTCAGTGCGTGCTCAATTCAGATAGATATAAAAGGATTATGAAAAATTGAAACCACCATATGAGATACTTTTATTTTCAAGATTTGGAGAACATCTTTACACCCAAGATAGTAAGAGTTAACATTTACTGGATGCTCCCTGTGGGCCCGGACCATTGTAAGCTCTTTGAATATATTTAATTATTTAATCCTTATAACTGTGAGGTAGGTACTGTTATTATCCTTCAAAATGGGGAAACTGAGCCACTGAAGTAACTTGCCCGAGGATATACTCCTAAGAAGTGGCAAAGCCAGGATGCCAACCCAGGCAGCACTGCAGTCAGACTAACCCTCTGAGTCTGGCCAGGGCCTGGCATCGCAAGCAGCTCCTGAGCGCTCTCTCTTCTCCCCTCAGTACAACTATGATAAGAGCATCGTGGACAGTGGCACCACCAACCTCCGTTTGCCCAAGAAAGTGTTTGAAGCTGCGGTCAAATCCATCAAGGCCGCCTCCTCGGTCAGTGGATGAGTCAGGGGTACAGAGGTGACGAGTCCGAGGGAGTCTGCTGAGTCACCTTCTCCAAGAGCCAAGTGTCCCCCTCAGAACCTTCTACTTAGACTCTTTTGTGGGCGTTTGCCGGTCACACAATCCCCCTTGTACCACATGTTGTGCCCTCCTCTTCCCCCATTCTTGGGTTCTGATGGACCTTCCCGTTTGGATACTCCAAGAAAGGCAGGCAAAGGCCAGTGGGTGTGAGCTGAGGATGGGAGGCGAGAGGGTGGCAGGGAGGGGCTGTCCTCACGGCCTCCCTCCCTGCCCTGGCAGACGGAGAAGTTCCCGGACGGCTTTTGGCTGGGGGAGCAGCTGGTGTGCTGGCAGGCGGGCACCACCCCCTGGAACATCTTCCCGGTCATATCACTCTACCTGATGAGCGAGGTCACCAACCAGTCCTTCCGCATCACCATTCTGCCACAGGTGCGTCCCTCCCGAGGCGCGGGCCCAGGAGACAGCACATGCAGGGAGATGCTCAGTCCAGGCTTCCCAGAACTTGGAAGGCGTAGATGAGGGTCCAGGGGTGAAGGGCTCTTGGAAAAGCAGGGCTGCCCATGGGAAGAGCGGCCTAAGGACACAGCCGCCTGGAAGGTGGGGCGGGGGGGAAGGGTGTGAGGATGGTGAGTGAGGAAGACACACTGACGCTTTGACTCCTTGTCCGTAGCAATACCTGCGGCCAGTGGAGGACGTGGCCACGTCCCAAGACGACTGCTACAAGTTCGCCGTCTCCCAGTCGTCCACGGGCACTGTGCTGGGAGCTGTCGTCATGGAGGGCTTCTACGTGGTCTTTGATCGGGCGAGAAAGCGGATCGGCTTTGCTGTCAGTGCTTGCCATGGTGAGTGCCAGGGTGCAGGTCAGGCTATCCACGTGCTCCATGATCCGAGCCCCGCCAGTCTGGGAGGAACAGTTGCCTCGAGCCAGAGTGAGCGCCTAAGCTTCCCACTGCCTGGCATGGTGACCCTGCCTGCTTGGGAGCCTCTGCTGGACGCCAGGGATAGCAAGAGCTGGTGGGCACCTGGAGGAGCTCAAGATCCAAGGGCAGCAGGCTGAGCCTACAGTGTCCTGCCGCCTGCCAGAGGGGAGCTTAAATGCCATTTCAGAATGTAGTAGGTGCCTGGCTAGTGTGCGCTCAATGGTTAGAGCACTGGCCCATACACCAAAGGGTCATAGGTTTGATTCCCAGTCCCAGTCAAGGCATGTGTGGGAGATAGCCAATTCAGGTGTCTCTCACATTGATGTTTCTCCCTCCCTCCCTCCCCCTTCTCCTCTAAAAAAAATGGAAAAAATATCGAGTGAGGATTAACAAAAAGGCCGCTGTTCCCTGGGGCCTGGAGGAGCTGTGCCTCCAGCTGGCACTGCTTTCTACAGCCTCCTCGGGCCCATTTCAAGGCCGGTCGGGAAGTCCCTTTTCTTGCCTAATCCAAACTGCGGTGTGACACTGACCTGCTGCTCACTTCTGCCCTCTCTCCAGTGCATGACGAGTTCCGGACGGCGGCGGTGGAAGGGCCGTTTGTCACCCTGGACATGATGGACTGTGGCTACAACATCCCCCAGACAGACGAGTCAACCCTCATGACCATAGCCTACGTCATGGCCGCCATCTGTGCCCTCTTCATGCTGCCACTCTGCCTCATGGTGTGCCAGTGGCGCTGCCTCCGCTGCCTGCGCCACCAGCACGATGACTTTGCTGACGACATCTCCCTGCTGAAGTGAGGAGGCCCATGAGCAGAGGACAGAGCGTCTCCTGGACCATCTGGGTGGTTGGTTCGATTTGGTCACAAAGAGCGATGGCACCTGTGGCCAGAGCGCCTCAGGACCCTTACCCCACCGATGCCTCTGCTTGACAGAGGAGGAGGAGCTGGCAAGGTGGGCTGCAGGGACTGCACCCGCAGGAAACAGGACAGGGAAGACATGCTCTGGTGGCAGGAAGATGTCACCTCAAACTTGATTGAGAAATTCTGCTGCTTGAAACTTCAGCCCTGATCTTTGCCTACCATCCCTTCCAACCCTCCACCCAAAGCATTCCTCTTTCCTTAGTTCCAGAATGGGGGCATTCCACCGGTCACCCCTGGGTGTCCGCAGGGCCCAGCCTTGCTTGCCTGCTGGCCCAAGGCAGTAGGAGCAAATGCAGTTAGCTTTGCTTTAGAGATAAGAATTGTATCAATGAGCTTAACATTGGTGCAAAGACTGCCTCTTGAATTAAACAAAAAATAACCTATTTGTACAAATGGTTGGGAGAGGAAGAGAGTGAAGACAGGGGACACTGGGATCGAAGCCAGGAGGTAGAAAGGCCACCGCCAGCTCCCATTTTAGACTCCACCTCCAAGCAGCACCCTTTCGTACACAGGTGTTGCTTCCCAGTTTTCTCCGCTGTGGGTGCAGCCTATCAAAAGGGGGGTGGGAAGAAGGGCTTATTTGCCAAAAAGCTCTTTTAGCTCTTAAATTCATGTCCACTATGACGTTCCATCTAACAATGAAAGTCTACCTTATTGACTCCACTTGTCTCTCCCTGGACGCTGTGCTCTATAAACGCTCAACAGCCGAGTAACATCCCAGCCCTCCCAACCCCCGGCGTCCTCGGGGAAAGCAATGGGAACCCAGCAACCGCGCGAGGCTGGCCTCGGCTTCCGGGGCACCTCTTCACTCCCTCCCACAAGCCCAAGGCCTCGGAGCTCTGCAGCTGAGGTGCTAAGAAGAGACAGAACTCTCCTCCCTAACAATCCTGGAAAGCAGAATCCTAAGATTCCTCTCACAGGCACAGGGGCGATGCCTTTCGCCCGCCTGAGTGCTTCCTGTTCAGCTGTCGGATCTTTACATAACGCAGAGCCGTCCCATTGCCTTCCCACCCCGAGGTCTCAGCCGCCACCTATGTGGCTAAGGCACCACCAGTGGCACAAGTACTGGAGCCAGAGTGTTAGAACACAGGGCCCGCTGCCTACAGCACCGTCACCTTCAGGGTCCAGCCGCCTGGAGAAAGGACGGGGCCTCGGCTTCCTGCCTTCCTTTTCCACAAGAGCCCCACGATGCACCCATCCTTCTCTCCTGTCCTGCTCTCCACTCCCCGCTCCTAACAGTACTGGGTACCAGGTTAGTTCTCGCGCTAAGTCCTGGGGACGAAGCTCATTTCCTATCCGTTCTAACACCGTCAACTATGGTACCAGTGTTGGTGGAAAGAGCAGATTTTCCCGGTGTACCACGGGACCTCATTCCTCTGCAGTCTGCGCTCTGCTTCCAGGTGAGGGCGGGCTGAGTGTGAATTACCTGAGGGAGAGGGACCCACAGGAGGGCTCTGGAACCCTGGCTTCACCCAGCTGCCACAAGCCATACAATAAATCAAGAACACCGAGTCGTAGTTTTTACCCGGACTCTTCATTCCCCTGCACCTGGTGCTGCTTGGCTGATGGGAACACCCAGAACCACAGACTGACAGGAAGACTGGAGACTGTCCGCTTCCAGCTCGGAACTTACTGTGTAAATAAACTTCCAGAATTGTTATCGTGAAATAAAAGGCCACCTTCTGCTTTATGCTTTCTACCCATGTTGGGGGGAAATGGCTTTCCCCCAGCTCTTTCCAGGGCATACAAGTTAGCCCCTTCATCAGTAAGCCCCACTGTCCTCCTTTCCTTTCAGAGAAAACATGGGCTCTCTTTTAAGAGTAACTTCCTTTCTATCCTGGAACTACAAACAAGTGTAAAAAGAACTTTTTTGACAACAGCTTCTTGCTTGTAAAAATATGTATTCTATATCTCTATTTTTAAATCTACTCCAGAACAATGACTGTCCCATCTCTCCTCACTGCGCTGGGCCTTTCCCGTCGGTGTGCATGGCTTTAGCACTGCGGGCCAACAGACGAGGGAGAACGAGGCTGGCCCAGACCCAGGCTGCTTTCTGGCTGGCCCTGACTAAGAAGAGAGCAGTGATGCGGCCCCAGGCTCATGCACACCTCTCCCACACTGTCCTCCAGCTACAGATGGCTTTCCAGGGTTTCTCCCAGGAAGCAGTTAAGCCCCTTACTCCCTCCTTTGGCTTCAAAGATTTGTGGGAAAGAAGCAGGGCATTCTTTATACCTCCTGAAAAACACTGCAGGTGGCCACGGGCTGCTTCTAAGTTGAGTGGAGATAAGATGAAAATGACACACACACTCCCCCTCCCCGCCACGCACACACACAAAGGGAAAAAACAAAGGAGCTAGTCTTCCATTGGCACCTTCCCTTACTGACAGCTACAGCACCCGAGACATGCAAGTCCCATCAGCCAAGGAAAGCAGGTTATCTGACCTCTGCAGAGGGGCGTATCAGGCCATCTCAGTGACCTACAAGATGCCTAGGAGCTCTTGAGAACTCTAGCTCCTCACACTAATGCAGGTTAACAAACCGGGCAGTCAGAGAAGAGAAAGAGTATGCCATGAGCAGGAATGGGGAGGAGAGAACTTAGATGGATGTGCAAAGAGAGGGCTCTGCCCGCCTAGTGCACTGCTGCGAGCACTTCCAGGTCCCAGAGTGAAAAACATTCAGCTGCTGGTGATCTAATAATCTCCTCCCCCTTGGGCTATTTTTAAACAATTAACACTTAGTTTTTAGTTGTTTAATTCCAAAGAGAAGAGTGGTGAAGCCACTTCTGATAAGAGTAAAGATAAGAGGATATGAAAGCTCTAACAGAGATCCAGGGTTTCGGGGGTGCAAGCCAGAAAAGCTCAGTGGCAAAGGGGAACACTGATCTGGTTCTGGGTGGCTACCCAGAGAATACATGACTATTCAACCTCAAACCCACCTCTCTTCCCAGCCCTGGGGTCTCCATCTTCCCCGGGGCAGGACACGTGTCCCCATAGCTATCTTGCTTCAAAGATTAAAGCCCACATCCCAAGATCACTCTGAAAATAATTTTGCACAGCCTTCCCTCCTCAACCGTGCCTGCCTGGAGCTCATCCAAGGTCATCAAACAACTTGGCAGTGAACGACTGCCTTAACCTTCAGAGGGAGGGTCAGCCAGACGAGAAGACCAGAAGGAAGGGAAGAGGGAGGCCTTTGTAAGGCTGGAGGGGTGGCTTCCAGAGAAGACCTTCAGATTGTGCTAGTTTCTGAAGAGACAACTGTTGAGGAAATGGGGTGAACAGAAGCTTGTGAGGGCGTGGGTACTGGGACCTGGTTGTGTTGTTACTCTTGGGCTGTGAATTTTGCTGTTGTGGAATAGAATATTCGGTAAAGCTAAAGCCTATGTACAAAACATAAGCATTAACACAGTAAAATACTCAATGAAAACACAAACTATTAGGGTTACATTTTTTTCCTCAATCAGTCTCATTTCATCCATTTGGAGAGAGTTGCTAGGACACCAAGGCTTCCAAAGGCTTTCAGGCATCCAGCCAGACAGAGGGCGAGCACCAGGTTCAAATCTGCACACAGAACCTTAGGAAAATGGACTAGTGGTTGAGCCAATCAAAGCAGGATAGCCTTAGAGCCACAGCAGCTTCCCACTGGTTTTTATATTTGAAAACAGCTTAGGCAGGAATATCATAATTTCAAGACCAAACTAAATATCATCTTAGCTACCATCTACATCCCCCTCAAGGAACTGCAAGCTGAGGGGGACAGACCATTTTTGCATAATATACACACTTTCATTTACGAACATTGAATACAGACTTTCTATACACACATTACCTATATAATAAAAATGTACATGGCATGAGTATACGTCACTGTATAAATATAGAGTTTTAGAAATCTTGAACCCGCGCTTCCTGTTCACATCAGCTTCTCTTCTTCCTCCCAATCAGGTCCATCATTTAGGAGTTGGGCAAAAGGGACAAGTGTCATTTGTGTTGGTCTGGGCCCAGAATTTGATACACTGGAAATAAAGAAAGACATACCTCAAGTTTATCTGGAAAGATGGAGGGAGGGAGGAAGGAAGGGAGAGAAGGAGCGCTATTATAGTTCAATGGGTGTAAGGAATAGCTACTAAATCACCCCCAAAGAATCTTCAGAGGTGGACCTGTTCTTTCATAGGAAACATTAACAACCTGCTAATAACAGTGTGCAGCTGCTTTTTGTTGAATATCCAGGCTTGCTTCTTTTAATGATCCATTCAGGCTTAGATGAATTTCCATCTGCTAAAATCTTATTCAGGATTTTCCCTTACCAAGAACTTAGATGTAAATTCAGTTCCTACCTACTGTTAAAACACAATGAACAAAATATAGTAAAAAAAGAAATCACCCCTGCTGCTGAGGGACTTAACTCTGCTTGATAACAGGAAGTGATGGGAATGATTGTCAGTGTGGAAAGATAATCTTTAATAGACTTCAATTCTGTTAATGGAGTTACTAATTTCATACCCAGACTCTCTATTCCATTTCTCTCATCCAAGCAGTCTCCTTTCAATGCTATATTTGAAACAACAGTTAGATACGTATATCTTACTGTCAGTTTCTCAAGTAAGTAACCTATCAGTGAACTGCTTATCAAGTCTCCAAAGACAGTGTTTCCCAAACTTCTCTCATGATGAGAATCACCTGGTGGAGTTGTTAAAATACAGATTCCTGAATCCCAACTAAGAAGTGCTAAACTAGAATTTCTGGGAACATATAGGTAAAATTGTATACTTAACTTAGTGAGCACTAGTTAAGTATACAATTTTACCTATACTTAAACTTAGTGAGCACTAGTTAAGTATACAATTTTACCTATACTTAAACTTAGTGAGCACTAGTTAAGTATACAATTTTACCTATATGTTCCCCAAAATTCTAGTTTAGCACTTCTTAGTTGGGATTCAGGAATCTGTATTTTAACAACTCCACCAGGTGATTCTCATCATGAGAGAAGTTTGGGAAACACTGTCCTAAGGGATCAGGGTAAAGGAGCTGGAAGATCCCAGCTGCAGTATTCTGAATTCTGCTGATGTTTAAGACACAAGTTACTAAAAATCTTATGTTTAGATGTTTTGGTTTGGTTTTGTTAACCCCCACGTGAGGATATTTCTACACACCCAGACCCCAGGGGGAATGGGGGTTGAAGCCATGAACTGAGGCTCTAACCAATTAACACACTGGCCAGGGCGATATGTTTAGATATTAATGCTGAGCATCAGCACTAAAATGTGCAAGAGAAATTCTCAGTTGTCAGTAAATAAAGAGTTGGAAATGGGGAAGGAGTGTATCACCCACCTCCTTATGCAACACGTGGGAACATGCCATTGGATGCAGCTCACTGGGCTGGACCAGCTTCTGGCACATGAGACACAGCTTACAGGTGGCTGGAGCCTGCAGAACAGAGGAGAGATGGCCAAAGGTAAGACAATAAGAAAGCTCTGGGTCTCCTTGCCTTTCATGCCCATGACTCCACCTGTTGTTTCCATTCAGTAAAAAGATTTTACACCAAAGAAGTAAAAGTTCAAATACAGATTCTTGCCAAAAGTACTTACATTTTCCCAGTTGGGGCTGCCAACAACCCGGCTGATGAGATAACGGTTTCCTCCTACACTCCATCTGTAAACCTGCCCCTCCTGCTGACATCACTCCCCACCTTCCCATCCTACTTTTCGAAGAAAATGAGTCTTACATGTGAAGACCTTCCAGGATATGACACTTGTGCAGAAGGCAAGAACACTGGGGTATTGATTTGGGCCAATGGAGCAGGGAACAAGGCCCGGATCCGACCGAGTGGCTGCAGGCAGAAACATTGTGAGAGGAAGGAAAGAGTCTGAGTCACAGGGCATGGAACCAAAGGAAATTACTTAGCTCCCAGTCCAGCAGAGGAAGAAAGCAGACTAGGCACTCCTGGCTGCAGCAATGCTTCCCTCCCCAAGTTTTTCTGAAAACTGCCTTTTCCTCAACCTCTCAGCAGGTCTGCGTTCTCCCCCCAGGACCTTGTCTTACCTGAGTGCTTGCTGCCACTCGCTCACGTTCTGCCAGTCGTGCAGCTACCAACTGGATCAGTTCCTCCATGGTCAGGCCTGCCATGGTGGTACGGGCCGTCTTGATTTGCTGAAGAATGTTGGTCATTTGGGCCCTAAAAAAGAGGGAAATATTTTACGTATACTCATGAGGAACATCCATAAAACCTCTCCTGTAGCCCCTCTGACAATTTCTTAAAAATTAGTCCTTAAGACACTTACTTATTGCATTGTGGGAACCGAGCCAGCAGTTTTTCCAGGATCTTCTCTAGTTTGTCTACTGGTTGGGGCCGGGGAGTTTCAGTAGAAGCCTTAACACCGCCCAAGCCTGGGGGAGGCGGGATGGAGGCGGCAGGGGGCATGTGTGGACCATGGGAGCCAACAAGGGAACCCAAGCCAGGGCTATTTCTCCCATGGGAGCCAGGAAGGGGTGGGGAAGGCTGGTTGGGCTGGGAAAGGGCAGGGTTCAGGATTGGGAAAGACAAGGAACGGGGATCTGCACTGGGCATAACCATGGGCATTGTGACCTGCCCAATGGAGAAGGGCATCCGAGGAACCAAAGAGGGATTGGGCTGAAACACCTGAAGCATGAAGTCTGTCTGCAGAGGGGAAGAGGTGGAGGACGCAAGAGAAAGGAAGAAATCAATGAGCAACTCTTACACCAAATAAAACCAACAATAACCAGTAATAATATTAAAAGCAGCCAAAACTGGTTTGGCTCAGTGGATAGAGCGTCAGTCTGCAGACTGAAGGGTCCCAGGTTTGATTCTGGTCAGAGGGCATGTACATTGGTTGTGGGCACATCCCTGGTAGGGGGTGTGCAGGAGGCAGCTAATCAATGATTCTCTCTCATCGATGTTTCCAGCTCTTTATCCCTGTCCCTTCCTCTCTGTAAAAAATCAATAAAATATATATATAAAAAGAAACAAAACAGTATCTTCTTAAAAAAAAAAACAAGTGAAGGACTCTGGTTTTGTCACAGAAAGCCTGACTACCAAAACCTGCATTCTTACCTCGGACGGGGGCGGAGGCAGAGTGGGAGTAGGGATCTGAGGAAGGCTGCTCAGCTTGGCCCCGTTCCGCACCAGCTGGATGTGACTGTTAAACTGGTCCTAGGAAGGAGAAAAGGAAGGCATGATCCGAGCTGAGTGAGCCTCCCTGGAAAGACAGCACCCACATCCAGTCTGAAGGACACAGAGGGAATGGGAGATAAGCCTCAGTGGTAAAGCCCAAGTTCCCTGCCCATCATCAGAGTGTTTAAGCAAAGTCTAACTCAAACTCAATGATCCCCATCACTGCACTTACCCGGACGTTCTTTTTCATCATCCGAACTCCGTTCAGTCTTGTCTCCCACTCCTGTTTGGAACGAACTGTGTCTAGTGTTGGGGGAGTTGACCTTTCAAGAAACCAACAGGAATTTACAGAATTAAAGAAAACCTAACCCTCAGCGCTCTGAGATACCTAAAAGGAATGGCCAATGGACCTGGAGAGGAGAGGTCGAACCAGATGTAAGAGAAGGCCAAGGATCTAGGTCGTGTGCCTCACTTTATCTCAGCATCTTTTAAGCCAAGTATTGGAGAGAGAGAGCCAACCACTGAGCCAGGGGTCTTATCTGCCTGAAAAGGCCACAGGGTCCTCCAGATTCCATGGCAAGAAGAGAAATGACGACATAAGAAACGAGTCTCCAAGGATATTTGATTTGCTTCCATAGCATAAAAGAAAATGTGAAATAACACAACAGAAATAACTGGAAATAACAATAGAAAACACAAAATGGTAAGACTGCAGAGAGGAAGAATTAGAGAATGCAGAAGTTAGAATACAGGAAGAGAAATCACAGAACAATTACTACTGCACAGACAGAGATGACCTTGAAATTCCTGTGATGATACAGTAAGTGCCAGACTAGCTGGCCTAGGGTTTCAACCCTAAAGAAAAGAAAAGAAAAGAAAACAAAACAAAACCCACAACACTGCAGGACCACAGACATTCTAGAATGGGACAATACCTACTTGAGGTAAGTAAGGTGCAGCTCTGCCTCTTTTTCAGCTTCTTCTAGCTTCAACACCAGCAGTTCTTTCCGACTCTCTAGTGATAAGACCTAGGAAAACACACACACATACTTAATTAACTTTACATATGCAGACCTTAGTTAACAAAATCAATACTTAGTGGCTATATGGTGTAATACTTATATGGCTTAGTGGTTAATACTATTATCAAAAGGATAAATCACCTGGAAGCCAAAAATCAAAGCCTTCAATATAGCAACTCTTCTCACCTCTGCCTTCCAGGCCCGTTCTGTCTCTTCCATAATGTTCTGATTTATTTCACCATCCTGATTCTTGAGTCTATCCAGTTCCATTTCCCACACCTCTCTGGAAGATAAGAAATGAAGAACAAGACTAAGGGGAGAAAGACAGCAAGGCAAAGTAAAATCCAAAATTAGTCTGCCAGTATGTTACAGGAAGTTTTACTCTAAGTAATAACTATAGATATAGACAAATAATGTTTAAAGTGGTTGCATAAAGGCAAGTAAAATCTGAAACTTAAAATGTTCATACCTCCACTTGCTAAAATAAGGTTACCCAGACCAGGAAAAAGAGTGTCGTTGGAACTAAAACCCACTGCAGGTAAAATGTCCTTCTGTGATCAAGACGGGCTCAAAATCATTATGGCCTCCGTCTTATTCCCAACTTATCTGAAGAATGCAGGACAACAAACAGGCATTCATTTCATACTAACCTCCAAGTCACTACTAAGCACACTTACTGGGTTACTGATGCTACTAGTCTCTTAGCTGTAGTGAACATTCTTCCAAAGGAAGAAACCTTCTCTGCAGACTCCAGGCCTTCACATTCCCATCGGTTTCCTCTCTGACATTCCCACCTCCAGGTGTAATAGCCACACTGATTAGGATGACAGCTGCCTGTCTAGCACTGAGGGATTTCCCAGGATGGGGGGCAGACTATAAATGCCAACGATAGGACAGAGCCAGCAAAAGAAATTCCTTATATTACACCTGACTGTAATAAGTTTTATGGCTGAAAGGAACAGGATTATCCAGATTAGTTGACAGAATAGTAAAAAGTTTAAATTATTTTAAAAAGATGAAAAGAGCTACATCTGTTTTTTTTTTTTTTAATATATTTTATTGATTTTACACAGAGAGGAATTGAGAAGGACAGAAAGTTAGAAACGTTGATGAGAGAAAAACATTGATCGGCTGCCTCTTGCATACCCCCAACTGGGGATGTGCCGCAACCAAGGTACATGCCCTTGACCGGAATGAACCCGGGACCTTTCAGTCCGCAGGCCGACGCTCTATCCACTGAGCCAAACCGGTCCTGGCAAGAGGTACATCTTTATTTTTTTTTAAATATATTTTATTGATTTTGTACAGAGAGGAAGGGAGATAGAGAGCTAGAAACATCGATGAGAGAAAGACATCGATCAGCTGTCTCTTGCACACCCCCTACTAGGGATCTGCCCGCAACCAAGGTACATGCCCTTGACCGGAATCGAACCCGGGACCCTTCAGTCCCCAAGCCGACACTCTATCCATTGAGCCAAACCAGTCCCGGCAAGAGAGCTACATCTTTAAAACGTTCCCAGTTTTCTTCAGTGAGAGGAACAATTTTATTCACTCCTTCTGTGTTCTTAGTAGCCTTACATATTAAATTGCTGCAGTCTCTTCTTTCGCTTGATCCAATGCTCCACACACCCTGTGCTCTGCGTGTGTGTGTCACACACCCTGTGCTCTACGTGTGTGTGTCACACACCCTGTGCTCTGTGTGTGTGTGTCACACATATGCACGTACCTTGGTGCAGTCTTGATCCCCAGGCCTGTTTGGGGCTTGTGTGGGAGGCAAACAATTGACATGTCTCTCTCACATTGCTATTTCTTTCTCTCTCTCTCTCTCCCTCCCTCTCTCTCTCTCCCCCCCCCCCCACCCCTTCCACTCTTTCTAAAAATCAATGGGAGCCGAAACCAGTTTGGCTCAGTGGTAGAGCGTCGGTCTGCGGACTCAAAGGTCCTGGGTTCGATTCCGGTCAAGGGCATGTACCTTGGTTGCGGGCACATCCCCGGTGGGGGGTGTGCGAGAGGCAGCTGGTTGATGTTTCTCTCTCATCGACGTTTCTAGCTCTCTATCTTTCTCCCTTCCTCTCTGTAAAAAATCAATAAAATATATTTTTTTAAAAATCAATGGGAAAAGATCCTACGGTGAAGATTAACAACAAAAACAAAAAATATAAAGGTTTTAACTCTTCTATTTATTGGTGGTATAAACCTAGATAAGTTAATCTTTCTTAGGCCTCAATTTCATCTGAAAAATAAGTAGTACCTGTATCACAGGATTCATGGGAGAGTTCCCTAAGAAAACGCACACGAAGAATTTAATAAAGTGCCTAAAACATGGGATGTATCCAAAAAACATTATTTTTAAAGTATTCTTAACTCAATTTCTCACAATTACACTACTAACGAAGAACCATTATTATACTGCTTTCCAGTCTTTTCAAATAGGTACTTACAGAAATACTAGAGGCCCGGTGCATGAATCCATGCTCTGGTGGGGACTCTCAGCCTATGCCCTCCCTTAATCCAGGATCCCTTGGGAAATGTTGGGACTGTCAGCAACAGCAGTTTGACATCCCCCAAGCGATGTAATAGTGTGCAAGGCAGAGCCTGAGCCCGGGCCAGGCGCTGCACCGTTTCCACTCATCCCCAAGCCGCTACGCCTGCTGCCACCACCGCAGCTTGGCAGCACTGCCATGGAGGCAGGAGAGGTTCGCACTGCCACAGCTGCACTTGCCAGCTGAGAGCCCACCAACTGGCGCCTGTTGGTCAGCTGAGAGGTGCTCCCACTGTGGGAATGCACTGACCACCAGGCGGCAGCTCCTGCATTAAGCATCTGCACCCTAATGGTCAGTGCACATCATAGCGACTGGTCAAACAATCGACAAGCCAAACAATCGACTGGTTGTTTAGGGTTTTATATATATACTAGAGCCCGATGCATGAAGATTCGTGCAAGAATAGGCCTTCGCTCTGGCCGGAGCGACCTTTCCGCCTTTGCTCCAGCCCTGCCGCCCTCCTGTAGCTCCCTCCACTACCCCCCAACCCCACCATAGTAGGCATCCCGCTCTGCCTTAGCTGCCACCATCTTTGTTGCGTCAATTTGCATATTCCCTCCTTACTGGCTGTGGGCGGCACCATCTTTGCTGTGGAGTGATGGTCAATTTGCACATTCCATCTTTATTTTATATATATATGGACTAGATGCCTGGTGCATTCATGCACCGGTAGGGTTCCTCAGCCTGGCCTGCACCCTCTCACAATCCGGGACCCCTCAGGAAATGTTGGACTGCCGGTTTCAGCCAGGGGCCTGTGGGCCTGCATTGAATGTCTGTCCCCTGGTGGTCAATGCGCATCATAGCAACCAGTCAAACATTTGACCAGTCACTTAGGGTTTTATATTATCCTATATAATAGAAGCTATTATGCAAATCAACCAAACAGTGGAATGACCGGTAGCTATGATGCTCACTGACCACCAGGGGGCAGACACTCAATGCAGGAGCTGCCCTGGTGGTCAGTGCGCTCTCACTGGGAGAGTGCTGCTCAGCCAGAAGCTCTGAGCTGGGCTCACAGCTGGCAAGTGCAGTGGTGGTGGTGGAGAGGCTCCACCTCTGCGGCAATGCTAAGGACATCTGACTGCCGGCTTAGGCCCACTGCCCACCAGCTGGACATCTTCCGAGGGCTCCCGGACTGTGAGAGGGCACAGGCTTGGCTGAGGAACACCCCTCCTGGAGGGCCTCTAGTAGATATATAAGTCCATTATATGTTTCTCAAAGACTGCAATATTTATTTTACTCTTTCAGCCTCATGTATTTTTCTGTATCATTAAGTATTCTTCAAAAATATCTTCCTTCAGAGAAACTAAAATAAATGTAGTATACACTTGTTCCACCACAAGTGCTGGTGAAAATCAGCTGATTTTATTTATCTTTAAATATATATTGATTGATTTCAGAGAGGAAGGGTGAGGGAGAGGTAGATAGAAACATCAATGATGAGAAAGAATCATTGATTGGCTGCCTCCTACATGTCCCCTAGTGGAGGCATGTGCTGTTCGCTGGAATTGAACCCAGGACCTTTAAGTCCCCAGGCCGACTATCCACTGAGCCAAACAAGCTAGGGCAAAATCAGGTGATTTAAAAGAGAGAAGCAGATGATAAGTGTTTTGTGATATTCTCAGTAGTCAGAGAGAAAACTAAAATTTTCGACGTCAAATTTTAGCCCCAAATACCTTCCTTTCAGAATACATTACTCCCTAGGCAAAGCAAAAGGAACTGTTGGGTAACTTAATATATAGGAGTTAGTTAGCTGTCTTGAATATGGAGGTTATGAGATCCTTTTCTCTGAAACTAATACAAATCAATATAGAATGAATGAGATCAGACAAAAAGCAGAAAACATTAACCCTGGGATAAACTAAGTTTATTTTTCATGAGGCTAGAATTCTTCCTTGATCCAATTTAATTCAACAACATTTACTGAGCAGTGTAGTGATAGGCATTCTGCTAAAACCTTGGGTATAAGGTACCCAGTCCCTGCCCCCAAGAAGCTCACAATCTAGTAGTTTTCTGGGTTAACGAAAGAAACAAGAAAATTCGGGACAGAACAAATAGCATGTGCTAAGGCCAAATCAGTAAGAGAGCACCAAGCTAAGGAAGCAGGCATTGGATATATAAGTCCAACATTTGGTATAGTCTGGCTGGGGATACAAATGACAGTGTCATAGCACAGAGACAGCAGTAAAAACCTAGGGATGAAAGAAATAATTTAGAATAGCAGTTTGTAAAACATGGCTTATAGTGCCTAACACCCCTTGAGGGCCTGGTCTATGAAGCAATAACTAATTTCATAATTAAAATTAACATTATTTACCTTTTTCTCATCCTTCTGAGTCTAATGGAGTTTTCCTGAGACCATAAGACAAGTGATATTATCATCTCTGCCAGCTAATGAAATATATGCTTTTGTGTTCTTAAGTTTTCTAGCATTTTCTAAGATAAGTTTTGAGTATAATTTAATCTGTCAATTTTTTCTTCCTCAATTTTTCTATTGTACTCTTCCTAGCAATTTTTAGCAATACTTGCTATAATCTTTATAATCTCATATTGTCCAATAAATCACGCTTTAAAACTTCAAAGTTCTGCCGAAACCCGTTTGGCTCAGTGGTAGAGCGTCGGTCCGCGGACTGAAAGGTCCTAGGTTCGATTCTGGTCAAGGGCATGTACATTGGTTGCGGGCACATCCCTGGTAGAAGGTGTGCAAGAGGCAGCTGGTCGATGTTTCTCTCTCATCGACGTTTTTAGCTCTCTATCCCTCTCCCTTCCTCTCTGTAAAAAATCAATAAAATATATATTTTAAAAAGTTCTAAGTTCTTCATGCATCTTGATAGAAACATTTTTTGTTACTTTGCTTTGCAAATAATATCTAAACATTTTTTAAAGCCTAGCCAGTATGGCCGAGTTGGTTGAGTGCTGATCTATAACATGGAGGTTTGCTGGTTCGATTCCCAGTAAGGGCACATGCCCGAATTGGAGGCTTGATCCCAAGTGTGGGGCGTGCAGGAGGTAACCCATCAATTATTCTCTCTCATCACTGATGTTTCTATTTCTATCTCTCTCTCTTCTTCTCCCTTCCTCTCTGAAATCGATCAAAATATATTTTAAAAAAAGATTTTGCTGCAAATCTGAAGAACGTAGTTAAGATCTCATCTGTGGAATTTGTAATTTTGCTTTACAAATAAATCTATGAGCCTGACTAGACTTGCTATTTTGTTTATATTCATCTAGTGTTGGCACCAACTCATCACCAAAGATGATGTTGTGTGTGAATTCTTGGCAACAAACACAAGTGATGCTCACATAATACAAGTTGAATAACTTTTGAATCTCATGGTTTATCCTAGAACCACTATGCTGATCGTTACAGTGCAATATAGTATAAAAACTATAGTGGATAAAAAATATTGGAACAGGAGGGGGGTGGTTAGAGATCAACCAAAGGACTTGTATGCATGAATATTAGCATAACCAATGAGCACAGACACTGGGGCAGTGGGGGCTTGTTCTTGGGGTGGGAGTGGTGGGGGAAGGGGTTCAATGGGAGGGGTAAAGGAGACATATGTAATACTTTAAACAATTAAAAAAAAAAAAAAAGGAAATGAAAAGCATACAGATTGAAAACCAAGAAATAAATAAAAACTTTAAAAGTATTCACACAACAGGATTGTCCATGTATACAACCTGAAATAAGTATACAGATAAACTCTCAGAAATAGTAAATAAATTTAGATGAAATTCAATCTACAAAAATAAATAAATAGGCACCATACAAAATCAGGCAATGGCATCAAATTATATCACCAACTACTGTATTCTTTACTGGCACATATTTGCAGTTGGGGGTGGGGGGACATTACAAACAATGTTTATTCAATCTCAACCCTTAAGTAAACATCATTTTAATGTCCTGATCTGATGAAATGCTACATGCCAAAGTATTTATCTCAAGAAAAACACTTGAGAAAATCTAAGCTGTGAGCTGAACTAACCTCTTTTTTTCATGGAGATACTATTTTACTTTACAGGACAATTGATAGATAAATTATGGATATTTGAACTTGAGAATTTGGTAGACATACTCTTGAAAATAAATGAAGAAGTCTTGTTATTTCAAAGAAAACTGACAATATTACCAATAATAAAGTTAATGCTTTCAAGCAAAACTTAGAATTTTAAAAATCTGTGCCAGCCAATGGGAGCTTGAAGGCTTCAAAGTACTTATAAAGACTATTCTGATAACATCAATAGTGATAGAAACCAGTGATTTTTCAACCAGAATGCCACAAGAATTTTTAAGCATGTAATACCTATTTAATTAGGGACACTGATCTCTTTTCCCTTAGACTGTCAAAGGAAAAAAAAAAAAGACAACATCCAACACAATAGCTGTTCTATGTTAAGTCAAAATTATACCTATTTTTTGTCAGGTCAGTAAAAAATATATTTTTTTGGTGTGCTGCAGAATTTTAGTTATTAGTTTATGTGTGCCGTGAGATGACAATCGCTGATATAAACTAATGTTATTCTTTAAATATTATAAAATAAAATGTGTCAGCACTTGGAAGATCTGAGTAACTCCAAACCAATGTTTCCTAAATTATCAATGCACTGTTACCAAATCAACACTGGGACCCACCTGTAACCCCAGAATTGGTAGAAAGATGATCTAAAGCTGAAGATATCCAAGGTTCAACAGATGTAGAAAATAAGCCTCTGAGAGCTTCCTTTAACTGACTAAAACAGCAACTTCAGAGAAATAAGGCTATTATAAATTTCTCTTAGAGCATTTTTACTCTGAGGAGAGAATGCAAATAAAAACTACCTCAGATCCCCTCTCCAGGGGAGTTTTATGACCCTAAAAGAGACAGACTATTTGTCTTTCCACAAAGTCCCATAAGTACTCTCTCTCATACTTCTTTTATTTTTTTTAATATATTTTATTGATTTTTACAGAGAGGAAGGGAGAGGGATAGAGTTAGAAACATCAATGAGAGAGAATCATGGATCAGCTCCCTCTTGCACATTCCCCACTGGGGATGTGCCCACAACCAAGGTACATGCCCTTGACCGGAATCGAACCTGGGACCCTTCAGTCTGCAGGCCAATGCTCTAACCACTGAGCTAAACTGGTTAGGGCTCTCTTGTACTTCTAAGAAGTCATTTGTTTTACCCTAAGTGCCTTTCTCACCTCTCCCCTTCCTTTTAAGATGGTATAAAACCCCAAATCCACGTGGGAGGTATTTCATGAGCTAATCATTACTGAGTTCACGTAGCACATGTACACTGTGAGTTTTTCCCCCTCCTATTATCCTGTCTTTTGTCAGTTTAATTCACAGCCTCGGATGTTGAACCTAATAAAGGTAAAAGATTTTCCTCTCCTGCATAACATACTTAAAAGATTCATTCAAGGCTGAAACGGGTTTGGCTCAGTGGATAGAGCGTCGGCCTGCGGACTGAAAGGTCCCAGGTTCAATTCCGGTCAAGGGCATGTACTTTGGTTGCGGGCACATCCCCAGTGGGGGGTGTGCAGGAGGCAGCTGATCGATGATTCTCTCTCATCGATGTTTCTAACTCTCTATCCCTCTCTCTTCCTCTCTGTAAAAACTCAATAAAATATATATTTTTTAAAAATCCATTCCAAATACAAGGCAAGCAAATGGACTCTAATGTAAGAGTACAAAAAGTTCACTGGTGTGGTTTCAGAACATTCAATGCAATTAACCTTTAAGAAACTAACATCTGTCAAGTTCTGGGGAACTATCAAAAAAGAATAGCCACAATTACCCAAAAGGCTGTTAAAATACTCTTCGCTCCACCTCAGAGCCAACCGTCAGCCGCCTGCAGCCTAACACCAGAGAACCCCTGCCTCCAGCCACCCTGGTAGGGTAGGGTGCCCCAGGGACATTTCAAGGTCCCCACCACCACCACCACCACCACTGACTCAGCTTTCGGCTACCCTCATCTACCGCCATGGGAATGATCCGTCTCCAGAGAAGCCACCTTCTCTGGAGCCTTCGCCTGTGCCGCCACCCACCTCGCAGATGCTCCCCTTAGACCTAGCCATGAGGCTCTGTTGACCTTCTTGGAAAACCTGTTACCTCTGCTTCCGCCCATGCTTCCTGCGCTCCAGCTGTGGTGCGAGGCCCGCCTCCCAAGTGCACCAGAATTACCTTGCCAACTGCGAGACCGCTATCAACCACCAGATCCGCTTGGAGCTGCACGCCTCCTACATGTATCTATCTGTCCACTGTCTTCTGTTTCGACTGTCGGGACCACGCCTTGAAGCACTTCGCTACCTTCTTTTTTTTTTTTTTTTTTTTTTTTTTTTTTTTTTTTTTTTTTTTTTTTTTTTTTTTTTTAAAGCAATCTTTATTGTTCATATTATTACAAAGGTTCCTCATTTCTTCCCCCCTCCACCAGGTTCCCACCCCACCCTCCGTCCCCCCCCCATCCCCCATTGTCCTCATCCATAGGTGCAGTTTATGTTCAGTCTCTTCTTCCCTCAATTTCCCCAATAGTAAATCCCTTTTCAGATAGTAAATCAGTTACTTAGCATTTTCTCATATCAATAATACCTCCACATGCCCAATGATACACTTCACACAAAAGACATTTCCCACTAGGTCAACCAGCCTCATCCAGGCCCCACCCAAGGCACTCACAGATCAACACCCCAGTCCTAAACTAACTCAACACATCCAGATCTAAGCCTTCATCACTTGATTCAGCAGACACTCAAGTTCCCACGAAAGTTTCCAGCCATGTCTGAGAAGCAGCCGTGGAGCAGGGGCAGGCAAGGAGCGAGCTGTTCTGGGCCTGGCTGCTCAGGGCCTGGCCTCTGTTGCTCTGGTTCATTCCACAACCAGCTGCTCCGGGTCTGGTCACTGCCGCTCCCGACCTAGTTGCTCTGGACTTGGCTGCTGCTCCCCTGGGCCTGGCCGCTCCCAGCCTGGCAGCCGCTGCTCCGGGCCTGGCCGCACCGGACCCGCCTGCTCCCCCGGGCCTGGCCGCTCCCAGCCTGGCAGCCGCTGCTCCGGGCCTGGCCGCACCCGACCCGCCTGCTCCCCCGGG
Source organism: Pipistrellus nathusii (assembly GCA_963693515.1). Lineage (NCBI taxonomy): Eukaryota > Metazoa > Chordata > Mammalia > Chiroptera > Vespertilionidae > Pipistrellus > Pipistrellus nathusii. The sequence goes on from OY882866.1 coordinate 2,760,234, forward strand.
CCTGGCCGCTCCCAGCCTGGCAGCCGCTGCTCCGGGCCTGGCCGCACCCGACCCGCCTGCTCCCCCGGGCCTGGCCGCTCCCAGCCTGGCAGCCGCTGCTCCGGGCCTGGCCGCACCAGCCCCGCCTGCTCCCCCGGGCCTGGCCGCTCCCAGCCTGGCAGCCGCTGCTCCGGGCCTGGCCGCACCCGACCCGCCTGCTCCCCCGGGCCTGGCCGCTCCCAGCCTGGCAGCCGCTGCTCCGGGCCTGGCCGCACCCGACCCGCCTGCTCCCCCGGGCCTGGCCGCTCCCAGCCTGGCAGCCGCTGCTCCGGGCCTGGCCGCACCCGACCCGCCTGCTCCCCCGGGCCTGGCCGCTCCCAGCCTGGCAGCCGCTGCTCCGGGCCTGGCCGCACCCGACCCGCCTGCTCCCCCGGGCCTGGCCGCTCCCAGCCTGGCAGCCGCTGCTCCGGGCCTGGCCGCACCAGCCCCGCCTGCTCCCCCGGGCCTGGCCGCTCCCAGCCTGGCAGCCGCTGCTCCGGGCCTGGCCACACCCGACCCGCCTGCTCCCCCGGGCCTGGCCGCTCCCAGCCTGGCAGCCGCTGCTCCGGGCCTGGCCGCACCCGACCCGCCTGCTCCCCCGGGCCTGGCCGCTCCCAGCCTGGCAGCCGCTGCTCCGGGCCTGGCCGCACCAGCCCCGCCTGCTCCCCCGGGCCTGGCCGCTCCCAGCCTGGCAGCCGCTGCTCCGGGCCTGGCCGCACCGGACCCGCCTGCTCCCCCGGGCCTGGCCGCTCCCAGCCTGGCAGCCGCTGCTCCGGGCCTGGCCGCACCCGACCCGCCTGCTCCCCCGGGCCTGGCCGCTCCCAGCCTGGCAGCCGCTGCTCCGGGCCTGGCCGCACCCGACCCGCCTGCTCCCCCGGGCCTGGCCGCTCCCAGCCTGGCAGCCGCTGCTCCGGGCCTGGCCGCACCAGCCCCGCCTGCTCCCCCGGGCCTGGCCGCTCCCAGCCTGGCAGCCGCTGCTCCGGGCCTGGCCGCACCCGACCCGCCTGCTCCCCCGGGCCTGGCCGCTCCCAGCCTGGCAGCCGCTGCTCCGGGCCTGGCCGCACCCGACCCGCCTGCTCCCCCGGGCCTGGCCGCTCCCAGCCTGGCAGCCGCTGCTCCGGGCCTGGCCGCACCCGACCCGCCTGCTCCCCCGGGCCTGGCCGCTCCCAGCCTGGCAGCCGCTGCTCCGGGCCTGGCCGCACCCGACCCGCCTGCTCCCCCGGGCCTGGCCGCTCCCAGCCTGGCAGCCGCTGCTCCGGGCCTGGCCGCACCAGCCCCGCCTGCTCCCCCGGGCCTGGCCGCTCCCAGCCTGGCAGCCGCTGCTCCGGGCCTGGCCGCACCCGACCCGCCTGCTCCCCCGGGCCTGGCCGCTCCCAGCCTGGCAGCCGCTGCTCCGGGCCTGGCCGCACCCGACCCGCCTGCTCCCCCGGGCCTGGCCGCTCCCAGCCTGGCAGCCGCTGCTCCGGGCCTGGCCGCACCAGCCCCGCCTGCTCCCCCGGGCCTGGCCGCTCCCAGCCTGGCAGCCGCTGCTCCGGGCCTGGCCGCACCAGCCCCGCCTGCTCCCCCGGGCCTGGCCGCTCCCAGCCTGGCAGCCGCTGCTCCGGGCCTGGCCGCACCAGCCCCGCCTGCTCCCCCGGGCCTGGCCGCTCCCAGCCTGGCAGCCGCTGCTCCGGGCCTGGCCGCACCGGACCCGCCTGCTCCCCCGGGCCTGGCCGCTCCCAGCCTGGCAGCCGCTGCTCCGGGCCTGGCCGCACCAGCCCCGCCTGCTCCCCCGGGCCTGGCCGCTCCCAGCCTGGCAGCCGCTGCTCCGGGCCTGGCCGCACCAGCCCCGCCTGCTCCCCCGGGCCTGGCCGCTCCCAGCCTGGCAGCCGCTGCTCCGGGCCTGGCCGCACCCGACCTGACTGCTCCCCCGGGCCTGGCCGCTCCCAGCCTGGCAGCTGCTGCTCCGGGCCTGGCCGCACCTGACCCGGCTGCTCTGGGCCCGGCTGCCCCGGGCCCGGCCGCTCCGAGCCTGGCCACTCCCGACCTGGATGCTCTGGGCTTGGCTACTGCTGTTCTGGGTCTGGCTGCTCCCACCCCGGCTGCTCTGTGCCCGGCTTCTTCGGGCCCGGCCACTCCGGGTCTGGGTGTTCCTGGACTGGCCACCCTGGGCTTGGCCGCCTCCGCCTCATGCCTGGCTGCCACTGCCCCAGGTCTGGCTACTCCAGTGCTGGCTGTTGATGCTCTGGTTCTGGCTGCTGTTGTTCTGGGGCCTGGCCGTTGCTGCTCCGGGTCTGGCTGCCACTGCCTTGTGCCTGGCCACTCTAGGCCTGGCCACTGCTGTTCCAACATTCTGTCCTTTTTTTTTCTTTTTAAAACGCATTTATGTTGCAATGTTGGCTGGTGGGTTGAGTTCTGACTTAGTCTTTGATTTTTCAAGATCTTCTTTGTATTCTTTCTTAAGTAATTTTACTATTTTTTGCTCTCACTTGATTTCTTCACATTGAGAACTTCTTTGGTTTCTTCCTCCTTGTCCTGGGAGCTCAGCAGGTTGGCCTGTGGCACCCCTTTGTTCTCCGCGGGCTCCTGTGCTGCTTCAGCCTGTTGCCGGGACGGCAGCGCCGCCCAGGAAGCAGCCCCCGGCCTTGGCTCCATTGCCCGAGCTCAGTGGTCAAAGGCTCAGGGGCACCCACGTCCCCAGGGGCCCCATGGCCCACCTCCTTGCTGGTGCCCGGTTGGCTGGAGTCCGGCAGGGGCTTCCGCTCCCCTCCGCGTTCCCCCAGCCTAGAGCTTTTTTTTTCTCCTTCCCGCTAGGGAAGTCCAGCATCAGAGTCAACAGACTGTCCTCTGCGCGCAGTTTGCGCGAGTCCCACAGACTGTCCTCTGCGCGCAGTTTGCGCGAGTCCCACAGACTGTCCTCTGCGCGCAGTTTGCGCGAGTCCCACAGACTGTCCTCTGCGCGCAGTTTGCGAGAGTCCCGGGGGCCCGGCCTTTCGCCGCTCTTCCCGGACTCCACCTCACAGCCCCGTCTCCCTCTGCCTGAGCCTGGGTCCCCAGGGATTGGCCCAGAACTGGGGGGTTCGGAGCAGTCCAGACTGAGGCTCAGCGCCGCCGGAGGCCTTGTTTCTTCCGGCTAGGGCAACCCAGCATCAGAGTCAACATTCAGTCCTCTGCGCGCATTGCGCGCGACTCCCGGGGCCCTGCCTTTCGCCGTTTTTCCGCCTCACGGCCCTGTCTCCTCCCGCCGGAGCCTGGGTCCCCAGGGTCTGGCCCATAACTGGGGCTCAGCGCTGCCGGTTCGGGGGGGCTCAGCGCTGCCGGTTCGGGGGTTCAGCCCAGGCTCTTCGCTACCTTCTTGAGGCAGTCGAGGGAGGAGACAGTGGAGAGAGGAGTGGAAGCCAGCCCAGACATGGATGAGGCTGCAGAACCAGAGGGGGGCGGATCCACCTGTGAGATATCAGGAGGCCTGACCGCAGCCAATGGGAGAGCGGCCTGAAAGCCACGGAAAGCGCCTGGCACGTGGCGAGGATGGTGAAGCAAAGCCTGCTCAATCTGCACCAGCTGGCCACCAACAAGAACGGTGCCCACCTGCACGATTTCCTGGCGCATCACTGCCTGCCCAGGAGGTGAAGTTCATCTACAACTTGGGAGTCAGTATCAGCGAATTGTGCTGGCTGGGAGCCCCACACCCAGCCCGGAGAGTCCCTTAGACACACTCGCTCTCCTTGCCAGTGAGAACTGAGCTGGACCGCCTCCCCGATAGCCATAGAGTGACTTCCCCTGGTCACGGGCCCAGCATGCATGTTGCCATATTGCTCTTGCAAAATGTTCAAGTTTTACCATTTCTTCAAATAGAGTTATTGGTTCTTAAATTTAAAAAATAAATAAAATACTCTTCGCTTTTCTAACTACAGATCTGTGTTTATCACCAGATTTTCTTCATATAATTTAACCAAAAGAACATACTACAATAGATTAAATGGTAAAAGGAGACAAGAGAATTAAGCTTCTTCCATTAAAGATGCTTACAAAATGCAAATGATGTCATTCTACTAACTGCTTTGGGTTAGAAAAAGATTTCTTGGGCCACAAACTGTGTGAACCACGCAAGATAAAAAGGTAAACTGAACTTATAAAAAATTTAAACTCTTGCACTTCAAAAAGACAGTGGCATAAATGCACAGGCAAGTCACAGATTAGGAGAAAGTATTTGCAAAATGCCCATCTGATAAAAAGATTATTAAGTAATAAAACACTCAAGAAAACATGTTTGTTTGTTTTTTCAAATGGGTAAAATACTTGGATACTCTATAAAAGTATGACAAATGGCACCATGGTCTGCCGCTCAGTGGTTAGAGCACCGGCCTTCAGACCAAAGGCTGAGTCTCAGGTTTGATTCAGTCAAGGACACACACCTGGACTGCAGGTTTAATTCCCACTCTGGCTGGGGCTTGTGTGGGAGGCAAACAATCAAATGTCTCTCTCTCACGTGGATCCCTCTCTCTCTCCCTCTCCCTCTCCCTCCTTCCCACCCTCCCTCCTTCCTTTCCTTCTTCCATTCATTCCCCTCGTTCTAAAAACCAAAGGGAAAAATATCCTCGGGAAAGAATTAACAACAAAACAACAAGTGGCAGCTAAGCACATGGAAAGATACTCCTTATCATGAAAAGATGCTCCATATCAATAGTCATCACGAAAATTCAAATCAAACCATAGTACAATTTAACATGTATTAGAATAGCTAACACTAAGAAGACTGATAATACCAAGTACTGGTGATGGTATAGAATAACTGCAATACTTATACATTGCTGGTGGGAATACAAAATAGTATAGCAAGCAACTCTGAAAAAAAGCTTGGCAATTTCTTATAAAGTTCAGCAAATATAGCCCAGCATTTCTATTCCTAAGCATTCATTTACCCAAGAGGAAACATATCCACATAAAAACTTGTACTTGAATACTAGGAGCAGCTTTATAATAGACAAAAAAATGGAAACAAAAATAGTGAGTAAGCACACACACTAATTTGGTGTGATTTTATAATGGACTACTACATAGCAACCAATAATAAATTACTGTCGATGTATGCAACAGCATGATGAATCACAAAAGTTTTATTCTAAACACCACAAAAGGCTATTTATTGTATAATTCTGTCTACATGAAGTTTCAGAAAAGGCAAAACTATAGTGAGAGAAACCAGATCAGTTTGCCAATGGTTGAAGGTGGAAGAGGCAATGGACGCCAAAGAGTCATGAAAGAATTCTGTAGGAAAGTGGAATTATTTTACACCATAACTGGGGTGGTAGTTACATGACCATATATGTCAAAACTCATTTAAAATGGGTGAATTTTATCTTATATAACCTGTAACTCCATAACACTGAGTTAAAAAAAAAATTGTCCTGACCAATGTGGCTCAGTTGATTGGAGATTCCTCCTGCACACCAAAAGGTTGCTGCTTCGATTCCCAGTCAGGGCACATACTTAGACTATAGGATCGGACCCGTTAGGAGTGTGTATGAAGAAGCAACTGATCAATGTTCTTTTCTCTCTCTGTGTCCCTCTCTCCCTTACTCCATTCCTCCACTCCCTTCCTTCTTCTCTCTCTGTGCCTTATTTTAAAAAATGTTTTTATTTTATTCTTTTATTTTTATTTTAGAGAAAGGGGAAGGGAGAGGGAGAAACACAGATGACAGAAAAACATTGACTGGCTGATGCCTGCACACTCCCTACTGGAGATCGAGCCTAAAACCTGGGCACATGCCCTGACTGGGAATTTAACCAGTAAACTCTCAGTGCATGGGACAACACTTAACCAACTGAGCCACACCAGCCAGGGCTCTTTCTCTGTTCAAAAGAAAAATAATTTACAACCTCTACCTCAAAGGTACTTCCCTAAACCTGCTCCACTTCCAATGTTCACATCCCAGGCATCCCAGGCATCTCACTGGCAATGCTCCTTTCTCTAACAATCAGCACATCTCCTCCACGCTGCCTCAGAATAGCCCTTTGGTTCCTTTGCCACACACATCAGGTCCTCACTTTATATCTTGCTGAAACTCTATCTTCCTGATTCCAATTTATCTGCAATTTGGCCCATCTAACTTGTAAAATCAGACGTACCCCCTAAAAACTAAATCTGGAGAGGGTTGCTCTGAACACACCAACATCCTGCAAATCAAAAACTATAAATTCTAAACGTAACGTAAAGAAGTATCTATTTGAAGGCACTGCAGAGCACACAAGAACCAGGCAAAAACTGGAGAAAATCTAGCACTTGGAAGTAGTAAATATCACAGTAGTTTCCTGTTTTGTTTATTTATTTATTTATTTTTAAAATATATTTTATTGATTTTGTACAGAGAGGAAGGGAGAGAGATAGTTAGAAACATCGATGAGAGTCATCGATCAGCTGCCTCTTGCACACCCCCTACTGGGGATATGCCCGCAACCAAGGTACATGCCCTTGACCGGAATCGAACCCGGGACCCTTCAGTCCCCAAGCCGATGCTCTATCCATTGAGCCAAACTGGTCTCGGCACTGTTTTGTTTTTTTAATGATTATTTGTCGAAGGGCAAATCCCAGCCAGTTCTATACTGATGGCTAACTAACCTTGCAGGGTTACTATCTCAAAAATAAATTTTAAAAAGAGAGTTACCATAAAATTGGGAGCTACAAAAAGCCTCAATAAGAAAATAAGAAACCTTGCTGAAACCGGTTTGGCTCAGTGGTAGAGGTCGGTCTGTGGACTGAAAGGTCCCGGGTTCGATTTTGGTCAAGGGCATGTACCTTGGTTGCAGGCACATCCCGGGTAGGGAGTGTGCTAGAGGCAGCTGGTCGATGTTACTCTCTCATCAAGGTTTCTAGCTCTCTATCTCTCTCCCTTTCTCTCTGTAAAAAATCAATAAAATATATTTAAAAAAAAAAAGTAAAAAGAAAATAAAAAACCAGGAAAAACCAAGATGATGGCATAGGTAAACACCTGAACTAACTACTTCAAAACTACAACTAAAAGACAAAACGAACATCATCCAGAGCCACAGGAAGACTGGCTGAGTGGAAATTCTACAACTAGAAGGAAAGAGAAAAGCACACTGAGACTCAGAGAAGCTGCGGGAAGTAAAGGCAGAGGTACGGAGGTGTGCGCACAGAAAGGGCTGGCAAATGAGGACACAGTTGTCTTTTTCAATCAGAAGGAACACACAAGCTCCCGACTGCTCTGAACCCCAGTTCTGGGTACGACTCTGGGGACTCAGACTCATTTAGGGAGAAACTAAACTGTCTGGTATGGGTGAAACTTGAGGGCGGCTTTCTCTCAGAGGTGCTTGCAGTGATTACAGTGGGACACTGAGACCAGAGGGCATCTTAGGGCAGGGCTGACGGGAAGCCATTGCTGTTTGCTCTGCCCTGAGACCCCACCCACCCAAGCTGTGTACGGAGGCTTTTGCATATGAATGGCCTAGCCCTTAGCAATCCAAACTTACCTACTGACTACAGGGTTCCAGGTTCCATTCCAGGTTCCATACCTTGGTTGCAGGCTCTATCTCCAGCCCAGGTCAGGGTATGTGCTGGAGGCAACCAATCCATGTGTCTCTCTCACATTAATGTTTCGCTCTCAGTCCCTCCCCATCCCTTCCACTACTCTCTAAAAATCAATGGAAAAATATCCTCAGGTGAGGATTAACACAAAAACAAAACAAAAAAAGAAACGAAACCTGGTAAAATAACTAAAGAATTCATGTCATAGTCTAAGATTTTCTCCTTTACTTATCTCTACTGTAAATACAAACTAACACAACACTGTGTGTATGTGTGTGTGTTCAATACATACAGAAGAACTATTTAGATAATCTGTTTATACAATTTTTCTACAATCATTAAATGAATTCAAGAATTTAACGTTGTTGTTTAGAAAGAGAGAAAAATCTGTAGTCATAGGAATATTAATATCACAACCTTCAGCAAGTGATATAAATTTTTAGAAATCAGAACGTGCCCCCATAAACATAGATATAAAAATCCTCAAAAAATATTTGCAAAACATCCAGAAATATATATAAAAAACAATGTAAGTGCCCTAACCGATTTAGCTCAGTGGATAGAGCATCGGCCTTCGGACTCAAGGGTCTCAAGTTCAATTCAGGTCAAGGGAATGTACCTTGGTTGTGGGCACATCCCCAGGAGGGGGTGTGCAGGAGGCAGCTGATAGATGTTTCTCTCTCATCAATGTTTCTAACTCTCCCTCTCCATTCCTCTCTGTAATAAATCAATAAAATATATTAAAAAAAATAAAACAATGTACCTTGTTCAAGTTGGATTTATCCTAAAAATGAAGAATTAGTTTAACATTTGAAAATAAATTAATGCAATTCGTCATATTAACAGAATCAAAGAGAAAGTCATTTGATAATTTTAATAGATGCAGAAAAACCATTTTACAAAATTAAGCACCAATTCATGTTAAGAGCTCCAGAAAATTAAAAATAAAAGAGAACTTCCTCAACTTGATAAAGGGTATCTAAAAACTCCTTTAGCTATCATCAAACTTAATGGTAACATATTTAACACTCGAGGCTTGGTGCACAAAATTTGTGCAGGGGGGGGGGGTGTCCCTCAGCCCAATCTGGCACATCCCTTTCACAATCCAGGATTGGTGGCTCCCAACCACTTGCCTGCATGACTGCCAAGATTGCCCCTAACTGCTTCTGCCTGCCAACCTAATTACCCCCTAACCACTCCCCTGCCAGCCCAATCGACACCTAACTGCTCTACTGCTGGCCTGATTGCCCCTTACTGCCCTCCCCTGCTGGCCTGGTCACCCCTAATTGCACTCCCTTGCTAGCCTGGTTGCCTCTAACTGCCCTCCCCTTCAGGCCTGGTTTCCCCCAACTGCCCTTGCCTGCATCAGCTAGCAGACCAAAGGCTCCCAGGTTTGAGTCTGGTCAAAGGCATATACCTCAGTTGCAGGCTCCTCTCCCACCCAGGCCCTGGCTGGGACAGGCAACCATTGATGTGTTTCTCTCACATCAATAAATCTTTCTGTCTTTCCCTCTCTCTTCCACTCTAAAAAAACACACACACAAAAAAATGGGAAAATACCCTCAGGTGAGGATTAAAAAAAAAAAATTCATACAGGTAGAAAGTTTACTCTCAGACACAAAGACAGGAAAAAAGTAGTGAGGAAACTACCTTTTTCAGTGAAAAACAAACAAAAAACACACAATAAGATATCTGCTAAGATGAAGGAGAGAAATGGTGGAGACAGAAAGTTTAGAAAGAGTGGTAAGTTTGAAACAGGTCTCAAGAGGAAGAAGTCATAAGGATCCAGGTGAAGTTGGAAGTCATAAATTTATCCTGGCCCCAAGATACACAATTGTGTGGTTTTCTCCAGCAGCGCTTTGCAGGTCAGATGGCTAAGCTGACCCAGGACTGGAGCGCTACAGAAAAATTAAAGGAAAGGAACAAGGAACCACAGAATTGATGCTCAAGGCAAGGCAGTAATTAATTACCTCCTTAAACACCCCGTTTTCAAATGCAGTCACATCGGGGATTAGGCTTCAACATCAAACTTGTAGGGGGCACAGTTAAGTCTGTAACAGACATATTTGCCATTTGTAGCTCTTTCATGCATTTGGCTAACCTTTATTGAATAACTACTGTAAGTCAGACAGTATGGGTCTGGAGAATCAAAAGCCCTCAAGGAGCTTATCGGTTAATAGGGGAAATAGGTAAATAAATGAATAATTACAAAATCACATAATGGTAATAGCATAATAAAGAAGCATGTAACCGGATTGGGAAGGGGGAGTCAGAGAGGACTTTCCAGGGGAAATTATTCCAAAATTAAGTCTTAAAAGGGAAATAAGACCAGCAAGTGCAATGTATCATCCTTGGTTTGATCCTGCGTTAAAGAAACTATAAAGGACATTTTGGAATAATTGGGAAAATTTGAATATAGGCTACATATTAGGTTATACTATCAATGCTAAATATTTTGAATGCGATTATGGTATTTGTGATGTAGAAAGTTGTACTTACTATAGTTTTAGGGTTTGAATTTCATGATGTCTAACTTGCAGGTGAATCAGAGAGAGAGGTAAAATAAATGTGGCAAAGAAGTGTCATAACTGCTAACTAGAAAAGGGGCATCTTTGTTCATTGTACTATTCTATTAGTTTTTCTGTTGGTTTGAAACTTTGAAAGAAACATTTACAGTGGTGGGAATTGGCCAGGCAAAGAATAGGAGAAAGACATTGCAGGCAGGGGTCCCCTAGGGATGTAGCAACAGATGTGAGGTGGAGAGGAATGAGCTACCAAAGTAGTTAGAAGCCAGATCATAAAAGACTTAACTTGGCAGAGGGTTTGGGTGATGGAGATTTTGAAGGATCTAAGGTGGGAAGGGTAACAAGGGATGAGATTTGCATTTTAGGTCTATGACTTTGACAGTTGGGAAGTAGATTGGGATAGTACAGGGTATCCTTTAGAAGATCGCTCTGTCAGGACCGGGGTTAGAATAATGGTGGCCCAAACTCAAATGGTATCAGTGGGGAGGCAAGAAATAAACATGTTTGCCAGATATTGGGGGTAGCACTAGTAGGTAGACAGGGAAAAGTTAGAGTGATTCCCATATTTCCCCAAAAGTTGGGGTTCTTTTGGGAAAAGGAATTCTTTTTTTAAGATGTCATCCATTGTACAAGTTTCAGCTTAAGTTCTCCCTCATTTGTGAAATGTTCCTCACATTCCTCCTGAACTAATTTCTTCCTCCTCAGAACACCTGTCCAGCTCTCTGCACATTGTGTTCTTTCACAGCAGAGTTTAGAGCTATATACCTGGTAATTATTTGACAAGTGTTTGTTGGATCATTGGGTAAGAAATTAAGAGAATTTCAATTGATATTATATAAGCTGAATTTACTTAATGGAATTCTGCTAAGTTCTTTGTATTATTTGGAGGTAGTTTCTGTACATTTTAATGTACTTAAATTTTTAAAGATGACAGTTTGAACTGACCGAAAACAAAAAAATCAGATCCAATATTCAGGTTTTTCCTGGACAGCTGGCTCCTGTGTCATGGATGTTGTCTCTTTTGTGAGGGCTTTAGAGAGTGACCGAACTCTCTGCCTTTGATAGTGACGCATGAGAATGACAGCAAGGGGCGCTCTTCCAGAATAACAGATGGTGACCTTAGTTTAAAGGACATCACCAATTGATTCCTAGGAGTACTAGCTGAGAACAAGCAGCAGAAAAACCGCAATATCAAGCAGGATTCTCCTTTTCTTTTAATGCTCTGAGCTTCCCCGATGAACTTTATGACAGAGCGATTGGTTATTGTTGGAAGCATGGCTTTGGATGTGCTGTAAGAGTCTATACTAAATTGAAATTGCAGGATACATGAGGATCCATTTTGCACATTTCTCACCAGGTGCTAGTTTATTTTATTGGTATGCTTAGAAGTCCCAACAGCTTGTCTAGCAATCAATAAACTTAGTGTTTCTTATGTGCTATAGCAGTGAGTCAAGCTGTTCAGCATCCCATATTGATCCCATCATTCAATCTTCCTAGCTTTTTGTGTCATAACCAGTAAATATACACTTTGAGCACATCAGGGCCTTTTTCTTGTTCAGTGACCTCAGTCTGTTTTACACTAGTCTTTTTTAGTTAATCCTCACTGAGGATATTTTTTCCTATTGATTTTTAGAGATGATAGGAGGAAAAGGGAGGAAAAAGAGAGAGAGAAAGAAAGAAACATGGATGTGAAAGACTGACTGGTTGCCTTCTGTATGTGCCCGACCAGGGACAGGGATCAACCTGCAGCCCAAGCCCCAGGTTCCCTTGACCAAGAATCAAACCCCCACTGAGCACACTAGCTAAGGCTCCACCAGTCTTACAGATCCCTGGAAGCATTTTACTTTTCGCCAGTTAAGATACATGGTTCATTACTTAAAATCAAGTAACGTCATTAGGAAGGGGTTATAATCCAATAGGACTAGTCTCTTTATAGGAAGAAGCAAGACACCAGTAGTGTGCGTGCAGAGGAAAGGCCATGTGAGAACACAAGAAGGAAGTTGGGTCTGCAAACCAAGAAGAGAGGTCTCACCATTCAACCCTGCCAGCATCTTGACATTGGACTTCAAACCTCAGGAACTATGAGAAAATAAGTTTCTGCTGTTTAAACCATCCAGTCTATGGTACTCGGGTATGGGAGCCTGAGCATACTAATAATGGCCAAAATCTTTGTGCTCACAATTCCTATGTTTAATAAATGCTAAATAAAACCTATACACCAATGCTAGAACAAAGATACACACAAAAGACTTCTTCCCCTACTTCTGAAAAAATGAACCCCAAATTCAACAGAATGACAGAAAGTATGACATAACTTAAAAAAAACCAATTGCATCCTTGAGACTATAAGCAGCAAACTGTTAGTTACCAATTGCCATTTGTAGCTATCCAATCAGATGGTAAAGAAGAGAGATGTGTAGTGTATGGAGCACACACCAAAAGGAAATCTTTCATGGAGCTTAGTTCAAAATTACAGACTCACCTTCCCACCTTCTGCCGTTTAAGATACCTGCTGCTAAGTTGCTTACAGGTGCCTACACAGAGACTATGAAGACGATGGCAGTGGTGGTAGCTGTTTGGATTGACAACAAAGCCTAGAACAGTGTTCTGCCTGTAATACATTTTCATAATAGCGGGCATATTGATCATCATGAACCCATCTTCTAATCATTATCACTAGATTCTCAACAGAACAACTAAGTGGTCTTTAGGCCCTCTTCTATAAACATTCTTTCTCATGTTGACCTTTCACAATTATCATCTTTTATACTTGGAAAATGATTTAGCAAATAAGCTTGCTACTTTTCACTTAGCTCTTTCACACATTAGCAAATCAAGATTTCCTTGATAAACAAAAATACATTTTAGTAGAATTTAAATAAAGTCATCATGGTATTCACAGCTATTTTGATTTCCAAACAGCTCAAGCTAAGAAACCTAAAAGACTGAAAATGTGATCAAAACCTATGCCCATCTTACTCTTGCCATAGTACCTAGAAGAGGACACAGATCCACTACACAATTCTTTCCAAATAACTTAGAGTGCAAATATTAAAAATTTACTTTTGAATATCACAAATATAATCAAAGTATTCTCATAGACTGAACCTTTAAAAAATCAGGTTATAAAGCAAGTAAAATAAATTGTAGATGCCTATCAAAATATTAATCAAACGGGACCCAACAATCAGCAGCTATTATTTCAAGTATTAATGAATCTCTGAAAGTTCCTTTATTAACTCTAACATAAAGTGTTGGAAAAGTTAAAACTCATTAGAGGATTTTTATTTGTGTACTTGTATTTAAAATAAAAATTAGACTGAAAGAAACTAGAAATGCAAATAGGAATGGCCCCTTATGCACATACACATAGGGTTTTTATTCTTAACTAGTGACCCAGTGTACAAAATTACTGCACAGGGGGTGGGGGTGGGGGTTGTAGCTCAGCCCGGCCTGCACACTCTTCAATCTAGGACCCCTCGGGGACATCCATCTTGAAATCCAGGATGCTGGTTCCTAACTGTTTACCTACCTGCCTGCCTGATCGCCCTTAACCACTCTGCCTGCTGGCCTGCTTGCACCCAACTGCCCCCTCCCACTGGCCTTCTTGCCCCCAACTGCCCTCCTTGATGGCCTGCTTGCCCCCAACTGCCCCCATTGCCAGCCTGCTTGCCCTCAACTCCCCTCCCCCCCGGCCAGCCTGCTCACCCCCACTTGGCCCCCATGTTGGACTGATTGCCCTCAAACCCCCACTGCCAGCCTGCTTGCCCCCAACTGCCCCCCCCCCCGCTGGACTGTTTGCCTCTAACTGCCCCCTTCACCAGCCTGATCACCCCCAAATGTCCTCCCCTCCTGGCCTGATCGTCCTTATATGCCTCTACCTTGGCCCTGCCACCATGGCTTTGTCCAGAAGTTCTCCCGGTCTAATTATTACCCTTTTATTAGTATACATAAAGGCCTGGTACACGGGTGGGGGCCAGGTGGTCTGCCCTGAAGGGGGTCACAGATCAGGGTGGGGGTCCCCTTGTGGGGTGGGACCGGCCTGGGCAAGGAGCCTGGGGTGGTTTGCAGGCCAGCCATGTCCCCATTGGGGTGGGGGACCTCGCTGGGGGATGTGGCCAGCCAGGGTGAAGGACTGAAAGCCGTTTTCAGGCTGGCCACATACCCTTCGAGGTGGGAGTCCCCGCTGGGGGACATGGCCTTCCTGGGTAAGGGGCTGAGGGCCATTTGGAGTCCCCTGGCTTTGTCAGGAAGGTTTCCCGATCTAATTAGCATGTTACTTTTTATTAGTATAGAAGATAACATCATTTACCTTCTGCCCTTCTCACAAAGTTTCTCAATTTCAGCTTTCAGATCCTGCTCCTTCTGCAAAAACTCTTTCTTTTCTTTCTCTATCTTCTTCTTTGTTTCTTCTCTCTTTATCGTTACATCCTGGATAGCTTTTAATATCTCCTGAGTCCCACATAATTACAGTCACATACAAACAAAGAAGGAAAAAAATTAGTTCTTTTGGTCTGAAAGTTATTTTCAAATATCACAATTTAACATATTGAATTTAATAAACTAAAATTGAATTGAAGCCTTAACTGGTTTGGCTCAGTGGATAGAGCGTCGGCCTGTGGACTGCAGGGTCCCAAGTTTGATTCCGGTCAAGGGCATGTACATTGGTTGCCGGCACATCCCCAGTAGGGAGTGTGTAGGAGGCAGCTGATGGATGTTTCTCTCTCATCGATGTTTCTAACTCTCTATTCCTCTCCCTTCCTCTCTATAATAAAAATAAATAAATAAATTGAATTGAAGGAAGTTGGCTGATGAGTGACTCCTAAAGCCAGTATTTAGATGTAAGGAAGATAGTTACAATAAAGTAGATTTCAATTCAAGAGTAGAAAGAATTTCTAACTGTTCAAAAACTTGAACAGCAATAAGCTTTCCATTACTGGTGTTCAAATAAAGGCTAAATGAACCAGTCAAAAATGCTGAGAAAGGTATTCTTGCACAGAGTGGGAATTTGTTATTTTTAACAAATATGGTCTTGTTTTGTTTTGTTATGGTTCTATTTTATTACATGTGAGGTTATTTTTTTTCTCACTATTTAACAAATATAAATAAGTGTGTGTGTGTGTGTGTGTGTATATATGTGTATATATATATATATATATATATACACACATGAAGTTAAATTATAAAAAAGTGAAAAAGTTGAAAGATAAATACCACATGATCTCACTCATATGTAGGATATAATGATCAACATAATTTGATGAACAAAAATAGAGCCAGAGACAAATGGCAAGGGAGGTACGGGGGTTAAAGAACAACCAAAAGCCTTGTATGCATGCATACTAGCATAACCAATGGACAGACACTGGGGCAGTGCAGGCTTACCCAGGGTGGGAATGGCTGGCGGGGGGGGGTGAGGGTGTCAATTGGGGGAAAAGGAGACATATGTAAAACTTTAGACAAAAAAAAAAAAAAAATTAAGATGGACCACCACACAAAAAAAGTGATAAAGTTAAGTCACTCCCTAATTCACACCAATTCCATCCACAACGTAATCAATGCATTGTTTTGTGCTTTCACATTTTTCTCCATTCTCACACAAACACATGTACACTTATGTATCTCACTTTTTTTGTGTGTTTTCTTAAATGAGGTTGCTTTATATATGTTATTCTGTATTCTACTTTCTTTTTCATTTGAAATGAAGATAATGTCAATAAACACAGATCTAACTCAAGATAGCTGCAAATGATATAAGGTGCATATATGCAATTTGAACATTCTCTGTCAAGAGCCCATCAGGTTGAAACCAGCTCTTTTTGTAACTATAAGAGTGTGATAAACACTCTAGATGTGCACACTTTCAAACAGAAACTTCTATTTCTCATAAAACTGAGATTGCTAGGTCACAGTATATGTACATTTTAAGTTTTAACCAATAATTCCTAATAACATCTCCCAAAGGTTATAACAATTCATACTCCGACTAATGTCTGAAAAATAGTTCATTTTTCCTCACACCTGACAACTTATTTCATTTTTGCCAATCCCTTGGTGGAGGAAGAATGGCAACTAATTATAATAAGCGTTTCCCTAACTCCCATTCTTTCTTTCTTTTTTCTTTTTTTTTTCTAGTATGTTTTTATTGATTTCAGAGAGGAAGGGAGAGGGAGAGAAAGAGAGAAACATCAATGACAAGAGAGAACCATTGACCAGCTGCCTCCTGCATGGCCTACGTTGGGGATCCAGCCTGCAACCCTGACATGTATAGTGACCAGGAATCAAATTGTGACCTCCTGGTCCATAGGCTGACACTCAAGCACTGAGCTGTGCCCATAGGGCCCTAACTCCCATTCTTTATTGTTTTTACTGCCTCCTCCAACGATAATAACTATTTGATGAAGGCAGAGACTATGTTTGGTTCACCACTTCAGAGCCTAGATTAGGAACTCAAAAAATAGTTGCTGAGTAAGTGAATGAGTACCAGTGAGGCTGAGCTTCTTTTCATAAACTTATTACCTATTTGCTTTTCCTCATCCTAATCCCTGAACTTGTTACCTTCCACGGGAAAATAAACTGTAGCTGTGACATGGGGAAGAATCTTCAGATAGGAAGGTAATCCTGGATTCTCTGGGTAGGCCCAATCTAATCACAACATGGGTCTTTAAAAGGAAGAACCTGCCCTGGCCATTGTGCTCACTGGTTGGACACCAAAGGGGCACAGTTTCATTTTTGCTCAAGGGAAGGTACCTCACTTACAGGCTGCTAATAACTTGATTTTCACCTGGTGGTGCCCATGTTGGTCTTCTGGCCTATAAATTAAGCCACTAACTCATGATAATTTGTTACAGCAGCAATAGAGAACTAATATAATAACCCTCCCTGGTTTTCTGCAGATCATGTGACTTTTACCATGAATTTACCTGAATCTCAGAATGTCATGGATATTAAATCCTTCATCAGATGTATATTTTCTCTTAGCCTAACATTGATCTTTTTTACTTTTTGTGTCCTTCACTGTATTAAAAGTTTTAAATTACATGTAATTAAGTGTTTTGTGGCTTCTGTGTTTTCTGCCTGGCTTAAATTGATCTCTTGCAACTTGAGATTTTATATATTTTTACACACACACACACACACTCGTGACTTGGTGCACAAATTCATGCACATTCAAAGGAAATTAATTAGAAGAAATATTTTAATATCACTATATGCCCTTTCTGTATAATAGAAGTGTCAACCAAATTTACAATTGACAATGACAGAAACACATGCGTCCAATTGGCGCTAGCAAGGGCTTATATGTGTCTCAACTTAGCCTTTTATAGATATAAAATAAACTTGTTTAATTAGAGCTGCTTTCTAATTTAGCTAAAATTTTTCCAGCCCAGTGAAGTACCCCAACTTCTCTTTCAGGTAATTTTCAGCAACACAGCAGTAAATATCAACACAAAATAGATTATTATTGTAGATCATGCAGGGAGAACAATGGGTAAAATATTTAACTGCAGTAGTGTTTGACTATATTCTACTCAGTGAAAAAACCTGAAGTCATTTTCAGAGTCCACCCATTTGTTACTTCTTTTCAATCAGGTCAAGTTTCTAAGCTTTCTAAATCTCCATTTTCCGGCTAATGGAAAGAAAATAGGATTTCACCGAGTCTCCTATCTAGCAATTGAAGATACAAATAGCCCTGGCTGGTATGACTCAGTTGTTTGAAGCATGACCTGTACCTACTCCAGGACTACTGTGAGGATCAAATGGGATGAGGCATGGAAAAACAGTTCACAGACATTTGGTTACAGTGTGAAATGTTTCCACCTGGCTATAAAGCAAGTTGTGTTCCTGGGCTGAAGAAACTGCAAGGAGGCTAGTCGTCTCTAGGGAGGGGAGGCCAGGCATTGGTACATGACATCATTACCTGGATGGACATTTAGCATATTAGCCATATATACTCCTAAATTTTTTTCTAATTTGAAAGGTTTTTCACTTTTTATATGTGGATTTTTAATCCACCTATAATTGTATTTTTAAATATGTGATATGAGTCTAATCAAATTATTTCCTAAACAGACCGTCAATATGCCAACAAACTATATTAAGTAAATAATCCTTTTCTCTCTGAACTAAAACAGAAGTTAGAGTTTTAAAAAATATATTTTACTGATTTTTCACAGAGAGAAAGGGAGAGAGATAGAGAGCTAGAAACATTGATTTGAGAGAAATATCGACTAGCTGCCTCTTGAGCATCCCCTACTGGGGATGTGCCCGCAACCAACATACATGCCCTTGACCGGAATCGAACCTGGGACCTTTCAGTCCGCAGACCAACGCTCTACCGCTGAGCCAAACCGGTTTCAGCAGAAGTGAGAGTTTTAACAAGATGTCCTCAAAGGTTATTTTTATCCTTAAAATTTTATGATAACCATTTAAAAAGTAAATACTACTTTTCTATTTCTATTAACTTGAAAATAAAATTAAAGTTTGACTAGGGACTATAGCTTTACTCATTGACAATTTTAACATAAACAGAAAACCTGATGGTTCTTCATTTCTTCTTCTCTCCTTTGCTGAAGTTGCTTGAGTTGCACTTGGAGCTGATTCTCCACTTGCCTCTGCTTGTCCAGGACCTCCTGGTAACGTTCCTTCAACAGGGTTCTCTCTGTCATCATTTTATCCTATTGGTAACAACAGAAGAAAAGTGTAATTCCCCAATCTAATTGCAGGAAACACTCACCAGACACCTGCTCAAGGCACTGTGTGGAGCTCTAGTGTCCAAAACTGCAGCTACTAGCCATGTGTGGCTGTGTTAACCTAAACTAATTAAAATAAATTTTTTTTAAAATCCAGCCCCTCAGTCACCTCGCCACATTCCAAGTGCTCAAAGGGGCACATGACTGGTGGCTGCCATATCAGTCAGCACACAGAATATTTCCACCATCACAGGGAGTTCTAACACAGAAGTTGGCAATCCATGGCCTGTGGACCAAATCCAGTCATTGCCTGTTTTTGATAGATAAAAGTTTTATAGAAACACACCATCGTCAATGGCTTATAAGCTGATTTCACACTACAATGGCAAAGTGGAATGTTAGAACAGAGCACATACATGAAGCCTAAGACATTTATCACCTGACCCTTTAGATAAAAAGTTTGCCAAGCCCTACTCTAGGAAATAAGAGGAAGGAGGCACTTTATCATCCTTGAAGAATGGGCAAAAACAAAGAACACGTCACCTACCAAAATGCATACAGAAACAGGATTTTTACATCATTAGCTCTGAAAACTTACAAACTCACAAAGAGGTCTAGGGAACTTGGGATTCAGACTGAGCAAACCAGCAAGCTCTCATATAAAGTAGGGAGCAGAAGCAAGGACCACAGTTCAGCTCTGCCTCCTTCAAATCAGTGAATCAAGAAAAGTTGAGGTTACCTTTCAGAGGGGCACTAAAACTTAAAGAGGATCAATTTAAAACTCAGCAGTATAAGGTAGTGGGCAAGTGCCATAAACGGATGAAAAGAATAGCAAATAAAACTGGAGCCCAGTATCTTGAATTGCAACTAAGTTTTATACCTAAAAATATATTTTTTTAAATTAATTTCAGAGGGAAGGGAGAGGGAGAAATAGAAACATCGATAATGAGAATCATTGATTGGCTGCCTCCTGCATGCTCCCTACTGGGGGTTGAGCCTGCAACCCAGGCATGTGTCCTTGATCAGAACTGAACCAGGAACCCTTCAGTGTGCAGGCAGGCCAATGCTCTATCCACTGAGCCAAACCAGCTAGGGCCCACTGCCTTTTTTAAAGAAAAATACAACCAAATAAAACACAACTCTGGGCCTCTTTTGGCCCAATTGCCTGCCAGTTTCCACCCTGTTCAGACTAATACTAAAGTGTATTTAAAACTTTAGTTGGCCCATTAAATTGCTATACGGTCATCCAAACCCCACATCAAACTATGGGGACAAAGTAAATACTCTATGTAAGTAAACTGATTACGTAAGTGCTCAATAAACAATGACTTCTCCCCTCTCTAGAGGTTCTCTTCTACACAGCACGTCTCCATGAGGCCTCCAGTCTCTGGGATCTTTTCACTGCCCGTTATTAATAACTCCTGAGTTGCTACTCTCTAGTTAAAAGTTTTCATTGGCATCATCTGATTAATGCATTCCAATAATTTTTTATTCCCATTTGCCCTCAAGTACTTCAACATGCTCCACATATTCACTCTTATCTGGTTAATACAAATACTTTTCCTTTCTCCACTCAATTAGCTCATCTTCCCCTAAAGACCTCTATCTAACCCCAGGGTGCTTTCCTAGCATTATCCTTCCTCTTGAAAAATATACACTAGCTATGCATTCACTAAAGGGTTGGAAGTTTTTGCCACAAAATCAAGAGGACCAAATAGTTTAGCAGAGATAAATGTGAAGTTCTCTTAATTTCAAAAACTAATTACCTAGGAATAAAATGGGCAGATACAACTATATAATACATGAGACTTGATGACATTTGACTGAAAGCTCAACACTGTGACAAGACTGCCAAAATAAACCAACAGCTAAAGAAACAGTGACTAACATGAGAGTTAGAGGAGAGGCCCATTGTATTGTGAACTAATTATAGTCTGTCTGGATTATTACATTTTGTTCTCAGGATCACATTTCAAAAGAAACACTGATAAGGTGGAACATGTCTAGGTGAAAGGTACCCAGAGTGATGAAAGGACTGAAAACATATTATATATATATTTTTTAAATGTTAAGAACATCTGGAGAATGTTTCACCTGAAAACTTCAGATCTGAGAGCTAAGAGGAAGAAGCAGGGGAAAACCTTCAAAAGTAAGTAAGGCGATTGGACAACTTCTCATGGTGGCAGCAGCCGGTGGGCATTGAAGAGTGGTGACTGAGCTTCAAGCCTGGTGGTGTGTGCTGCCTCCGGCATGGCTCCACCCCCCAGCCCCTGCACCCTGATGCAGTGCCAGCCCCGACTGGGGACGATGGCGGAGTATGTTCTGGGCCACAGCATGCTCTGGAGTTCCTTGGACCAAGTGTTCTCTGCCTTCTGGCAGTGGTATCCGAATCCCTACAGCAAACATGTCCTGCGGAAGACACAGTGCACAGGGCGGTGACCCCTGCCCGAGACTCCTGTTGGGCCAACCGACTATTTCCTGCCAACACTGCTCACTCGGTGTATGCCCTGGAAGATTCTCCTGCAGACCCGCAGAACCAGAGCACGGCCACCTTCCCCTGAACATCAGCCACACCGGCCGGTGGTGCTGGAGGAACAAGGTGGCGACTGTGTGAACTGATGACAGAGCTGGACTGACATCCGCTGGGGAGGCTGGTCTCCTCAGCTGACCTGGCATTTCCAGAGCTGTCCAGGAATCTGGTCTCCTGGTTCAAAAGCAATGTGACCAAGATTCTGAGTACATCTTGGCCAAGCTGCAAGGTGAGGCTCCTTCCAAAAGCCTTGCTGAGAGCCAAGGAAGCCGAGGAGGAGGCAGAGAACGGCACTGGCAGCACAAAGAGGCCCAGGACCTCGCCAGCAAGGCAGCCACGAAGATGCAGCAGCAGCAATAGCTTGCGTAGACAGCTGGCCCCGGTGCCGCAGCATGCCAGACCACTCGCCTGTACTCCATCTGCCCTCCTCCCTTTCCTTTGTTATTAAAAGCCAACTTCTAGCCCTAACTGGTTTGGCTCAGTGGACAGAGCATCGGCCTGCGGACTGAAGGGTCCCAGGTTCAATTCTGGTCAAGGGCATGTACCTTGGTTGTGGGCACATACCCAGTAGGGAGTGTGCTGGAGTCAGCTGATCAATGTTTCTAATTATCTATCCCTCTCCCTTCCTCTTTGTAAAAAAATCAAAAAATTTATATATTTTTTAAAAAGTCAACTTCCAGCCGGGACCGGTTTGGTTCAATGGATAGAGTGTCGGTTTGGGGACTGAAGGGCCCCGGGTTCGATTCCAGTCAAGGGCATGTACCTTGGCTGCGGGCATATCCCCAGTAGGGGGTGTGCAAGAGGCAGCTGATCGATGACTCTCTCTCATTGATGTTTTGAACTCTCTCTCCCTTCCACTCTGTACAAAAATCAATAAAATATATATATTTTTTAAAAAAGTCAACTTCCAGCCCCATCTACTTTTTTTTTGGGGGGGGAGGGTTGTTAGGGGGGTGTCTGTTTGGCATCTATAGTATATCAGATATGTTACCCATGTCTGGGCTGGGCCCACTTCTTTCTTTTTAAAATATATTTTTATTGATTTCAGAGAGGGAGAGGGAGATAGAAACATCAATGGTGGGAGATAATCATTGATTGGCTGCCTCCTGTAGGTTCCCTCCTGGGGATTGAGGCTGCAACCCAAGCCATATGTCCTGACCAGGAATCTTAGTCCATAGGTCGATGCTCAACCAAAGCCACCCCAACTGGGCTGGGCCCACTTCTTACAGCATCAGGTAGCTGAGGGCCAGAGGAGCAGAGAAGTGCCATGACTTGCCCAGGGTCACAGTGTGCAGGCAAAGTGGTCATAAACACTAGACTATAAGCTCCATGAGGGCAGGGACCTTAGTTTTGTTCTCTGCTGTGTCCCAAGTACCTGGAACAAGATCTAGCAAATATCTCTTGAATTCAATCCTCCTCGGCTTCCTTGGCTCTCAGCAAGGCTTTTGGAAGGAGCCTCACCTTGCAACTTGGCCAAGATGTACTCAGAATCTTGGTCACATTGCTTTTGAACCAGGAGACCAGATTCCTGGACAGCTCTGGAAATGCCAGGTCAGCTGAGGAGACCAGCCTCCCCAGCGGATGTCAGTCCAGCTCTGTCATCAGTTCACACAGTCGCCACCTTGTTCCTCCAGCACCACCGGCCGGGGAAGGTTCTGCGGGTCCACAGGAGAAT
This sequence comes from Pipistrellus nathusii, assembly GCA_963693515.1. Lineage (NCBI taxonomy): Eukaryota > Metazoa > Chordata > Mammalia > Chiroptera > Vespertilionidae > Pipistrellus > Pipistrellus nathusii. The sequence goes on from OY882866.1 coordinate 2,783,200, forward strand.
CTTCCAGGGCATACACTGAGTGAGCGCACTTCCCCCTCGAAAAAAATACACAGGGTTAACAAGCAAAAGAAGATTTAGATTTACTCTACATAACTCACGGAAAAATTACAACAAGTTTTAGAGGTTCTGTCCTTATCCCAGAATGAGATATCACATTAAGAGCTATTTTAAAAATGCAACATGCCCTAACCGGTTTGGCTCAGTGGATAGAGCATTGGCCTGTGGACTGAAGAGTCCCGGGTTCAATTCCAGTCAAGGGCACATCCTGGGTTGCAGGCTCCATCCCCAGTGGGGGGAAGGGTATGCAGGAGGTAGCCGATCAATGATTCTCTCTCATCATTGATGTTTCATCATTGATGTTTCTCATCATTCAGCTCTCTCTCCTGCTCCCTTCCTCTCTGAAATCAATAAAAACGTATTTTAAAAAATAAAAATGCAACAGGCTGCTTTGTGAACAGTAAGCTTCCTATCTCTGGAAGTGATCAAGTAGAAGTTAGCTAACTAACGTCGGGAATTTTATAAAGGTGACTCCTGCATCTTTTCTGACTGAGATCACATGACTGGATCTTCTGCATTACCACTTTTATATATCAACAATGACAGTTCAAAGACTTACCAGATTCTTTTCAATATCTTGATCTGTGTTTACCTCTGACTCAGCTGTCTTAAAGTCAGTCTACAACGACAGAAACAGCATATTCAGAACTGGTCAGTGGCATTTGAAAAGGGAGAATTGCTCTCATACTTTCACCTAAAATCTGTGCAACGAAGAGGCCAACATGTTGGCTGCCCAGAAAGAGCAGCACTGCCACTCTGGTAATGGATGCTGACATGCACCCTGCAGGAAGCACTTAGCTCCCAGAACGCCCAGATGCAGAGGCTACACTCATCATTACTCAGCGAGAGACATTACATGAAGCCTGTCAGGTTCCTAGTCACCACAATTAGACAATGGCTCCTGGCTTTACTATTTCTTGGACACCAGGATGAAGCCATCACATAGCACCAAAGGAAATAGTATACAGCTGCCAATAAAAGAAAAATGATAAACAATAGTCTCCACCAACCATGAAGAAATGTCTCTTTCCTAAAAAAAAAAAAAAAAGAAAAGAAAAGAAAAAAAAAGCCCAAATTCCATTGTAATAGTAGAAACTTGATACTTGACCTGTACAGCAATGTTCTGAGAAAGCTTCAGGGAAGAGCTATCCTGATCATCATCCTGATCCACTCTGACTCCTTCAACCCCATTTGCTGGAGGTACTACAGGTCGGAAATCCAAGCCTGTGTCCCTGCTCCCTTCCTTTAGGATGGAGGCTTGTGGGGACTTCTCTTCAGGACAATTCCCAGAGGCATGTTGCTTTGCATGGCCCCCTGCCTTAAGAGACCGAGTGACAGGATGGAGGCTCTCCCCGAGGCACGGATTCCCCTCCTCTCCTGCCGTGCTGGCCACGTCCTTCAAATCAGACTGAGACCCAGCGCCAGAAAGACCAAGGTCTGTGGCTATCAAGTTCTCTCCTAAAACCGCCTGGTGCGCTGCTGAGGTGTCACCTGCTGACGAACCAGGATTCTGCTCTGGTTGTTCCAAATGGACATTTCTGTTATTCTCCTTGGTTACCGTTTGGCTACTTACACTTGACAGAGGTGAGTTCTTGTGCTTCTGTGCAGGGTCTTTGGGGCTGCCAAAACACAAGACAAAAAGTTTCTCTCTTCACCCAGTCTTAAAGAGGGTGAAATACACAATACTTCTAACACAATCACTAAGAGAACAAAACTGGACTATATAAACCCCTCAAGTTATCAAAATGAAAAGGAATTTCCTTTCTACCCAGAGATTTTATCCCACATGCAGGGAGCACAGCTTGGTGGTTAAGAACCTGGATTCTGGCCCCAGCTGGTGTGGCTCAGTGGTTGCCAGTTCAATTCCCAGTCAGGGCACATGCCCAGGTTTTGGGCTTGATCCCCAGTAGGGGGGCATGCAGGAGGCAGTCGATCAATGTTTTTCTCTCACATTGATGTTTCTCTCACTCTCACTCTCTCTCAAGTCTATAAAAGTATCTATTTTTTTTAAAAAGAACCTAGATTCTAGAGACAGTCTCCAGTTATTGATGACACATAAGTGACTGAAAATCCAAAAATCTTTGAGGGACAAGTTGAATAACTTTCAGAGGAAATAGCCTAATGCTAGTTAGAATATTTCATTTAGTTACATGTATTTAGTTACATATATTTTAATAAAATATCAATTTAGTAAGTTTTTATTCCACTCTCACGTTTCACAAAAGTAATTTTCATTCAAACTCATTATACAGATCTCTGACCAGAACCACTTTTTAGGTTCTTCGAGTTTTCCAGAGCAGAGTTTTCTTCAAGCTGTGTGAGATACAAACACTTTTGAATCCAAAACTGAAGCTGTCAATAGAAATTTTATCCCAGACAAGTACATACATGTACAACACTGGGAGAGTTGTTTTATTGTTTATCACAGACTTAACATATTGTGTTTTTGTTGTTATTGTTTGTTAATCCCACCCAAGAATATCCTTTCCATTGACTTTCAGAGAGAGAGGAAGGGAGGGAAGGTGGGAAGGGAAGGAGAGAGGGATGGAGGGAGAGAGATGGGTTGTCTCCTGCATACAACCCGGACCAGGGCCAGGGATCGAACCCAACCCAAGTATGTGCCCTTGATCGGATACCGAACCTGCCACCCTTTGGTGCGTGTACTGGCCGACACACTAAGCAGTGAGCAACACCAACCAGGGCAACATATTGGTTTTTAAAGAGATCTTTAAAACCTATTTACAGTGATATCCAACATTCACAACTACAAATTTTTCATCCAGGAATAATGACTAAATCTGTGTTAAATTTCCTCTTTTTTTAGAAAACTGGCTTCAGCTTTGCGCAGTGGCAGTATCGTAGCCAATGAGGAGTATCCGAGGCGCGATTATTGCTAATTAAAAAAACGGGCTTTGTCAACTGGTGTCCTCAAGCACCGCACACTAGAATGAGGAATCGGCTCACTATCCTTGCTTTCCTTAACAGTACTTGCTGTTCGAAATAAAACAACTGAGAGAGCATCTTGCATTATGAAAATCTATAAATGCTCCGAGCTGATTCCGTGCTGGGAGTTAACTGAGGGACGAGGGGGCACCTAATTACAAATTTGGGCATGTGCCGTAACTGGATGGAATGCTGACTCTGTTTAGTAGCTGTTTGACTCTGGGCAAATTACTTCATTTTTAAAATACTACCTACCTATTACAATTATTGTGAGGATTACATGAGACAATGTTTCTTAAGTGTTTAGTACAGTGCCTGGCACATAGTAAACACTCAATAAACCTTAACTGGTAATATCATTACTAGCAGTATGTGGCTGATTTTATTTATAAAATGAAGATCCAAGTTTAACATTTGCCACATTACCCATTCACTAGCAAACTTCTGTTCATTTAGACAAATATTTACATGGTACTCTGGAACCAGACAAGCCTGGGTTCAAACCCTGACTCCAACATAGCTTGGTAACCTAGGGCAAGTTACTAACCTCTGCGTCTCAGTTTCCTCACCTGTGAATAGGAATAATATTAGCACCTACCTCCTGGTATTGTTGGGAGGATTAAATGTGTTAATATATATATAAAGCTGTTAGTACAGTATTATATATTGTGTTAAGTCTATGTACTCTAGAAAAGAGCTAAAATAGACTATACAGTCAAATTAATGCAACCGTATACATACACTGTGCCAAGCAAAGTAACATAGAAGGTTGGGTAATCATAATCCCATCCCTCAACAGTTCACATGGAAGGCAAAATCTATAATAAAAGGGTAATATGCTAATTAAATCAGATGCCCTTCCAGACGACCTTTTGGATGGACGAAACCGGGGCTTCGAAGGAAGCACGGGTCTCAGGTGCCTGCTGCTGGCCTGAGGGAAGCCTGGGTCCTAGGTGCCAGAGGGAAGCCAGCGCCGGCAGCCAGGGGAAGGAAGGCCTATTCTTGCACGTATTTCATGCATTGGGCCTCTAGTATATACATAAAGCAGTAAGCCATATTACCAAAGCTATCTATAGACACAGATATATAAACACAAACACATAATTAACTATATATACACATATATATGTACCTGTGAGTATATATGTTATATAGAAATGTAGTATATGTGAATATACATATGTATAATATACAAACACATACTTTAGTGAGCATATAATCCATGTAGGATAGAATGAGGATATACTCTCACTTTTGGACGAGTTTGACCACCAGTATTCTGTCAACAAATATTCTCATGTCTGCTGAGCCTCAGACACTGTTAGAAATACAAACATAGCCGAAACCGGTTTGGCTCAATGGATAGAGCGTCGGCTTGGGGACTGAAGGGTCCCGGGTTCAATTCCGGTCAAGGGCATGTACCTTGGTTGCGGGCACATCTCTCATCGATGTTTCTATCTCTCTCCCTTCCTCTCTGTACAAAATCAATAAAATATATTTAAAAAAAAAAAGAAATACAAACATACCTTTAAAAAGCTTAATCTGGTACAATGCTACTAGAGCCAAAAAGAGGAAAGACCAGCTACATTTCCGTAAGAGGCCCTTACCCAACCCCCCCCCCAAAAAATCTTCACAGTCAAGGACCCCTACCTTACCTTAGACCATCTAGCAGACCTTCTTCTGATTTGGAAGCACAGGGACTAGAGGAGGATTCCGGAGGATTGGGGGCATTGGCCACACCAGCTACCTCGGACGCTGCCATCATGCTCTGTACATCCAGAAATAAATGACAGGCTACTGGCTTCACGTTTTAAAAATAATGTTCTTCCACCCTCAGAATGTCCACACAATACAGTTTTCCGGGGAAAGAAACAAAGTTGGCTCCGGGAGAAAACACCTGAGTGTTTATTCTATAGCACTGGTATTAAAGCCATCGTAGGCAAACGGGTCCCAGCGAATCAATCCTCAGGAGCCACCATATTTATGTAAATTCCTAGGAGGGTGTGCAAAGCTCTTTTCACTTTTGGCAGAAATGCAGTCATTTAGAACATCAAACTAGAGCCAGGGAGAATCTTTCAAATGGCCCACACACTCACCTTGCCTAATACTATTTACAAAGGATGCAATTTTTGGCCTGGTATCAACAATATCGTTTAAAATCATTTTATTGCTGTTAATTAAAAGCATTCTCCATTAATATAAGAGAAGTTTTAAGGAAAAGCAATGTTGTATTGGGCAACCCAAGTATCTTTTACTGTCAGCGCGCTCCCCAGGGAGGGGTACCGGGGTAAGTCTGATAACCACTGACCGATGACAGGTCCTTCCAAGTCTACAGGGGTGCAAGAGGGTGGGAATCTGGGTTACCCCAGCAGGACAACGAGCTGAAAACAGGGAAAACCAAGAAATGGGAACCGGAGCAGATGACATTCTTTGATCAAAAGGTCATCTTTTATGTTGCAAGACAAACTCATGGCCTTCTATGGGGAAATAACATAGGGGGAGAGGGGTATGTAACATAGGGTTAGTTTAAATTAGTTGATTTTAATAGTTATCACAGGTACACCCCGGAACCTACAAGAGCCCATAGGGCAATCATGGAGACCGCTGTGTCAACCCTTCAGTCACAAGCCAGAGACCCCCGGGCCTCAGTTTCCCCATTATACTAAGGTCCTAGGGGAAAATGGACCCCCAAATCGCCATTACTGCACCCTCAGGTGCAAGCCTCCTGCCTCAGCACAGCCCGGGGGCCATAACCGAACCACCGGGCACGGGTCCTGCCTGCCCGGCGGGCTGCAGGATGTGCCGAGGGACGCCCGCCCGCAGCCCGGGTCCTTGGGGCGGACGCGAAGGAACAATGGGTGGAAGCAGCGCCGGGGGGCCACCGCCGCCCTCCAACCCGCTACGCCGGCGGCCACCGCGGGCACGGCGCCTCCGCACCCTCCCCTCGGCCCGCACCCCGCGGGCAGCCCTGCCGCTCTCCTAGGCCGGGACCCCCGCTCGCAGCTCCCGGCGCCTCCACGCCCCCCACTCGCCTCCCGCCCCCGTGTCGCACCCGGGCCCGCGCGCCGACCCGCACCCACTTGGGCTCCGCGCCCCCGGGAAGGGACGGGGGAGGGAAGGGACGCACCTGAGCGGGCGGCGCGGGGGAGGGGGCTGCCGGGCCTCGGGGGAGGGCCGAGCGCTGGCGGCGGCGCACCTCCCACTTCCGGCGGCGCGAGAGGAGGGGGCGGGGCGCGGCCGCAGGAGGAGCGGCGCGGGGGCTCGGCCGCCCCCGACGGCGCCCCTGGCGGCCAGAGCCGGCACTGCCGAGGGTACGCGGTCGTGCGGGAGCCCCTCAGCCACAGGCGGACTCGCAGGGACGCAGGGATGCGAGGAGGAAGAAGATGCTGTCGCGAGAAGGAAGGAGACGCGTGGAGGGAGCCGCTCTAGGAGGGACTCAGGGGCTGGGGGGACCTCGGCCGTCTGAGGAGAGGAATGATGTGCTTGAGACCGAGATGCCTTTTCCAGAGGACACTGTGGGGAAGACGACGCCTCCGGGGAGGTCCCCTGGGAGATGCCCGGGGGCTGGAGACGGCGGGGGGGGGGGGGGGGGCGGGAGCCCGCGAAGAGGCGGCCGCGGCGCGCGCCGCTCCCGGGAGAGGCCCGAGGGTCGCCCCCGCGCCTCCGGCTGCGGCCGCGCGCGCTGATTGGCTGCGGCGCCGGGCGGAAGTGACGCCGCTGTCAGGGGCTCGGGCGCCCGGGAAGCCGCGAGTTTCCGCGGGGAGGCGGCGGGCCGCGCCGGTGAGTTGGGGCTCGGTCGGGACGGAGCTAGGAAGTTGGTGGCCCTAAGCGGGTATCGGGGTCCGAGGGCGGGGCGCTGCACAGGGCGCCTCTAGTCCGGCGGGAGCGCCCGGGGCCCGGACCCTGCAGCCCGGACCGCGCGGTCCCCGTAAGGAGAGGCGCCGTGGCGGGGCGCGGGGTCCCGGGCGCGGAGCGTGTGCGGGAGCCTCTGGGGAGCAGGACCTGGATTAGTAACCTGGACTAGTTAACTAATCTAAACTAACCCAGGACCTGGACCTCCTCTCCCGCGGCCCCTGGGCGCTGTCGGGGTGCGCCTGCGGTGGAGGAGGCGAAGACCTGCTCTCGGGGTCCTCGCGGTTCCTTTCCGGGGAGCCTGGGGGGAGGGCTCCGGCCGGAGTGAAGGAGAGCGGTCAGCTTTCTCTTCTCCGGAGCCTGCACCCCGAGGCGGAAGGAGCCTGCCTAGGTGTGTCCCTGCCTGGCTGAGGGACAAGGTTTTGTTTTCCTTAGTGGGTGTGCACACTGGCCAGGCCCTTGGCAGCTCGGGACCGTGGGGGCTGCTGCAAGGCGGGACTGTGAGGAGAACGTGGCTGGGAACCGCAGAGGAGCAGAGAGGAGAGGGAATGCAGAACTTCGGAGGGAGGTGTTCCCTTCTCCCTTTGGGAAAGCACCCACTTTCTGTAATGTTTTGAGTCAGACCCATTTGGCATCCGTGTGAGGACTCCGCTTGGCCTCAGCGCCCCACCAACGGGGCAGGAGCTTCTCTCAGGGCCCAGCCACGCACAGGTGCACCCATGCTGGGCACCATTCACCTGTTCCCGTCTCACCCGTTAGTTCCAGTCTGGCCCTTCTGCCAAACTAGGGATGTTATTCCCGGGTTTGAAGCCTGAGGCTCCCCTTCCAAGCCAACCTGCTGAGCTAGTGACCAAGGGCAGCGCCGTCCTGCTGGGCGCCAGTGATTTCCCCTCTCCTGGTGGTCCCCTTGCCCTGATGCCTGTTCAGCTGCGTTTGCATTCTCAGGTTTTCCCCATTTCCCCTGCCTCCTGCCCACTCTCACTCCCCCTGGCATCCTTCAGATACGGAAGTCAGGAAGTTGGCAACCACCTTCTAGGAAGCATTGCTACCTACTTTTTTTTTTCTTCTTTTTTTTTAATGCCTCCTGCAAGCCCCCTCTTGGGGATTGAGCCTGAAATGTGGGCATGTGCCCGGTCAGGGACCACACTCAACCAGCTGAGCCATGCCAGTCAGTTGTGGAGTTTTGTAATAGTTCAAGCCTCTTCTGGGCTTCCGGAAGAAAAGAAAGAAGAGAGTGTGGTACAATGTTAGGACAAGAAGTAGAGTTTCTGGTTTTGTGCTGATTCGGCCTTCCTGTCCGGGTTCTGTCCCAGTCTATGCCTTGAGGTCCCTGGAAGTGTCACTTGGTGACTGGCAGTGTCTTTGGTTGCAGGTCCTGGAGTTCAGGGTGAGCGTCTGTTTGCTCCCCTGGGTTTGGGAGGATACCGTTTCTTTTCTTCTCAGGGTCCACCCGCAGGGCTCCACTCTGTGCTGAGTCAGCAGACGTGAAAGTGATGCGTTTTCTCCAGCTGCACAACATGAGCGAGAAGTGGTTAGCCAGACCCGGAGCTCAACCTCGTGTAGAGCCCAGGTGGGAATGGGGCCCCTGCGGGGAGTTAGCCCTGAGGGCAGCTGGCCGAGAAGTCAGCTGGGGAAGAATCTCATCCTCTCCGCATAAAGGAGGAGGATCTCTGCTAAAGAGCAGTCCTGATTCTGCCAGTCATTTGTGGGAGTGGTGCGACCTTTGAGCCCTTTTGATGGCAGACTGGCAGGAGCAGCCTGGTGCCTGTTACACTGACCCGCTGCTAGTGAGACGGGGTTGGTCCATTGCACCAGGGAGGTACTCGCTGCGCTTGGTACTGGCCCACACTCCACCTGGCGCTGTCCCTGGTGGTCAAGAGATGAATTTGAATATCGATACAAAGAGGGAATCACATGTTCCTCGTTAAAAGGAGCGGATTGGGGTTTCCCGGTGTACCCTGATGGCTCTATCCCCCTCTGAGATCCCGCAGTTCTCGGATGCTCTCTTACCTCCCATGTCCTTTCTCTGTCTGCAGCCTACTGTTCTGATGCAGAAGGGGAGGCAGAAAGTGCCACATTTGGATGCCCCCCTGGGCTTGCCCACCTGCCTCTGGCTGGAATTAGCTGGACTCTTCTTACTGGTTCCCTGGGTCATGGGCCTGCCAAGGACCGGTGGGCCTGAGACCCCGAGCCCAGGGGGGCTGAGTTGGGCTGTGCATCTGGACAACCTGGAAGGAAAGGGGCAGGAGGAGACCGCGGAGCAAAAGGCAGACGCCTTGGCCCGGGCAGCAGGACTGGTGAATGCTGGGCGCATCGGGGAGCTCCAGGGGCACTACCTCTTTGTCCACCCAGCTGGGCACCAGTCAGACAAGCAGGCAGAGGCCATCCGGCAGCAGGCAGAGGCTGTGTTAGCCAGACATGAAGCTGTGCACTGGCACTCAGAGCAGAAACTGCTAAAGCGAGCCAAGCGCAGCGTCCACTTCAATGACCCCAAATACCCACAGCAGTGGCACCTGGTAAGTCCAGCCCTACAGTTTTCAGCTTCAGATGGATAGATTCTGGATATCCTATTCTCTTTTTAAGATATTAATTAATTACTTTATTTTATTGATTTGAGAGAGAAGTATCAGTATGTTGTTCCACTTATGCATTTGTCGGTTGACTCTTGTATGTGCCCTGACCAGGGGTCTAACCTGCCACCTTGATTTATCTGGACGACACTCTAACCAACAGCTCCCCGACCAGGCTATCCAGTTCTTTATGAACTCTGACTGTATTGCTTTCCAGCTTGCCCGCAGAGACATTTCTGAGGACTTTGGGGAGTGTTTCTTCCTCGGGCTCCATCTCCCTGTGCTCATCTCTGGAGAGCCCCTGGGCTACTGTGGTCAGGGCCTGGGTGCTGGGGCCAGGCTGCCTGGGCTCAGGTTCCAACTCTGCCACTTACTATCATGTGCCTTTGGGCAAGCTGCCTCACCTCTCTGTGCCTCAGTTTCCTTCTCTATAAATGGGAGATTTTATTTTATTTTTGGGAGATTTTAAAAGTACCTCTTGTAGAGGTAGTAAGGATAAATGAATTAACATGTGAGTCCCTAATACATGATAAACACTTTACAGTGTAAACTACTAACATAATATAACCTGTATATATAAAAACCTAAGCGACAGAATGTCCAGAATGACCTGCCAGTAGCTATGACATGCACTGATCCAGACCTTGCTGCTGGGGCCCATCAGCCCCAAATCTGGTTCACCTGCACCCCAGACCCAGACAGGAGGGAAGAGGGAACCCAATTCCTTACAAAATCGGCCATTTAGCTTGCTGCTGGGTCCAACCTCCCACGGTCCCTCCACCACCACCACCACCTTCCCCCCACCCATCAGCCCCAATCACCGGCCAGGCTGAGGGACCCCACCCATGCACAAATTCATGCACTGGGCCTCTAGTATTGTCATAATATATATTATGGAGCATAATAATTGTATTAGCCAACCATAAGCCTATCCACCATTTCATCTATTTTTTTATATGTTTCTGATTTTTTACAGAGAGGAAGGGAGAGGGAGAGAGAGTTAGAAACGTCAATGAGAGAGAAACATCGACTAGCCGCCTCCTGCACACCCCCCACCGAGGATGTGCCTGTAGCCAATGTACATGCCCTTGACCGGAATCGAACCTGGGACCCTTCAGTCTGTAGATCGACGCTCTACCACTGAGCCAAACCAGCTTCAGCTATTTTTTTTTAATCTTTATTGTTGAGCATAGACCGGTTTGGCTAAGTGTATAGAGCATCAGCCTGTGGACTGAAGGGTCCCAGGTTCAATTTCGGTCAAGGGCATTTACATTGGTTGCAGGCACATCCCCAGTGAGGGGTGTGCAGGAGGCAGCTGGTCCATGTTTCTTTCTCATCGATGTTTCTAGCTCTCTATCCTCTCCCTTCCCTATAAAAAAATCAATAAAATATATTTTTTAAATAAATAAATCTTTATTGTTGAAAGTATTACATATTTCCCCCATTGACCCCTTTTAGCTCGCCCCATCCCCCACCCTACCATTTCATCTTTATCGCCCATGAATGCTGCCACCATTTCCTGTTGACCTAGGTTGTGGCAAAGCTCTCACTTGTCCCTCCTTGACTCCGCCCCCACCTGGACCTATTGCTACACAAACTGTCTGGCGATTTTTTTTTTTATTTATTGATTTTTTTTTTTTTTTTTTTTTACAGAGAGAAAGAGAGAGGGATGGAGAGTTAGAAACATCGATGAGAGAGAATCATCGATCAGCTGCCTCTTGTAAACCCCCTACTGGGGATGTGCCTGCAACTAAGGTACATGCCCTTAACCGGAATTGAACCTGGGACCTTTCACTTCGCAGGCCGACGCTCTATCCACGGAGCCAAACCAGTTTTGGCCTTTCTGGCTCTTTGATGGCAGCCAGGAGGAGAGAGGGGCCGATAGCTTTACTGTGCATCGCTGTGAGCTGTGCTATCTGTCCCTGGATTCCCAAGGCCCTGACACAGCTCCTGGCCCTGTCTGTCCTGCAGAATAACCGGCGGAGCCCCGGCAGGGACATCAATGTGACAGGTGTGTGGGAACGCAACGTGACGGGGCGAGGGGTGACTGTGGTGGTCGTGGATGACGGAGTGGAACACACCATCCAGGATATTGCACCCAACTATGTGAGTGGCCCTGGGGTGACCCCTCCCACCCCCATCTCTCACCTTCATATTGCCTCAAGCTCGTCCCCTTTCTTAGAGGTCTGAGAGCCAAACAGAAGGGCCTGGTGGGATGGTGGTCCTCTTCTGCTTCCCCAGCCAGCAATCCAGAAGGCAGTTAAGGCACAGAGTAGCTCTATCTCAGTAAGGGAGAGGGTCCCAGGTGACACTCACCGGGTCCTGTCGCACTCCCTGCCCTGGGGAGAGGAGTGGAGCCCTAGGTAGCTGCCCTCTGCACACCGTTCTGAGCACCTTCCTTTCTAACGCCTGGCCTTTGGGCAGCCCCGCATTGTTTCTATCCCAGGTTTCCACGTGGTGGAGCAGTTTTCTGGACACATTTCTATAATAGACGAGAGAGAAGTTTCCTATGAACGGTGGCACTTCTCAGTTTTGCCCTGGAGTCCTGCCTCATGTAGCCCAGTGTTTCCCAAACTTTTGACATATGTGTACCCCTTCTATAATTTTCGTAGCGCTGAGTACCCCTCGTACTCATGAGAACGTAGAATTAGGCTCAGCTAAGCACGGTGCAGTGCATATCTCCACCAAACTCCGGTGCAACGCGTACCCCCACCAAACTCTTCCCATACCCCTGGGGGTACGCGGACCACACTTTGGGAAACACTGTATGTGGTTTTCAGACAGAGATGGTCTTGGAGCCCAAACTCCCTCTCTCCCTGAGCTCTAAGATCTGACCTCTTAGAACCAGTGAGTGACCATATGTTGCCCCCTCACAATGTTTCAGAGCCCTGAGGGCAGCTATGACCTCAACTCTAATGACCCTGACCCCATGCCCCACCCGGATGCGGAGAATGGCAACCATCATGGCACTCGATGTGCGGGAGAGATTGCTGCGGTGCCTAACAACAGCTTCTGCGCAGTGGGAGTGGCATATGGGAGTCGCATAGCAGGTACCTTCCTGTGCAGCCTCAGTCCGTCTCCCCTGTGATAGCAGTCTTCATTCCCCACCCCAGCCCCTGGCTATGTACTGCCTTGTCCGACCCTCAACACACACAGCATAGAACAAAGGGTAAGCTCATAATAAAGGTTTATAGGACGAATCAGTTCATGGTGTTTTTTTCAATGCAGTGGTGTTTTAGGCATGCATTCAGCAGCAAGCCCCACTACATAAAACAGCTAAAAGTGAGAATGCTCTTGATGCGGATGGAGACCATCCTGCTCAGTTGCCTCTTTCCTTTTTCTGATCTTGGTTGTACCCCAACTCATTTCAGATACCTCCTTTACTTATGTGTGCTACACTTGTATTTGCAATTTACCAAACACCGTCTCATCTGCCCTTCCTCCTTGACCCCACATATCTATGGAGGCTTCTCTCCCAGCTCCCCAGCTCTCAGCTCCAGGGTTTTTTTTTTATGGTCACTTTCTGCTCTCCATCCTTTCAAGAGGTCTGGGAATCCCTGGCCTCCACTTGGGGGTGGTTCTTTGGCTCCTTTGCCTCTCAGGCTTTGTCCATCAAGCCCAAGGTGAAGGGAATGAATGGGGAAGCCCTCCCCATGATTCCTCCTAAATGCTTAGAACGAACCAAATGTTAGACTGACTAAGTTGGGTGTATTCCTCCTACACTCCAGCAGAGGGCAGCAGCCCTCTGTAAATGAGGCTACACGGGGAGCCAGAAGCCTTCAGGGTCCAAATCCTTTCTGAAAGCCCCTTAGGTCACTACATGGTCAGAGGATGAAATTGGGCATACATGGGAGTAGTTGATGGTAACAAGTACCTTTTATTGAGCGCCTTCTATGTGTCAAGCAGCACACCCATGTTTCACATGATTAAGGATGCAAATAGGGAAACTTGGCAACCTACATTCTACATGCCTTTTCCACCAGATCCCATGATCCTTGAAGTCTAAGATTTAGCATTATATTTTAAAAAGTATTTCAGGGTAGGTACATACACATGGTATAAAGAACACAAGCACACTTAGGGGGGAAAGTAAATCTCCACATCTGGCTCCCGCCCTCTAGATCCCCATCTCGGGACAGGCCTTCTTGAGGAGCTAACGTGGCCTTTGCTGCCTAGGTATCCGGTTACTAGATGGACCCCTGACAGACAGCATGGAGGCTGTGGCGTTCAACAAGCACTATCAGATCAATGACATCTACAGTTGCAGGTGAGTCAGAGTCAGGCACAGGTGAGAGGGCCAGAGGCTTGGACACCTGAGACTAGTTCTCCAGCAGAAGAACAAGATGAGCTGACTCAGGCAGGCTCCAGCAAGCTCTGCTCCCTGGGTTCAGCGTATCAGCCCATTGCCCTCCTTTCTCCAGATGCCCAGCCACTGGGTTCTTAGTCTTAAGCCTCATGGCATCCCAGTCATCAGGTTGCCACATGAGGAGTGCAACAGCTTTTTAATGAGCTCATCGGCCTCTGGGAGCAAAGTGGGCTTTCTTCTCCCTCCGCCAAGCTGAGTGCCAGCACCAGTCCCCTGGCCCTGCACACAGGCACACCTGCAGCTTCGGGTTGTGGTTGTGTTGGGGTCAGGTGAGATTAAGGAGAAACAGATTGGGCTGTCCCCGTGGCAGTGATGGCACCTCGCCAGTACCTCCATGAATCCATGATATCCGCAGTCATTTCCTCTTGGAGAAGGAATGGAGAGTCCTTGTGGGTGCTCCTCCTTCAGGCCTAGTCATAGATCCCAAATCCGGACAGGTGCCCCTTGTCCCTGGCCACCAAGATGTCCATCTCCTGCTTCCTGGACCTGAGGAAAGGTTTTAGGAGCAGGTTAAAGCTGTTCTACACTGAGAGCGTTTCTAAGGAAAAGAGCTCTCTTCCACTTTGAGTGGGGGCTGAACCAACCCTTCTGACCTTTCATCATGGGAGGCCTGGCCTGGAACCTTGAGAGGAGAGCGGGAGCCCAGGCAGGGGTGGCCGGCCGAGCCTGGGGGCCTGGGAGGGGCCACAGCCTGGTTCCGGCCCTCCCGCTGATGTTTCTCCACAGCTGGGGCCCAGATGATGATGGGAAGACAGTGGATGGCCCTCATCAGCTTGGCAAGGTACCTGACCTGCAGGAAGCCTGGAGGAGACCCAGGCACACCCTCCCTTCAGTGGCAGAGGACACTGCAGGTCACTCCCTCACCCACCCGTCTGCAGGGCCAGGCCGTGCCATTTGACCCGGCGCCTCCTTTCGGGGACAGGAGGGTGGATGGGGGCGCACAGGTTCTGAGAGGAAGGGAACAGGCTCCCATTGGCTCCCTATTCTGGCCTCTCCACTCTGATGAGCAGAGTGCATCCATCAGCAGCAGCTTAACTACCAGCTTCCTCCAGTCCTTGTGCCACCTTGACCCTCTCTACCTGGCCCGGCCGCTGGGCTGTGCTCCTTTCTAGAAGTGGGGACGGGCAGTTTGTAAGGAAGGCAGCAGTCAGTCTCCCAGCTGATTTCCGGCGTTCTTGCTCCTCAGGCAGCCTTGCAGCACGGGGTGATGGCTGGCCGCCAGGGCTTCGGGAGCATCTTTGTGGTGGCGAGTGGCAATGGGGGCCAGCACAACGACAACTGCAACTATGACGGCTACGCCAACTCCATCTACACGGTCACCATAGGTAGTCCCCGTGCTTCTGTGTGCGTGTGCGTGCGTGCGTGCGTGCGTGCGTGCGTGTGTGTGTGTGTGTGTGCCTGTGGTGAGGACCATAAGCTGGTGAGTGTGTCACTCTGTGCTGACGGACTGTATCCTGGTAAGTGTGTCAGTCGGGGGTGAGGGACTGTATCCTGGTGTGTCACTCTGTGCTGAGGGACTGTAACCTGGTGAGTGTGTCACTCTGTGGTGAGGGACTGTAACCTGGTGAGTGTGTCACTCTGTGGTGAGGGACGGTATCCTGGTGTGTCACTCTGTGGTGTGGGACTGTATCCTGGTGAGTGTGTCACTCTGTGGTGAGGGGATTGTACCTGGTGAGTGTGGCACTCTGTGGTGAGGGGATTGTACCTGGTGAGTGTGTCACTCTCTGGTGTGGGACTGTAACCTGGTGAGTGTGTCACTCTGTGGTGAGGGGATTGTACCTGGTGAGTGTGGCACTCTGTGGTGAGGGGATTGTACCTGGTGAGTGTGTCACTCTCTGGTGTGGGACTGTAACCTGGTGAGTGTGTCACTCTGTGGTGAGGGGATTGTACCTGGTGAGTGTGTCACTCTCTGGTGTGGGACTATAACCTGGTGAGTGTGTCACTCTGTGGTGAGGGGATTGTACCTGGTTGAGTGTGTCACTCTGTGGTGAGGGGATTGTACCTGGTGAGTGTGTCACTCTGTGGTGAGAGGATTGTACCTGGTTGAGTGTGTCACTCTGTGGTGAGGGGATTGTACCTGGTGAGTGTGTCACTCTGTGGTGTGGGACTGTAACCTGGTGAGTGTGTCACTCTGTGGTGTGGGACTGTAACCTGGTGAGTGTGTCACTCTGTGGTGAGGGGATTGTACCTGGTGAGTGTGGCACTCTCTGCTGAGGGACTGTATCCTGTGTGTCACTCTGTGGTGAGGGGATTGTACCTGGTGTGTGTGGCACTCTCTGGTGAGGGACTGTATCCTGGTGAGTGTGTCACTCTGTGGTGAGGGGATTGTACCTGGTGAGTGTGGCACTCTGGTGTGGGACTGTATCCTGTGAGTGTGTCACTCTGTGGTGAGGGACTGTAACCTGGTGAGTGTGTCACTCTGTGGTGAGGGGATTGTACCTGGTGAGTGTGTCACTCTGTGGTGTGGGACTGTATCCTGTGAGTGTGTCACTCTGTGGTGTGGGACTGTATCCTGTGAGTGTGTCACTCTGTGGTGAGGGACTGTAACCTGGTGAGTGTGTCACTCTGTGGTGAGGGGATTGTACCTGGTGAGTGTGGCACTCTGTGGTGAGGGGATTGTACCTGGTGAGTGTGTCACTCTCTGGTGTGGGACTGTATCCTGTGAGTGTGTCACTCTGTGGTGAGGGACTGTAACCTGGTGAGTGTGTCACTCTGTGGTGAGGGGATTGTACCTGGTGAGTGTGTCATTCTCTGGTGTGGGACTGTAACCTGGTGAGTGTGTCACTCTGTGGTGTGGGACTGTAACCTGGTGAGTGTGTCACTCTCTGGTGTGGGACTGTAATCTGGTGAGTGTGTCACTCTGTGTTGAGGGGATTGTACCTGGTGAGTGTGGCACTCTCTGGTGTGGGACTGTAACCTGATGAGTGTGGCACACTGTGGTGAGAGGATTGTACCTGGTGAGTGTGTCACTCTGGTGAGGGACTGTATCCTGGTGAGTGTGTCACTCTGTGGTGAGGGGCTTGGTGTGTGTGTGTGTGTGTGTGTGTGTGTGTATGTGACTCACTTGTAAGGAGAATGTGTCTTGGGCAGCCCCATCCTCTGTGTGTCTGAGTGTGAGCAGGACCTTACCTGGGGGTCAGAGAGTGCGAGGGTCTCAACCTGCTCTCGCGGCTTCTTTGGAGTCTCCACGCCTGACAGGCTTTCCGCCCGGCCTGTGGCAGTAATCTGCCGCCCGCACCCACCACGCTGGTTAGGCTTCTGCCCTGCCGTCTTCCCATGGCCCACCTGCCTCCTGCCCTCGTCCTGTGCTCCCACCACGGCATTGCCCAGGGGTGCTTCTGTTCTCCCCGGCTTACGCCCTGACTTTAGACTTCTGGAGATCAGACTGTCCTTTCCCTCATGGCCCTCCCCCTCACGTGCGTGTGACTCTCCGTTGACACTGAAGGCTAAGGAGAGGAGTGTGTGCGTGCATGAGGATGCCCCCGCTGGTGCCCTGTGGCGAGCCTCCTGGGAGAACGGTGTTTAGGGCACAGAACACCCTCAGCCACTTGACGGGGCCTGTTCAAGTAAGGAGTGTGGCACTCGAGGCCCTTGAGCCACTGAATCATTTTCAAACCCAGGGCCACCGCCAGCTGGTAACTCAAAGGTACCTGCTGTTACCGGCTTTCGTCTCAGCTCCCATCCCTGCCCTCCCCCAGGTGCCGTGGATGAGGATGGACGGATGCCGTTCTACGCAGAGGAGTGTGCGTCCATGCTGGCGGTCACCTTCAGCGGCGGGGACAAGATGCTCAGGAGCATTGTAAGTGCCCTGCCTGCGCTCCTGGCCCATAAATAACCCTGTGCCCCGTCCTGTGCTCAGCCGCATCTTCCCTCCCAAACCCTGGGGGGAGGGGGCGGCCCTGAGCTGAGGCTCGGGATAATCTGGGAAATGGTTTTTATCTCTAAAATGTTAATGTACAAGTTAATTTTATGTTCTGTTAGAGGACTGCTAAGTGTCACATTGATGACAGAATTCTTTGTAGTGCCTTTCTTTGGTAGGATTTGGGCTTTGGCTGCTTTTTGTGGGCTTACAAATCCGTCCTGTTATTTTCCAGCCCTTATGTAAACCCTGTGCGTTCCGGTGTTTACTCACTCCTGGGCCCCTTGGCTCTCAGGAGCCAGCAGTGGTTGTGTTTCTGGGACGGGCAGGATAAGGAGTCGGGACTGTCTGTTGGCTCAAGAGAGAGCTCTTCCCTGGGGCCACAGCAGACGCGAACTTGGAGCGAGCGAGAGAGTGGAGCCTTGAGCTCTGGGAGCCTTCACAGGGTGCAGGCCTGGTGCCTGTGCCTTGCTGGCCCAGCTACATCCCAGGTCTTCAGGCCAAGTCTCTGGCCATCCTCCCAGAGCTCCCTGCGGCCTTGCTGCCCAGGAGGGACTGGAGGGAATAAAGGGGAAGGGCCTGCCGCCGGAGCTGGGCGGCAGCCAGGGTATCAGATTTCCCTGGCCTGGTGGGAGGTCTCCTGCCGCGCCAGACTCCGTTTCCAAAACTGAAGTTTTGTTTTGCCCGTAAATGACTCTGGTTAACACAGTGTTCCAAGGCTCTGGGTCAGTTGACCCCCCTCCCCCGCCCTCCCCGCTTCGTGCCCTGGGGAGAGGAGAAGAGGGAGTGGACTAAAGAAGAGAGAAGAAAGGCTTTGCTCAGCAGGCGGGGGTCTGGGTGCACGGCATCCCCCCCCCCCCAGGCCAGACTGGGCTCCGAACAAGAGCAGGAACATACTGTGCTCTTGGTGCCCTGGCAGAACTCTCCAGAACCGCTCATCCCGCTATTCCCCCTCCCCCCAGGAACCAGTAGAGCTCCCAGGCATCGTCGTCAGTCTGTTCTGTCCTGAGGGGTGTGACTTGGGTCCTCCTAACTCAGCTCCACATCAGAACTGTAACTCATCCAGAAGGGAAGAGAGTGTGTTTCGCCGAGTTTCCATCTTTGGGATGTCTTTGCCTTGGAAGGCTCCCGTTGCCAGTTTCTGGTCAGTGAGCAGCTTGGCGAAGCTGTCTTCCTTGAGGGCAGGGTGTGGAGGCACATGCCACCATCACTCGGCTGCCGGGGCACCTCCCTGGACTCCCTCTGGCTGCCTGTAGCTCCCGCCACCACGGCAAGTCCCAGACCTCAGCCACACACTAGACTGTGAGGCTGCTTCCTTAACAGGAAACAATCCGTCTGCTCCCTGGCACCGAGCAGGCCGGCCTCCCACTCATTGAGGACAGCTTGGGAGTTTCTTCCTTTCCTTCTGGGCGTGCACGCTGTCTGGGTAAAAATTACACCTCCTGGCAGCTGCTCTCATAGCTGGGAGGGAAGCAGTGAGTACAGTGTTGAGAAAGGGCAGCTCTTGGCAGAAGCTAGGGCCCTGCTATCTGGCCCAGAAGAGAGGGTTGGAAGAAGAAAATTCTCTGGTCTTGTGCTAAACCCATTGTGCCGCATCTCGGAGACTCGGGGTCTCCTCAGTTCACCCCTGTGTGGTTCCAGGGTCCGTTATAGCAGAGGAAGAGCTTGAGGCCAGACAGATGCCATCTGTCCCCCACGGGCAACTCTCCCCTCCCCACGCCCTCGCCCGCCTCCCGCTCGCACCAAAGGGAGAGAAGGGGACTCCTAAAAGCCGTCCTGAGGCACCGGGCCAGAGCAGCGAGGCAGCTTGCCTGTCAGTTTCCACCAGCCAGGCAGGCAGCGTAGACGCTGGCCCCATCCCCATCCCGAGCCCGTGGGTGGGCAGGGACGACCTCTCTCCCTGGGAACACACTCGCTTTGTTTGCACTGATGTCACTGCAGCTCCTTATCGCCAAGTTGGATTTCCTTGAACGGTGCCGTCACTGTTGTCCCAGCTCCAGCCGGCCCGGGAGCTCCTGCCCACTTCCTCTGTCTGGCATGGCTGTGGGGTCTGGAGGCTTGGGAGTGGGGGCTGGGCTGGGGAATTTGGGGTTGGATCATTGGAGCAGCAGGCGTCAGCACACTGTCCCCAGCACTAGGCTTCACATGCCTAGCCCTCCTTCCCTTACAACCAGCCCTCCTAAGTACCTCTTCAATTCCATTTGCCCCTCTCGGCTGTCCTGAGATTCCTTGTGAGGCCCAGAGCTGAGCTCTCCTTCGTCTCTGACCTTCTAGCAGCCTCCTGCTGGTCAGAGACAAAGGATGGGCCAGTCTGTACCCTGCCCTCCATAGTGCCGTGAGCGCAGTCTAACCCAGTGCCCTCCTGTCCCACTGCCTAGGTGACCACTGACTGGGACCTTCAGAAGGGCACAGGCTGCACTGAGGGCCACACGGGTACCTCAGCTGCAGCCCCCCTGGCAGCCGGCATGATAGCCCTCATGCTGCAGGTGCGGCCCTGCCTTACCTGGCGTGATGTCCAGCACATCATTGTCTTCACAGCCACTCAGGTGAGATGCCACCAGGCAAACATGTGACCTGGCCCAGTCGACCCCTGAGTTCTGGCTCGAGGACTTCCAGGTTCCAGGTGTTAGGTGCCAATGCCTTTCGGGGTTGCATGAGTATAGAACAAGGGTGGGGAGTCCGTCACCAGAGACCTCACCTCATTGTACCTATTTCTGATGATGCCATTTTACCTGCAGAGGAGAGCTCTGGCCGGGCTTCCTCACTGGAGCCTGACTCCCTCTCTGGAAGCCAGCCTTTGGGGTGGTGACACCAGGGGGCAGCTTTCCTTGGGGAACCCATAACCAGTGGCTTTAGTGGGAGAGTCTGGTTTGGAGCAGCAACAGGGAGGCTGGAGATGGGTTGCTGAGATCACTTTGGGAATCCAGGAGACTAACCGGGACCTCTGCCCTCAGTACGAGGATCGCCATGCAGACTGGATCACCAATGAGGCAGGCTTCAGCCATAGCCACCAGCACGGATTCGGCCTGCTCAAGGCTTGGAGACTCGTTAACGCAGCCAAGGTGAACAGGTGTCGGCAGGGCAGGGAGCCACATGGGATGACCAAGGGAGGGGCTGGCTACCTAACCAGGCAAGGGGAACCTGCTCTCTGCCCAGGGCCATGTGGATATTTATGTCATTCCTGGTCTATACAAAGTTATCACTTAAAATAGCCTGCTGCTTTGGCTCAGGGGAAAAAGAGTTGGCCTGTGAGGTCCCAGGTTCCATTCTGGTCAAGAGCACATGCCCAGGTTGTGGGCTTGATACCTGGTGGGAGGTGTGCAGGAGACAGCTGATCAATGATTCTCTCTCATCATTGATGTTTCTATCTCTCTCCCTTCCTCTCTGAAATAAAAAGTGTATATTTTTAAAAATTAGCCTACTATATTTGATCAAAGATTTAATTACCTTACCCTAATGCCTTGGCAGGGCCCAACAAAGTGGTATTGTGGGCCTTATACGGCCCTCAGGCCGGATGTTTGCCACCCAGGACACCGTTGTCTGGCACTTTGTAAGGGCTGAATAAATGTCCATTCATTTATGTACCCTCATCCCAGCTGACACTCATTTTACAAATGAGGAAGCAGGCTCAGCATGTTCATTGAAGTTTCCAGAGCATTTGCAGGGAGTGCTGGGACTTGGTACCCTTTGGGACACAGTGCTCTGGTTCTCATCTTCCACCTGGACACCCCTTTCCTCTGGTTTTGGATTCGGTGCCATAGGGAGCACTCCCTGATGTCGCAGGAGCCTCAGGAATGGGAGAAGGTGATGAGGACAGGAAAAAGAGAGAGAGCTGGGCCCTGACGATCAGTGGATGAGAGAGAAAAGGAGTCCAGTCTTGTTCATCCACCATCTCCCCTTTTCCTTTAACAGATCTGGACATCTGTCCCTTACTTAGCTTCCTACGTCAGCCCTGTGTTAAAAGAGAACAAGGCTATCCCACTGTCCCCCCACTCCCTGGAGGTACTGTGGAATGGTAAGTAGTCCCCAGAAAGGGGGGTTATCTTGGGGCAGGGCGAGGGGGAACGCACCCTCCCTGGGCTCTACCCCTTCCTTCAGGAGCTGAGCTTCAGCCAAACCTGTGGCGTGTCCATGGCCATTTTAGGGCATGTTGCTGCTTCTGAGAGGCTGCCCGGGCCCAGCAAGGCCTTCCTCCCAGTCGCTGGGAGAGGAAGGAGCTGCTGAGCCCTGATGAGAGAGGCTGTGAGGAGCGGGGTTGGGCCTGCAGATGAGGCATGAGTTGAAAGATGTTCTTTGCATTCCAAGCTGAGAACTTGCCAGACAGTCCTCGTCATCCCCATGGCCTTTGGATGAAGTGAAGGAGTTGAGATTCTTTGCTTTCTCAACCTTGGCTAATACAGAGAGAGTCGCAGGGGCCTGCTGGGGGTGACAGAGGAGAACAGGGTCTCCCCGGGCTGTGGTTGCCCTCTGACCCGCCTCTTTCTCACCATCCCAGGGCAGTAAGTCAGTGGTTGGTGTTGAGCACAGAGATTGGGCACCTCCCAGGAGAGTGTCTGCACTTTCCCAGAGTTCCCATGTGACGTCCCCAGCTCCAGCTCCTCGGGGACTTCCTGTCCCTTGGGGAATTGGGCAGTTATTGGCTATTTTCTGTGGAGATTGAAGCATGTCATGTGCTGTACCCAAACTTGAACTCTGAACTTGCAGGAAGTGATCCACCCAGAGCAACTCTGAGAGGATGAGTAGCTGAGGGAGCTCATTAAGGAGGGCCAGGCAGCGTCCCGCAGGGGAAGGTGTCCATGTACGTCAGTGGTGCCTGGTTCCCTCTAGGCCAGTGGTCGACAAACTCGTTAGTCAACAGAGCCAAATAACAGTACGACGATTGAAATTTCTTTTGAGAGCCAAATTTTTTAAACTTAAACTCCTTCTAACGCCACTTCTTCAAAATAGACTTGCCCAGGCCATGGTTTTTGTGGAAGAGCCACACTCAAGGGGCCACAGAGCGGCATGTGGCTTGCGAGCCACAGCTTGCCGACCATGGCTCTAGGTGGAAGGAAGTCTGTGAGTGCTATTCTCTGCTTGTCTCCTAAAAGGGACCTTGGAACGGGCACGAGGTGTCAGCCAGGATGGGCAGTTCGGGAGCAGTCCCAGGAACGCAGCTCCTGGGAACCCAGGCTTTGTCTTGGACCCTCGTGTGTCTTGGAGATGGTGTGCCCTTAACTCCTGCCCCAGGACTGCTCCCTGTCACTCAGGTAGCACAGTAACCACAGTCACACTGTCAGGTGAGGGGTTGACTTAGAGGAAGGTCAGGGTCCTTTCCAGCTTTGTCATCCTCTGCTCCCACTACCCTGGGCCATGGCCCAGCATGTCTGACAAGCTCCCTCAGATATAGAGGCACCTGGCTACTGCTTGTCTGTCGTTAAGGAGCACGAGAAAGACCAGCTTGTCACGGGCAGAGGAGACTGAAGGTGGGTAGTGGAGAGAGGACGAAGCTGAAGCATGCAGACCCTGGAACTTGGGCTGGTGGAGCCTGTCTTCAGCGCGGAGGCGCCAGCAGGATTTGGCTAGTGTCTGAGCTCTGCAGGTATCGCCCCCTCTGGGGATCGAATAGCCTTGAGGAGACAACAGAAGGCACACGTCTGTGTGTCCTTGGAGGCGGAAGGAAGTATGACCAGTTAATAGAACGTTAAGCAAGTCAGTCCTAGACCAGGAAGGCTTTCCCCTGAGCCCCACTGAGGTCTTTCCACCCAGACCCGGTGATTCCGTGTGAGGGCTGGAGAGGGACTTGTGGTGCAGCGAGCTGACCAGGACCAGGCAGAGGGCGGGGAAACGCCTTGAAGACCCTGGAGCAGTGGTGGCATGGTCTCTGTGTGAGCACCGAGGCCCCCAGGAGGCTATCAAACACTTGATATGTGGCTAGTGAGACTGAAGAACAACTTTATTATAATTAAATTCAAATAGCCATGTGGCTAGTGGCTAACATATTGGGCAATGCAGCTTTAGAGCAAGACAGGTTTTTATTCTTCCCGTTGGCAGGAGGACACAGGGAAGGGATGGAGGCCCTGGTTCCTTTAGATCGGATTTCTTTGAGCTCTCCACCAGAAAGGAGAGAGAGTGGGGTTCAGAGGGATTGTCTACAACACAAGAGAGTGTGTATTTATAGAAGGCTCTTGAACACCACTTGCACTTTACTTTTGATCCTTATTGGCAGCCTGAGTGTGTGGTTAGCCCTCTGCCTAGGCAGAGAACCTTGTTCTTCCCTTCTCCGCCTCCTCCCTCTCCAGCCAGCCACCCTCTCCACGGATCCCTCTTCCTGCCTTCATACATCCTCGCTCACCTGTCAGGAAACACAGTAAAGTCCCCGCCACCGTCACCTTTTCAGAGGAATCATCTAAAGCCATTGCTGCTTGTGCCACACCCTCTCTTGACCGCTGACGCTTCGATTCATCACTCTCTTTACTTCATCTTCTCCTGGTCGGACCCCAGGGCTGGCTCAGAGCTCATCCTTCGACCTGTTGCTGTGACCCTATCAATGAGGCCCTTGTGGCAGCCTCTTTGTGCCCCCAGTGTCCATGACCTCCTTGCTCCATGGCCTCTCCTCGGAGCTCTGCCTGGGGTACTTGTTTTCTTGTTTGCTCGTCCCATTCCCAGCGCTTCTGAGCTCACCCCAGGTTCCTGGTCCTCTCCGTGATAGGGCAATGGCTCAGGACTTCAGCTGCTGTCGCTCACACAGGAGTCCTAGAGCGAATCTCTTCTGATCTCTTACCAGGCTGGACAGGCATCTTCACAGCTTCCCTAAGAGCCTGGGCAAAGAACGCCCTGGGGTCTTCTGGTCAGAGGGTAAAAGTTGAAAAAGACCCTTACTTACCAAAGGCCAAATAATAACATGATGATCCATTAAGACTTGAGTACTTTTTTATGTGCCAAGCACTGTTCTAAGTATTAGCTCATTTCTTTATTTATTTGTTTATTTATTTATTTTAAGTATTAGCTCATTTAAAGTATTAACTCATTTAATTCTAGTGTTCTTACATACATGGCCACCGTCCCTGTATGGACCAATAAGAACCACCCAGTCCCTGTATGGACCAGTAAGAACCACCCTGTCCCTGTATGGACCAGTAAGAACCACCCACTGCCTGTATGGACTAATAAGAACCACCCAGTCCCTGTATGGACCAGTAAGAACCACCCAGTCCTTGTATGGACCAGTAAGAACCACCCACTGTCTGTATGGACCAATAAGAACCAACCACTCCCTGCATGGACCAATAAGAACCACCCAGTCCCTGTATGGACCAATAAGAAATGCCATTTTGGCCTGGCCTGTATGAGTCAGTGGTTGAGCATCGACCTATGAACCAGGAGGTCACGGTTCAATTCCCAGTCAGGGCACATACCCAGGTTGCAGGCTTGATCCCCAGTGTGGAGCATGCAGGAGGCAGCTGATCAATTATTGATGTTTCTGTCTCCCTCTCTGAAATCAATGTATATATATATGTATATATTTTTTAAGTGCCACTGTGTGCACATGCTCAAGACAAGCACTCACAGGATTCTTTGCATCCCTTTCCTTTCATTTCGTGATGCTGTCGTTTACCATTGACAGCCCTCTGCGCTCATGCCCTCCAGCTATACTTTGGCTATTTCCTTCATTTTTCCATTCCTAGGTCACTGTGTGCTGTCGGCTATTCCACCAGTACGTGACATAAGCACGAACAAAATTGCTGGTTTCCTTATCACCTCTAGAAAGCCAGTCTACTTTTCAAGTTTCTCCTATTGTTCTTGCCATTTCTGTTCCCAAGCCTCCCAAGACTCAGGAATTTTCAGTCCCTCTCTGTCCTCTGCCTCTTCTCAGGTCTGTCCTCTCCTGCAATTTAACCTTTCATTTATTTCCCTGAAATGTCCTTAATTGGTTCATTCACTCTACAAATAAGTGCGATCTTCCTCATCCCAGGCACGGTATGACATTTCTGTGACTCAGAGGTAAGACATGATTCCTGCCTCAGAGAGCTCCCAGCCTGGGAGGGAAGACAGTCCGTGCGGTGGGGGTGTCAGAGGCACCACAGTCAAGATGACAAGGTCAGGGTACAAGCTAGCTGGGAGAAGAGGCGGTAAAGGGACGGCGGCAGCGGGGGTAACACGTGCTACATCGATGGGATCTCTGGGGGCTGCAGGTCCTGTGAGTCTGAGGGGAGCATTGGAGATAAATTGTCACCAGTCAATGTTAGCAGTAAGGGAGAAGAGCAGTCAGAGAGACGCCAAGACCTTAGCTTTTAGAGGTGCTGTTAACTCCTTACTGATGACATGATATGAGGCTGATGGGGTCCATTAAAAGGATTGGGAAGGGGAAGCAGTGGGGATCACCGATGAAATAAGATTAGCCAGATAGTCATAATAAGCTTGGTTGGGTGTTGAGATCATCTGTTCTACTTTTATATATGTTTGGTGTTTCCTATAATGAAAATTTATATGTCAACGTATATATTTCTGTAAACATTTCGTATATTTTTCAGTACATAAATCAGATGATTTCCAGGTGTTTAGCTTGGGCAACTGGTTAGATGGTGATGCCAGCAAGTGATATTAAGGGTGCAGGAGGAAGAACAGATCCCGGCAAGGGCGGTGGAGTGGAAAGCCCCGAAGGGAAGTTTGGCTCCGCCATGTTTTAGGCTCCTCGGTGTCATCTAAAGGTTATACCCAGGAAGCAGTGGAGTAAACAAGTGTGCAGGTCTAGACTGGAGGAGATCATTTTCGAGTCACCAGCATGAAAAGGGAAGAAAAAAGTCGGGGAAGAGAGATTCCCATGTTGGCGGGTAGTTGAAGGGTAAAAAAGGACCCAGGCGCCTCTGAGGAGGACAGCTGCCAGGAGATGGTCTGGGAGGGGGGGAGAGGTCAGGAGGGCAGTGTTACAGGCACCGAGGACAGGGGTGCTGAGGACGTGGGCAGGGCAGAAGGTGTCCGACTCATCAGCGAGGCAGCAAGAACGTGCTGACTGAGTGCAGTGCGCTCAGAAGGACAGGAGTGAGACCGCAGCCAGTGGAATAATTAATGGGACAGGAGATTTCTGGTTAAAGATGGCAAATTGAACACATGCTTTTATCTCTGCTTTCTCCCAAAACCTCACCAAAATAAGAATAAAGGAATAAAAATGGCATAAGCACAAGGACAAAGAGAATGAGAGAGGAGGCCACAGCAAATGAGCTATTCATCACATTTTTGGAAGATGGAAGTGAATGGAGAAGTGAGCAGGGCTAAGAAAATCATGTAGAAAAATACCCACAAGGGCGATGCTAAGAAACAAGCCCTTCACACCACAGAACCCCAAAGGCACAGGAAGGACTTGGAGGCACCGCCCCGTGCACTGCAGAGGACAGAGATGAGGTATGAGACTGAAAACAGAGATCAGTTAAGAGGAAGACTCCCAGGGGTATGCCCATCCTTAGCCCCTTCCTTATCTAGGCAGGAGTTGGGAAGTTCGTTCTCCACAGCCAGAGACTGAGTGGCCAGGGATGGTGAGAGCCAGGAAGTGCGCAGAGGGAGAGGAGTGCCGGGGGTGAAATTGGTTAGCTCGCGGTCCGTACACAGAGAGGCAGACCCTTCCCAGCCAGCAGCTGCTCAGATCCGAGCACTGCAGCCAGGAGACGGAAAACTTCCTCTCCGGAAAATGGGCTGATCTCCCCAGCCGGCTTACTCAGTGGGTAGAATGTCAGCCTGTGGACCAAAGTCCCTGGTTTGATTCCAGTCAAGGGCATGTACCTTGGTTACAACTTCCTCCCCGGCCCAGGCCCTGGTCAGGGCATGTGTAGGAGGCAACCAATTGGTGTGTTCCTCTCAAATGGATGTTTCTCTCTGTTTTTCCCTCTCTCTTCCTCTCTCCCTAAGAATCAATGGAAAAATAACCTCAGGTGAGGATTTACACACACACACATACACACACATACACACACACACAAAAGAAAAATGGAATGATCCCTTATCAAAAGACACACAGATACTAATATGTGGGCCCTTCCATGAAACAGTCCTGTCCCGGTCCAGTTCACTTTAAGGAAGCCCACCGAGTGGAAAGCTCACCCATGGTTAGAGCTTCCGCCTAAGTGCTCCAGATACCTCCCAAATTTTGAGGAAAATTTTTCCGATCGATAAACCCAGGCTAACTAATAACCATGTGGAAAGGCAGGACAAGGAAGGGTGTTCTCAGACGTGTAAGTCTCGTGCTCTGTTGGTCTGAAGGCGGTAGGAGATGCGCTCCTCGGCAGTGAAGAGGAGCCAGGAGAAGAAAAGGTTAGGAAGGAAGAAAAGCAAGCAAGGGAGGGCCGGAGTGGAGAGAGAGGGACGGTGCAGAGAGGAAGTGAAGCCGAGTGGGAGGCAGAGGAAGGTCCCAGCCCAACAGCCGTGCAGCAGGTGGAAACGGGCAGAAGGGTTCAGAGAGAGACCTCCAGTGGGAAATGGTGCTGAGGAGCCTCTGACTGTTTGTTCATTTGAAGAATAGTATCCAGAGGAGCTAAATGGTTCTTTTGTGAAGTTTGGCAAGAAGTAGCGGTAGGGACATGAATTTAAGTTCACCAAAAAACGGGTCAGTTATTCACTCTAGAGGGGAAAACAGCAAATTAGTCAGGCAATGACGTGTCATCATTGTACATACTTGACTCAATTCATATATTTGTAAGGCCATTGTATGGCAAACAAAATATTGATCTAACCAAAAGCTGTGATGTAATTACTTTGAGAAGGCAAGGTGCTGTAATCGAAAGTCAACAATCAATGCCTTTATTGATCAACCGTGAAGTAGTCATACATGCTTATTACTTAGAAACATGAAGGTAGAGCCCAGAAGAAAACGACTAAAGGCAATAAAAGGTGTTTGCTCCTGGTGGCGAGGAGCGGTAGGGAACTCCCTTTCACATCATGAGTACTCCAGACCCAGTCTTGCCTCTGCCGTGGCTACTCTAGGTTCCATATAAACATGGGAAGGCAGAATCTGCTTTGGGTTTGTGCCAGCTTAATTCCAGAGATACAGAAATGTTACTCCCATGCAGCTCTGTTTTCTTGACCCACTTCGGTGTGTGACAAATGTCACATCTGTGCTTGGGCTGAGAGAGCAGAGCGCCTGAATAATGGCTCCTCTACGTAAAACACATCCGAACGCAACGTGGGCTTCCTCCTCATGGGCAGCAGAATGCTGTGGCCTTCTGTGACACTGCCCTATCCATGAAAAAAGAAATAAGAAAATATTACAGCTGTGGTTACAAACATAGTAATACACTGTGGTGACTACTTTACCATATGTAGCCCTTTTCTTAGCCCAGTACAGTCTTATCCCACTCACCTTTCTTGTGCTGTTATTGCAAGTACATATTCCTATGTACACTGTATACAAATTGTATGTAATTACTTCTTTTCCTTTAATATATTTTTTATTGTTTTCAGAGAGAAGGGGAGAGGGAGAAAGAGATAGAAACATCAATGATGAGCCGAAACCGGTTTGGCTCAGTGGTAGAGCGTCAGTCAGCCGACTGAAAGGTCCCGGGTTCAATTCCGGTCAAGGGCATGTACGTTGGCTGGTAGGGGATGTGCAGGAGGCGGCTGGTTGATGTTTCTCTCTCATTGACGTTTCTGGCTCTTTGTCTCTCTCCCTTCCTCTCTGTAAAAAATCAATAAAATATATCAATAAAAAAATTTTTTTTAAAAGAAAGAAACATCAATGATGAGAGAGAATCATTGATCGACTGCCTCCTGCACAGCCCCTATGGGGATCGAGCCCACAACCTGGGCCTGTGCCCTGACTGGGAATTGAACTGTCACCTCCTGGTTCATAGGTTGACCCTCAACCTGAGAGCCACACCAGCCGGGCTATCATTGCTTTTTAAATCAGTTAAAGGGAAGGATATACTATTTGCTTAAACTGTCTTCTGTAAGACACAATTACACTTACTGTGCTTTCTTTTTTCCTTTGGATTTGAATTGCCAACTGGGACCATTTCCTTTCAGCTTAAAGAACTTCAGTTAGTATTTCTTACAAGGCAGGTCTGTTGGCAACAAGTTCTCTCAGACCTTGTTTATCCAGAAGTATCTATTTTGCACTTGTCTTTGAAGAATAACTGCTGGATTGTAGGACTCTTGGTTGACAGCACTGCCTGTGAGAGTGGCTAGATCTTTCATTTATTAGAAATAGACTTTAAAGTAGCCATTATAAACATGTAATAGATAAGAGAAATCATGATTAAGTAAGTATAGAAATATTTGAGCCCAGGTCAGCTTTGCCCAGTGGTTAGAGTATTGGCCATTGGACCAAAGAGCTGTGGGTTTGTTAAAATATACATTTTATTGTTTTTTACAAAGAGGAAGGGAGAGGGATAGAGAGTTAAAAACATCGATGAGTGAGAATCATCATCAACTGCCTCCAGCACACCCCCCCACTGGGGATGTACCCACAACCAAGGTACATGCCCTTGACTGGTATCAAACCTGGGACCCTTCAGTCCACAGGCCGATGCTCTATCCACTGAGCCAAACTGTTAGTGCCATGTATACTCTTTTAATAGGAAAAAAAAATGGCAAGGATGAATGGAAAGGTAAGAAGTAGACATAGTAAATCTAATACTTCTATATTCTAATTTATGTATATTAACTAATTTATCAACTCTATGAGTAGGTACTGTTACTACCCTTATTTTACAGGTAAGGAAACTAATCCAATTCTCACAGTTAGTAAATGGCAGAGCTGAGATTTAAACTCAGGCTGGATGGCTCAAGTCCAAATTTTTTTTCCCTTTTAAAAATAATGTGTTTTTATTAATTTTTGGAGAGGGAGAAAAAGATAGAAACATCAAGAGAGAAACATCACCATCAATGGGCTACCTCCTGCACATCCCCTGCAGAGGATCGAGCCACAACCCGGGCATGTGCCCTGACTGGGAATCACCCATGACTTCCTGGTGCATAGGTCAATGCTCAACCATTGAGCCACACCAGCCAGGCCAGAGTCCAAGCTCTTAACAACAGATGGAAGGAAGTGAAGAGTTGAGAAAGGGTTTATTAGTTTTTGTTTTTCATTTGTAGTAGCAAAGACATAAGCCAGGAAAACGGGTAATTGGGTTGATCCGGTTTGGATTTCTGCCAGAAAGCTGCTGTGAGTGGCGAAGCCGGCGAAGGGAGCGGGGAGGGTACAGAGCGCTGGAGGGGCGCTGTGGCCCCGCTGGTGGGAGCAGCGAGCTGGATGGCTTTCCTGAGGAGCAGTGAGGGGTCGGAGGGAGTGGGAAGGAGGACGGGCACGCGCTGCTTTCCGAGGAGGGGGCATCGGCTTTGGAGCGTTTACAGACGGAACTGGAGGAAAGTCACACAGAAGTCCCCATGGAGGTCTGCCAGCATGTTACCAAGAGCTGTGGGAGCTTTTGTTTGTTTTTTCGTTTTTGCTCAACTCCTTTTCTCGTTTGTCTTCGATTAATTTGTGTTGCTTATATAGTAAGAGCCACGATGAAAGTTACCAAAGCATCAGAATGAGGGGGTCCCAGATAACAACAAGGCCCAGTGCTGACATGGGATGGAGAGGTCTGTGGAGCCGCGGAGGTACAGGAACACGAAGTATGGCACCAAGTAGGCAGTCCCACGCACACGGTGTCCCAGTGGGTAACGGTGCACTCTGCAGGAAGCAGCGAGGGGCCAGCAGCAGGTCGGGAGGCGCAGAGAGTGGCGTCCCGGAGGCTCAGCCTCCTCTCTCCCCTTCCTTCGCCAGTCGTGCATCTCCCGGCTCACTCCGCCTTCAGCTGGCCTGTCACCTGCTCCCACTCCTGCCGGCGCTGTGAAGAGGCACCTTCCTTATGCACACCCACACCCCTTCATTCCCGTTCAGTAACCTGTAAAGCTCTTGTTTTTGGAGTACGTTCTGAAAGCCCTTCTCGTCTTGGGTCCGTGCCCACCTCAGCGCCTCGGGCCGTCTGTGAACCAGCGTTCGCCTTGCCTGAGGGCACGCTGGTGGGGAGGTGCTTTAGAAAGACTCCCTCATATTCTCTAGTGAGTCTCCACTTCAGCAGCTTGTTCTTTTTTTTTTTTTTTTTTTAATATATTTTTATTGATTTTGTACAGAGAGGAAGGGAGAGAGATAGTTAGAAACATCGATGAGAGAGTCATCTATCAGCTCAGCAGCTTGTTCTTTTTAAAAAAAAAAAACAACTTTATTTTAAAATAGTTTTAGATTGTAGGAAGTTGTAAAGAAGTGTTCCGGGGAATTCCAGTTACCCTTTTCCATATGATAATGTCTTAAATAATTAGAGTACACTGTCAAAACCAGGAAAATGACATTGGTACAGTCCTTCTAGCTTATCTGGATTTCACCAGTTAGACATGCACTCGGTGTGGGTGTGGGTGTGCCCGCGCATGTGCAGTTCTACCACATGCTGCCTTATATAACCAATACCACAACCGCAGTCCGAGCAGCCCATCCTCACACACTCCCTCAGCCAGCCACCTGGCCGCACTGTCCCCCTGGCCTGCCCATGATGCCTGGTCTCCATCTCTGTTATGTTACACATCAACATTATAGAGATGAAATCACACATGTATCCTGATTTTGTTTTTTATTCAGCATAATTTCCTTTGAAGTTTATTTTCTTAAGTAGTTTTTTTTAATCCTTTATGGAACAACCGTTTCTACCTCTGCCTTTGCATATGCCATTTTCCCTTCCAGAATACCCTCTAGCACTCTGCATTCATTTCCTTCTCTGTGTGCCTGAACCCACCCCCTTGTCTGGGTCCTGGTATCAGTTATGTGTGCCTCCCGCCCTAGCATTCCACTGGCCGGTGGAGGGCAGAGACCACGTCCAACTTACCTTTGTCTTCCCAGCATCTGGTGCGGGCCCTGAGCTGTAGGCAGTCCTGGGGGAATTGGTGTCGGATACACGAACTGGTGAAGTCCTCCGTTTGGTTCTTGTACCGGGTCTTCTATGTGTTATATGTCTTCTCCCCAACTAGCCTCCAGAGTGTAAAGGGCCTCAAAGCCGCCGCTGCCTCCCCTCGATGTGTGCACAGGCCCCGAGGTGCCGTGGTGCCCTGTGAGGCGTGTGTGTGTGGGGGGATAAAGTGGGTGTGGGTGTCTGTGGGCTGGTGCCCAGCCTGGACCCCTTCAGTCAGCAGGATGGACCTGGCGGTGTCGGGGCTGCAGACCTTGGAGCACGTGGCAGTGACGGTCTCCATCACTCACCCGCGGCGGGGCAGCTTGGAGCTGCGGCTCTTTTGCCCGAGCGGCATGATGTCCCTCATCGGCGCGCCCCGCAGCATGGACTCGTACGTATGCCCACCCTCTGCGCCTCTGCAGCACGGCCTCTTCGGGAGGGAGGCCTGACCGGGGCGCGGGCCTGGCCCATGGCGACCTTGGCGGCTGGCAGCCGGCCGGGATGGGCTTCACGTGTGTGCTTACGGTGCTGACACAGCACTCACGTGCGCGCCAGTCCTTACGAGGACCGTGCAGTCACCTGTGCGGCCTCGTGTTACAAATGAGGAGACCAGTTGGGGCTAGTGAGCGCCCGAGAAGGCAGCCCTAACCCCAGCCGTCAGCCCGCCTGTGCTTGCCCACCTCTGCCTCTTCCACCACAGCACCCGGACATGAGTCCCCGAGCTCAGGGGCAGGGGACCCCGCGTGGCACCCTGCCACGTGAGAAAGGGTGGGTCTCTGCGCGCCTCCAGGTTTCCCTCTGTTCTTCCCCAGGGACCCCAGCGGCTTTGTGGACTGGACCTTCTCCACCGTGCGCTGCTGGGGGGAGAGGGCGCGAGGGTCCTACAGACTCGTGGTCAGGGATGTAGGTGAGCCTGCCCCTTCCCTCAGCCCTGCCTTTCATGGCTGCCGTCCGGTCCCTCCGCATCCAGAGTCCCACAGGAGTGGTCCCGTGTGGATACCTCGGGCTGCCAGCTGGCAGACCAGGAAGTAAGCCCCGTCCCTATGGCCAAGCCCTGCCACATGGCAGGAGCTCTGCTGTCCGGCTCACGGCCCCGCTCGCTGCCCTAGGAGATGAGACGCTCCCGGCCGGCACCCTCCGCCAGTGGCGGCTGACCCTGTATGGCTCTGCGTGGAGTCCGGGGGACATCAGAGACAGACAGAGGTAGGAAGAGGGAAAGGGGCTGCTCAGGCTCCACCTCCCTGGGAACCCATCCTGCGTCCTCCTGCTCCAGCTCCGGGGGAGGACGGGGCGGGCAGGTGGGACCAAGTTCAGCCGGGCAGCCTGTCTCCTTCTCCGCAGACTCTTAGAAGACGCCATGAGTGGAAAGTACCTGCATGACGGCTTCTCTCTGCCCTGCCCTCCTGGGCTCAAAATTCCTGAGGAAGTCGCTTACCCCATCACCCCGAACACCCTCAAGGTGCTGAAGCTAATCCTCACCCTGGAGGTGGGGACCGGGTGGGGGGCGGGGGTAGAGCTTGGTGGGATGGACAAGGTGGTGGGAAGACAGGGTCGCCCTGCCACCTGGAACTTCTTACGTAGGTAGGTGATGGTTGGGGGCGGGAAGGCAGCCCCTCGTGGGAGAGACTCTGAGCTCGGCGTTCTGGGCTGGGAAAGGCGGCAGGCCTCGGGGAGCTGCCCTAACCTCGGTGTGGCATTCCCCCAGACGCTGGTGCTGGTCGGCTGTTTCGCCACCTTCTGGACTGTGTACTACGTGCTGGAAGTCTACTTGAGCCAGAGGGATGTGGCCTCTCCCCCGGTTTGTCAGAGACCCTGCCGCTGGCTCCCAAGAAGCCGAAAAGCCGGGGAGGAGGGAGCAGATCTGGAGTCGGTACCACTTTGCAGCAGCAAGGACCCCGTGGGAGTGGAGGCCGAGGCCGCGGCTGCCCCGCCTCCTGGCCTGCAGGGCAGGGAGGAGCAGGTGTGCTGACGGCCAGCAGCTCAGCCTGGCACCGGCTTTTCCTCCTCGGCAGGGAGCTTGGCAGCTGCTCCCAAGTCCCAGGAACCCTGGGAGCAGGCACCCCTGATCCGCACGTCCGTCTGTCCGCAGCCCAGAGGCTCCGGAGCACCTCTGACCGCTCAGGGCGGCCAGGCTTTCAGAGGAGATGTGCGGGGGAGCGGTGCAGAGAACAGGGAGGCAGCAGCACAGGACCTTCCTGAACCCACAGCTTCGGGTGAGAAGGACTCGGATGGGGTTGGCCGTCCCTTGCGGGCAGGCCTCCGTCCTCATTTCCCCTGGCCAGTGGTGCGGGCCTCGGACCCTCGCCCGCCCGGAGCCAGAGGAGTGTCCCTGCGGAGACATCCCTGGACTCACTTGGGAAGAAGGCGCAGAGGTGGGGACTGGAAGGGCCCGGATATCCTGTGCTTCTCAGGACCCAGGACCCGGAGCCTGCCTAAGCCTTGGACCTTGGACATCCGGGTGTGGCTGTGGTCCCTCCGCCCAGTACACTGCCCTCAAGCCATTGCCTCAGTCTCCCTAATCAGAAGCCACCCCTGAACCCCGGACTCCCTCACCACCCCCACCTTTCAGCCGAAGGGTCAGGATGATGCTCCTGGCCAAGCCAGGGAGGGCCTGGCCAGGCTGCTGCTTCCCAGGGGAGTCTGCACAGGACTGGGAGGGTGTGGTCACTGCCACCCACCCAGCCGCCCTGTCCTCCCAAAGTGCTCAGGGAACGGCCTCCCCCCCCAAGGCCAGCTGTTTGCTGGCAGCTCTGATGCCCCTTCTTGGCTCCCCCCCTTCTGAGCTGGTTGGTTGACTCAGTTTTTTTTACACTTAAGACTTGATTTTCTCCTTTCACAGCAGCTTCTGTAGAATTTTTTCTGCGCAGCTTTTCCACAATAAAAACTTCCTCAGAATCCTGCCACCCCTGCCATCTTCTCTGCTCAGCAAGTTGCCAGTCGCTCCTCCCATCAGTCCCCAGGTCCACTCCTCGCCCGCGGCCGGTCCCCTGAGAATTGCACCGGGACCTGCAGTGGGCGGGGTCTTCCGAGGTCGTCGGCCAGAGCCTAACAGATGCCCGTTTCCCAGAACCACACGGAAGTGACGAGCGTAAATCAAACTGCCAGCCAGGCCTGAGAAAAGACTGATGTATATTTTCACCTTGAATTTCAACCCCCAAAATATTCCAGCAAACTTGGGAGGTTGGGCTGGGTCTCCCTCAATGGGCATCTGGCAAGGGGGACGGTGGGTTTGTCCCAGCCCCAGCCCAGCCCCCTGTGCAGCCCAGGCTGGGGGAGGCAGTGGAGAAGGCGGGGAGCGGAGCGGGGAGGGCGGGAGCAGTGCTTCAGAAGAGGAATCGGGCTCAGGGGTGGGCGAGGTGCCCAAGCGCAGTCCCCCCTGTGCTCAGTGACGGAGCTCAGAGCCTGGATGCTGGCCGGGGCGGAGGGACTCGGGGTGCAGGAGGTGGGCGAGGAAGGAAGGCTGAGGCCAACGAGCGGGGAGCCAGGCTGGGGGCTGGCTGGCCCTCTAGCTGATGATCTGCCGAGGCCGCCCGTAGCCCGTCATGCCAGCCTGGGAGGCCCCTCTGTTGCTGCCCATTTGCAGGCCAATGACGTGCTTGCCCTCCTGCAGCTGGCTCTCTGTGAACTCCCGCTTGTGCTCCTGGGCTTTCCTGGAGGAGGGACCCGGTGACCACTCGCCAGGCCTGCTTGCTGGTTGCTCTGCCACTTCCTGGCCTGGTCCCTCTTCCTCCTTGTCTCCCCTCCACCCTCCACCCTCCACTCCCCTCCCCCCCTCCTTTAGCTAGCTTGGCCCTCAGGCTAGGGCGGCTGGTTGCACCCCAGAGGTTAGGAAGGGAGGAGTCAATAATATTAGGGACCCAGTCCCCCCCTTAGACCTCATCCCTTCCTGGCTATCTGCTTCCCCAAATCACTCATCATCGGGCAGCCCAGGCTGCCCCCTTCTCAAACGGAGACCGCACTGGGAGGAGCCACTTACTTCATGAACCAGTTGGGGTCTCCGCGGTAGTGCCCATCGTTCTTGGTCACGGCCAGGCTGCCCAGGGCCATCAGGGTCCTCTGCACGGCTGCCATGTCTTTGCCTGTGGGAAAATATACATCAGTCTTTTCTCAGGCCTGGCTGGCAGTTTGATTTACGCTCGTCACTTCTGTGTGGTTCTGGGAAACAGGGCATCTGTTAGCCTCTGGCGGACACACTTCAGGGCCGTGGAAACGGGACTCTCAAGGCGGCCGCCCCACCTCAGAGCGAGCCAACCAGGGGCCAGGGCGCGCCCCTGTGAGTGTGCTGCAGTCTCCCCACTCCTGCTTCCATCACAGCTGGTCCCTGCCTGGGCCAGCCGGCCGCACCAGCTCCTCCACCCCCTGTTCCCGGTACCTTCAAAGAGGTCCACCGTCTGGAACATGTCCGTCTTGGTGACGCCGTAGTCCTCGGCTGCCTTCAGGAACTGAGCCACCTGCTCCATCTGCTTAAAGACCATGGAGGGAGGGTTCTCGGGCACCTTCACTGGCTTGGCGCCGTCGGGGTACAGGCTGTTCACCAGCTTGCTCAGGATCTGCCGGGCAGAGACGCAGCTTGGCACTTGGCTCGGGGTGCCGGCCCCATGGCACTCACAGAACGGCACAGCCCGACCCCTCCCGGGTGCCACTCACCACGCCGTTCTTCAGCCAGACCTGGAAGCCCAGGCGGCCGCGGTCCGGACGGCCCACATCCGGGCCACACTGCGCTGCAATCCACTCCACCAGCCGCTCCTCCAGCTCCTCGTCGTACTTCTTCTCGATCTTGGATTGCACCTCACGGCTCATGCCGTAGGAGGGTCCCTTGTTGGCCATGTTCGGGGAGAGCTGAGCCCGGGCAGAGAAGGGAGGGGGCAGGATCAGAGCCGGCTGTGCTCTCCCCGGCAGCAGGTCCAGCTCGGTGCCCCACCACCTGGAATCTAGACCTTGGTCTTTCTCCGCCTGCTCCTTGGTTTTGTTTTCTCAGCTCTGTCCTCTGGGCCCTCCCCTCAGCCAGGGCCCCTCCAGCCTTGGAGACCCGGGGGGCCGAAGACCGGTCTCTGGCGGACGAGAGCAGGCTTGGTCAACTAAGTTGTGAATGACCAGACGTAAGTATTTTAAGCTTTGCAAGCCATATGGTCTCTGCCATTGTCCCACAGAAGCCGCTGTAGGCAAGACATAGACAAATGAACGTGGCTTTGTTCCAATAAAACTTTATTTACGCAACTGGCCGGTGTGGCTCAGTGGGGTTGAGAGTCTGCCCACGATGCCGAGTTCTCTCTCTTTGGCCCCAGAGGACCTGCGGGCTCTGGGGGAGGCCACACTGGCCCCAGAAGGAAGCCGCAGGTGTCTGTCCAGCCAGGTGTGAGGCGGTTCCCTCCGACCCCAGCTTCTCCCCTTTACTCTCCACCCAGGAGGGGCCCTCCGAACCCCGCCCTCCTCAGCTCTGCCGCCAGCTCTGCCTGCCGGCCGCTGAGTGGCTCCCACCTGCCCACAGGCTGGCGAGGGCAGGGAGACAGCCGCCCGGGAGCTTGGGCCAGGGCCCTGCATTTCCTCAGGGAGCACTGGTGCCCATGGAGGCCCCTCGTGTCCAGGTCCTCACACCACGAGAGCAGCTCAAGTAACCACAGAGCCAGAGTCCTCCAGGGACAGCCCAGAGCCAACCACCTGCCGGTGCGGACCAGCAGGGGCTGCGCTGTCCCCCTCCGGAGGGCCCGCTGATGGGAGGGGAGGCCCGGGAGCAGGGCCAGGCAGCAGGGTGGGCAGACATGGGCCTGGCTGCTCAACGGCCTGACCACAGGTATCAACCCGGGCGGCGCCCAGAGTCCATCTAAGGAGGTGCCGTGCCCTGGCCTCGGAGGTCAGAGGTTGAGGAGAAGGGAGCGGCCTGAGGAATGACTGGTCAGCCGCACGCCGTCTCCGCCCCTTCCCCCAGGCCCACGCGTGTCCGCGGAAGGCAGTGGACGCTCCCTCGGGGCTGGGAGCACCTGGCAGGCCGCCGTCTCCCCAGCCTCCACCCTCTTGGGAACCAGCGGGAGAGCGTGCGGTGGAGGGCACGTCTTCCTTCTGGCATGGGCAACGCCCTCCTCCCGGTGTCCTGATATGGACGTGAGGGCCGGGCCACTGGGGACAAGGTTCTCTCAGCACCCCCCCCCCCCCAGTGATGCCGAAGAACCCAAGGCAGAGACTGCACTGGGCTACAACAGCAAGCCCCTCCCTTCCCCAAAGTGTTCTGTGTCCCCCTGCTCCCTCCTCACCCAGGGCTCCTGGGCAAAGCCCTGTGGTCCACACCACCATTGGCAAGGACAGGGATCCCCGCTCAGCCTGCCTCCCTCTCCCTCCTCCCTCCTCCCTCCTCCCTCCTCCCTCCTCCCTCCTCCCTCCTCCCTCCTCCCTCCCTCCTCTCTGCTTCATCCCCATCCCAGGCCCGGCTGCCTCCCTATGGTCCAGGCTGTCTTCCATGCCCTGCGCTCTTTATAAAAAAAACCCACAAAAATGTTTTTATTAATTTTTAGAGAGAGGGGAAGGGAGAGGGAGAAAGAAACATTGGTTGCCTCCTGCATGCCCCCTACTGGGGACCAAGCCCTCAGCCCAGGCCTGCGCCCGCCCGGAAACCTGTGAGGAGCTGCCAGTGCAGAGCTCCGAGAAGCCTCGCCGGCCGCCGCTGGGAGGAGGGAGAGACCCTGCACCCGGGGCGGTCCAGACAAAGGCTCCTGGGCAGCAGGCGGCGCCCTGCCCTCGGCTTCTGTCAGCCTCCCCTCCCCAGGGGGAGCGCAAAGTCCCACAGCTAAGGGTTGGGGGTCTCCCAGCAGGACCCTGGAGAAGCTCGCAAACCAGGGCCCCTCTTCCAAGTAAAACACAGCTCAGAGGTGTGAGTCCTGTGCCCCGGGGACAGGGGGCAGGAGAGGAGGCTCATCTCAGTCCTGGGGGCAGAGAAGAGCCAACTCAACTTCACCCGAGGGGAGCCCAGGGCCCAGGCCTGCCCAGCCCCAGAGCCACCCCACGTCCGGTCCCCGGCAGCGCGGGCCCCACCCTCTGCCTGTCGGGAGGTGCCCTCTCTGTGTGTGGAAGGAGCTATGTACCCAGAAAGTCAGCCCTCACCTCTGCCTGCACCCTGCGCCCTGCACCCTCCTGACCGGCTTTGTGCCCATCCCACTGCCATGGGGCTCTTCAGGCTGCACGGCCCCAGCCCCGGGACCCCCAAGGGTCACTGCTCCCCAGCACTAATGACTCACCTCCTCACCTTCCTCTCCCCCTATCCCCCCTCCCCCCACCACACACACACAGACAGCAGAGCCGACCACCCCTCCACCCGCTCAGTCTGCTCCCTCCTCGCCAGTCAGGCCTCCTGGGCACTTCAGTGAGCCAGGCTGCCCAGTGAGCAGCGTGGCTCGGACCCCTCCCGCCCATCGCTAGGACCACCTTCCCACCCGGAGGGGAGGGGAGGCTGCATGCCCCAGGGCAGGCTCCCCGGCTGGGAAGCAGCCACACCCCAGCCCCGGACAGACGGACAGACGCACTCACTGGGCTCCGCAGCGCGCAGGGAGGACTCAGCTCTGTCTGGGCTTGGACAGACAGGATGGGGCGCTGGCTGGGTGAGGGGTTTAAAGGCCTGCTGCGGTGGTGATGTCAGCCTCCCGCCTCCCCCCCCCCGCCCCCTCCCCCCCTCCCTGCTGGAGGAAACGGCTCCATCCCCACCCAGGCCCCCCAGTGACTCGCAGAGGCTCCATATTTGGGGAAAGACACCAAGTTGGAGCATTCTGCCAGGCGGCGAGCATTCCCCGCGTGCTTGGGAGATGGAGCGGCGGGCGGGGCTGGGGCTGGGGAACCAGCGGGAAAGGCCTTTTATGGACAGGACCACGGAGGCTTCCCCGCGGGACGGGAGGGCAGACAGGCTGATCCGTCTGCACTGCGCAGTGCAGGGAGGAGGAACATCAGGAGGGAGAGGGAAGGGGCCAGGGGAGAGGGAGGCCCATCCCTGAGGTTTGTAGGGAAAAGACCAGCCCCTCTTCTCCTGGGCTTTAGCTCTGGTGGGAGTTAGGAACTAACCTTACTGAGGACTGACTACATGCCCGATGCTTGGCAAAGGCATTGTGAGAGTGTAATTGTCAGCACCATTTACAGATGAGGAAGCTGAGGTCAGAGGGCATCTCACCCAAGGCCACACGGTGAGTGAGTGCAGAACCCAGGCATCCACTGACCAGCCCCCTGTGGGAGCAGGAGAGACTGCCAGCCTCCCCCCTCCTTCAGCCGCACCCCCTGCTCGAGCTGAGGGCTTTCTGCGGGGTGGGCCTAGGGTCCTGTTCTTCAGGGTTCAGAGCAGCTGCCCCCATCCAGAGGATCGCTAAGGCCACAGGGCTGAGACCCAGCGCTGGGGCAGGAGGCTCAGGGGTGCAGGTGCCTCCTTCCATCCCTGTTGATCCAGGAAGGAAACCGTGCAGATCGTGCTTGTCCCCGGCTTCAGGGGTCTCAGGAAGGATAGAGGGAGGGAAGAGAGACTTTGCCCCACCCCCTCCCTAGGGCGCCTGCTGAAGTCTGCACCTCACATTCTGCAGGCTCACTCAGCACCAGCAGAGGGCGGCCCGTCAGCCCCCTGCCAGCCAAAGGCAACAACTCCATCCCTGCCCTGGCCCCTGGCGGTGCGGAGCAATAGTGCCTCCCAGTGGTGTCTGTGGGAAGGAGCTGGGGATTTGCTTGTCCCGAATTCATGTCACTCAACCTCCCAGGTCATTTCAAAACCCTTCTTCTAGGAGCAAGTCTGCCCTCGATGCCCCACTTACCCACCAGCCATCAATCTGTTCCCCAGCACCACCCCAGCCTGACCACATGCCAGTCTTTAAGGCCAGGCCCCGCAGCACTGCCTGCAGCCACGGGGCTGGTGGTGGGGAGGGAGACAGGCGGGTACAGGTTGCTGTGGTTTGCCAGGAAAGGTGGGTATCTCAGGTGAGAGTGTGGCGAAGGTTGTTCACTCCCCTACGCTCTGCCCAGCACAGTGCCTGGCATGGAGCAGGCCCCCCACCAACATTTACTGCGTTCACGCCACTCCTCAGGAGAGAACAGAGCCAGGAACCGGTGCCCATGGCCTGGGCCCGGCACTGGAGAACGGAAGGCCACGGCCGTCCCACTCTCAGCATCTACACCCAGAAAGCGGAGCAAATAGGGTCCGAGAACTGTGTCTGGTTTCTTTAATCGAATGCAGACTTGTTCATAGAAAACCAATGCAACCACAGCGTGGAAACAGACAGTAAACGGAGCTCTGGAGAGACCCCGGCCCACTCCTCCCCAGCCCAGGGCAGCTGTGCACACGCTGGGGAGAATGGAACATTCCCATCGCAAGGCAGGGCCTGGCCCGACTCCCCAGCCTGGCGTCTGCGCCGGACCAGGGAGGGCAAAGGGGTCCCAGGCCAGAGCAGCGAGGCACCCAGAGCTGGGTTTGGTCAGTGTAAACTCCAAGGTGTCTTACGACGTGTGTGACAAAGGACTCGGCTGACGACTGGACGGAAGCGAGCCCAGAGCGACACCGGGCGAGGGGCAGAGGGGCAGGTCGTGACCGTTCTCGAGCCCCCTCTACCCTAGGCACTGGGTCCTGCGAGGCCGCAGGAGGCAGACGCGCGGGGCTCCTCGTGCCCTCCCTCCTTGGCCCCTGACCCCCTTGGGCAATGTCAATGGCACTAATGCCCCCAGCGGGGGCCTGGCAGGATGGAGGGCCCAGCCAGGAAAAGGACGACGA
The DNA here is from genome assembly GCA_963693515.1 of Pipistrellus nathusii. NCBI lineage: Eukaryota > Metazoa > Chordata > Mammalia > Chiroptera > Vespertilionidae > Pipistrellus > Pipistrellus nathusii. The sequence goes on from OY882866.1 coordinate 2,825,459, forward strand.
GTTGCTTTTTCTTTCCAAACCTGGTGCTCACATCCGTCTGGGGCTGATGGGACAGGACATGACCTCGGAGTCCAGGCCTCAGGCAAAGGCAGTTCTCACATGAGCTGGCCCTCACTGCCCAAGAGCCGCCAGGGCCCTTGGCAGGACTTAGCACCATAAGCCTGGCACCAGCTGGCCAGTCCCCAAATCCTACGCCCCGTCCATCTGGCCGACCAGAGTGGGCAGTGATGGCAGCGAGGTACAACCCCGAAGAGCCGTGGGCCCTGGTACAGGCCAGTCAGGCCGACTGAGGAGCGAGCGGAGGCTTGGGCTCCAGGCTGGGAGCAGGAAGGGCAGGTGGATCGGAGGCGTGAGACGGAGAGGGCGACACTTCCCCCTTCCTCAGAGGAACAGACGAGAGCCAAGGACAGGGCCTTGGAAGGTGCCAACACTGATGAGAAAGCAGCAATTTGGCCAACATCTGGGGTTCCAGGGCAGCCTCCTCCCCGGCAGGGGCAGCTGCAAGGCTCAAGGCCAGCCGTGACTGTCCGGGCCACGCCGGCCGGGCCGGGGTCCCGCAGCCCCCGCCCTGGGAAGGGACCGAGGGGCGCGGCCGGCGTGGGGCACGGGCTCGGCTAGAAGACGTAGATCTTGTCCCGCTGCACGGTGTCCAGGTCGTCGTCCAGCGTCAGCAACACCTGGGAGGCAGCTGCGTCAGGCACAGGATGGCGCCCGCACCCTCCTCCTCCCGCGGCCAGGGAGGCCCCGTACCAGGAAGGACCCGAACATGGCGATGGAGGAGAGGAAGTGCCAGATGTCGTGGTCGTCAAAGAAGTCGAGGAGGATGCAGTCCCGGTTGTGCTCCCTCGACTCGGCCGGCGTTTTCTGGGCACGAAGAGGGAGGGCTCTGCCGACGGTCCCTGCACCCCTCCGCCTCCCGCGCTCCTCCGCCTCCCGCGCCCCTCCGCCTCCCGCGCCCCTCCGCCTCCCGCTCCCCTCCACCTCCCGCGCCCCCCCCCCCGCCTCCCGCGCCCCCCCCCGCCTCCCGCGCCCCTCTAGCTCCCGCGCCCCCTTCTAGCTCCCGCACCCCTCTACCTCCTGCACCCCTCTACCTCCCACCTCCTCTACCTCGCACCCCCTCTACCTCCCACCCCCTCTACCTCCAGGCCGTTCCCGGCCCGGGGAACAGTGCTTTCTCCCCACCTGTCCTCCCCTCATCTCCCACACCTCAGACCCAGCTCCCTTACAAATGCCTCCTCTTCTGCCCCTCCCTGCCCCCCGCCCTCCTCCCTCAGATTCTCCTCCCGGGGTCTGGGAGCAGAGGGGGAGAGCTGGAGGCTCTGCCAGCTCCTTTTCTCCCCACAGCCCCGCCCAGGTGGCAGCCCTGTCCGCAGCCACAGCGCCGTGCACTCAGGCTGTCACTTCTTTCCCGCCGACACCAGCTGGGCCTCAGGGTGCCTGGGCTCAGGCCACAGGGAGGAGGACCAAGGGCCCCGCCCCGCCCTCGAGAGCCAGTGCTCACCGACTCCGTGCCTCCCACCTAGTTCTGCCTCTGATCGCCACAGGCCACAGCGCCTGGGACACAGGCCGCCCCAGCCCCAGGGTCTTGAATGCCAAGAGCAAGACCTGCCTCTTCCAGGCAGTTTTCCTGGACCCTCGCTCCTGGGCCTGTCCTCTGCCCTCCGTGCTCCCCTGCCAGGAGCCGCGGCCCCTCCCTGAACTAGACGATCAGGCTCCTCGCCTGGAAGGCAGAGCCCAAACCAGGCTGGACTCTGGTTATAGGACTGAAACCTGCCCCAGGGCAGTGCCCGCAGGCAGAGGACAGAGCCGCTCCCCAGCGGCACCCTCACGGCACAGGGGACGCAGCCCACGCAGGCTCCTGGCAGGAAGCTGTGGGAGTGCGTGCGGTGGGCGGGTGGGCCAGCGCGGGAGGAGCCTGTGGGTGCCTCCCGCCCGCAGGGGCCGCTCACCTGCCAGGTGCTGAGTCCCTGGAAGAAGAAGAAGAGCGCGAAGCCCCAAACCACGGAGGTGCAGACGATGCAGAGCAGGGGGATGAGCTTGATTCTCTCCCCACTCCGGAGCTGGGGGGGGGGAGCAGCGTGAGGGCATGCCTCACCCCTTTCCTGGCGCCTCACACCATCGCCTCCTCCAGTTGCCCAGCTCAGCCTGCCCCACACGAGCAGTTGGGGTCCTCACCGCCAACGGCCACCCTGCTGGGCCTCCCTGTGCCCAGGACCTGTGCTGGCGGAGCCCTGGCCAGGCGGCCCTCCAGCGGGCCCCGCCTCCCCACCCTCCGCACTGCCGTGCTAGCTGCCTGGGCCTCTCTTGGACCATGGACGGCGCTCCGCTAGGGGCCCTCAGACACAGACGGTGCCCGGGGGACACGTGCAAGAGCGTCAGCCCCTCCGCAAACCTCGCTGCTCAGCCAGGTGGGAGGAAGGCCCTCCGTGCCCCCAGGCTGAGCCTCACCTTCATGATGATGTAGAAGGCAAAGTAGAGGAGCAGGTTGCAGATGCCGATGGCCAGCAGGTAGGAGGCAAAATCATTGGGGCGCATGATGAGTCCGTAGGCAGCCCTGCCAGAGGGAGGGAGCTGGTGAGGCGGGATGGCCGGGCGAGCAGGCCCTGCCCTCAATCCTACTCCGTGGCTCACACTAACCCGGGGCTGGCTCCGCGGCCTGCAGAGGACCTAGAACCCCAGTGCCCACACCCCTCGTCAGCCCCCATCCCTCACACCCCAGGTCTCAGCCGCCCACCCGCCAGACTCACAGCGACCAGTTGATGATGTTGCCCATGACCAGCAGCACCATGCGGTCCTAGAGGGAAGCAGAGACGGGCTGAGCGGGGAGAAGGCCCAGGTCGGAACCCTCCCCTGGGCCTCGGCTTCGCCTGCCTCCCGCTCCTGGAGGGCACAGGGCGGGGGAGGGCTGGGAAGCGGTGGGTACCACGTAGAGGGGCCCGCTGCACTGCCGGATGCAGTCGGTGTAGAGCACGTGGAGGATGCGGCGGCAGATCCCAGAGTCTGCAAGAGAGAAGGCGGCTGCTTTCCCGGCTGCGCCCCCGAGGCGGCCACTGCTGGGCAAGGCCTCTGATTCCTCACCCGGGAGTCCCAGGCCCCAGTGAGAGGGCAGACCCAGGCCACGGCCCTCACCCAGCTTCCAGCGGCCCATGTAGTAGAGCTGGATGCTGAGGAGCAGGGTGGCTAGGATGTGGATGACGGAGAAGACGATCCAGAAGGCCGTGTTCCCTTTGCCGAAGACCTGCCGGTGCCGAGGGCAGGGCTGAGGGAGCGAAGGAGGCTGCACCCAGCCCACCTCCCTCTGGAGGTGGTGGGGAGACGGGACGGAGGTGCAGGGCCCTCTGGGGGCCAGGGAAGGGGCACGCTCTGCTGCGGAGGTGGAGAGGATGAAGAGGTGGGGGGGGGGGAGGAAAGGGAAGGAGGGGGGAAGGGTCGGGAGGGGAGGAAGGGTTGGGAGGGGAGGGAGGGAAGCAGGGCAGCACGGAAAGGGGGAGAGTGCGTGTGCAGGCACACAGCCGGTTCAGGCCTCACCACGCCCAGCACCGAGAAGAAGATGACCACGGCCAGGCACGCGTAGGCGCTGTAGGCGCTGGCGTTGATGTCCGGGTGCCGCTTCTGGTAGAGCTTGAGCATGCAGAGCCCGGCGATCATGTACATGAATGACGTGTCTGGGGGACGTGGCCGTGAGCTGCAGCACCGCCACCAAGCTCCACAAGGACCCAGGCCCCACAACCAGAGAGCGCGCCCACCCCACCCGGGGCCACAGAGCCAGCTGGTGGCGGGCTGGCGCTGGCCCGGTGTCCCCTCCCCACGCCTGGCTCCCAACTGGCTGTCACCCAGTCTGACTTCCCGTCAGGGCCCACATCACAGCGATGTCCACATTCTGGAGGAAGGGCCAGAACCAATGACGGGCCTACGCTGCTCCCTGGGGACCTGGGTGACGGGACGGTGGGACACGGGCAGGTCCCTGATCTGGCTCAGCCCCACTCACCAAACTGGAAGTTGGTATAGTTGGGGCAGACGTGGTAGCAGGCGCTCAGCAGGCCCTCCATCATGAGGGCGGTGCCCATGGCATAGAACAGGCCGAAGTGTTTGGGGATCCCACACTCCTGGTGGGGAGGGAGAGGAGGAGGGAAGGAGAAAGGTGAGGCAGGAGGGCGTGCGCAGGAGGAGCAGGCGGCAGGCGCAAGCGCGGGGAGGGGGAGGCGGGCAGAGGGGAGGCGGGCGGAGGGGAGGGGAGACGGGCGGCAAGGAACCCGGGGGCGGAGGAACGGGGGCGGAGGAACGGGGGCGGCGGGGAGGGGGCGATTGGCGGTGGGGAGAGGGGGGCAGCAGGCAGAGGGTGGTGGGCGGCGGGGAGAGGGGGCGGTGGGCGGTGGGGAGGGGGCGGCGGGAAGAGGGGGCGGCCAGGCCGGGCGCTCACCAGCGCGTAGAGGTCGTTGCGCAGCAGGGCCCGGTTGTGGTTGATCTCCCGCTGCAGGATGATGAGCAGGAAGAGCAGCCCCAGCATGATGTAGCCCAGGTTGCTGAGGATGTTGTTGAAGGCGCTGGGAGGGCACAGATACAGGCCTCAGCCCCTCCCGTCAGGCAGGCCCACCACCCACCGCGGGAAGGGGCCTCCCAAGCCCATCCCCACCTGAGGTTGCCCAGCGGGTGGGCGCAGAGGAAGTTGTAGTAGCAGATGTCCTGATTCCCTGTGACATTCACCACCTGCAGGAGGGGAGGGAGGATGCCAAGCTCAGCCCATGCCCTGGGGAGGAAGAGCCAGGCGCCAGCAGGGGCCGCCCTACCCCACTCTGCCACGGACAGTAAGTGCCCCAGGCCAGCAAGTATGTGCACAGGCACCCCCGTCAGCTCTCCGGGTGGCTGACCTGGGTGGCCGGTGACTGAATTCTGACTGAAGAAAGGGAAAAGGGAAGGGCCTGGCATTCCACCCATCCTGCAAAGCCTGCGGGGTGCGGGAGGGCGCCATCCCATCCCTGGGACTGTGCTGTCCCCACTTCGCAGATGAATCCACTGATGCTCAGGGAGGTTCAGGGAATGGCTCAAGGTCACCCAGCTGGTGAAAGCTGGGGTTTGACCTCAGCCCCGTGCTTGCTCCGGCTGGGGAGCCAGCCTGCTCACCGTCTGGTAGGTGATCACCAGCTGCACCACCGGGAGCGCATAGAAGACGGCGATGGTGGCGATGTTCCTGAGAGGGAGACGCGGTGAGGCGAGGGCCCGAGGCCACCCAGCCCACGTGATGGGAAGCCATTCCCCCGCCCTCACTCACCAGAAGTAGATCTGGTACTTCTTCCGCAGAACACGTTTGTCCTTGCGCGCCAGGTCGGCCACACAGAGGTATTGCTGGGGAGAAGCTGGAGTGAGCCCCTCGCACCAGGGGACACCGATGGGGAGGGTTCTGGGCCGCCCGCTGCTGCTGGCCCAGCAGCCCCGAGAGCTGGTGTCAAGTCAGACCCTGTCCCGCCCCAGGGGGAGACCTCCTGGGCTGCACGGAACAGGGCCGCCAGACCCTGGTGTGAATGAGTTTGGAGCGAATGATTGACAGACCCTGGTGGGAATGACAGACCTTGGTGCCAATGACTATGAGACCCTGGCACCAATGACTAATAGATCCTGGTGTGAATGACAGACCTGGAGTGAATGACTGACTGACCCTGGTGCCAATGACTGAGAAACCCTGGTGTGAATGACAGACCTTGGAATGACTGACCTTGGTGCGAATGACATTCTTGTCCGATTCGATGTCAGTCAGCGTGTCATAATCTTCCTCCTCCACGGAGCTCATGGAGTCCAGCCGCGGCCGCGTGCCCACGGGGTCCAGGGGGCGGTCTGGGGAGAGCAGGCAGGAGGGGTTCCCTGTGGGCACGGAGCTTGGGGTCCATCCCCACCCACCTGGGCAATTGTCACAATTTCTAGGCAGAGGGAAGAGGCAAACGGGGCTGAGCCCTGGCGGGCCCGGGCCCTCGGGTGGTACCACATACTCCTAAGTCCTTGGGGGAACCAGCGTGGGCTCTGCAGAGCCACAATCTAGGGACGCGCCAGCCTGCCCCTTGCTGAGTGGAGGCTCCCAGCCCCAGCCCCAAGCAGCGGGACTGAATCTGGCAGAAGTCATGCTGATTAGAAGGCGCGGCTGAGTGGGTTCTGAGGCGGCACTGGGTGAAGACCAGTGGGCCGAGGGTGCGAGCTGCTTCAGCCTGTCCTGTGCCCCCACAGCTCCCTCCCGTGGCCCTGCCAGACCAAGGCCCCGAGGCCAGGACCTGCGCCCCTGCCGAAGCCCTAGCCCAGGCCAGGGAGCCGGGTGCTGGCAAAGGTGACACCAAACAGGACATGTGGCCGGGGAGGGATGTCAGCCCCAGGCCTGCTCGTCCCAGAACACACAGAGCAGGCGGGCAGGGCATTAGAGGCGGCCATGCGCAAAGCTGCTTCCCGGCCCAGCTGCCCTGTGATTGGCAGAGCAGCCGGCAGAGCTGATTGGCAGAGCAGCTCCTCCCCTCCCCACATCTACCCATGGCAATGCACAGCTGCCGCATCTGGCCAAAGGGAAGGCGCCGCTTGAACTGGTCGTGCCCTTCAAAGGAAAGGGAGAGTTACCAGGGAAGTGGAGCCCAGGAGGCAAGGCCGAGGGGGGGACAGCGTCTGGCAGAGAGGCGACCGCCCACCGACAGGTGTCCAGGAGCTGCCGCCGCCCGGCCCACTCACCCTGGTAAGTGTAGGAGAGGTCCGCAGTGTCCATGCTGTCAACCAGACCCTCCGTGGACCCGGAACAATTCTCTGCAGAACAGGAACTGGTGAGGACAGGCCTCAGGGAGGGCAGTGCTGGGCTCTGAGGCCGCCCCCACGTGCCCCGCAGAAGTGGCGCCTCGGGGGACAGTGGGCGTGGCCAGCACAGTTGCTGGCACTGACACATACCGAAGGAGCCATAGTTGTAACCATCGTAAGAGGAGCTGCCAGGGAAGGGGTCAGCCAGGACCCGAGGGTGACCTGCAATGAGACATGAAGGTCCCCTTAGCCCTGGGCGCAGAGGCCGAACGCCACGGAGAACAGAGAAGAGACACAGGAGCCACGGCAGCAGCAAGAACAAGCAGCGATCCCAGCAAACAGTCACTCTCATCCCCACCCCTTCCTCCCATGTGTCCCCAGTGGCCACCTCACCCCCGTCCCCCATGAGGGAGAGGTGCCAAGGAACAGATGTGTCTGAACCGCCAGCAGCAGGGATGGACAGACGCCTGCCAGGCCCCCAGCACCCTGTGCGCCCCTGTCCCACTCTGGGCTCCGCCCCGCTGCTTACCAAGGAGGGAAGCTGAGAGGGAAGTCCCAAGCAGGAGGGAGGACAGAGAGAGAGGAATGGCAGAAAGGAAGAGAGAACGAAGGGTTAATAATCCCTGACGCGCGAGCCCGTGTCTGTGGCAGACCGCGTGCCGCTGGCCCACGAGAACGGTCAGGTGGCAGCCTGCAGACAAGCGTGGCAGGGACGGCAGGCGTGTCCCAGCCCCCGGCAGTGCCACTCCCAACCTGAATATCCGGAAGCCCGCAGACAGCCGCCTCTGGCCCTGAGGGAGCCACCCCCCCCCCCAAACACACAGCACCCCGCCTCCCACCCGGCCCCGGTACCGCTTTCCGGGCAGGCTCGGTCCGCCGCCAGCAGCAGGGCCTTCTTCCTCTGCCTGCAGAACAGAACCCAGAGGCAAACCCGGGCAGGACAGGGCGCTCCGCTCCCACCCCTGGCCCTGATCCTACGGTTCTTCCTAGCTGGGAAGCAGGTGGGGTCTCCTGCTTGGAAAGGCTGAGGCAGGGGCTAGTTCCCAGAGGAGAGGCCCCTGGACCACAGACCTACCAGGCTGCTTTCTTCCACCCTGGGGACGGCGTGGAAGCTTGCCCGGGGCTGGCTCAGACCCGCCAGGCCATCTGCCCACAACCCGCCCCGCGGCCCAGAGCAGAGGCGGCCCCGCAGTCCTCGTTACCTCCAGTTCTCCCAGCAGGCCAGGAGGACGGTGAGCAGGTAGAAGGAGAGGAAGATGCCCAGGCAGAAGAGCATCCCAGCCACGTAGGCCTCAGCTGTTGGAAGGAAGCAGGACGCCGAGCACATCCATCAGGGCGCCCAGGGCCCAGCGAACTCTCACTTCTCCCCTCAGCCGCTCCCCGCCGCCGCCACACCCCGCCCGGGCTCCTGCCTGCGGCCCGTCGCTCTCTCTGCAGGAACTCTCCCAGCTACTCTTCCTCACATCTCCCCGGGGACTTAGCCTTCAACACACTAGGAGTCGCCTCTGTCCAGCCCACAGTGACCTCGCAGCCGCGGCTCCCGCCCTCTAGGAGGCGCCCCGGGATGCAGCTGGAGCACCTGGCACTCAGATGTGCTCCACAAATATTTGCTGGATAAAGAATCCGCATAGGAGAGGCAGCGTCTTCCCTCCACCTCACCCTCCTGCTTTCACCTCCCACTTTCTCGTTACAAAGGCCCATTCCTCGCTCAGTAAATATTTATTGAGCAAGACTGAGAGGCCGGCACTTCCTACCCACTGCACTAACCTTCACAACTCAGTGCGATCACAGGGACAGACCTATTACCCCTGCCACAGAGGCAGGGAAACTGAGGCCCAAAGAGCTGACCCTGCTGCCGAGTGGCACAGAGAAAACCAGACTCAGCATGTTGCTCTTTAGGATGGACTTTGCACCAACTTTTATTGGGACTCACCTGGGGCCCTCCCATCACGAAGCCTACCCAGAACCCGGCCCCCTTCCCCTGAGCAGCCTCATCCCCTTCCTCCCGGGCTGAGAGGAAGAGCTGCAGGCCAGGCCAAACCCCAGCCACCCACACTCACATGTGACTGCTTGAGACACCAGCACAGACAGGGTTTTCTGGCGGTGCCCCTGATCAACCGGTTCATCTGGAAGTAAAATGTCAAACTGGCAAACAAAGAGTTGCCTGAAGCTTGGCTAGAGCGGGTGGGACCAGCCCCGGGGAGTCTGGGTTCCCACGCCCAAAGTCAGCCACACCCCCCTGCTCCCAGGAAGGGGCCAAGCCCTCCCGCCAGCCAGGCTGGGACAGTCACCTTCCACGAAGGGGTAGAAGGGCAAGGAGCCCCCGCAGGCCTGGTCTTCCGTCTTCACCACCACCACCACATAGAAGCTGTTACTGGGGAAGTCTTTGCGCTGCAGGATGGCGACGATGACATCATCACCACCGTCATGAGGCCATCAATGTCATCATCAGCACATCCTTCTCTGACATTCCTACTTTGGGCCAGAAATTATGCTAACCTCTCCTTATCTGTTATTTTACTCAATCCTCCCTAAGGTCCTAACGAGACAGTATCATCACATCGCTGCGACAGGCTCGCAAGTTAGCTCAGGGTCACGCTGCCAGCAAGTGGTAGAGCCTCGATTGTCTGACTCCAAAGCCTGAGCCCAAAGCCGGGTGAGCAAGTGTGTGTCCCCGTCACAGAGCCCAGGAGAGCCCCACTGCAGGTTGGGTGTCAGCAGGGGAAGTGGTGGGCCACACTGCCTCTGGCAGCTATGTGACTGAATGTCACCACACGTGGCGCCCATCCCTGTGCCAGTGTGGGTTCCACCCTCGCCAAGTGCAGGCACAAAGCCCCAGCGAGGCCCTTTCCTCTCCCTACTGCCACCACAGTGAATGAAGTGGCCATGACAGCCTCTTTCCTGTCCCAAAGGCAGCTGGGATTCTGCTTAGACTCCAAGTCTCAGGGACCAGTGGGCCGAGACTCAGTCTTGTGGGCAAGGGAGGATGGGGCAAGGGAAGAGGAGCAGGGGTCTGAGAGCCAATCCCCAGGCTCCTCCTGCCGGCCCATGTGCGTCCCTACCTGCACGGTGATGGCGGCCTTCTTGGTCATGGTCTGGTACATGCCGATGAAGGCCACGTTGTTGTCCAGGTCATAGACAGGGCACTGCGGAGGGGGCAGCAGATGCAGAGGCCTGGGCCGTGCCCCCTCTCGGCAGCAGCCCTCCACCACAGGGGAGTGTACAGCGCAGGGCGCTTACCAGGACATCCTGGATAGAGATGACCGAGCAGGGGAAGGCCTTGTTCGAGGTCACCTTGACAATCACCGAGTCTACTCCCTCCGGAAACTCATACTTGAAGTACTGAGGGCAGAGGGAGGGCACCGGGTGAGCCGTCTCATTAGGACGCCACTCTGCCCTCTAGGAGGGCACCATGTGGGAGGCCTTGACTGGACACCCTCCTGCTGGCTTCGCTGCTCCCTCTGGACGGGCCGGAGGAGCAGGCGGGAGGGAGGACACAGACCCCCGTCTCCGCACTTGCCGTACCGCCTCGGCCTCCCGTTACCACCTTGGGGCCAGAGCCTCTGCTTCCAGGCTCGCTAGGGCGAGTCCAGCCAACGTGAAACTCCCCGAAGACCACCCGCCACTCCCACACCCCTTCCCATTTATTCCCTCCGGGGCAGTCAGCCGGGGCCTACCTGAGGCTGCGCTGCTGTTGTATTGAAGCTAAAGAGCTCCCCGGTCCTGCAGGGCAGAGAAGACCCCAAGGTCACCCTCCAGGCTTAGGAAGGAGGCCAGCCCACAATGCCCTCGCTCTCCCCTGCACACCTGAGCACGAAGTCGTCCATTCGGCTGACCTGGAGCTGGTACCTGGTGTTGACTGGCGACAGGGTGGACACATCCACGTAGAAGAACTGCACCTCAGACTCGTTCTTGGTGGGCGGCTGACACAGCGTTCGCTCCACCTTCTGGTAGAGGTACTTGCGCTGATACCTGTGACCAAAGCAGAGTCGGGACCTGACTGCGGAGGAACAAGGCCCCATTCCCACGCTGGTTCCCGCCGCCCTGCCCTTGCCCGCTCCAGGCCGACAGACGCTGGTGGTTGGCTTGGCCTCATGCCACTGACCAGCCTCCTGGTCTGGGCCGGAGAAGAGAGACAGAGGGGCTCCTGGGTGGTCGGAGGCCCCAGAGAGGGACTTGGGTGAGGCTCTAGGCAAGGCTTCCCCTCCCCGACCCCCAGGCGCTACTCACAGCCCTCGCAGGATGAGGGGCACCTGGAAGGACACCACGGCCTCCTTCTGGCGGACCACGAACAGCAAGGGAGCCGCTGTCTGCTTGTTGAGGACGTTCACGGACACACGCACACCTTCCGTCTGCAGGGAGACGGTGAGGCCTCAGTGAAGCCGTTGGCACCTCCGCTGCCCCAGAGACCAGGCCTGCCCTCCCTCCTGGCTGTTCCTTCCCATCCCGGTCAGGCTGGGGAGCTCGCCAAGCCCCTTCTTGTGCCAGGGCGGCCCCCTGTCTTCAGGGCCTAGAGGCTGTGAAGAGGCAAGCTCCTGGACGGCAGGTCCCGGCCTGCGCAGGACCTCACTTCCCACCAGGAAACACCATGAGATCTTGGGCACCTCTGGGCATCCCATTCCTGCCCATGCTCATGGGATGCTACACGTGTGCGCCCCCGCGTACACGTACACACACACACACACACACACACACACACACTCGAGCAAAAAATGCTTCTCAACTTTCTTCCTCATGAGCCAGAAGCTCCAACTCAACAACTAATCAGCAGCTGGGGGCAGTGAGCACACAGGGACTGCTGAAAGCCAAGAAAGAGAAACTGTCCCGGGCTCAGACCAAGGGGCGGGGTAGGGGGAAGTTCCTTCCCATCTCTGAGCCTCAGCTGCCTCCTCTATAAAATGGAGACACACTCACGCTGGGCGCTACAAAGGATGTAAAACAGCACGAATTTAAGGGGAAATAGAAAACTAAGTAAATCCTGTGGATCTTGTCCCTGGACCGCTGAAGCCCGAGCCCTAGGCAGCCTTCTCAGGGGGCCAGAGGCCACACCTCGGAGGGTAACCCCGGCCTGGAGGCAGATCCCAGCCTGTCACAGCAACCAAATGCCTCCCCATCCTGAAAACAACTCAGGCTCCCACATGCTCAACGCCACGGCTCCCAGTGAATGCGTCACGGAGAGGGCCGGGCAGGAGACCACCCGGCCAGGCAGCAAGTCTCCAAATTTCAGCTCTAACTTCCCAGCCCCAGCCAGGCCCCAGCCCCGCTGGGCAGAGAGGAAAGTGAAGTCAGGCTGAGCTTTTTCCCACAGCAGACAAGCCCTCTCTCCTCCCGCCGAGGAGCTGCCTCCTCCCGCACTCCACCTGCCAGCTGGTCCCGCGGCTGCAGGAGGCTGGGGTCCCAGCAGCCAGGCCGCCTGGGCAGCACCTTTCAGCGGGAGCCGGTCTCCCCGGGACCTCAGGCCCAGCCCCTCGCTCCGCACCGACCCCGGGGCCACCAGGTGCCGGCTGCGGGGCAGGGGCCTCCCGCTCAGCCCGCCCTGGGGAGGAGGTCAGCGGGGAGCTGGGGACCAGACAACTTCAGAGCCCGGCGGCGGGAGCTTGCTGGAGGGAGAAACCCGGCGGCAAAGGGAGGCGGGCCGCCGGGCTCGGGCTGCGGGGCGGGGAGGGGGTCCGCCGGGCGGCCCTCACCCGGTTGCGGGTCACCGTGTGGTTGAAGGTGTAGATGTTGACCAGCTCGCTGTTGACTTCGTCCGCGTAGAGGTGCTCAAACTCGGCGTCCTTCTGCGACACGTTCTTGGGCCCCAGCAGCCCCAGGTGGCCGCGGACCGAGGCCGCCAGGAGCGCCAGGAGGGGCAGGCGCAGGGCGAACATGGCCCCGGCAGGGCGGCGGCGGCCGGCGGCAGCTCTCCTCGGGGGCAGGTCGCGGCTCCGGCCGCAGTCTCCACCATCGCCCCAGGACCAGAACTTTAACCCCGGCTGAGATTAGGAAACGTCCCTCCGGGCCGCCGCGGCGCTGCCCGGGCACCGGCGGGCGGGGCGGGAGCGGGGAGGGGCCGGGCCGCGGGAGGCCGGGGCGCGAGGGGCTGAGCGCGGCTCCGAGACCCCGCGGCGCCCGCCGGGGGAGCGAGGGCCGGGCGGTTGCCGGGAGCCCGGAGACGCCGGACGGAGGCGGAGGGCGGGAGCCGGCGGCGGGTGGCCGCGAGGGGAGGAGGCCGGGCGGGGGTGGTAGTCACCCGCCGCCGCGCCGCCCGGAGAGTGGCCGGGAGTGCGGGCCCTTTAAGGGCAGGCGGGCCCCAGGGCGCCGCGTCCGGAACTAGGGACGGCGTGCGGCGCCGCGAAGCGGTAAACAGCCGGGCTGGCGGCCCGCCGGTGACGTCAGGGGAAACTGACACAGATTTAAAGGGCCAGGTTCCGGATTGCGCCTTAAAGGGGCCGCAGAACTCCAGCGGAAGCCCTCGGTTGATTCCTTTGCCGCTACAGCCTCTTCTTACGCTCCCCTGCCCTTCACCTTGGATAGATCTCCAAGTGTTGGAGTCTTGTTAACAGTTCTCTTTGCTCAAACTTCGGAGTGGAATTCCCTACTCCCAGGCCCGCTGCCATGACCACTAACGTCGTCCACCCCTGGACCATTTTCCCTCCTGGAATCTTACTAAGAACTCGGACTTAGGAAACAGGACGGTCGCCTTGGCGGCGGAGGGAGGGGTAATGGAGACAGACTGCAGGAGGGGCCCGGTGCAACCTGACCTCCCACGCAGCGGCCTCACAGTTTGGGAGACGCCTTCAGGCCCACGGGCTTTCTCTTCACGGAGGCAGCTACAAAGCTGTAAATTGGTGAAAACTTTTCTACAAAATATTTTGGCTTGTGTTTCAAGAAGCTTAAAGAGCTTTAAACGCTTTGACCCAGCAATTCCATTTCTGGGATTCTTTAGTAAGGAAATACAGATAAAAACGTGTAGGCAGCTACCCTTATCCTAGTGCTATTTATAATATAAATATAAAGCATAAAAGAAACACCTTAAATGTCTATAGTGCGGGAGTGGTTAAATGCACTATTATCATGAAGCCATCGAAAATGGTGTGTAAGATTTTGACATGTAAGTAAATAATTCACAATATAATACTATATAAACAGTGGTTTCCAAATACATAGGCATAGAAAGACATTGGGAAAAATGCATAAAATTTAGCAATGATCATCTTTGAATAGAAAAGTACTCCTCCCAAAGAAAAATTAGAACGGTAACTGGCACATTGTAGGCGTCCATTCAATATTCAGTGCAGAAATATTGGTCATAAGGTAAAGTAGTCCGCATTGGAACAATGCCCAGCTAGTTAGGAGGGTAAGGCTGCTGGAATCTTGACTGAGAGAACTCTGACAAACCACTGGCCCAGGTGGCTTCACCAGGATGTCTGACACCTTCAGAGGTGGCCACAGTCCATTTCTTTTCCTTCAGACGGATGAAGTGGGAGAATTAACACTGGCCCTACCCAGAAGCAGCTGCAGTGGCTGAAGAACCTCAGAAAGTCAGACCGAAAAACCTTAGCAGACGCCTGACCAACCCCTCATTTTACAGGTATGCAGGGTAAAGCCTAGACAAGGACAGCTGTGAGCCACTCACTAGCCCCGAGTCCTGAGGCTTGGTCCAGCACCCTTCCCAGCACATCGAGGCAGACCTGAATTGGTGGGCACTCAGAGTAACAAGAGGCTCAGTGGATAGAGCATCAGCCTGCGGACTGAAAGATCCTGGGTTCGATTCCGGTCAAGGGCATGTACCTTGGTTGTGGGCACATCCCCAGTGGGGGTTGTGCAGGAGGCAGCTGATCGATGATTCTCTCTCATCGATGTTTCTGGCTCTCTGTCCCTCTCTCTTCCTCTCTGTAAAAAATCAATAAAATATATTTAAACAAACAAACAAACAAACAAACAAAAAAACGTCCTAAGGAGCCCTCCATGCAGCCAGCAGCCCAGTTTGGAGAGTTAGTGTAAGATTTCCACATCCCAACTAGACTCCACTCTCTCCTTCACTTGCCCTCCTCCTCTAAGGAACTCTAAGAAAGACGCACCCTTAGCCGGATGTAACCTAGCTTGTCTGTGATGTGCCTGGAACTTCCCGGGAGCTGAGAACAGTCTCTGCTATAGGATGGCTGGTGCTGTGACCACATTGAATAAGCCAGACTGCGGGTGGGGAACCTGGGGAGAAGCATTCCAAGTCTCTCAGGCATTCTAACTCACTGTGCCCCTAGGCTTGTTTATATGGCAAATCCAGACACTACTTAGTTTTGAATCCGTTTCTGGGGGTGTATTTTTAGCAGGCACCCCGGAAGTTTGCTATGTACAGTGAATTCTGAGAACCGCTGCTTTGGAGCCAAATGATCGTGAAATAACACTATTTGTTTGTCCCCTTTCTCCTGGCAGTGTCTTGGGAGAAGTCTATTCAAATAAATCTAGATGGGATGCCGCTAGCCCGTTTACTGTGACTCTTACTGTGCCTGCTCTTCCCCCGCCTGCAGGTTGTCTGACAGTGCCCCTGACCCAGGGGGAGCTTTCCTTCGGTCCTGGTCCTCTTGCTCCAACCTTGAGATCCTGTGGCTGAGAAGGAGCCAGACCCACGCAAAGCTGGGAGCCCTGTCAGCGGCCTGCTGAATGGTCCCATCTCCTAGGTCTGCCCTTTTGCAAAACCTCACCGTCCTAGCTTTTGAATCCTCAGCACCAGGAGTATTCAGATAGGAGGGCAGCAACCCCAGAGCTTTCCTTCCTGTTTTCAAGGGGTAGGCCTTTCTTCAGCCCGGCTCTCCCACCCCCCACGCAGGGAACAGCGAGCAACCCAGTTGTGAATAGGCCCTTTCTGAGCTCTGGCAGCCCTGAGCGGAGAGAAAGCCTTTTTGTTGCCTGTAGCATCAACATAAAAGGGCAGTGCTCCGCCTCAAAGGAAGGCAAGGCCTCAGGAAGCTCCTTGGCCCTCTGTGCAGGTCCAAGCTGCATTCTCCCACATTATGTAAAAAGCCCAGTGCCAGCCCTGGGGAAGGGGGCAGGGAGGTCACAAGGCTCAGGCAACTTTCTCCTATTCCCTGTGGGCCATCCTTCCCAGCCAGAGAACAAGGAGCTAGGAGATGGGACCATTCAGCAGGCCGCTGACAGGGCTCCCAGCTTTGCGTGGGTCTGGCTCCTTCTCAGCCACAGGATCTCAAGGTTGGAGCAAGAGGACCAGGACCGAAGGAAAGCTCCCCCTGGGTCAGGGGCACTGTCAGACGACCTGCAGGCGGGGGAAGAGCAGGCACAGTAAGAGTCACAGTAAACGGGCTAGCGGCATCCCATCCATCATTCAGGAACCTGGGGTTAGGAGGGGCTATGCTTGTGGGTGGAGGGCAGAACCAAACCGCACTTTAAAATAAAGTGATGGTTAACTTTAACCCAGAGAAAACCAACCCCTCTGAGGGAAAAAAGGACTTGAAGTTCCCTGCTTTCACTGTGGCCATAAAAAGGGCTCAGTTTATCTATTTGGAGCTCAAATAAAAATACCCAGGGCACAGGCTGCCCTGGTGGCGAGAGGACAGCACTCCTTCCCTCCCTGCAAGTTCACGTTTCCCAGGCTGCCTTGTATCTTCCCTTCAAGAGCTGTGACAGTGGATGCACAGAGATTGGGAATCAGCTGAAGAGACAGAGGGAACTGTCTTTTTGGGGATAAGGTCTCAAACAGGCCACACAGCTTCATGGTATTGTGGGAAAAGGACTTTATCAATCAGAAAGGTATAGGCTTCAAGCCCTGCGTTGCACATCTTAGGCAAATCAAACTTTTATATATAGATATATTTTATTGATTTTTCACAGAGAGGAAGAGAGAGGGATAGAGAGTTAGAAACATTGATGAGAGAGAATCATACATCAGCTACCTCTTGCACGCCCCCTACCGGGGATGTGCCAGCAACCAAGGTACATGCCCTTGACCGGAATCGAACCCAGGACCTTTCAGTCCGCAGGCCGACGCTCTATCCACTGAGCCAAACCGGTCCTGGCAGATCAAACTTTTTATTAAAATTTTATTTTAGTTTATTATTTTTCAGAGAGAGACATCCATGAGAAAAACATCATCAAATGGCTGCCTCCTGCGTGCCCCTCCCTGGGAATGGAGCCTGCAACCCAGGCATGTGCCCTGACCCGGAATCAAACCGTGATCTCTGTTCCTGGGTCGATGCTCAGCCGCTGAGCCACGCCAGCCAGGCAAATCAAACCTTCTGAGCCTTTAGGAGCCAGGTCTCATCTCCGCTGTCCGGAATGCCACATCCCAGAGCTGGACTCAGTGGCATTTGTCATCCTGAACGACTGTCAAGAGTAGATGAGTCAAGAGAGAGCAGTTCTGACTAAATGGGCGGGACTTTCCGCAGGGGATGTCAGCCACTTTCCATTTCCTAAACCCGGCTTTCCCATCCCACCAGGATGGAGATGCCTGCGCCTGCTTCCCTGAGGCCATGTGATGGAACCACCGTCAGAGCTTTCCAGAAAACGAAGCTGGTCATCAGGTTACTGAAAACAAGCAGATAAATAATTGATCAACTCAATCTGTGTCTCCAAAGATCACTGATAACAGTGAGCCAGCCATCCTCCTGTTTCAAGCAGGCATGGGTCTCCAGCTAGAAATCAGAAGGTGCCGCTGGGAGCCTTTTAGATACTGCTTCTCTCTGGTCGTATCTGAAGATCATGTGGAGCCCCAGCCGCCTGCCTGAGTGGATAGAATGTCGGCCCCCAGAATGACCTAGAGTTTGATTCTGCTCAAAGGGCACATACCTCAGTTGCGGGCTTGATCCAGGTCTTGGTCAGGGCAAGTGCAGGAGGCAAATAATCCATATGTCTCTCTCACATTGATGTTGCTCTCCTTCTCCTTTCCACTCTCTCTAAAAATGGAAAAAATAGCCTCAGGTGAGGGTTAGCATAAAAGAAAAATAAAGACCATGTGCAGCTACCTAGTTTATTCCCAGTTCTCCATAATAGAGTCCCCTCTCTTCACGTTCAGATACAGCCATATCCTATAGCTTCTTGTGTCTCACTGGTCCTCAGAGCCTTCCCCAAGGTTATTTTCTTATTCACCATACCTCTGTTCCTCTGAACCAGCCAAGCTTTTTCTTCTAGCTTCACTTTTCCTATAGAACTATCTGTATTAATTCCATCTAGTGAAACTACAAAACTTCCAGAAAATGTCTCAAAAATTTTTGTAATAGGTCTTACTGCACCTTTCTTGTTATTCTCAAGTGAATTTCCTTTGCCCTTATTTATCACTAGCACAAATGTTTATTGTTTCTCACAAGCAGAAGCATGTACCATTGAAAAAGCAGGAACTGTAGTCAAATCTGTATTCTAGTTTCAATTCTGACAGTTATTGCCTAGAAGAGCATGAACAAAACAATCCCGTTAATTCCTCCATTTATTCAGTGACTAGTTTGTACTAATTACTAAGCTAGGTGCTGAGAACACAAAGATGCTTAAAAGACATTCTGTCCCTTTAAAAAAAAAAGTTATTTCAGAGAGAGGAAGGGAGAGGGAGAGAGAGATGGAAACATTGAGAAAGAATCCTCCATCAGCTGCCTCCCACACACTGCCCCCCCCCCCGTCTGTGCCCCCCCCCCCCCATTGGGGATTAAGCCCAAAACCAAGGCATGTGCCCTGACCAGGAATCAAACCTTAACCTCCTAGGTCAGGGGTCTGCAACCTTTAAGACATAAAGAGCCACTTTGACCCATTTCCGAAGGAAAAAAAAACCTGGGAGCCGCAAAACCATTGCGACATTTAAAACAAATGTAACACTGCATATATTGTTTCTTACCTTAATGCTATATACCAGATCGTGCAGTTAGCTGTCAATCTGAAGAAAAAAAGGACTTTTTCACTTAACAATGTAAAATATATTTTTGCAAATTAATAGCTAATTAAAATATTTAATTTACCTGGTTAATGGGATTTTTGCTCCTGAACCTCAGTGCACAGAGTCAGCACATCAGGGCTGTAAGACGTTACCTTCATTTTCACAGAGGCTTGCAAGTTGTCGGAGCCACGGCAAAGCTTCAAAAGAGCCGTATGCGGCTCCGGAGCTGCAGGTTGCCGACACCTGTCCTAGGTCATGGGTTGACGCTAAACCACTGAGCCACACTGGTGGGCCATTCTCTGTTCTTATGTAATTCATTATCTAGCAGTTTAAAGAGGTAAGCATGTAATAGAGTGATAAGCTCCATGATAAAAGATTTATACAAGGCTCGGCCGGTGTGGGTCAGTGTTTGAGTGTCGGCCCATGAACCAAGAGGTCCCTGGATTGATTCCTGGTCAGGGCATGTGCCCAGCATGTGGGCTCAATCCCCAGTAGGGGTGTGTAGGAAGCAGCCCATCAACATTTCTACCTCTCTATCCCTCTCCCTTCCTCTCTCTAAAATCAATAAAAGCATAGTTAAAAATAAATAAATATATATATATATATATATATATATATATATAATTTACGCAAGGTATTATGGGAACTCAGAGATGAGAGAGACCTACTAGTTCAGATCAGTGCTGGAAAGAGAAATCAGAAAACACTCCAGGAGGTGTCCCTGAGGAATTCTTAAAAGATGAGTAGGTGGAGCATATTCCAGACGGGGGTGGATCTTTGGGGCAAAGGCATACTCAAAGTTCAATACTATTGGCAAGAAGGTTCAAAGTAAGGGGTTGAAGATATGAACTGAAGAGGGCCAGGTCATGGAGAGGACATTGTATTTAATATCTTGGCTATCAGTGGTTATCAGTGAGCATGCTGCAATATACTGAGTCATGAATTCTTTACAGGTGTGCTGTTGAAGCTTGATCAGTGTGTAAAATATATTTCTATATGGTGTCTTTTGACACATACAGGGTAGGACAAAAGTAGGTTTACAATAATGAGTTCATGAAAGTTTACTCATTAGTGCCCTGGTGCATGGTGCATGGATTTGTGCACATTGAAAGGAAATTAATCCCTGGCAGGGGCCGGACTGGGCAAACAGGCCAGACATGCCCTGGGGCCCGCCTCCTGTGGTCCCTCCCAAGCCAGCTGCAAGTGCTGTGGCTTGAAGAGCGCCTGTGGAGTGAATGGGGTACCTCCGCAGGTGGGCTTCCTCGGCCTGGCCTGTGGAGATCGGGCCAAAAATCAGCTCTCCGACATCCCCGAGGGATCCCAGATTGCGAGAAGGCAGTTGTCAGGTGACACACCCTGGAATCAGGCTCCTTCCTCTCTGGTTCCAGGGTGAGTCACCAGAGAACTGCAGCTACCAAGTCCCTGCAGCTCAGCCGTCCCTATGCTGAGCATCTAACCCCTGGTGGTCATTGCATGTCATAGCTATCAGTTGGACGTTCACTTGGCTTTTATATTATGTATAGAGGCCTGGTGCACAAATTCGTGCACAGGTAGGGTCCAGCCAGCTCATCCCAATTAGTTGGGCCAGCCAGGGGGAGGGGCTGTGGGCAGTTGGCCAGCCGGCCCCGCCCCCTGGTCAAACTCCCAGTTGAACTCTATGTAGGATTGCATTATTTTTCACATGAACACCTATAAATCTACTTTTGCCCCACCCTGTATTTTGATGTGCTGAGTTGAACTAAAATATGCCAGCAAGTAAGCAAAATGCAAGAGGTATAACATAAAACCAGGCCCAGAAAAGGATGATGGTCCTTCCCTGTATGGCTCAGTTGGTGGAGTGTGCACTGAAAGGTCACTGCTTCAGCCTGTCAAGGGCATGTAAGGGAGGCAAGTGATTAGTTTCTCTTCCATATTAATGTTTCCCCTCTCCCTTCCTAAGGAAAAAATTAAAAATATTAAAAAACAAAAAAGACTATTTAGTGAAACATGTAAGATCTTTGCTTCGTGACTACGGAAAAATATGTAGCCGAGTTAAAAGATTTCACCCATCAGCCCAGCAAGTGTGGCTAAATAAAATGAGCATCGTCCTGTACACCAAAAGGCTGCTGGTCCAGTTCCCTGTCAGGACACATACCTCGGCTGCAGGTTTGATCCGTGGTAGGGATGTGTGCAGAAGGCAACAGATTGATGTTTCTCTATTACATCAATGTTTCTCTCTCTCTCAGTATGTCCTTGGGTGAAGATTAAAAAACCAACATTTTACCCATCCTGGCTGGGAAAAAGTAGATGGATTCTCCTGCTGGGGGTGTCAGTTTTTCCCCAGTAGCTGTGGTAAGGGCGTTCCCTCCTGCCACCCTGCTGTGGCCACGGAGGAGGCTCCCAGGGCAGAGTGTGGACACAGTCAGCAAAGCCCAGGATGCAGGGCTTTCCCGCTGCTCTGTGATCTTAGCGAATCTGCAAGTAGCTCACAAAGGCGAGGGGTGGGAGGACCTTGGTGTGATTAGATATGGGGGGAGGGCAAAGAGAAAAACAAAAACACCTCAGTTTAATATCTCCAAATTATGTCCTCTCCCACGAGTAAGCTATAGTGACCAATAGCATCGCTCATGTAAGAGTGATAAAGGTGAATGTTACCGAAACCAGACAGATTTAGCTGCTAAGAACATGATATGACATAGCAATTTCTGTACTTACTGCTGGGTGGGTGTGGTTAGTCATCAGGACAGGCCCTGATGGTCAGTTGAGCAACTGAACCTTGTTCTAGTCATAACACTCTACAGAGGCTGCACGTGGGGCGTTTCGGTTGGGGAGGCGAGGGAAGTAGATGAGAACTGAGTTCAAGTTTCCTATCCTGGGCTCCATAGCCACATTATGCAATATTCCAGTGTGAAGCAGAAAACTCGTAATTATTAGTGTGAGAAATGAAGAAACAGTGCAAACTGAGACATTTAAATGTGAATAAATTCTAAAGATTGAAATGAGAGTCAAAAGACCAATTAATTGTTTAAAAGTTAATTCTGTGTGTTTTTTTTAATAAATCTTTATTGTTCATATTATTACAAAGGTTCCTCATTTCTTCCCCCCTCCACCAGGTTCCAACCACACCCTCCGCCCCCTCCCCATCCCCCTTTGTCCTCATCCATAGGTGCACAGTTTATGTTCAGTCTCTTCTTCCCTCTCTTTCCCCCGATAGTAAATCCCTTTTCAGATAGTAAATCAGTTATTTAGCATTTTCTCATATCAATAATACCTCCACATGCCCAATGATACACTTCACACAAAAGACATTTCCCAATAGGTCAACTAGCCTCATCCAGGCCCCACCCAAGGCACTCACAGATCAACACCCCAGCCCTATACTAACTCAATACATCCAGATCTAAGCTTTCATCACTTGATTCAGCAGACCCTCAAGTTCCCGCGAAAGTTTCCAGCCATGTCTGAGAGGCAGCCGTGGGGCAGGGGCAGGCGAGGAGCAAGCTGTCCCGAGCCTGGCTGCTCAGGGCCTGGCCTCTGTTGCTCTGGTTTATTCCACAACCAGCTGTTCCGGGTCTGGTCACTGCCGCTCCCAACCTAGTTGCTCTGGACTTGGCAGCCGCTGCTCCGGGCCTGGCTGCACCCGACCCGGCTGCTCTGGGCCTGGCCGCTCCCAGCCTGGCAGCCGCCGCTCCGGGCCTGGCCACACCCGACCCGGCTGCTCCGGGCCTGGCCGCTCCCAGCCTGGCAGCCGCTGCTCTGGGCCTGGCCACATCCGACCCGGTTGCTCCCCCTGGCCTGGCCACTCCCAGCCTGGCAGCCGCTGCTCCGGGTCTGGCCGCACCCGAACCGGCTGCTCCCCCGGGCCTGGCCGCTCCCAGCCTGGCAGCCGCTGCTCCGGGCCTGGCCGCACCCGACCAGGCTGCTCCGGGCCTGGCCGCTCCCAGCCTGGCAACTGCTGCTCCGGGCCTGGCTGCACCCGACCCGGCTGCTCTGGGCCCGGCCGCTCCGAGCCTGGCCACTCCCGGCCTGGATGCTCTGGGCTTGGCTACTGCTGTTCTGGGTCTGGCTGCTCCCACCCCGGCTGCTCCGAGCCTGGCCACTCCTGGCCTGGATGCTCTGGGCTTGGCTACTGCTGTTCTGGGTCTGGCTGCTCCCACCCCGGCTGCTCTGGGCCCGGCCACTCGGGGTCTGGGTGTTCCTGGACTGGCCACCCTGGGCTTGGTCGCCTCCACCTCAGGCCTGGCTGCCACTGCCCCAGGTCTGGCTGCTCCAGTGCTGGCTGTTGATGCTCTGGTTTTGGCTGCTGCTGCTCTGGGGCCTGGCCGTTGCTGCTCCGGGCCTGGCTGCCACTGCCTTGTGCCTGGCCACTCTAGGCCTGGCCGCCACTGCTCCAACATTCTGTCCTTTTTTTTCTTTTTTCTTTTTTTAAAACGCATTTATGTTGCAATTTTGGCTGGTGAGTTGAGTTCTGACTTAGTCTTTGATTTTTCAAGAACTTCTTTGTATTCTTTCTTAAGTAATTTTACTATCTTTTGCTCTCACTTGATTTCTTCACATTGAGAACTTCTTTGGTTTCTTCCTCCTTGTCCTGGGAGCTCAGCAGGTTGGCCTGTGGCACCCCTTTGTTCTCCGCGGGCTCCTGCGCTGCTTCAGCCTGTTGCCGGGGTCAGCGCCGCCCAGGAAGCAGCCCCCGGCCTTGGCTCCATTGCCCGCACTCAGCAGTGGAAGGCTCAGGGGCACCCCCCCCCACCCCAGGGTCCCCGTCGCCCAGCTCCTTGCTGGTGCCCGGTTGGCCGGTGTCCGGCAGGGGCTCCTGCTCCCTGCTGCGTTCCCCCAGCCCGGAGCTTTTTTTCTCCTTCCTGCTAGGGGAGTCCAGCATCAGAGTCAACAGACTGTCCTCTGCGCGCAGTTTACGCGAGTCCCGGGGGCCCGGCCTTTCGCCGCTCTCCCCGGATCCACCTCACAGCCCGTCTCCCTCTGCCTGAGTCTGGGTGCCCAGGGATTGGCCCAGAACTGGGGTTCGGAGCAGTCCGGACTGAGGCCCAGTGCCGCCGGAGGCCTTGTTTCTTCCGGCTAGGGCAACCCAGCATCAGAGTCAACATTCAGTCCTCTGCGCGCGCATTGCGCAAGACTCCGGGGGCCCTGCTTTTCGCCACTTTTCCGCCTCACAGCCCCGTCTCCTCCTACCGGAGCCTGGGTCCCCAGGGTCTGGCCCATAACTGGGGCTCAGCGCTGCCGGTTCGGGGGGGGGGGGGGGCTCAGCGCTGCCGGTTCGGGGGTTCAGCCCAGGCTGGGGGTTTTATTTCCTTCCTGCTAGGGAAGGAAAGGCAGCACCCCGCCCTCTTCTCCTCTCTGGCTGCGACCTCTCCGCGCGTGCGGGCGGGCGCGCAGCATGTCTCCGTACCTTAGGCTTTTTTTCAGCTCCTCTGATTTTCCTTCTGGCTTTCTCTTTCCTTCTTGTTGTAGAATTTTCAGTCAGTCGACTACCTGTAGCTCTGGGCAATGTCCACTCTACATCTTAGTTGTATTCCATTGAAATTGTTGTGTGCTGCCGCGGCTAGATGTCTACCCGAGCAGCCATCTTGGATCTCCCTAATTCTGTTTTTAACTAACAGATATTAACCGATCCGAAACATTTTAAATTTTCCCATATATCTACTTAGGGTCCCTGTATTTGCTTATCCCCACCCTACCAGCCTCACCCTCAGGAGATGACTGAGGGTCAGCTTGGTGCGTTCACACAGAAAAGCAGCAGGATAATCTAAGTATCCAACTGGCTTGTGAGAAGGAAGGAAAAACCCCACCCCTTTATTTCTCCCTTCAAACATGATAAAGGAGGCAGAAAGACAGCACGTTTAAGTGAAATGTTTACATTTATATTGAAATATGCACTACAACAGAATGAGTTCACTGGTCAACGAGACTTTGCCAAAGCGGAATCACAGCCTCGCGCCGGGGAGGTCCAGTCCGCTAGCAGCAGTGGTCCCCACGCAGGAACACCAACAAGAAGCTGGGAGACCCCACTCCAAAAAGCCTCCTTTCCAGAGACCCCACTCACTTCTCCCACATGCACCCACACAGACTCAAGAACGTGGACATGACCACGATTTCAATGTTTTCAGTTTCTTCACTGCAATAAATATAAACTGGCAATGCTCATACACCACAGCACAGACAACATTTCAGGCTTTAGCAGACAACTGTAAACAGTGACTAGGCTGAAAAATAAATTTGGAATTTAACAATGTGACAGAATTTATAACAGCAGGGAAAAGCTGCTCCAGATGTTTTGTGTGGGTTCGGGTTTTTGACAAAAGATATAGTCCAAAAAGGCTCAGGACAGTCTAGAATATCCGGGCAGCAAAACAACAGGTCTAAGATCACCCCTGGCAGCCCATCTTTCACCTCCACATTCAACATGCGACCACAGAAACTGTTCTAGTGTCATCACCAGCTGCTACTAATGCAGCAGGAACGGGTGGGCAGAGGACGTAAAGTTTGCTGGTAGAGGAACAGAATAATACCTCTGCAAAATTGGCCCCTTAATCATAAGGACAACTAGGACATTTCATCTGGACAGTGCATTAAATTTATATATAGGAGGGAGGAGAGAGGGGAGGAAGGAGAGGGAGAGAGAGAGAGAGATCCAAAGACTAAGCGTTAAGTTCTGTCACTGTAGCAAACTGGGATGTCGATGAAAGAAAAATACAGGGTCTTCCCCAAAAACATATACAAACTTTAGCAGCTGATAGCTCAATTTTGGAAATGAAGTGTATTTTAATAAACACTGCCTTTATAATTATTCATTTTGGGGACACCTAGATGACACTTTCTGCCTAAAGCAGTGCTGGCAAGAAATGAGAGCGGACTCAGTATCTGCACATTAGCAATGGGACAGACTTTTATTTACGTGTTTCAAATATTATTGCTTGAATAGCTCCAGTAAGTAGAAAATGCAGTGACATCTTAGGTCTGTACACGTGAGCACAGGAGCTGGAGGCCAGCACACACAGGGACACTGAGTCCTCTGCTGCTGGGGCACCCCGACTCCCACCCTCTGACCAACAGAAGACCTGGACAGAAAACTGTCTTTTCACACACAAAATTGTGGCTTAGTTAGTTATTCTCCCTAGAACTTTACCCAAGCTAAGAAAAAAAAAAATTCAAGAACCTGGGTTACTAAAAATAAAAATTTAAAATAGTAAACAAGTTTAGTAAACATCATGTGTACTTTCTTTTGTTAATGAAGACATGATACATTTAGAAAACTATGTATGTATTTTTTTCTTAAAAAGACAAAAACCAAAAACAATAAAATTCCTAGAAAGAGGCTTGACAAGAAAAGAACACACCGGCCAAGCTCTATCCTTCAACCAGGACTGGCTCAGCACAAACCAGCACACTTCCCGCCCCCGAAGCACTGCTATCTGCCCGGCAGGCAGACATGGGCATCCGCCGTAGTTACTGACCCAGAATGTTAGCAAAACACTGCAGAGCACATCTGGACAGGCTACTTCAATATCTCCCTGGTCCAGTTTAAATCTGTCTGTAGACCCAGTTTGTACACATTTCATAGGTACAAGAACCATTCACTGTCCCCTTGTTTCAAAATGGCAGTTCTTGTAGCGCTCAAACCATTCAGATAATGAAGAGCTCTCTTGAAAGAAATTCTCTGAAGATACATTAAGAAGAAAGCCTGAAAGTTAAACAAGCCTGAGGTGGGGAGGGAGAGGAATCAAGTAGGATGTTTATTCTGAAGAACAGTTCCACTTGTTTCCCCATGAGAAAAGGCCAAACTTTTCAGACTGATATAATTTAAAAACTAAGACAATACAAAAATAAAATATACACCTTAGATACTAAAAAACTTGAAATAATGCCAGGGTTCATGGAATGAAAAATAGAAGAGGTCTGATTCTGATCCTCCCCAACCCCCCACCAAAAAAGGAAGGAAGGAAGGAAGGAAGGAAGGAAGGAAGGAAGGAAGGAAGGAAGGAAGGAAGGAAGGGAGGAAAAAAACTGTAACAGGCTCTAAGGGAAAAGCAAACCAAACAAACCACTCCGGATCTGGATAGCACTACACAGACTCTAGCGCAGAACACTCACAAGAATGCGTCACATCAGAATATCATGAGAATAACTGGCTGGGTACTTACACGCCCAGCAACAGAGCTCCGAGGTCAAAAAATGTATTAAAGCTGGTAACATCAGCAAGGACCCCTCCAAAAAGGGAGCAAAGGATGCATGCATGGGTCTGTTCAGACATGATATTCAGCAGCATAAAAATAATACCCACCACAGAGTACCCCAATTGGGGCAAAACCTACTCTTCACTGCTAAGCCTGGGAAAGATAAGACAGTGGAACAAACCACTTGTAACTATAGAATCTCCCATATTTGAATGACAAGTATGTCCAATCTGATGTTATATGTCAAAACATTGAGAATACACGAATAAAGGAAAAAAGAAAAAGGCTAAATTATGAACCTTAAAAATTGGAAAAAACCATGTTTTAAAGCCAAGTAGGTGTGATTCTGATCATCATTATATATGACATAATCCATAGAAAGAAAGGCCAAGAAAAGAATCTTCATTTTGTTCAGTACTTAGGCTTGATGTCATTCTAGGTGAAACAGTGATAGTTCAATAAATGCATCACACATACAACTAAAAAGTCCCCTTCTGGTTTCAAATGAATTTAAACAACCATCTTCCTTAACTAATTCTTCTCCTGTGTCAAACAAACCTATGTACAGGACCAGTTTCAATCCCTCCTCCCTTTCCAACACTAGATATGAACATCCAGGAACATCCTACAACGCCAAGTGCCTCAGGAAAGAGAAGGCTCCGAGTGCCAGTGACATAACTGATCTGAGGAAGGGGGATGCAGTGAACACTGATGGCAGCCAGTCAGGCGATGGTGGTTTGCTTCTCCTCAGGGGTTTCCTCCAGCAGCTGCATGATCAGTTCGTGGAGGGGTTTGCAGATCTTTGCGTAGCCCCCTCCCGTGAGATGCAGAAAATCAAACATGTCGTGGCAGGAGATGGCACCGTCCGAGTGCACGAAGCCCCCATCGGTATCCAGGAGCTGAACATTGGCAAGCTTTGGCAGGGAAACCTTGAGGAGCTGGTTCACCTTGGCATTTTTTTGCCTCAAAGGGTTGGGCTTCTCACCTCTAGGTAACAAACCCTGGGCAGAGCAAAAAAGAACATAAGATGAGAAGAGTCTTTTGCTAAGTCTACTTATTTGGCACTTGCTACATCTTTGATTTCTGAAACACTGGACCAGCTTGGTTTAAATAAGTTCTCTGACGATCCCTTCTCAGTCTCTCCAGCTGTTCCTCTTCCTCCTCCTGTCCCTGAATCACTGATATTCTCAGGGTCGTCTCCTTGGCTCACTATTCTTCCCAGTCTGAAAACTTTGGTCCAATCTCTCCCTAGAGCTTCAGAACTACATACTGAACATCAGCTACAGAAGCAAACGTGAATGCTCCTGTGGCACTCCCCACTCACTTCACATGCCCAACTTCCCCCAACCATGCTCCTTCTACATTCTTTGTACCGGCTGGTCATTCCAACACCCCAAGTCTCTTCCACACACCTTACCTATTTATCATTAAATTACTCAGCTTTTGTATCCTAAACATTCACTAATCCATTCTGATTATACACACTGCTGTGGCTGGTTACTCACACCTCCATTAACGTAAAATCTCCTGACTGGTCTTTCTATGGCCAATGTTGTCTTTCCTTCACATCATTCTCAACACCGTCACTAGAATAATCTAACTCAAATACACATCTATTTGTTAACGCCACATGGAACCTACATGACTGCACATGAGAAATAAAGTTGAAACAAATACTGTCTTGATGAATCAGAGACACAAAATATCTGGTAGATTAAAACAGAGATGTGTCCTAATTTGTTTTTAACTTATATGTTAGTGATCTAATATGATTTTCAGATAAAGTAGGTATCTGTCCTTCTATAATAAATAAAAACCTGGTCTTATATGATAAGAGCAAGGTTTTATCATCTCAAACTAGAAATGGCCTTTAAAAACCATCAAGTCTAAATCATACACTTTACAAAGTGTTTCCCCCAATATTTCCAGTATCCACCTGACACCATACATAATTATTACAATATTATCATCTATATTTCCTATGCTGTACTTTACATCCCAATGACTATTTTATAATTACCGATTTTACTTCTCAATTCCTTCACCTTTTCACCCAGTTCCCTACCTTTTTTTACATATATTTCAAAATATTTGGGATCAGATTGAGTGATCTATTTTATAATTTATACATTATTTTTACTTATACATTATCAGTATACATGAGTAAGCTTATTAATGGTTTTGTTAAATATTTTAATATCCTGCTAATATTTTGTCTATTATATATAATTATGACAGAATTGTTAAACTTCTTTATATTTCTAGACTTGTCAGTTTCTTTTAAATTAGGTTTGTTTCTGCTTTGTATATTTTAAGGCTCCTTTATTAAGTACACCCAAGTTCTTTATTTTTATATTATTTTGCTTCTATTAGAACTTCTGTTTTATTAGAATGAAATAATTGTTCTATTGAAAGCTCTTTCTTTAAATTCCACTTTGGTATTAGTATGTTGCTGCAGCTTTTTAAAATTAGCATTTGAGTGTTATACTTGTTTAATTTTAACTTTTCTGTGCCATTTTGTTTAATTGTACCCTTGAAACCAGCATGTAAGTAGTGCTTTTAAGCTAATATTTTCTTAAGGGAATTTAATCAATTTAACATTTTGTGGTGAATTCCATCTCTATATCTTATTTTTGTGTGTTGTTTTACCATGCTTTCATTTGATATTTTTCTCCTTGTTTTTCTACCTTCCTGTGGATTGACAAAATTAGTATCATCATCATTAAAAATAAATAAAATAAAAAATAAAAAATAAAAAAAATAAAAACCATCAAGTCTACTATAAAATTAGTCAGACACCCACAACCTTTTAGTTGGTTAATAGCTGATGATGACATCTATTTCTACTACAGAGTACAGTAGGAAGTCTTCTTTCACAAAAATAGATTTTTTGTGGGTGTTCTATTAAAAGATAATTTTTATTATGCCCAAAGTAAGTACTTGTTCATGCCCATTTTACATTTTTTTTTAGCAAAATTTTGGGGCCTTGATTACCAATTTATTGTGTGATTGTATAGTTAGTTCCAAAAGAGAATCATGACTCTGCTACCCTTATTCATCTTCTTTTATCCTTGTTAAAAGCGCCTCAAAATGTCACAGATGAGCCCTGGCCATTGTGGTTCGGTTGGGCATCATCCCATACACCGGAGGGTTGCTGGTTCGATTCCCGGTCAGGCTCAATCCCCAGTAGGGCGTGCAGGAGGCAGACCAACATTTCACTTTCACATTGATGCTTTTCTCTCTCCCTCCTCCTTATTCTCTTAAAAAAAAAAAAAAAAGTCACAGATGAGGTCATCCTAAGCCCTAGTTTATATATGACATAGAATAAGCAACCAGAAGGATGGCCAGTGAACAATAAATATGATACATACTTTGTTCTGACTTTCAAGTAATACAACAGCAGTCAAAGCCATAAAGATTGATTAAGCCTCAAGAACAGGGCAGCATACCTACTGAAATTTTCAAGCAAGAATGAGAAAAGTAGATAAGTATTTGCATATATTTTCCTTAATATCAGGGTATGCCATGGGACTTTCCCCCTAAAATAATTAGTAATTGCTAAAATATTATGTTAACACAAACACAGCTCTCTCTGGCGCACTGGGTTCTTGGCTCTCCTGTGGCAGGAACATGCCCCCTGCGCCCACGTGGCTCACGGCCATTTGGAGCTCCAACATGGACTCGTGGACTTAATTAGCTTAGAGACCAAGCCACACCAGCTACACCCTGGAACAGAAGCTCTGGACACAGGGCTGCTTTTCGCTCTCTTGGAACCCTCGCTTTCCAGGACTAGCTTAAGAGCATTGGGTCTTGAAACTTGAGAGAAAGAAGCTTCACAGGCACGTGCTTTGGGCCCCTTCCCTGCTGCAGGGAGTCGATCTATCCTCCCATAAATGTTGCTTTCACTTAAAAAACAACAACAAAAAAACACAAAAAAAATTATGCTCCTAATCCCTTTACTAATAACAATAATTTTAATTGTTGCCTTTTCCAATTGCATATATACTTTTAAGTAGTTCTAAGTAAAAGATACATAGTTTATTCAAACTTTTCACTTAAATACATCTCAAGTTGTTGTTGTTGGTTTTTAAAAAAATATATTTTATTGGTTTTTTTACAGAGAGGAAGGGAAAGGGATAGAGAGCTAGTAACATCGATCAGCTGCCTCCTGCAGACACACCCTTGACCAGAATTCAACCTGGGGCCTTTCAGGCCCCAGGCTGACGCTCTATCCACTGAGCCAAACCGGTTTTGGCAAGTTGTTTTTGTGCAGTTTTCATAATTGTCATTTGATTAATGCTATTATGTAAATGGTCTATGCAATCATTCCCCCATGGGGTTAACTGGTTAGGTTATTGCCAATGTTTTAGTGTTGTAGGTAGAACCACTGTACATCAGATTTAAGTCTGATTGAACTAAAGAATATGTATGGAGGATTTATTCAACAACTTCATGCGATAAATATGTCCTAAGCAACTACTATGGACTCGGCACTGTACTTCAGAACTCATAACTACAATATAATCCTTTCTGGAACAAGGCAAGATACGAGTAAGTAAATTAAATAACACGTGATGCCACATAATAAAAATAATTTTTAAAAGACCTGACACCTGGCCTCTGTGGCTCAGCAGGTGAGTCTTGGTCAGGGCACATGCCTGGGTTACTGACCATCAGTGAGGGGAGGGCAGGAGGCAGCTGATGAACGATTCTCTCTCATCACTGATGTTTCTATTACTTTCTCCCTCTCCCTTCCTCTCTGAAATCAATAAACATATTTGAAGAAACGGACAAAAAACAAATCTGGTTCCCCAGCATCTGTAAGATAAAATGCAAACTCTTAACATGGTATACAAATTCCGAGAGGCCCTGGCTGTGGCCTCTCTCTTAACAATCCTACTCTCAAACTTTCCCAATGACAACCTGAACTTCTTCTAGCACCCGTGCTCACTCACCCAACAACACATACATGAAGTTTTTGATCATTTTATTTTGTCCTCTGTAATGCCTTCTCTTCTTTCTGATCCCCATTTGGAGACCAATTAATTCTTTAAAACTAAACTCAGACATCAACTATATGTCTAAAACATAGTATACAGTGTAATGAATCTCTCTCCTGCTGTCCACCCGCCAGGCTGTGAGCGCCTTGAGAAGTACTATGTCTGCAGGACCTAGGACAGTACTTTGCACTCAGCAGTCCTCACCTGTTTGAGTAAATGCCTATCTTCTTAATATTATTTAATTCAAGAACTGAACACATCAGATTTTGCTAAAACATACCTTTTTAGTTGGACTAAGGATACCTACAGGTACACTTGTCTGTGAAACAGACTGTTGTTTGTCTCTGAAACTGTAGACTCACTGTTTTAACTCTACAAAGGGTAGCACTTTCTGTCAAGGTTAAGACTATGAAGTACCCATTTTCTTTTCTTTTTTAAAAATATATTTTATTTTATTTTATTTTTACAGAGAGGAAAGGAGAGGAATAGAGAACCAGAAACATTGATGAGAGAGAAACATCGATCAGCTGCCTCCTACACCCCCCCCCCACTGGAGATGTGCCCGCAGACAAGGTTCATGCCCTTGACCGGAATCGAACCCGGATCTTCCACAGGCCAACGCTCTATCCCCCGAGCCAAACTGGTTTTGGCAGTACCCATTTTCTTAGTGATGGATTCTCTGATATGTCAGGGAATTCAGAGATCCAATGACTACACCACCTTTAACATATTAACAGTGACACAGAACACACCACATCTAAACTAGTCCAAACTCAGGGCTATTAAAAAGAGACTCAGAGCCGGGACCGGTTTGGCTCAGTGGATAGAGCGTCGGCCTGTGGACTGAAAGGTCCCAGGTTCGATTCCGGTCAAGGGCATGTACCTTGGTTGCGGGCACATCCACAGTGGGGGGTGTGCAAGAGGCAGCTGGTCGATGTTTCTCTCTCATCGACGTTTCTAACTCTCTGTCCCTCTCAATTCCTCTCTGTGTAAAATCAATAAAAATATATTAAAAAATAAATAAAATAAAAATAAACAAATAAAAAGAGACTCAGAACTAGGACAAGTCTTATATGTAATTTTAATAACTATTAGAAGACAGTTAAAATTTTTAAAAATAAGGCTACCTGAGGCAACAAAGAGGGTTTCTACTTCTAAATAAGGATGAGAAGCTAAAAGTTGACCCTACAGCTGGTCTGGTAAAGAATGAGACTGCTAAGACAATGGAATATATCAGAGAAGTGTTTCTCAGGAGTATTATACTTGCTTCCACCTAAAGATTCATGTACCTCATATTTCTAAAAGATTCCTCACCTGACCCAATCGTAACAAGGTCTCCACCCCCCAAGGACTACATACCAACACAATGATTTTGGCCTGTGGCTGCCTTGTGTTGATAAGTTGTACGATGGCCTCAATTCCACCTGCTACTTCTTCTGCAGTATTTTCATGGTTGTTTGTTCCTACCCAGACAACAATGACCTATAATTTAGGGGGGGAAAGAGGGGTAAGTACCCAGGAATAAAGGAACTTCTCAAATGGTACTAACTTCAACTGAGCAATCACCTTAAAACACTGATTCACACCTCATATATATTAAAATAAATTCCCAGAAGGAAAATAAGAGATTTCTTTCATCACCATGGAGTTGGAAGCTAATCTCTTAAAAACTAGACATTCTACAGAAAACATAACAAATTCAATGTCTACAAATAAAACCTGTTGCATATCAAAAAAATTTAAATAAAGTGAGATCTAAGAAATCTGGGGGGAAATATTTGCTACCCGTGTAAAAGTCTCCTTGCCTGGAAGTACTACAGAACCCCAGGGAGTGTAATAGGATAAATAACACAGCTGCATCCAAGGAAGTCACTGGGGTGCAAGGTGGATGAAGTTTTAACAAGGTTTTCTCTTTTTGTATGTATATCCCTAGGGACATACACCTTACTTTTCCACACTATCACCAAAGAGAGGAACCCGGATGAGTTTTTCTATTAGAAAGGCAAAGAGTAAAATAAAACTAAAGCAGTTGATATCAGTGGCTCGGCTTTGCTTCTTTCTTTGAGGCTGGGAGAAGCATGGAAGATGTTTATAAGGTGAAGGTACTGGGAACATTTGTGGTGCACCTTTGTTCACATCGGCTTCCAATGTTCTTCAGAAGTCCTCGGAGACGCTGATGACCAATTTGTCTATGTGGTTAAATAGATCCAATTACTTCCTGTGGGGAATCTTGGCCCTGCTCCCAGGGCCCACCTCCGAGCAGCTTACCCCTCATACTGCCTCAGGTTCATAGACTTGCACACCTCATTAGCAACACCTCTCCCTACAGTTGAAAAGTGTAACAATTACAAATACCATTCAAGCGTGTATGCTGATTTCTTTCCTTTTTTTTTTTGGTTAAGCCTCACCCAAGGATCTTTTTTCATTGAATTTTAGACAGAGTGAAAGAGAGGGGGAGAGACACAGAGAGAAACATTGAAGTGAGAGAGACATATCAACTGGTTGCCTGCAATCCAGGTACGTCTTTGATAGGAACTGACCCTTTAGTCCTCGGGCCGGTGCTCCATCCACTGAGCCAAACTGGCTTGGGCTGATTGCTTAATTAAATGTGTATTTGGAATGTTCTTAAGCAATAACATCATTCATCTTAGTGGGGTATGAACCAAAGAACAACAGTGAAATAATGCTTTGAAACAACTTTTTACTACTAGTTTTAGACAATTTGACTATCTGAAAAATACTCAAGATTAACAATATTCTTTAAAAAATAAGTTTCATTTCACCTTAGGTTTAATATTCTCCAGCTCTCCATTCTTTAGCCTCCATAAAACATGTCTTGTTGTATCTCCTCCAATTCCAAAATTCAGTGCATGGAGTGGAGAAAAAAGTTCTCGCCATATCTGAAAAGAGAAAAACTTGATTTATTTAAGCTGAAATTTTTGGGAAATAAAATCCCCCAATCACAATGTGCCTGAAATAACAATTCTCATTTTCTGCATCCACACAGCACACGGTAAGTACTGTGCTCCTCGGTGAAGGGCTCGGAAGATGCCACTGTACAACTCGGCTCTCCGTGCAGCACTCCGTCTCAACTCCAGAAAGTCACTGCTCAACCTGCTGCCCCGTAAGAGACTGCGATACTTATAAATAAATGAGTTGCCAACTGAATAAACTCTCCCTTTCCTTTATTCAATCATTTAAAGAATCAGGGTGAAATAGAAACACGAGATGAAGATATTTACAGTGCTGGAGCCAAACAGAAATAACACAAAGAATAAGAATTGAGAATCATGACCAAGACAAATATAAATGAGCAAATACAAATACAAATAAGAAAATAGTAAGACACAAATAAGAATTGAAAACCATGACTAAGACAATAAATGTAATGTGAAGCTTCTTGGAAGCCAAGGCCAAAAAAAGTTTACTTATAAACAATGCTACCTTTTAGTGTCGTTGTGCCTAGTGCACGGAGCAGCATCAGGCATGGCTGACACCTTACACTGGGAGCTGGAGCTTTTCCAGGGCATCAGCTCAGAATGCAAGTCTGCCAGTGCTGAATGCACTTACTTCAGTAGGCACAGCACCCCGTCACTGGCATCTCACCTCGTACTGCTGCATTAGCTGCACCATGGAGTCCCCCACAAACAGCACGTCAGGCTCTTTGTCTTTACAGTCCAGGACGAATCTGTTGTGCTGGTGGAAGAAGGAAACATTAGAAACTGGCCTCTCTTTCCCCATGAGACTTGTTGGCCTAGATACAACAGTTGTCCAACCAGCACTCTGCCGTTCAACCTCCAATGTGGCCTGTCCCTAAAGCTGATCCCTCTTGATTGGCAATAAACTGGTGGAACTTTCTTCCCACCCTTACTATAGTCATCACTCTAGTATGCTCAAGAAAACAGCAATTTTACTGAAACCAAAATTTTAAAAATACATTTAACCCTTTTTTTTAATGTATCTTTTCCTCAAGCCGTTAAAAGAAATTTTCAGATATACAAGCAAAAGAGCTGAAGTAATACAATGAATACCTGTACATCTCCCACCTAACCAATAACCTTTTCCCATATTTGTTTTCTCTGTATGTATTTGTGGAACCATTTGGAGGATTTTTTTTTTAATATATTTTATTGATTTTGTACAGAGAGGAAGGGAGAGAGATAGAGAGCTAGAAACATCGATGAGAGAGAGAGTCATCGATCAGCTGCCTCTTACACACCCCCTACTGGGGATCTCCCCACAACCAAGGTACATGCCCTTGACCGGAATCGAACCCGGGACCCTTCAGTCCCCAAGCCGATGCTCTATCCATTGAGCCAAACCAGTCCCGGCCATTTGGAGGATTTGAAGGTCAGTTACAAGCACTGTGATTCCTCACCCTTAAATATTTCAGCATGCATCTCCAAAGTGTAAAACCATTAAATCATTATCACATCTAAGAAAATGAACAATAATCCCATAATATCTAACATTCAGTCCATTTTCAATCTTTCCAATTGTCCCAAGAGTTGGATTTCTATCTATCCAATCAAGAAGAATATAATTTACTTGGATGCCTTTGAAAATGTCTAACTCCAAATGTGAGACACAGGCAAACTAGAATTCAAGCCTTTTTCAGTCTAATCCAAGCTGATAAGCAGTGGTGATTTAATCCTGGAATACTTCTCTTTGTTCTGAAGGCACAAGACACTTTTCCAAATGGATTTACCCATCAGTGCTTCCAACTTTCATATTTGCCCCTGAGACAAACTTACATGATGCTTTAGGCAACAGGTCTCTAACTAACCCAGTTCTAGGGAAAGGCCTGAATGCTACTTTTTTCTCAAACTATTGTGCTCTCCCCTAGGAATTAAGCTAGAGTTACTATTTAAGTATATCTGCTGATAATACAGTGCTGACTGCTACTGTGATGAAACTGAGAAATTCATTAGCTATAGGTGAAAATAAAGTTACTTCTGGAAATAATTTGACAATTAAAACAACTTGTCTTGCCCAGCTTGTGTGGCTCAGAAGTTGAGTATTGACCTGGGAACCAAGAGGTCACTGGCTTGATTCCTGGTCAGGGCACATGCCTGGGTGGTGGCCTTGATACCTAGTAGGGGTTGTGCAGGAAGCAGCCAATTGATGATGTTCCTCTCTCATCAATGTTTATATCATTCTATTCCTCTCCCTTCCTGTCTCTCTAAAAATCAATTAAAAACATATTTAAAAAAAACTTCTCCCTTAGGGTGACAGGATTTTGGATAACTTTTTCTTTTCTCTAACATACATGTCTTGTATAAATAAAAAAAATTTAAAATTACTATTGTTTCAGTAAGTATTTTTATTAAAGGGATAAGATGAGCAAGAATAAACTTGAGCTAGTGAGCAGGTACATGTTCACATCCCGTCAACTCTCTACTGCATGTACTCTCTATAGTTCCAACTACCTTTCAATCCCAATAAAAGAACATTTATAGCATCTCATGAAATTGAGGCTCTGCTGTTGTAAGTATTCCATATTTTCTTTTTTTTAAATTTTCTTTTTATTTTATTGATTTTGTACAGAGAGGAAGGAAGAGAGATAGAGAGTTAGAAACATCGATGAGAGAGAATCATCGATCAGCTGCCTCTTGCACACCCCCTACTGGGGATATGCCCGCAACCAAGGTACATGCCCTTGACTGGAATCGAACCCGGGACCTTTCAGGCTCCAAGCCGACGCTCTATCCATTGAGCCAAACCGGTCCTGGCTCCATATTTTCTTTTTAAGTGTAAAAGTAATTGCAGTAAGTTTGGAGAAATATAAAAGATCAAACAAAACACCTACAATCCTCCCATTGCCCCAACTAGGGTTGAACCCACAACCTTTTGGAATATGAGATGACACCCCAACCAAGCCATCTGGCCAGGACAAAACCATAATTTTTAAAGGACACATAATATCCCACTGGATGCACCT
This sequence comes from Pipistrellus nathusii, assembly GCA_963693515.1. NCBI lineage: Eukaryota > Metazoa > Chordata > Mammalia > Chiroptera > Vespertilionidae > Pipistrellus > Pipistrellus nathusii. Next base: position 2,863,181 of record OY882866.1, read on the forward strand.
AGTGACACCTTTTTAAAAAAATATATATATTTTATTGATTTTTTTACAGAGAGGAAGAGAGAGGGATAGAGAGTCAGAAACATCAATGAGAGATGAGAAACATCGATCAGCTGCCTCCTATACACCCCCTACTGGGGATGTGCCCGAAACCAAGGTACATGCCCTTGACCGGAATCAAACCTGGGACCTTTCAGTCTGCAGGCCGATGGTCTATCCACTGAGCCAAACTGGTTTTGGCCCTTTTTATTTTTTAAGGCTCTTTTATCTATTGATAGACTTACCAATAGTTTATTTATTGATAGAGAAATTATTTTACTTTTAACATTGTAGAAATTCTTAAATCAAAGGGGATTAAATTTTTTATAGATTTTGGATATACTTCCAAATTCTTAACAAAAAGGCTCTATCTTTACTGTCCCCAGCAATGTATCAGAACTGGTTTCACCGTGCTTGCATGGGCACTAAATATTAATATTTCTTCCTTCCCACTGTTTTAATCTGTATTTTTTTAAAAACAAAAATTTAACACTTCTTGTCATGTTTATTGAGATATTTATCTAGTGGTACCTTAAAAATCTTTTTATTGACATTATAACAAAAATAGCAATGCTTCATCTTTAATATTTATTGCAAATAGTTTCCTCAGTCTGCTGCTGAATCTTCTTTCTCTGGCTAATGTTTTGATACTTGTATTAAATTTATCTATAGTCAAGCCTTTCAATTATCACCCTTAAAAACCTTTTATTGTGGAAAATATCAAATATACACATAGAAAACACAAAGAACCTTTATGTATCTATCTGTCATCAGTTACAGCAATTATCTAACTTATTGCCAGTATTATTTCAGTCACTCCCCCAAACTACTGCCCCACTCACTCCTCGATTATTTTGAAGCAGACTGATACAGCATTTCATGTACAAATATTTCACTATGTAATTCCTAAAAGATTATAAAAATATATATAACAACAATACCAATGCTACTCCCCTCTAAATAGTAATTCTTTAATATTAAGAAGTAATGTATTCAAATTCAATGTTACAAAATTGTTTTACAGCCTTTTTAAAATTAGGACCCAGCTGAAACCGGTTTGGCTCAGTGGATAGAGTGTCAGTCTGCGGACTAAAGGGTCCTGGGTTCGATTCCGGTGGGGGTCATGTGCCTTGGTTGTGGGCACATCCCTGGTAGGGGGTGTGCAGGAGGCAGCTGAACAATGTTTCTCTCTCTTCGATGTTTCTAGCTCTCTATCCCTCTCTCTCTTCCTCTCTGTAAAAAAAAAAATTAATAAAAAATATATTTAAAATTATCGATAGGACCCAAGTTATATCTTAAACCCCCTTCCACATCTTAAAAATATACTAGTGGCCTCATGGACAAATTCGTGCATGGGGTGGGGGTGGGTGTCCTCAGCCCAGCCAGCGATCAGGGCTGGCCAGCTGGGGGGGAGGGACTGCGGGAGGTGACCACCTAGGGCAGTTCCTGCATTGAGTGTCTGCCCCCTGATGTTCAGTGCACATCATAGCGGCCAGTTGTTCGGTTGTATTGATCACTTAAGAATATATATATATATATATATATATATATATATACACACAGACACACACACACACACACACACACACACACACACACAGAGAGGAAGGGAGAAAGAGAGCTAGAAACATCAACGATGAGATGTTCAACCATTAATATTGGCGGCCTCCTGCATACCTCACACTGGGGTTCAAATCCGCTACTTAGGCATGTGCCCTCACCAAGAATCAAACTGTGATTTCCTGGTTCATAGGTTGACGTTCAACCACAGAGCTAAGCCAGTTGGGCTCTCTTAAATCCCTTTTAATCTATAGCTTTCCCCGCCCCCTGTCACCATCTCCCAAACTTATTTTTAAGGAATGTGGGTACTTGACTTCCTGTCTGGATTATGTTGTTTACATTCTTCTGGTGGCAGCTAACTGTTCACGTGTTCCAGGTATTTCCTGATATGTGGTAGTTAAGTCTACATTAGAGTTGACATTTTGGTAATATTTTGAGGGTAGTACTGATTATAACTTGAGTATTTGTTTTAATCACGATTAGTTTTCTTAATATTTTCAAAATAATTTTAGTTCTACAAAAGAGATCCAAAGACAATAAAGTATTTCCGTATGTCCTTCACTCAGCTTCTTCCAACATCCTACATAAATAAGCATGATACACTTGTCAAAACTAAATTGGCAAACACCATCAACTAAAAGTTTATCCAAATCTCACTCATTTTTCCACTACTGTTCTTTTCCTGTCCCCAGAGCCTGCCCAGGACATCATGCTGCATTTAGCCACGTCTCCAGCCTCTGCCAACGCCCAAGCTTGGTCTTTTCTGACCACGCCGCGTTCTGGAGAATTTCCCCCACGTGGGTTTGTCTGATGTTTTGTCATGAGGTTATGGATTCTTCTGGAAGACTACCTGAGGTGATGTGTCCTTGTTTTATCAGGGGGCACATGATACTGATATGACTTACTACTGGTGATGTTAACATCAATTACTTGGTTATGGTGGAGTTTGCTACAGTTCTCCATTATAAAGTTTTTTTTGTTTGTTTTTTTTGTGTTTTTTTTTAACATTCTCTACTTGTTTTCAGAAGCAAGACACTAAATTCACAGCCCACATTAAAGTTCCACCTGCTGGGAGGGGGGAAGAAATGAGGAACCTTTGTAATAATATGAACAATAAAGATTGATTAAAAAAAATAATTAATAAAAAAATAAAAAATAAAAAATAAAAAATAAAAATAAATAAATAAAATAAATAAATAAATAAAAATAAAAAAAATAAAAAAAAAATAAAGTTCCACCTGCTGGAGAGAAGGGTGTCAAATGCTATGTGGTTGTACATTAAAATCACAAAAGTAATTTACAGGGAAATACTCTGAGGTTAGGCAAATACTTTTCCTCCTTTAAGTGTCCCCGATTTCAGATTTCATTAATAGATCTTGCCTACTGTAATTATTACTATGGTGTTCTAATCTTAATTTTCTTTTCCTTTATTAAAAGTGTTCTGGCCTGGCCAGTGTTGCTCAGTGGTGTCAAGCTATGAATCAGGTCACGGTTTGATTCCCAGTCAGAGCACATGCCCAGGTTGCCTGCTTGATCCCATGGAGGCATGCAACAAGCAGCCGATCCATGATTCTCTCTCATCATTGATGCTTCTATCTCTCTCTCCCTCTCCCTTCCTCTCTGAAATCAATAAAAATACATTTAATAAAACAAGTATTCTGTATGATGAAGGCCGGGGGGTGGGGAGCAGGGAAGAACAAGACTAGAAGGGGTCAATGGGAAACAAAAGAAAAAATTATCCTGAAAGGAAGATTTGTCCCTCCACCCCTATTATTTATTCATCCAATCATTTACAGAATAGGATTCAGGAATATTTATTTTATTTTTTGAGCTATAAACCAATATCATCATTTATTATGTTGCTCAAATTTTTCAATTTTGTGCTTTGGTGCTCTATCAATTTCGCTCCAAATAGTCCTATTAGTATCATCAACGAGACAAGCCAGTACACGTCTCCGCTGATGCCTGACACACTGCTTCAGTGCTGCCCACTTTTCCTTTTGTTTTTCCTTGCTTTCTCGCACCACAAGATGTTCCAGGCCCATCTTTTATTTCCTTTGTTCCAGTTGTAGAATCAAACATTTCTCTAAGGAGCCCAGTTTCTTTCGCTGGAGAACTACATTTTAAAAAACAAGTTCTGGCCCTGGCTGGTCTGGCTCAGTGGACAGAGTATTAGCCTGCGGACTGAAGGGTCCCGGGTTCAATTCTGGTCGAGGGCATATGCCTGCGTTGCAGGCTCGATTCCCCATAAGGGTGTGTGTGCAGGAGGCAGCCAATCAATGATTCTCTTTCATCTTTCTCTCCCTTTCTCTTTGAAATCAATTAATATTTTTTTAAAAGTTCTGTGTATATACTTTAATATTTAGCAAAGTTACTCCTTCCACATTACACAAGCTTAAAACTTTTTTAAATATTCAATCTGTTTTTCTTCCTTGAATAATTTTTTCAGTCACTATTAATTATTTTAAGCCTGCTAATTTGTGCCAGAAAAAATAAAAGCACCTATTTTTTTAGTTACTACTTTTAATAAAGTTATAAATGACCTAAATGTCCATCAATGAAAAAAATGGGCAAATCCATTCTGGCATTTTGATGCAGAACAAATAAATAATATTGACAGAGAGAAAACAAACTATAGCTATACTTTTAATATGTATGGTGTACTGTGGAAAAAACATTCAGAAAGATACTATTTATAAAAAGTTTAGCCGAAACCGGTTTGGCTCAATGGATAGAGTGTCGGCTTGGGGACTGAGGGACCCAGGTTCGATTCAGGCAAGGGCATGTATTTTGGTTGCGGGCATATCCCCAGTAGGGGGTGTGCAAGAGGCGGCTGATCGATGACTCTCTCTCATCGATGTTTCTAACTCTCTATCTCTCTCCCTTCCTCTCTGTACAAAATCAATAAAAATATATATTAAAAAAAAAAAGTTAAAAATATGCAAGCAATACTATGTATTATTAAAAAATATTTTTATTGAAGTAACATTGCTTAATAGCAGTATAGTTTCAGGTATACATTATAATTTGACAACTGTATACACTATAATGTGTTTATCACGGAAGAGATTACATATAAGTAGTATGTAAATACATGAAAAAAAAAAAACACAACAAAATTCAGGTTACTGGTTTGGGAGAGGAAAGGCAGAAAAGAGAAATATGATCGGTGAGGAGTATACAGGGAATAGCAATTCTATTAGCAATGCTTTAGTTTTTTTAGAGTGACAATACATTGATGCTCAAAACACTTCATAATATTATTTTATTCTTATTTACTTATTTAAATGTGTTTTTATTGATTTTGAGAGAGAGAAAGGGAGAGGGAAAGATAGAAACATCAATGATGAGAATCATTGATTGGCTGCCTATTCATGCCCCTTACTGGGGGTCAAGCCTGTGCCCTGACTGGGAATCCTGGCTCCTGGGTTGACGCTCAATCACTGAGCCACACTGGCCAGGGTCATAAATTCTTTTAAAAGATATAAACAAATGAAAAGATTAAGTAAGAATAAAAAAGTAGTTAATCCATATGAGAACAGCTGGGAAAACCTAACTACCACTCAGAATAAGCTGGTTGATAGACTGACTCGTTAAGCCTGGAAAGATAAAAACAGAAAGAGAATATAAACTATGAAGAGTATAAGTAGAATCACTAGATACTAAAACATGAAGTTCTGCCGAGACCGGTTTGGCTCAATGGATAGAGCGTCGGCTTGGGGACTGAAAGGTCCCGGGTTCGATTCCGGTCAAGGGCATGTGCCTTGGTTGCGGGCATATCCCCAGTAGGGGGTGTGCAAGAGGCAGCTGGTCGATGACTCTCTCTCATCGATGTTTCTATCTCTCTATCTCTCTCCCTTCCTCTCTGTACAAAATCAATAAAATATATTTAAAAAAAAATAATAAAAAAAATAAAAAAAAATAAAACATGAAGTTCTGGGAACTTAAAAATCTGACTTATTATTTCAAAGAGGTATTATGGTCAGAAACATAAAGGTTAAATATAGTTACTATTAAGTAATAATGTTTTATTAAAAGGAAGCTAAAATATTGAAGAAAATAAAATGCTAAAAAACAATGGGACACAATGAGAATATAAAGGGGCCAACTTAAAGGATTCCCACTTACTAAACCTGGGAATCAAAATTACAATGGCTGTATCCCACTGAATAAAATAAGAACCCCTGGATTCATACTATAAAAAATAAGAATTGGATTAGGACAATAGCATCTGAACCAAGCGATCAAAGTTAATATAGTAAGTCCTGGAATAATGTCATTTTGTTCAATGCTGTTTTGTTATTTTGATGAGATATTGTAGGAACTTAACTTTTGTTTATTATATCAATTAGCCTATAGTAAAATGGGTTTCATTATATACCATTTTGCTTAAAGTTACAGAACCTACTGATGATGACAGATGAGGATTTATTGTATCACCAATGAGACAAACATCATGTGCCTTCCATGTGATATGATGCACTAAAGATACCACTTCACTGATATTCCTGCCAAAAATGAATCTTCTGAATCATGATTATGGGGAAAAAGATAAATTCAAAATTGAGGGACTCTACAAAATGAATGGCCTACACTATTTCAAATTGTCAATATAATGAAAAACAAAATCTAAGAAATGTTTCACATTAAAGAAGAATAAGGAGATACGACAAATAAATGCAATGTATGATTGCAGATTGGGGAAAAAACTGATATAAAGAATATTATTGGGACAACTGGAGAAATCTGATTATGGTTTTGAAATGGGATAATTGTATAATATCAACGTTAAGTTTCTTGATTTTAATAACTCCATTGTAGTTATGTAAGAAAATGTCATTGTTTTTAGAAAACACTGAACTATTTAGGGGTGAAAGACATATGACTGTAACTCATTCTCAAATGGTTCCAGGAAAAAACACACAGTATTTTGAGTATACACTGAGTGGCCAAATTTTTTTTTTTTTTAATTTATTGATTTTGTACAGAGAGGAAGGGAGAGAGATAGAGAGTTAGAAACATCGATGAGAGAGAGTCATCCATCAGCTGCCTCTTGCACACCCCCTACTGGGGATATACCCGCAACCAAGGTACATGCCCTTGACCGGAATCGAATCCGGGACCCTTCAGTCCCCAAGCCGACACTCTATCCATTGAGCCAAACTGGTTTTGGCCTGAGTGGCCAAATTATTATGATCTCTGAACGCATAATAATCTGGCCACTCGTGTGTGTGTATGTGTGTGTGTGTGTGTGTGTGTGTTGTGTGTGTGTATGTATGTTAGAAGCCCGGTGCATGAATTTGTGAATGGATGGGGTCCGGCCAGCCTGGCCAGTGGGAGGGGATATGGGCGGTTGGCTGGCCTGCCTGCTGGCTGAACTCCTGGTTGAGGGGACAATTTGCATATTAGCCTTTTATTATATAGAACATACACTGAGTGGCCAGATTATTATGCGTTCAGAGATCATAATAATCCGGTCACTCAGTGTATACAAATAGATACAGACATAAGAATTAGGTAGATGGCAAAATGTTAACTGGTGCCTTAGTTGATGTCAGCCCTTGGACCAAAGGGTCATGGGTTCAATTCCACAACAACAAGAATCTTAACTGGCAGGTCTAGATGAAAAATAGACGAAGTTCTTTTTAAAAGTTATGTGATATTTGTGTCATTTTGAAATTCAAAAATTGTTATAATACAAAAAGAATACTGTAGAGACATTGTTGTCTTAAAATTAAGAGGGCAATTACCATACTTTCAACATATTTCTCAGTTCCAACAGCAGATGGTGATTAGACTTGAGATTTCTAACGACAGACTTTTACTTACAATAATAAATTCTTTAAAAAAAAAAAAATATATATATATATATATATTGATTTTGTTTTACAGAGAAGAAGGGAGAGGGATAGAGAGAAACATCAATGAGAGAGAAACATCGATCAGCTGCATCCCACACACCTCCTACTGGAGATGTACCCGCAACCAAGGTACATGCCCTTGACTGGAATTGAACCTGGAACCCTTTAGTCCACAGGTCAATGCTCTATTCACTGAGCCAAACTGGTCAGGGCTATAGTAATAAATTTTTGTTGACCATTAAAAACACCTTTGCAGCTTTGGCCAAAAGACTCTCAAAAAACAGAAGAAGCTCATCTCATGTGAATAATACATGTGCCCTTCCTTTTACCTGAGACATCCATCTGTCATCTCCTTGAATATCTTCCGCTGCATGTGGAATGGCTGCTGGGTTTGAGTCTCCTTGGCTCATTCTATACCTGAGGAAAATAACATGTGTGTCATTTTTCATCCATCAACAGAAATATTTATTTGTTACTGCTTAAGTACTACATGCCAGTAAATACAATTTAAGTTTTGTTGTGGTTTTGCATGGACTTTATTTTCAGCAGAAATGAATTCCAGGACACAACTGCTTAAGTCCCATAAATATCCAGCAGCACTAAACTCCTAGGCAGGTCTGAATATCATTTAGAAATAGTGCATTACATTTAAAAAGTCTGATCCTAGTAATTAATTTTTCACGATTGCATGTTACTATTCTACCAAAGGACACAAGGAATTAGGCACCTATAGTTCAATGAAATTTATATTAGAGCTTTTTAGGTTGCTAGTTACATAATTAAGTATTATTATAGTGATACCACTGTTCACAAATATCACAAATAACTGTATTACATATCACGTTAAAATTGGCCATAGGCTTTGGCCCTGGTTCTTGAGACAAACATTTACTAGGTATTTTTGCTTATGAAAGATCTCCACTAAGAACATTTTATTAACGATGAACACAAAGATGGCATCTCATAGTGGAGAAGAAAGAATAAGTGAAATTCAGAAAAATCATAAAGTCTAATCTTCTAGGTGTGGGGAATCTTTTTTCTGCGAAGGGCCATTTGAATATTTACATCATTTATGGGCTATACAAACTTATCAACTTAAAAATGAGCCTGCTATATTTGGCCAAATGTTTAATTAACTCATCCCTAATGCCTTGGCAGGGCCAGACCAAATGATCTCACTGGCCTTATACTGCCCACGGGCCAGACATTCTCCACCTGTTCTAGAAAGACAATTAAAAAGCCAGACTGCTCTCAACCAACAATGGAGAATACATATTAGAGACATTAGGCTAAAGAGGGCACTTGGCAAATGCAAAGGATGATGAAAAAAGGAAAAATCGTGGGTTTTGTGGCTTATAAAGAAAGGAGACCATATTCATCTTTTTCCTTCTTTTGCCATCCTCAATACAGCTAAACTTTCTCAGAAGGAAGACTGAGTTTTACTACTGATTATACAAACAAATTAGCGCAGTTCTAAATTATATAGGTCTAAATAAATTAGGCTCACGTTTAGACCCATATCTGACTGAAGATATAAAACGCCACCCACTCCTTATGTATATATTTCTTCAGATTACTAAAATTTGCAACTATCAATAATAGCATCTTTCTATGAAGGACTATGTTATGTAACCAATTCTCACAAAAGTGCTGCAAAATGAGAAAAATAAGGATCAGACAATTTAGGTAATTTGCATGGTGAGTGACTGAAATTAGGTTTGTCTGACCCCCGCAATGTCACATCTGGCCCACTGATCACAAAAGAATTCATAGATCACTCCCTAAAGAGGGCCTTATATATAACCATTTTATTCAAAAGACATACATAAATATTACACAGAGATAAAAACATCAAGGTAAAAATACAATAATCAGGAAGAACTGCAAGATGAACTTATATAATTCCAATCAGACTATGTATGATATGTTTGGAGTATCATTGTCTTAAAAAGGTATGAAAAAAATTAAAACATGCATAAAGGAAAAAGAAAAATGATTAAAGGGATTAAAACAAATAGCCATATAGAATTATTTAATCTTAGGTTTTCGCTTTTTTAACCCCATAAAACAATCTATAAAAGTATCTTTGGGTCTAAGTTCAATTATAGAATTAAGTCTGCTATTCAGGCTAAATATGACATAATCTATAATAATAAAAGCCTAATATGTTAATTAGACTGAACAGCTAACCAACCTTCTAGATGACACCGAGGCTGTGAGGGCCCTACCCTTGCACGAATTCTGTGCATTGGGTCTCTAGTGTTTAATAGTATTTTAATTTATTCAAAAGAAGACAGAAGGAAGGCTAAGAGGCACATGAAAACATGCTCAAAGTCACTAATTATCCGAGAGATGCAAATCAAAACAACAATGCGGTACCATCTCACACCTGTCAGAACAGCTAACATCAACAAATCAACAACCGACAAATGTTGGCGAGGTTGCGGAGAAAAAGGAACCCTCGTGCACTGCTGTGGGAATGCAGACTAGTGCAACCACTGTGGAGAACAGTGTGGAGTTTCCTCAAAAAACTGAAAATGGAACTCCCATTTGACCCAGTAATCCCACTCCTAGGAATATATCCCAAGAAACTAGAAACACCAATCAGAAAGGATATATGCACCCCTATGTTCATAGCAGCACAATCTACAATAGCTAGAATCTGGAAACAGCCTAAACAGCTAGAATCTGGTGCCTGTCAGCAGATGATTGGATCAAAAAACTATAGTACATCTACACAATGGAATACTATGCTGCCATAAAAAAGGAATTCTCATCATTTGCAGCAACCTGGATAGAACTAGAGAACATCATGCTGAGTGAAATAAGCCAGTCAATGAAAGAGAAATACCACATGGCCTCACTCATTTATGGATATTAAAGAACATTATAAACTGATGAACCAAAAGTGAGATATAAAGACAGTAAAGCAACAAGCAGACTGTCAAATTAAAGCGGGGAGGGTAGGGAGATCTGGGGGAGATAAGAGATCAACCGAAGGACTTGTATACATGCATATAAGTACAACCAATGGACACAAAACTCTGGGGAGATAGGGTATGTATAGGGGGGCAATGTTAAAATATGTACACAGATAATAATTTAATAAAAAAATATTAAAAAACAGTATTTTAATTTAAAGAGTTCCTTATTTCCCTGCTGATCACATGCTCTATTGGCCTTAAGACACATAAAGGGCAATCAACATTTCCTACATTATGGATTTTTAAATTAGACATACAATGTAAAGAAATATAAGAACGAGCTCCATTTTCCACTCACTAACTGAAAAAGTCTATTTTCTAACTTAATTTTTAAAATAGATTTAAGAAATCCAACCATTTCATTCGTTTTTTTCTATTTATTTTCCCACCTGGGGAAACACTTAACATGTTAGGTATTTTGAGGCAAAAGTGAACTTTACAGAGTTTAAAAAGAGTATAATTAAGAATCACTAATGAAGGAGAAAAATAATCTCTCCTACTCTCACTATTATATAATTGAAACTATTTTTACTGGGGATTGCTTAAAGAGGAAGAGAGACAGCCCTAGCCAGTTTGGCTCAATGAATAGAGCATTGGCCTGCAGACTAACGGGTCCTGGGTTCAATTCCAGCCAAGGGCACTTGCCTGGGATGTGTGGGGTTGAACCCCAGTAAGAACATGCAGGAGGCAGCCAGTCAACAATTTTCTTTCATCACTGATGTTTCTATCTCTCTTTCCCTTCCTCTCTAAAATCAATAAAAATATATTTAAAAAAATAAAGAGCAAGAGTGTCCAACTATCAATATGAAGTACCTTCATAATAAATGTATTCAAATACATCCCTCACCGCATAAAGACAAAGTGCAGATAGGCCCTTAAGCTCATTTTAGCTCTTGGGATAACATGTTCAAATCTTGTTGAAAAACTTATAAAGAGCCGAAACTGGTTTGGCTCAAGGGATAGAGCGTCAGCCTGCGGACTGAAAGGTCCCAGGTTCGATTCCGGTCAAGGGCATGTACCTTGGTTGCGGGCACATCCCCGGTAGGGGGTGTGCAAGGGACAGCTGAACGATGATTCTCTCTCATCGATGTTTCTAACTCTCTATCCCTCTCTCTTCCTCTCTGTAAAAAATCAATAAAATATATATTTTTTAAAAACTTATAAAGAATTTTGACAACTGGAGAGTGTCTAGAGGAAATGAGCCAAGATAATGAGAAATTTGAAAACCTTTCATAATAGGGTAGTTTTTAAGAAATGGCTATGTATAAACTAGGTATCTATAGAAAAACTGGTTGGGGAAGAGGAAGAAGACACAGAACATAGAGCTGTCAACATATTAAAAAATGACTAGGAAGGGATTTTAGGATTATTCTACATGTCTCCACAGATGAATATAAAGCCATTGATAGAATATAAAGTGAGTCAAGTTTCTAACAAATATGACTACAAAGCCACATGGCCTGTCTCTCAAGGTAGATTCCTCCAACAAAGAGTCAAAAGAGAGGCTGGGTGAATACCCAATAGGAAAGCATAAAGTGAACTAAAGCAGATGAGTCAAGACCGGTCCAGATTAGTGTGGTCCAAACACTGTTTTTGTTTTAGAAACTTGCCAGTGTGCACACACTCTACTTTCAAGACCAGTGGTTTACACTGTAAGATCTACTTAGGCCTATGATTCATTTTACATGGATTTTCAGAGTTCCTCCAACAGGGAAACGACTGATTTAGAATAATAATTGCAAGTAAGTTTTATTAAGAACTTACTATTTACAAGATAGTGTGTATTATTTTGACAAAGTAGCTTTCATTTTTACAGATGCCCATGGCTTGATAACATTTTTAAACATGAGGTAAAGAAAAACAGCCACAAGCCCATGCAACCTCCTCTTTAAGAACCAAGATGGAAATGTACAATCTGGTTCATTTAGAAGATTCAAAGAATTTGGGAGTTGAATAAAATAAACTTATATTCTTTACAAAAAAAAAAAAAAAAAAAAGAATGAAGAGCTATCCAGAGAACAGCCTGTATAGGTCACAAAACCTGAGTGATGCTGGGTTTTCCCCTCCCTCAGTAGAGAGCACTATTGTGACACAGTGGCATTCAGAATGGCCAAGCTGTAATCAACAGACATCAAAACGGACCACAGGGAGGGATCTGACTGCCATCTCACCTTCCTGATTCCTGATCATCTCCCCTGTGCAGCATTCGCTTGAGATCACAAGCTGTAGGTTCAGTTAGAAAAACCCAGCCTAAAGGAGAAAAAGGCCCAAAGACCGCCAGTTTTGTTAACTGACCAGGAGAGACTGTGCCAGGTAAGCTCCTTGCCCATTAAAATGAGTTTTCTGGGAAGAAGAGATGCACAGCATCCCAAGTTCCCTGCGCTGCCTGTCTTCCTCCTCAGCCCCCACTGACAGCAGGACACCAACTCCCAGAGGCCTCCGCCAGGCAGGAGGCGGCGGGCTACCCAGAGGCCAGCCGCCACAAAGAATTAACTTCACGTCGTCGGGCCCGGTGGATGTCTCTGCAGCCTCACCAGAAACAGATGGAGGGGAACGCTGCACTGAGAAGGGAAAGATTCAGAACGTTTCCACCCAGACCTTGGACTCAGTTTTGTTCCAGAGGCAGTTAGCTGGCAGGGTGGTTCCGCGGGGGAAGGAGGCCTCATCCTGAATACCCAGCTTCTGGTGCCGATGGGAGGGCCCCCCGTTTCCAGCACATCCATAATTTATTATCCAATGCCCAAGCCAACAAATTAATGCACAAAGATCTCCCACTCCTCTTCTGCTCCCCCACAGGGAAGCAGCCTTTGTATCAGAACAATGTGCCCCGGGGCAGGATCTAAAGACACAGGCATAGCCAAGGCCGGGGCTGCTCCGAGGTTCGGGGAGACAGTCCTCTGCCTTTTCTCCTTCCTTTACCTCCCCTCCCCCGACTCCAAGTGGTGCTAGGGTGGGGTCCGGGTCGTCTCCCCAGGGGAAGCTTTAAAAAGAGGCCACGTTTCACGTGCTGGTTTTCTCCAGGCTTGTGTGTGAATGCTGAAAGGCGACGCCGGGGCGGCGGGACCGGGGAGGAGAGCAGGGAGCCCCCCGCACCGGCATCGCCCACCTGCAGACCCGCAGGTCCGGCCGCCGCGGCCTGGGCCGCAGGGAAAGCACCTGCGAGCACCGGCCGGGCTCGGTCCGAGCAGCCGGCCGCCTGGCGGAGGGCAACCTCGCGGGGCCCGTCTCCAAAAGGAGGGCCGGGCGGGCGAGCCCTGAGGAAGAGCCCCTCTGAGTCGGCGGCCCTGAATGTTCACCCTGCACTGGAGGGGAAGTGGAGAAGTTTCTAAAGAGTTGAGATTTCCAACAAAAGGGGGAGGACAGGTGCCCCGTCCAGAAACGACAGAGAAACTAAGTGGCGCGGGCCCGCGTTCCAGGCCTCTCGGGCCAGAGCGACGGGGCGGGGGCGCCGGGGCGGAGGCGGAGGCGACAGCTGGGCCGGAGGCAGCGAGCCGGCGGGCGGCCGGGCCGCGGGCTTCCTCCGGGCGGGACGGGGGAGCGGGAGCGGCCAGGGCCGACATGCGGGGGTGGGAGCCGGGAAGGCCCTGGGCCGCCGAGGCGAGGCCCGGCGGCGCGGGAGGCCCGGTGGGGGAGGGGAGGCCGCGGGCCGCTCGCGAGACCGAAGCGCAGCCCTCCCCACGCCCCCCGGAGCCGCAGTCTCGGACCCCGGACGCACTCACTCAGGCAGAGGGTCCGTGCTGGCCCCGGCGGCGGGTGGCGCGTCTGTCGCTCGCTCAGTCCCGGCGGCCCCACCACGGCGCGTCCCTCGGCCCGAGCACCAGCGGCAGCGCCCCCACTTCCGGTCCCCCTGCCACTCAGGCAAATGGCTTCCGGAAGTCCCGCCCCATCCTGCGGGCCTCGGGGTGGCTCCCCGCTGTCCACTCTCCCTCCATCGCTCCGGCGGCCGGCTGGCCGGCCACGCCCCGGGGGGCCCCCGCTTTGTTCCATGCCCGGTCCTCTTTGGACTGCAGGCTGCGCGCCGGGGCCTCCGTCTTCCCTCAGCTGCATCCCTCCATCCCGCGTTAATGTCCCCGCTGTGCAGAGATGCCCTTCGGGACCATGTGGCATGACCTCACGCTGCCGCCATTCCCTTCCCTCCAGCCGAACTGGCTTCCTTCTCCACCCCCTGCAATAACCCAGACTGCTGCAAGCGTGAGGGCAGCGAGGCTCCGAGGTTAACGAGGCAACCCCGTACATTTATGATGGAATTTCTGTTTCCAGGAGGAAAGTACGGATTCTGCGGGACAGCCTCTGTAGGGGAATGGGGAGGCCCAGTCTTCCTTAATGATCCATCCCTCCCGTTTAGGGGAAGACATACATAAAGTCAATATCGAAAACAGGAGGCCTGGTGCACGAACTCATGCACTCGGTGTGTGTGTGTGTGTGTGTGTGTCCCTCAGCTAGGCCTCACCCTCTCGCAGTCCTGGAGCCCTCCGGCTGTCCCACTCCCTGCACCCAGACTTCCTTAGTGCTGAGAGGCGCTCTGGGAGCACACTGACCACCAAGGGGCAGTTCCTGCAATGAGCATTTGCCCCCTGGTGGTCAGTGTGCATCATAGCACTGGTGGTTCTGCCTTGGGTTGGGTTAAATATTAGTCCTTTATTATATAAGAAGGATAATATATGATAAATGCTACAGAAATGTGAGTTCTGTTAAGGGTAGAGAGGAGGGCTATATTGAATAGTGCTCTGAGCTGGCCCTTTAAAAAATGTTTTTTGATTTTAGAGAGGGAGGAAGGGAGAAGGGTAGAGAAATAAAAACATCCTTTGGCTGTCTCCTGCAAGTCCCCTACTGGGGATGAAGTCTGAATCCCTGGGGATGGAGTCTGAAACCCCGGGCATGTGCCCTGACCAGAATCAAATCAGTGACCTCTTGGTTCATAGATAGAGGCTCAACTATTTTTTTAAAAAATTTATTTTATTTTATTTTATTTTATTGATTATGGTCTCACATAATTGTCCTTATTCCCCCATTCCCATCCCAAATCCCTCCCTAGATATGCCCCCCCTTCCCAACCCCTGTTGTCCATGGCCACTGGCTAGGCCCATATGTATGCGCACAAGTCCTTTGGTTGATCTCTTCCCCTTACCCCCCTCCTCCCTTACTTTCCCTCTGAGGTTTGAGAGTCTGATCGCTGCTTCTCTTTCTCTGGGTCTGTTTATGTTGTTCATTGTTTCCTCTAGATGTGTGAGATCATGTGATCCAAGAAATACCCTTGTAAGAACCTAAACTGCAACAAGCCCTAATGGTTATGCTGAGAGGCAAATGAATCAGCCTGTAGTGAGTTCCTTTCTGGGTCAACAGTTCTTTTGAGCCCCAATTTCAATGCCAGATAGTTCCTTATGTGTACATGCCAGCCATGACATTTCAGATCTGGTTGGTAGACAAATGGTGGTAATGCAGGTCCGTCCATCTCTGGTTTGGTCCTGGGCATCCTTCAGCAAACGGCAGCTGCTGTCTGCTGGTATGCTGAGGCGTCGTCAGCATCTTCCATCTCTGAATTGTGTCTCTTCTGTCTTCATGATTGGAGGAGGCTCAACTATTGAGCAACACTGGCTGGGCTGAGCTGTCCCTTTAAGGATGGATGGGAGTCATTTGTACCTGTGCCCAGAATACAGTAGCACCCCAAAAATGGTCATGGGATTTAATTTTGCTGACAAAACCTGTTACTACTATAAAAACCTGGGAACCTAAAGTTTCAAGACATATCAAATTACTTCTGAGATCACCTGTGCTTGTCAATTGTACTAAATTTAACACTCATATGTAATCCAAAATAATTTTGTTTCCATATAAAATGCATTTTACATTACTAGTTTACCTTGGAATTCTCTTGCAGAAATTCACACCATGTGTGGCACACCATGAGGTGCTCAGCAAATGTTTGTTGTTTTAAATGTTTTATTGAGAAGAGTTCTTGTTTGGGGAACTCAAATGATGGTATAAAGAGGCAGCCCAGGAATCCTAATATATAAAAAAAGCCAGGGGCCCTAACAACCGAACACAGGCTGCATGGGGCGACAAGGCTGGCAGGGGGGGCAGTGAGGGTGACCAAACGACTGAACAGCAGGCAGCATGGAGCGACCAGGCTGGCAGGGGGGGCAGTGAGGGGCAATCAGGCCAACAGGCAGAGGCAGTTGGGGGGATCAGGCTGGCAAGAGGGGAAGTTAGGGGCAATCAGGCAGGCAGGCAGGCAGGCAGGCAGGTGAGTGGTTAGGAGCCAGTGGTCTAGGATTGTGAGAGGCATGTCCAACTGAGGATTGGGCCTAAACCAGCAGTCAGACATCCTCTGAGAGTTCCCGATTGGAGAGGCTACAGGCTGGGCTGAGGGGACCCTACCCCCGTGCATGAATTTCATGCACTGGACCTCTAGTATAGTAATAACAGAAGAGAAGCAGCTTGAATTATTCTCCAGGGATAAATCTATAGAATCTGGCATTTCCCCAATGTTAATACTTAACACATTTTAATGTAATCACCACTTTAACATATTTAAGAACCCCGGGCATGCTGAAGCCTCGTTTAGAATTCTTTCCACTATGCCACCTACATATATTTTTTAATGAATTGTTTAGAAAGCTAAAACTGAAAAATCAGGAGACAGGCTCTCAATAAATTTTAAGGTTCAGTGACATTGAGATTTTTGCCAAAATACTAAAGACCCTTGAGTGAGGAATGAAATGATCAAGGGTTGAATGTGTGCTTGTGTGCAACCCATGGCCAGTCTCCTTCCTGGTTTTTTTCCCCCCCAACTTTTTAACTGAGAAACAGATAAGAGAGGTGTGCCTCTAGGAAATACTAGACCTAGTTAAACTATTCTCTGCAAATATTTAAATATCTTTATGGCTTAGGCGGTCTTTAGTATTTTGGCAAAAATCTCAATGTCGCTGAACCTTGACATTTTTTGAGAGCCTGTCTCCTGATTTTTCTGTTTTAGCTTTCTAAACAATTCATTAAAAATATATGTAGGTGGCATAGTGAAAAGGATTCTATACGAGGCGTCAGTATGCCTGGGGTTCTTAAATAAGCTATTACTTATTTAACTTCTTCCAGCCTTCGTTTCTTAGTCTGCAAGATGGACTAGAGCCCTGGCTGGTGCCATGAAGTGGTTAGAGCATTGGCCCATGCACCAAAGAGTTGTAGGTACCATTTCCAATCAAGGGCACATATCTGAGTTGCAGGATCCATCCTGACCCTCGTTAGGAGTCAGCCAATTGATGTGTCTCTCTCACATCCATCTCTGTCTCTCTCTCTCTTCCCCTTCTTCTTTCCCACTCTCTACAAAAATCAATGGTAAAAATATCTTCAGGTAAGGATTAACAACAAATTAACCAAAACCGATGGACTAGATTATTGCTAAGTTCCTTTCTAGTTCTAAAATTGCACCCTTCCCTCGGTTACATGCAGGAACATAATTCTGATGGCACACACACTGTCTTGATCCTCACTGTCCACACAACCCCCTCTCTCTCACAGAGCGCCATTCAGAGTCTATTTTCCATAGAGTGGAAGTTGGTGGTAGGTAAAAAGAAATTGTTTTTTGACTATGAGGCAAATTGACTGAAATTTACCAGGACAGCTTGTCCTTCAACTTGTTTTTCATTAATTATGGTAGATTTTATGAACCCATTCAGATTCTTTAGTCTGGTTTCTCTTGGGACTAAATGCCAACCTAAAGGAAGAAAATATACAAACTCTGACAAATGCCTGTGGACTAGTTGGAGTACTCATATGGACTAGAGCAGTGGTCGGCAAACTCATTAATCAACAGAGCCAAATATCAACAATAAAATGATTGAAATTTCTTTATATATATATATATATATATATATATATATATAGAGAGAGAGAGAGAGAGAGAGAGAGAAAGAGAGAGAGAGAGAGAGAGAAATTTTATTGATTTTTTTACAGAGAGGAAGGGAGAGAGATAGAGAGCTAGAAACGTCGATGAGAGAGAAACATTGACCAGCTGCCTCTTGCACATCCCCCACCGGGGATGTGCCTGCAACCAATGTATATGCCCTTGACCGGAATCAAACCTGGGACCTTTCAGTCCACAGACCGACGCTCTACCACTGAGCCAAACCGGCTTTGGCTGAAATTTCTTTTGAGAGCCAAATTTTTTTAAACTTCAACTTCTTCTAATGCCACTTCTTCAAAACAGACCCACCCAGGCCATAGTATTTTGTGGAAGAGCCATACTCAAGGGGCCAAAGAGCCACATGTGGCTCGTGAGCCACAGTTTGCCGACCACAGGGCTAGAGTAATTCAAACACTTTGGCAAGGACAAGTGTCAAAATCCTACTCTCCCTGCCTGAAATTTAGGTAACTACTTATTTAATTACTTACATGAATAAAACCTGGAGATTTTAGAGGGCCTGGCATTTCAGGCATGATAAGAGGGAAGAAAAGCTATGTGGACTGAGAAATCACACAATATGAATTCAGAAAATTTCTGTGGGTAGAACACAAGGTCAGATGGCTTACAGAAAAAGAGTTGCAAAGTTTTGTTTATTGTTAAAACAACATTAAGAGATGTTTAAACAGAAAAAATAGTTTCACTTGCATTCCTATAAGTTAATCTTTTTATTTGCCTCAATTCCTTTCATTCAATAGCTATATGTTTAATAAATACTTTCTCAACTTGTTGTTTGTTAATAAATCTTTATTGTTCAGGTTATTACAGTTGTTCCTCTTCCCCCCGCCCCATTGCTCCCCTCCACCTGGTTCCCACTCCAACCCATACCTTTACCCTCCCTTCCCCCTGTCCCCATCCATAGGTGTATGATTTTTGTCCAGTCTCTTCTTATCTGTGAAGCTCTTTATTTGCCCTTCAATTCTGAATGATAGCTTTGCTAGGTAGAGTAATCTTGGTTGTAGGTTCTTACTATACATCACTTTGAATATTTCTTGCCTCTCCCATCTGGCCTGCTTAGTTTCTGTTGAGAAATCAGCTGGCAATTGTATGGGTACTCCCTTGTAGGTAATTAATTGTTTTTCTCTTGCTGCTTTTAATATTCTCTGTCTTTAGCTCTTGGCATTTTAATTATGATGTGTCTGGTGTGGTCCTCTTTGGATTCCTCTTGTTTGGGGTTCTGTGCGCTTCCTGGACTTGTAAGTCCATTTCTTTCACCAGGTAGGGGAAAGTTTTCAGTCGTTATTTCTTCAAATAGGTTTTCAATATTTTGCTCACTCTCTTCTTCTGTTACACTTGAAGTTGTCCCAGAGGCTCCTTACACTATCTTCATATTTTTGGATTCTTTTTTCTTTTTGTTTTCTCAGTTGGGTGCTTTTTGCTTCTTCGTATTTCAAATCTTTGACTTTAATTCTTGGGATCCTCTAGTTTGCTGTTGGATCTTTATATATTATTCTTTATTCCATTCAGTGTATACTTAATTTCTAGTTGATCCTTTTTAATATACTCGAAGGTCTCACTAAATTTATTGGCAGTTTCTAGAAAATTCTTGAAAAACCTTATAACCGTGATTTTGAACTCTATATCCTCCATTTCTTCCAGTTGTGACCTGTTTCTTTGTTTTCGCATTTTGGCTGCTTCCCTGTATTGCTAGAGTGACTTTGTGTGCTAGGTGTCCTATAGGGCCCAGTGGCTCAGCCTCCCCAGTTACCTGAGGTAGACACTCTTGGTACACCCCTTTGTGGGCTGTGTGCACAGTCTTGTTGTTAAGTCTTGATTATTGTTGGTATCCCTGGGAGGAATTGACCTCCAGGCAATTGGCTGTGAGGATCAGCTGTGTCTACAATGAGAGAACTTCTGTGCTGGAGACACCCTTATGGGGCAAGACTTGCTTCAGTGGGGCTTTGGTGCTCACTGAGTCTGCCCCCTAAGTGTGTCTATTATAGATCTGAGGGGTTGTAATCTGGATTGTCCTACTCTGATCACTGGGTACACTGGCTCTTGGATCTCTAAGGATGTGCTAATTTAGCCTCTGCCTGAGGCCACCCAGCAGGAGCTATGGAGAGATCTGCAGATTCCTCTTCTTTGTTTGGGATTTGGAGGTGCCCAGATAAGGCCCAGCTGTGAAGCAATGCAAGCTGCTGGGGGGCCTTGGGCCTTCTTTTGGATGTTCTGGGTCTCTCTGCCCAGCTGCAGTTTGTTAGATAATTTTAGATTGCAAAGGGCCAGGCCATTCATATACAAAAGCCTCCACACACATGCCAAAACCAGTTTGGCTCAGTGGATAGAGCGTTGGCCTGAGGACTGAAAGATCCCAGGTTCGATTCCGGTCAAGGGCATGTACATTGGTTGCAGGCACATCCCCTGTGGTGAGTGTGCAGGAGGCAGCTGGTCGATGTTTCTCTCTCATCAATGTTTCTGGCTCTCTATCCCTCTCCCTTCCTCTCTGTAAAAGATCTATAAAATATTTAAAACAAAACAAAAAAAACCCAAAAGCCTCCACACACAGCTGGGGTGGGATGGGGTCTCAGGGCGGAACAAACAGCAATGACTTCCTGTCAGCCCTGCCCTAAGAGACCCTCGGGTCTCAGTGTCCTGCGGTAATCGCTACAGACACCTCTAAGAGAAAGCCGTCCTCGAGTTCCACCCAATGCCAGGCAGTTGTTTCTCCCTGTATGAGTCTGGGTCCCCAGAGTCTCCCAGGAACTGGAGTTCAGAGCTTGTGTCTCCCTCCCAATTGAGAAAGACAGCTGCGTACTCAGTTGCCAGCCCTTTAAGTACGTGTGTGCCTCTGTACCTCTGCACTTTATTTCTGCAGCTCCTTTGAGTCTCAGTGTGATTTTCTCTTTCCTTCTAGTTGTAGAATTTCCACTCAGTCAGCCTTCCTGTGGTTCTGGGTGATGTTCATTTTGTCTTTGAAGTGGTTGTGCGAGGCAGCAATTCAGGTGTTTATCTATGCTGCCATCTTGGTTTCTCCATACTTTAATTATCAATTTTAATATTTTTTGGGTCACCCAGAAATACTGTTAGAAGTTTAGTAAAAAAATATAACAATATTTTTGTGTCCACAACTGATGATAGTGAATTTACCATATTCTTATTTTATTAACCGTGTGTGTGTGTGTGTGTGTGTGTGTGTGTGTGTGTGTGTTAGTATCATTATAAACTCACTAGAGGTCCAGTGTGGAGTCTCTTGGCCTGGCCTGCGGGGATCAGGCTGAAACTGGCTCTACGACATCTTCCAAGGGGTCCCAGATTGTGAGAGGATAGTTCACAGGTGACACACCAGGGAATGAGGCTCCCTCCTCTCTGGTTCTGGGTGCATCATCTGAGACCTGCAGCTGCCAAGTCCCCACAGCTCTGCAGCTCCTGCATTGAGAATCTGCCCCTGGTGGTCAGTGCATGTCATAGCTACCAATCAGACAGTCAGATGGTCACTTAGACTTTTATATATATAGATGGTTTAAAATACACTCCATGAGCTTTCTTACATTGGGATTAAGTTTTCTGATTACCAGATTGTCCCATCTTTAGTTAGTGGGATCTTATTCAGGTTGGCTCCTAAGTCATTTTGAAATGACTGAACATTGATCTGCTTTCTGCCACTTTTGTTTGCTTTTTCTATAGTTTCATATAAATGCAATCAGACAGTACGTACTCTCTTGTTCCTGGCTTCTTCTGTTTAACATAATAGTTTTGAGGTTCATCCATGTTGTTATGTATATCAATAGTTCATTCCTTTTTATTGGCAAGTTGTATTCCATTATAAGGATATTCTACATATGTCTGTGGACTGGATTTGCTTATCTAGTGACTGTTAATGGATCTTTGGGTTGTTTCTAGTTTTGCTTACTATGAAAAAATCTAAGGTGCAAGTTTATGTAGAAGCTTAAATGTTGACAATTCATTTTCTTGGATTGCTGAGTCCTATGGACAAGTGTATGTCGAGCATTATAATAAACTGCCCAACTGTTTTCCAACGCGATTTATCATTTTACACCTCACTAGCAATGTGTTGGAATTCCAGTTGCTCTGCATCATCAATAACACATAGTGTTGTCACTTTTTCATAGTAACTCTTCTAGTGGGTGTGTGGGAATATCTTGTGGTTTTAATTTGCATTTCCCTGATAATTAATATTAATAAGCATATTTTCTTTTAAAAAAATATTTCTTGCCAAAACCAGTTTGGCTCAATAGATAGATGGTTGGCCTGCAGACTCAAGGGTCCCGGATTCGATTCCAGTCAAGGGCATGTACCTGGGTTGCAGGCACATCCCCAATAGGGGGTGTGCAGGGGGCAGCTGATCAATGTTACTCTCTCATCGATGTTTCTAACTTTCTATCCTTCCTTCCTCTCTGTAAAAAATCAATAAAATATATATTTTTTAAAAAAAGAAAGAAAATATTTTTTTTTATTGATTTCAGAGAGGAAGGGAGGAGATAGAGATAGAAACATCAATGATGAGAGAGAATTATTGATTGGCCGCCTCCTGCATGCCACCCACAGGGGATTGAGCCCACAACCCAGGCATGCACCCTTGACCAGAATGGAACCTGGGACCCTTCAGTCCACAGGCTGAAGCTCTATACACTGAGACAAGCTGGGTAGGGCAAGAATCTTTTCATGGTTTTGGTTTTATTGGACATTTATATATACCTTCTTTTGCAATGTGCCTGTTCAACAATTTTGTCCATTAAAAAAATACTAGGTTTTTTCTTCCTGTTGCTAAATTTTAAAGTTCTCTTGGAGTCTGAATAAAAGTCATTTGCAAATATATATATTTCAAACATTTCTCTCACATCTGTGGCTTGTATTTTCATTTTGTTTACAGTATATCTTTTTAATCTTTATTGTTAAGATTATAACAGATGTCCCCCCTTTATCCTCCCATTGTCCCCTCCATTTGGAGGGCTTCACCACCCTATTGTCTGTGTCCATAGGTGATGCACACATGCATATAAGATCTTCAGTTAATCTCTTCCCACCCACCTCTCGTTTTCCCTCTGAGACTCCTCAGTCTGTTCCATGCTCCCATGCCTCTAGTTCTATTTTATTAATCAGTTTATTTTGTTCATTAGTTTCCTTGTTCACTTATTTTGATTTAAAAATTGATAGCCATAATCCCCACTGGTTTTTACAGCCCGAATTTATGGGGACTTCTCTTCCTAGACTGGGGGTCTGACTTGGGGCTGGGACCCCTTGCTCCTCATTGGCAGCCACAATATCCCTCATATTAAAAAATGCCACAGCCAAAACCGGTGTGGCTCAGTGGATAGAGCGTCGGCCTTTGGACTGAAGGGTCCCGGGTTGGATTCCGGTCAAGGGCATGTACCTTGGGTTGCAGGCACATCCCCAGTGCAAGAGGTAGCTGATTGGTGTTTCTCCTTCATCAATGTTTCTAACTCTCTATCCCTCTCTTTCTCTCTGTAAAAAAATTAAAATATATATTTTTAAAAATGCCACATATGCGTGTCCGACCAGCCTGTTCCATACTTCCCCCCTCCTACCAGCCTCAGTGTGCTTTTTTCTTTACTCCTCTAGTTGTAGGACTTCCAGTCTGCCAGCTTTCAGGCAGTTCTGAATGATGGTGGTTCTATATTTTATTTATTTATTTTAAAATGTACTTTTATGGATTTCAGAGAAGAAAGGAAAGGAAGGGAGAAATAGAAACATCAATGATGAGATCTCTCATTGACTAGCTGCATCCGACACACTCCCTAATGGGGATTGAGCCCACAACCTGGGCATGTGTCCTGACCAGAATTGAACCCAGGACCCGTTAGTCTGCAGGCTGACACTCTATCCATCGAGCCAAACCGACCAGGTCAGTTGTTCTGTATTTTCTGTATTTTCGTTGTTATGTTGATGTGCTTGTGGGAGGCGGAGGCGGGGAGTACCAGGATTGCCTATGCACCATCTGGTTCTTTCTGGTAGCTCCCTTTGGATCCTGCTCTTCTGATGCCTGGGGTTGGCTGTTCTGTCTGCTGATCCTGGGCTTCCCGGGAGCTGCTTCAGTGCTCACCACTGTCAGAGCAGTCCTCCTCTGGCTCTCAGCCCCCTGCTTGAAGCTTCATGTGGTCCACAGTTGCTGTCTGTCTAACAGGACGTGGCTGCATGTGGGAGAGGCCCAGCTGCCCTCAGGCTGGCTTGTCAGCAGCATGGAGCCCAGTGATGGGTCAGCAGTCTTTCCCAGGTTCCCGGGCTTCGCCTCCACCTGCCTTGCTGTCAGTCTTAACAACCCAAATGTCTGTTTCTGAAAGGGCTAGAGGACAGCGGGAGCCCAGACCTCTGGTACTTCCATGACGGGGAGCTGGACTGTATCACCTGGGTGCGGTTTTTCTTTTCCTGAGCTGTGACTTCTGAAATGGGCCAGAGCCACTCAGGAAAAATGGCCGTTTCGGTTTGGGGGAGTGCAATCAACTACAGGTCTTCCAGCCGCCTCTTTTCTACGTCTCCCCCCATGCTTCCCACCTAGCCTCCCCTCAGTCAGCACCGCCCTCCCTCCATTGAAGCCTCGGGTGAGGAGCCGCAGATGGAAATCCTGTGCTCTGGGTTTTAAAACAAACAAACATTGCAGCTTTATGTCCGACCTGCTCCAGTCTCCCTGTTGGCCAGCAGCCTTCAGCCTTTCACAGCTGATGCCACATGGGCCCCTGGTCTCAGCTCGGGCCTAGCCTCCATCCTCTCAGGGCAATGACCCTCCCACAGCCCACAGCTCCCTCTTCACTCTGGTCTGCCACCCATAAAACTGGGTCCGGTCCTCTCGGGACTCAGCCTTCCTACTGGTCTCCAGGTGTTTTCTGCCAGTTAGTGATTCTGGCAGAAGAATTAATGGTATGAAGAGGCCAGTTGCTGCTTATTTGAGATATTTTAACAAAGTCCAAAGCATGAGGCCAGAGAGGCCATTTGTATGGAAAAGTCAGTGGAAATGGCTGGGGTGGGTCTGCATATTGGGTGGGGCAGGGTCTCAGGGAATCCCAGGGCTAGGTGAATTAACAGTGTGAGCCAGGTTAACGGAGACTCCTATATAGCACCACCTGCTGGCTCTCTGAAAGGAAAGCTCAAAAATAAATTTCTGGTGTTTAAGCGACTGAACCCTTGTAGCTTGTTATGGCAATTTGAGCTAACAACCAATGACCAGAGTAAGAAGGCTTGAAGGCCACCGAGACAGTATCTACAGCCATCCAAAGTCTGAAATTCACCTTAACAGGCTGAGAGGGGGATTGATACTTGAAGCCCAGAGGAGACTCTAATGTTCTCCTCTTCACTGTTCATAGGGTCTGTAGCCCAGAGTGTAGCCATACCACAGCCAAGGGATGAATACACTGGCAAAATCCTATCAAAAGCTGCCTCGTCACTCTTGCTCTAGATATGTTCGAAACTTCCCCCAACTAAGAAGTAGTGGATAGGGAAAGAGAAAATCAAGTCTTTAGCTGCCTTTGTTTTATAAATTTCTTAGCTTTCTCCCCCAGTATCTCAACAAGTCTGATGAAGGCTCCATAGTTGCAGTTGATAAAGATGCTTGCAGCCTTTGGACTGTGGTGGAAAGAAGAGTAAATGAGGCTGCCGTTGCCTCTGCCTCAACTCAGAATCAATAAACTAGAATTACTGAGCACATTCCCTATGTGATTATTATAGACATTAAAGATGAAGAACCACTTTCTTTGGCTACATGCAGATAGCAAGCTTATAAACCTTGAGACTTATCTTCCTTAAGTTTCATCTGATTTACTTGTCACTTAGCTAGATTGTGGGTTACTTTCTCTCCCCCAAAACAGGAGACTGAAAAATCTTTTCCATCTTGGGAAATCCTAAAGCGTTTAACTTCTAAACATTTGAGTATTCATCTTTAAAATGAATTCAGGATTAGGGACAATTAATTTTTCTCCCTACCCCCATAGCTGCATCCCCACGGATGAAAGATGCAAAGAGAGCACCTGTCTCTTATTTTGTGGGAAGACAGAGTGTTGCCTATGGCAAGAGACACCTTAAGATTTGTTGCTGTGAGTTCACTAAGCAATCTGGCAACCGTCTTTGCAAGGCTCTTCAGTGGCAAAGGCTGTGGAGAATCTGGGTCTACCACATGCCCAGCGACCACCTGTTCCTGACTTGTCTTGGAAGGCATAAGGGACTCTGAACAATCTATTTGCCAGGGGAAGAGTTAAGGGTTCGCTGTCTCCTTTGGAGACAAGGACAAACACAGAGAAGGCTTTCTTTGGAAAAAGCAGAGGCACCAGCTTTTAGGCAGAGGAATTACCGTATTTTCCGGTGTATAAGACGACCCCCCTAATTTTACAGTTAAAACTTAGGTTTAGGCCTATATTCGCTGTATAAGACTACCCCCCACTTCCGAGGCAACACCAGTTCTTTTTTTAATAGACCGCCTCTCTGACTCTGGCCAATCTGAGGAAGCTTTTTACTATTAATAGAACATAGTGTAGCTTAGGGTACAGAACATGTATAATTTGCATGCATAAAAGCCTGCATGGATTGGCTGAGTTAGAGAGGCGGTCCGAGCAGCCTTGTAGTGATTGGTGCGGGATCGAGTTGGAAAATTCGTTTAGTGGCATATCGAGACGTTTTTTCAGGATGTACTCGGCGTATAAGACGACCCCCCCCCCCCCCGATTTTCAGTTGACTTTTTTTTCCGTTTCAAAAGTCGTCTTATATGCCGGAAAATACGGTACCTGTCCCAGAGGCTTGCTCCCCAGATCTTACTCTGGCACAGTGACGTTAAAAATGGCTCTCCTCAAACTCTGTTGGCAGGTTGGGCTGTTGGAGAATTTGTAATTGAATGTTTGCTCGATGACTTGTGAAGTAAAAGGAACCTTTCAACATTGGAACATGAATGGTGAGTGACAACAGGGTACGCCACAGTCCAGGGGCTGCTACCTCGGGGATGTCCGTGATTTCAAGTCTACTGATGGTTTTGTTATTGGGAATGACTGTATTACAGAAATTTTTGCTGGCTTTTTAGTGTTCACCTGCAAACATAGGGGCTCCAGCCTTCTGAAAATTCCCTTCCCTCAGTATTCCTTGCATCTCCATGGGCCAATTTTATTTATCCACAAAAGAAACAGTGTTCCATCAAGATCTGCTGCCACTCTGAGCTGACCTGTTAAACTGCCTCCTGTGATGCTGCCTGGGAGGGCAGCTCCTGCCAGGGCGGGACACTGCTCGGATGGGAGCAATACACACTGCTGCCCTCCAGTGCTCTGCTGTGGCCTTACTGAAGACTCCCAGCTCACAGCTTGTGCCTCCCCTCTTCTCCTGGGTGCTCTGGCTCTTTCCCAGTCTCCCGGGCGATAAAGCAATTGGTAGTAGAGTAGGGAATAATTTCTCTCACACTTCCTGTTACACACTCAGAGAGGATCCCAAATCATGTTGTTTGAGCCCCAGTGTGTTACAGAGACAGCAAAATAGCTCTTTCAATGTTTACGTTAAGACTTGTCTTTTCAGAGAGAAAACCAAGATGGCGGGCTAGGTAAGCACGTAAGCTGCTGCCTCGCACAACAATTTCAAAACAACAACTAAAAGACAGAACAAACATCACCCAAAACCACAGGAAAGCTGGTTGAGTGGAAAATTCTACAACTAGAAAGGAGAAAGTCTCATGGATCAGGGGAACCACAAAGCGCTGAGATAGGGAGACGCTTGTGCACAGAGAGGAAGGGCGGCCAAGTGCCTGGCTTGTGGGAGGGGAAAGGAAGCTCCCAACTGCACTGAACCCCAGCCCTTCTTTCACCAGGTAGGGGCAGTTATCTGCCAATATTTCTTTAGATAGTTTTTCAATATCTTGTTTCCTCTCATCTCCTTTTGGCACCTCCGTAATGCAAGTGTTTGTATATAATACTTGAAGTTGTCCCAGAGTCTCATTATATTATCTTCATATTTTTGGATTCTGTTTTCTTTTTGCTCTTCTGATTGGGTGTTTTTTGCTTCCTCATATTCCAAATCATTAATTTGAGTATTAGAATCCTCTACTCTACTGTTGAATCCCTGTGAATCATTCTTTATTTCAGTTAGTGTATGGTTAATTTCTGACTGGTCCTTTTTCATGTCTTTGTTCTCACTAGGGTTCTTAAAATTCTCACTAAGATCTTTGAAAGTCTCACTAAGTCCCTTAAAGCTCTCACTGAGATCCTTGAGCATCCTTATAACCATTGTTTTGAACTCTATATCCAGTAGTTTGTTTGATTCCATTTCAGTTAGTTCTTTTTCTGGAGTTTTGTTCGGCTCTTTCATTTGTGACATTTCTTTGTCTCCACATTTTGGATGCTTCATTATGTTTGTTTCTATGTATTAGGTAGAGCTGCTGTGTCTCCTGGTATTGGTAGTCTATGTTTCCATAGAGTGGCCTTATGGAATAGATGTCCTGTAGGGCCTGGTGTCTCAGCCTCCCCAGTCACCTGAATTGGGCATTCTAAGTGCACCCCTGTGTGGGTTATGTGCATAGTTTCATTGTAGTTGAGCTTGATTGCTATTGGCATCACTGGGAGGAATTGACCTCCAGAGCAATTGGCTGTGAGGACTGTGTCTACAGTGCAGGAGGCTCCTTTATGGGGCAGAACTTGCTTCAGTGGGGCTTTGGTGCTCACTGAGTCTGCCCCTTGAGTGTGTTGCTTATGGATGTGTAGAGTTATAATTTGGTATGATCTGAAGCTGTCCACTGGTTGCACTAGCTCTGGGGCCTCCCAGAAGATGCAAAGTCAGCCACTGCCTGGGGCCAGAGAGATCTGCAGATAGCTGGTACTTGTATTGGGTTTGGCAGTGTCCAGGCAAGGCCCAGTTGTGAAGCAAGGCAGGCTGGTGCTAGTGCTGAGTCTTGGTCCTCTTATTGGTAAATTTGCTGACACCAGGTGCTGCTTGTTTGTAAGATTTTAGGAAAGTCTGAAGCCTGATCAAGGATAGGCCATTCATATGGAAAAGCTGCTGCAAACAGCTGGGTTGGGGCTGCAAGTTGGATCAGGTGGGGTCTCAGGGAATCATCAGGGTTGAGGAAACAGTGTGAGCCAAGCTGATGGAAACTCAGATATGGCTGCCAGTCAACAGGGGGTGTCCCAGCACAAAAACAATGTCCCCTGTAAGTTCCCGTGTTTGGGAGAAAGCCAATCTGAGCTCCCTTCCTGATGCCAGATAATCCAGATCCTCCCTGAATGTCCCAGGTTCCTTTCAAGCTGCCCATCTGGCACTGGAGCCCAGAAAGATGGAATCGGTGTAAATCTGTGTGCTGGCCCATTAAGAGGGACTTCCTGGGTCTCCAACAGCTTCCATGTTACTCAGTCACAATTCCTTCTGGTTTTACAGCCCAAAGTTATGGGGACTTCTCTTGACAGCTCTGGAACCCTGAGCTGGGGGTCTGGTGTGGGGGTCTTTGCTCCTCATAGGAGGCCTCAGCAGCCATGGTCCACCCACTCCCCCATTATAAAACACCACATGTGGATGTCAGACCAACCCAATTCATGCTCTGCCCCTCCTACCAGTCTCGATATGCTTTCTTCTTTACTTCTCTAGTTGTAGGACTTCTGTTTAGTCAGCTTTCAGCTGGTTCTGAATGATGGTGGATCTGTATTTTAGTTGTAATTTTGATGTGGTTGTGGGAAGAGACGAGCACTGGCATTTACCTATGCTGCCATCTTGGTCCTCCTCTTCTCATAGAATTTAAGAAATACACTCAAGAGGTCCTCCAAGATGGCTGCGCCCAGGTGAATACCTAGCTGCAGCCTCACACAACAATTTCAATAAAATACAACTAAAATATAAAATGGACATCACCCAGAACTTCAGGAAAGTTGACTGACTGGAAATTCTACAACGAGAAGCAAGGAGAAAAACAGAAGGAAGCGCGGAGGAGCTGGAAAAGCCGAAAGTACGGAGACACGCGGCGCGCGGAGAGGACGGAGCTGGAGAGGAGGGAGCGGAGTGCCTGGCAGGCATTCCCTGGCGGGAAGGAGATAAAAGCTCCGACTGTGCTGGGCCCCCGACTGCTGAACCCCAGGCCTAGGCCAGACCCCGGGGACTCAGGCTCAGCCAGAGGGAGCTGGGCTGCGAGGCGGAACCCGGGTAAGCTGCGAAAGGAGGTCCCGGCAGTGGCGCCCAGTGCGCGCAGAGAAGGGACGGCCGGCTGTGCCGCAGGATTGCCTGGCGGGAAGGAGACAGGGGTTCCAGTCTGCTCTGAACGCCACCTCCAACTCCACTTCCAACTGAACTGAACCCCAATACCGGGCTCATTGGGGGAGAGCATTGACTGTTTGGCAGCAGGCGAAAATCGAGGGCGCCTTTCTCTCAGAGGCGCTTGCAACTAGTACGAAGGACCCTGAGTCTCAGGAGTCGCATAGGGCCGGGCTGATGGAAGCCAAAGCTGTAGGCTCCACCCTGAAACCCCGCCCCATCAGGAAAGCTGCCTGCGAAATGCCTAAACCAAATAGATCACAAACGAAAGAAATGGAGGACAAAAAGCTACTGGATATAGAGTTCAAATCTACGCTTATAAGGTTTTTCAAGAATTTCCTAGAAAAGATGGATAAGACCTATGAGGACATGAAAAGAAATCAACTAGAATTAATAAGGAGTCATCAAGAAATGATAAGGGAACAACAAGAAATAAAGAATACATTGTCTGAAATAAAAAATATTTTACAGAGTCCTAAAAACAGAAGGGAAGATCGCAAGAATCAAGTCAAAGATTTGGAACATAAAGAGCCAGAAGACACTCCTCCACAGAAGCTAGAAGGCAAGAGAATCCAGAAAATTGAAGATAATGTAAGAAACCTCTGGGACAACTTCAAGCAAACCAACATCAGAATTATGGGGGTCCCAGAAGATGAGAGAGAGCAAGATATTGAAAACATACTGAAAGAAATAGTGACAGAAAACTTCCCCCACCTGGGGAAAGAATTAGACTTACAAGTCCAGGAAGCACACAGAACTCCAAATAAAAGGAATCCAAAGAGGACCACACCAAGACAAATCATAATTAAAATTCCAAGAGCAAAAGACAAAGAGAGAATATTAAAAGAAGCAAGAGCAAAGAAGGTTGTTACCTATAAAGGATCACCTATACGATTGTCAGCTGACTTCTCAACAGAAACCATGCAGGCCAGATGGGAATGGCAAGAAATATTCAAGGTGATGAATAGTAAGAACTTACAGCCAAAGATAATCTATCCAGCAAAGCTATCACTCAGAATCGAAGGTCAGATAAAGAGCTTCACTAATAAAAAAAAGCTAAAGGAGTTCATCAACACCAAACCAGACTTATATGAGTTGCTGAAGGGAGTTCTTTCAGAAGAGAAAGTAAACAAAGATAAAAATTATGAACAACAAATATGTAACTATCAACAAGTGAATCTAAAAACCAAGGAAATTAAAAAAAAAATCTGATGAACAATAGTAACTGTTGAATATAATAGAATCAGAGGTATGGAAGGGGAGTGAACTGACGATTCTTGGGGAAAAGGGGAGAGGGGGATGTGGGAAGAGACTGAACATAAACTGTGCACCTATGGATGAGGACAATGGGGAGTGGGGAAAGGGCAGAGGGTGGGGTGGGAACCTGGTGGAGGAGAGCAATGGTGGGGGGGGGGGGGAAGGAACATTTGTAATAATATGAACAATAAAAACTTATTTAAAAAAAAAAAAAGAAATACACTCAATTTCTTTAGTTGTTGGGAAGAATGGTAGAACATTTGGTTAGCTTTAGACTTGTCAAGTCAATTACGAAAATGAGAAAATTGCCAGAAGCCACTGAGGAAATAAAACAAGATATTCATAACAATAGATAAAGGAAAGTAAAACTAAAAAAAGACAGAAATATTGAACAATCTAGTAGAAGAAGAAGAATCTAGACAGGAAAGAAGTAAGGGGAAAAATGAAAAATACGATTAACAGAAAGATGATATATATAAAAACAAAGTTAATATTTACAATAAATTGATTAACCTTAGCAGTTACATAATTTAAGGAGTTTGAATATATTCTGATGACTCTGAGGAAGAGGCGGGATCTCTGAATCAAGTCATTTGTGCCATATCAAATGTGCCAATGTTATATTTTTGTCTCTAGGTATCAGTGCGTATGCTTTTAAGTCTAAATCCCATGAAAAGGCCCTAGCCAGTTTGGCTCAGTGGATAGAGTGTTAGCCTGCAAACTGAAGGGTCCTGGGTTTGATTCCAGTCAAAGGCAAATGCCTGGGTAGGGGGCGTGCAGGAGGCAGCCAATCAATGATTCTCTCTCATCATTGATGTTTCTATCTCTCTTTCCTTCTCCCTTTCTCTCTTAAATCAGTAAAAATGTATATTAAAAAATAAAATAAATAAATCCCATGGAAGTCATTACTTATGTCAATAATTTCACTATCCTTTGTAGATTTGCTCAATAGTTAGCTGGCCCTTTAAATTAAAAAGAAACTGTAGAATAGATTTCTGTAAAATGTTACTTAAGATACTAGTTTGTTACATTATTTTTCTTCTAAAATAAACTGATACACACATGTGCTATAATTCCAGGAATGGGTTTTTTTGTTTTTTTTTTTAGTCTGTGAAAGATGGTACTGTCACTTCCACTCATTATAATGTCACCTACCACACAGTTCACCTGAGCCCAGGCACAGTACCTGTCTAATTTACAGACTATGCCACCTGTAGCAGATTTTGCCAGTAAGTGTTTCATTCTTCCCATTTAACTGAAAACATTTCATTGGCCTTTTGGATAGAAAGGGGAAGTTAGCCCAAAACTTTGCAGGGGCCTGAAACCTCACCCCTGCTGAGGGAGTCTCTTTCCCCCATGGCTGCTTACCTTCCCATGCCCAGCTCAAATCGGACCCGGGTAAAAGACAGAGACTTGGCTGACAGCAGCTGCCCTCACACTACAACAAGAATTATTTGAGTTGTCTTGTAAACATGGTGTGGGGAAGTGGGTTTTTGATATCTAGATCCAGCCTACCACCAGGAATGCTCAGGGCCTACTCAAGAAGGCAAATAATCCTTCCCATTAATATTTACACGGTAAAATAAGATTGTTTTAGAGTAATAAATTTGACAGTAAAATAGTAGACAAGTTTTCAGGCTAATTTAAATTGGCTAATTGAAATAAGCAAATATCCTAGAAACACTAATTGCACTGGACAAAAAGCTGTTCCTAAAGTGTTAACTAAAATTTTTACTAGTAGTTCATCTCAGGATAAAATCTCACAACAGAAAATGAACCTAAAGCAGTCATATTGTAGTGCAAAAAATTAAAATTTAAAAGCTATCAAGACTACATTATAAAATTTTCAAAAGCTTCCTAATATGTAAATCAAAAAGGAGGAAAGTAGAAGAATATCATGTAAGGAAAAATATCCTAAAGGACTTCGAAATTACATCTAGAAAATTTGTACTTTAGAAAATTAATTATAATGCTATCAGCAAGACACCCATGAAAAACACACATGGGGTCAGAACAAGCCAGAGGAAAAGCTAGACATTTCTAGAGGTCTACAAAAGTAACTTGGAAGAAACAAATTCCAAGTAATTATAAAAAACGTTCCAAATGTTTCCTATAAATGCAATATAAATACTACTTATAACGTGGTGGTAACTTCTAGATTTGTCGATTTAAATTCAATAAAGGCATTCATGTTAACATAATTGAATTCAGCTGGTCTTAGGCTTCTTAATCTACTCATGAGACAAAGATGCTCTTCTAAGATGGATGGAAATACTGTGAGTAGGGTACTATCTGATTTTATTAGCTTACCAGCACTTTATAAATTAAGTGTAGGAAACCGGACATTCAATATTTCTAGGAGAAACCATTACTGTTCAAACGGTTTAGAGATAAAATTTCTATAATGGATCACAGTGCTTAAGTTTCACATTACTGAGTAGGTGTTTCAGGAAAAGATTTGGCCTAAGTATCACTACAATATATAACCTAAGGAAAACGAAGTCCATGACTCTTAATGAATAGATAATATATATCAAATATGTATATCCAACCTGCCAGTGAGTACGGCTCAGAAGGATGAGCAAAATATTAGAAAAGAATGTTGAATAGTACTGAAATATGGCAAGGCCCAGAAGAAAAGAGTGCCAACACCTGGCAAAAAGAGACCCAGAGGGAGGACCCTGAGACTGTTTGGGTGCCACACTTTCCAGAAAGGCAACTGAGTGACAGGAGTTGAGGATGGATTCTGAGCAATTCGTGGGCTTGTGTGGAGGAAACAGGTACTGGCATTGCGTGGAGGTTGATTTTGGTTTGAGTCCTTGAAGGAGGCAGCCTTGGGGAGCCTGGAGGAGACAATGCCTCAGGAGCAGAAACCCGTCTGGAGAGTCAAAGGCCCACTGTCATCGGCCAGAGGCAAACAGGTGGCCTCTGCAGGATCACTTTTCTGACACCAATCTTGTTCTCAGATTTATAGCATACAATTAGGGCAGTGAATAAAAAAATATCTAAACATAAGACGGCAAAGCTAAGGGAAATGAGACAATAGAACTAGAACCACCAGGGTTCAAATTATGTGAATTATCAGCACACAGTAAAAATAACTGGCCTCCTATATATCCAGAGGTAAGATAAAAACAAACAACCATATATATCAACAGCAAATTGTGGGAAAGAACCAACTTGGAAATTCTAAAACTGAAACACAGCATCTGGAATATCTCAGAGGATGGTAAAGGGCACATTTGACAAAGCTTGTGAATCAATGAAGTGGGAGGTGGTTAGAAGAAAATCGCTGGCCTGAAGCAGTGAGATAAAGAAATGAGAAATACGAGTGGGGGCGGAGCTCGAAGATGGCGACCGAACAGACGGACTTGTTCTAACTCTGGTCCCAAGACACACAGGAGCAGCGTCTGAGTCGCTCAGGGAGTGTTTGTTAGCAGCTAAGGGGCAACGGATCTGTCAAGGAGGGTAAGGAAGGGTCAGCTGGACGGGATTTCCTGACCGGGCGGCCGGCGCCGCTGACTTCTCCCAGAGCTTCGGGCTCGGAGGGAAGGCCACCTCGCCATACTGGGAAGGAGGAGCATCTCCGGCCTGGAGGACCCACTGCGGAGGAATCCATCGAACACCGGTGACGCCCCAAAGGGAGCAAACGCCAGGACTCAAGGTAGCTCTACAACTACCCACGGGAAGGTCAGAGTTTGCGGTGATAGCCTGAGGGTTCTGGCGGCACAGGCAGCGGCAGCCCCGGAGCGCCGCGAGGCCCCGCCCCCAGTGCGGGCACCGGAGCGCCGAGGCCCCGCCTCTATTGTAGCCCAGGAGCGCCGCGAGGCCCCGCCCCCAGTGCAGCCCTGAGCGCCGTGGCCCCGCCTCTATCGTAGCCCCGGAGCACCGTGAGGCCTCGACCCCAGAGCGCTGCGGCCCCGCCCCTTTTGTAGCCCTGAAGCTCCGCGAGGCCCCATCTCCAGTGCGCCCCGGAGCGCCGCGGCAGCCCGCGCCAGAGCGGTGCCCAAAGAAGGCTGCAGCTAGAAACTTGTCTAGCGAAACCCAGTCCAGGGGTTGGTGTAACCACCCCCAGAATCGGGACTTTTTCTAAAACGCCACGGGGACAAGGGCAGATTGTTAAGAACCGCGGCTGTCCCGCCAAGGGCGGAACACCTGGACACCTCTGATCCCCCTCACCCCTTTGCATCTGAATACTCGGGAAGGACCGCCCAGTTGGGCATATCCGGGAAATTGCAGGGGGAAATTGCCTTCCTGGAAACAAGGGATCGGAGCCAAAACAGATAGTTAGGGAGCCAGCTGGCACTCTGCCCGCTAGAGCCACAGAGAAAGAAGGCCAGAGCAACCTAAAGACTGGGAGGTCAAACCAGTAACACTGACATGACACCTAAGGACTGAATTACAAACTGCCTTTTTTTTTTCTTTCTTTCTTTCTTTCTTTTTCTTCTTCTTTTTTCTTTTTTTCTTTTTCTTTTAACTAATAAAAAATAAGTGGACACAAATAACTAAGATATAGCCTACCTAAAATTGAGGACTACTTTACAAAACTGAGGTGCAGTGGAATGCTGGGAACTGCAAGACTCTCTGGTCCGAGAATCAGGCGTGCCAAATACAATAACAGAAGGAGTGAATGATCACTACTGGACGTTTTTATGTTAATTTTACTATTCTTTATTTTATTGACATTTTTTACATCTTTTATTTAATTTTCATTTTTTACATCTTTTACTTAAGAAACGATTTTTTTTCTTTTTTCCTTACTTGATTTTACCTTTTCAATTATTACTTTTTTCAATCTCTATCATCACTATTACTACTGCTAATTTGCAAATTTTTTTTCTTCTTCTCCTCTCCAGTACCATTTTATTTCTTCTTTATTTTACATTGGGAGTAACCTTCATTCTATTTTAATCTCTACTATAGCATCATTCAACCCTATCTCAACTCGACCTTTAAAACATCACTCTCTTACTAAACTTTAATCTTTTTTTTTTTTTTTTTTTCGGCTAAACTTCTTTATTAAGGTACCTCATATTTGTCCTCATTCCCCCATTCCCATCCCACACCCCTCCCCACACATACCCCCACCCCCGTTGTCTTTGACCACTGGTTAGGCTCATATGGGACTTTTTATTTTTTAAATGTATATCTCCTGAGTCCTCTACAACACCTGTAATTTTAGACACACCCTTCCCCCAAGGTGATTCTTTTTTTTTTTTTTTTTTTTTTTTTTTTTTTTTTTTTTTTTTTTAGCAATCTTTATTGTTCATATTATTACAAAGGTTCCTCATTTCTTCCCCCCTCCACCAGGTTCCCACCTCACCCTCCGTCCCCCCCCATCCCCCATTGTCCTCATCCATAGGTGCAGTTTATGTTCAGTCTCTTCTTCCCTCAATTTCCCCAATAGTAAATCCCTTTTCAGATAGTAAATCAGTTACTTAGCATTTTCTCATATCAATAATACCTCCACATGCCCAATGATACACTTCACACAAAAGACATTTCCCACTAGGTCAACCAGCCTCATCCAGGCCCCACCCAAGGCACTCACAGATCAACACCCCAGTCCTAAACTAACTCAACACATCCAGATCTAAGCCTTCATCACGTGATTCAGCAGACACTCAAGTTCCCACGAAAGTTTCCAGCCATGTCTGAGAAGCAGCCGTGGGGCAGGGGCAGGCAAGGAGCGAGCTGTTCTGGGCCTGGCTGCTCAGGGCCTGGCCTCTGTTGCTCTGGTTCATTCCACAACCAGCTGCTCCGGGTCTGGTCACTGCCGCTCCCAACCTAGTTGCTCTGGACTTGGCTGCTGCTGCTCCGGGCCTGGCCGCTCCCAGCCTGGCCGCCGCTGCTCCGGGCCTGGCCGCACCCGACCCGGCTGCTCCCCCGGGCCTGGCCGCTCCCAGCCTGGCAGCCGCTGCTCCGGGCCTGGCCGCACCAGCCCCGCCTGCTCCCCCGGGCCTGGCCGCTCCCAGCCTGGCAGCCGCTGCTCCGGGCCTGGCCGCACCAGCCCCGCCTGCTCCCCCGGGCCTGGCCGCTCCCAGCCTGGCAGCCGCTGCTCCGGGCCTGGCCGCACCAGCCCCGCCTGCTCCCCCGGGCCTGGCCGCTCCCAGCCTGGCAGCCGCTGCTCCGGGCCTGGCCGCACCCGACCCGCCTGCTCCCCCGGGCCTGGCCGCTCCCAGCCTGGCAGCCGCTGCTCCGGGCCTGGCCGCACCAGCCCCGCCTGCTCCCCCGGGCCTGGCCGCTCCCAGCCTGGCAGCCGCTGCTCCGGGCCTGGCCGCACCAGCCCCGCCTGCTCCCCCGGGCCTGGCCGCTCCCAGCCTGGCAGCCGCTGCTCCGGGCCTGGCCGCACCCGACCCGCCTGCTCCCCCGGGCCTGGCCGCTCCCAGCCTGGCAGCCGCTGCTCCGGGCCTGGCCGCACCAGCCCCGCCTGCTCCCCCGGGCCTGGCCGCTCCCAGCCTGGCAGCCGCTGCTCCGGGCCTGGCCGCACCCGACCCGCCTGCTCCCCCGGGCCTGGCCGCTCCCAGCCTGGCAGCCGCTGCTCCGGGCCTGGCCGCACCAGCCCCGCCTGCTCCCCCGGGCCTGGCCGCTCCCAGCCTGGCAGCCGCTGCTCCGGGCCTGGCCGCACCAGCCCCGCCTGCTCCCCCGGGCCTGGCCGCTCCCAGCCTGGCAGCCGCTGCTCCGGGCCTGGCCGCACCAGCCCCGCCTGCTCCCCCGGGCCTGGCCGCTCCCAGCC
This sequence comes from Pipistrellus nathusii, assembly GCA_963693515.1. Taxonomy (NCBI): domain Eukaryota; kingdom Metazoa; phylum Chordata; class Mammalia; order Chiroptera; family Vespertilionidae; genus Pipistrellus; species Pipistrellus nathusii. Next base: position 2,901,743 of record OY882866.1, read on the forward strand.
TGGCAGCCGCTGCTCCGGGCCTGGCCGCACCCGACCCGGCTGCTCCCCCGGGCCTGGCCGCGCCCAGCCTGGCAGCCGCTGCTCCGGGCCTGGCCGCACCTGACCCGGCTGCTCTCGGCCCGGCTGCCCCGGGCCCGGCCGCTCCGAGCCTGGCCACTCCCGACCTGGATGCTCTGGGCTTGGCTACTGCGGTTCTGGGTCTGGCTGCTCCCACCCCGGCTGCTCTGGGCCCGGCTTCTTCGGGCCCGGCCACTCCGGGTCTGGGTGTTCCTGGACTGGCCACCCTGGGCTTGGCCGCCTCCGCCTCATGCCTGGCTGCCACTGCCCCAGGTCTGGCTACTCCAGTGCTGGCTGTTGATGCTCTGGTTCTGGCTGCTGTTGTTCTGGGGCCTGGCCATTGCTGCTCCGGGTCTGGCTGCCACTGCCTTGTGCCTGGCCACTCTAGGCCTGGCCGTCGCTGTTCCAACATTCTGTCCTTTTTTTTTCTTTTTAAAACGCATTTATTTTGCAATGTTGGCTGGTGAGTTGAGTTCTGACTTAGTCTTTGATTTTTCAAGATCTTCTTTGTATTCTTTCTTAAGTAATTTTTTTTTTTTTTTTTTTTTTTTTTTTTAAATATATTTTATTGATTTTTTCAGAGAGGAAGGGAGAGAGATACAGAGTTAGAAACATCGATGAGAGAGAGTCATCGATCAGCTGCCTCTTGCACACCCCCCACTGGAGATATGCCCGCAACCAAGGTACATGCCCTTGACCGGAATCGAACCCGGGACCCTTCCGTCCCCAAGCCGACGCTCTATCCATTGAGCCAAACCGGTCCCGGCAGTATTCTTTCTTAAGTAATTTTACTATTTTTTGCTCTCACTTGATTTCTTCACATTGAGAACTTCTTTGGTTTCTTCCTCCTTGTCCTGGGAGCTCAGCAGGTTGGCCTGTGGCACCCCTTTGTTCTCCGCGGGCTCCTGCGCTGCTTCAGCCTGTTGCCGGGACGGCGCCGCCCAGGAAGCAGCCCCCAGCCTTGGCTCCATTGCCCGAGCTCAGTGGTCAAAGGCTCAGGGGCACCCACGCCCCCAGGGGCCCCGTGGCCCGCCTCCTTGCTGGTGCCCGGTTGGCTGGAGTCCGGCAGGGGCTTCCGCTCCCCTCCGCGTTCCCCCAGCCTAGAGCTTTTTTTTCTTCTCCTTCCCGCTAGGGAAGTCCAGCATCAGAGTCAACAGACTGTCCTCTGCGCACATTTTGCGCGAGTCCCGGGGGCCCGGCCTTTCGCCGCTCTTCCCGGACTCCACCTCACAGCCCCGTCTCCCTCTGCCTGAGCCTGGGTCCCCAGGGATTGGCCCAGAACTGGGGTTCGGAGCAGTCCGGACTGAGGCTCAGCGCCGCCGGAGGCCTTGTTTCTTCCGGCTAGGGCAACCCAGCATCAGAGTCAACATTCAGTCTTCTGCGCGCATTGCGCGCGACTCCTGGGGCCCTGCCTTTCGCCGTTTTTCCGCCTCACGGCCCCGTCTCCTCCCACCGGAGCCTGGGTTTCCAGGGTCTGGCCCATAACTGGGGCTCAGCGCTGCCGGTTCGGGGGAGCTCAGCGCTGCCGGTTCGGGGGTTCAGCCCAGGCTGGGGGTTTTATTTCCTTCCTGCTAGGGAAGGAAAGGCGGCTCCCTGCCCTCTCCTCCTCTCCGGCTGCGACTTCTCCGTGCGCGCGGGCGGGCGGGCAGGCGCGCGCAGCATGTCTCCGTACCTTAGGCTTTTTTTCAGCTCCTCTGATTTTCTTTCTGGTTTTCTCTTTCCTTCTTGTTGTAGAAATTTCAGTCAGTCGACTACCTGTAGCTCTGGGCAATGTCCACTCTACATTTTAGTTGTATTCCATTGAAATTGTTGTGTGCTGCCGCGGCTAGATGTCTACCCGAGCAGCCATCTTGGATCCCTAAACTTTAATCTTTTAGTCTCAGGTTTATCCTATCCATTTCCGGCTTTAGTTTTTCCTCTATTCTTTCTGTATACCCCCTGCTAAAGCTCTCACTATACCTATAGACCTAAGTTCCAACCCCTGATCCAAGTGTATAAATACCATTCTCTGCACTATATTAACTAGTTAAAAAAAAACAAAATTGTTCTACTTTCTATACTTTTCTCATTGTTTGTGTGAAGGTTGATTATTGTGAATTTTTATGCTTTTTAGTGAAACTGTTATGCTTATTCCTGTGTTATTATTGTTGCTCTGAATTTTTAAAAAATACTCTGTTTTTGTTTGTTTCTTTTACCTCTGTATATCATAGCCTTACTTAATAATAGTAGATATTGTAGTTTGTACTAATCACCAAGTATTGTTACTGGCATTGACTGGGCTCAGTGGTTGTTTTATGGTAATTTTCTCCACATATATATAGTTTGTCTCTCACTTCTCTTTTAGTTTGCTTCTTCTCTCTCTCTCTCTCTCTCTCTCTCTCTCTCTCTCTCTCTCTCTCTCTCTTTCTATATTTCCCTGTTTTCCAATTTCAATTTATTATTATTTTTTTTACCTTTTTTTTTCTCTTTCTCCTTTTTTTTTCTTCTTTTCTTCTTTGACTATCTCTTTATCCCACTTTTTTTTATTTACTTATTTCTCTTTTATTTTTATTTATTTATTTATTTATTTATTTATTTATTTATTTATTTAAATCAATCTTTATTGTTCATATTATTACAAAGGTTCCTCATTTCTTCCCCCCTCCACCAGATTCCCACCCCACCCTCCGACCCCTCCCCATCCCCCATTGTCCTCATCCATAGGTGCAGTTTATGTTCAGTCTCTTCTTCCCTCCCTTTCCCCAATAGTAAATCCCTTTTCAGATAGTAAATCAGTTACTTAGCATTTTCTCAAATCAACAATACCTCCACATGCCCAATGATACACTTCACACAAAAGACATTTCCCAATAAGTCCACCAGCCTCATCCAGGCCCCACCCAAGGCACTCACAGATCAACACCCCAGCCCTATACTAACTCAACACATCCAGATCTAAGCCTTCATCACTTGATTCAGCAGATCCTCAAGTTCCCACGAAAGTTTCCAGCCATGTCTGAGAGGCAGCCGTGGGGCAGGGGCAGGCGAGGAGCGAGCTGTTCCGGGCCTGGCTGCTCAGGGCCTGGCCTCTGTTGCTCTGGTTCGTTCCACAACCAGCTGCTCCGGGTCTGGTCACTGCTGCTCCCGACCTAGTTGCTCTGGACTTGGCTGCTGCTGCTCCGGGCCTGGCCGCTCCCAGCCTGGCAGCTGCTGCTCCGGGCCTGGCCGCACCAGCCCCGGCTGCTCCCCCGGGCCTGGCCGCTCCCAGCCTGGCAGCCGCTGCTCTGGGCCTGGCCGCACCCGACCCGCCTCTCCCCCGGGCCTGGCCGCTCCCCGTCTGGCAGCCGCTGCTCCGGGCCTGGCCGCACCCGACCCGCCTGCTCCCCCGGGCCTGGCCGCTCCCAGCCTGGCAGCCGCTGCTCCGGGCCTGGCCGCACCCTACCCGGCTGCTCCCCCGGGCCTGGCCGCTCCCAGCCTGGCAGCCGCTGCTCCGGGCCTGGCCGCATCCGACCTGGCTGCTCCCCCGGGCCTGGCCGCTGTCAGCCTGGCAGCCGCTGCTCCTGGCCTGGCCGCACCCGACCCGGCTGCTCCCCCAGGCCTGGCCGCTCCCAGCCTGTCAGCCGCTGCCCCGGGCCCGGCCGCTCCGAGCCTGGCCACTCCCGACTGGATGCTCTGGGCTTGGCTACTGCTGTTCTGGGTCTGGCTGCTCCCACCCCAGCTGCTCTGGGCCTGGCTTCTCCGGGCCCGGTCACTCCGGGTCTGGTTGTTCCTGGACTGGCCACCCTGGGCTTGGCCGCCTCTGCCTCAGGCCTGGCTGTCACTGTCCCAGGTCTGGCTGCTCCAGTGCTGGCTGTTGATGCTCTGGTTCTGGCTGCTGCTGCTCTGGGGCCTGGCCGTTGCTGCTCCAGGCCTGGCTGCCACTGCCTTGTGCCAGGCCACCCTAGGCCTGGCTGCCGCTGTTCCAACATTCTGTCCTTTTTTTTTTTTTTTTTTTTTTTTTAAAAAAAACGCATTTATGTTGCAATGTTGGCTGGTGAGTTGAGTTTTGACTTAGTCTTTGATTTTTCAAGAACTTCTTTGTATTCTTTCTTAAGTAATTTTACTATCTTTTGCTCTCACTTGATTTCTTTACATTGAGAACTTCTTTTGTTTCTTCCTCCTTGTCCTGGGAGCTCAGCTAGTTGGCCTGTGGCACCCCTTTGTTCTCCGCGGGCTCCTGAGCTGCTTCAGCCTGTTGCCGGGACGGCGCCGCCCAGGAAGCAGCCCCCGGCCTTGGCTCCATTGCCCGCGCTCAGCGGTGGAAGGCTCAGGGGCACCTCCCCGCCAGGGGCCCCGTCGCCAGGCTCCTTGCTGGTTCCCGGTTGGCCGGCGTCCGGCAGGGGCTCCTGCTCCCTGCTGTGTTCCCCCAGCCTGGAGCTTTTTTTTCTCCTTCCCGCTAGGGGAGTCCAGCATCAAAATCAACAGACTGTCCTCTGCGCGCAGTATGCGCGCGACTCCGGGGGCCCGGCCTTTCGCCGCTCTCCCCGGACTCCACCTCACAGCCCCGTCTCCCTCTGCCTGAGTCTGGGTCCCCAGGGATTGGCCCAGAACTGGGGCTCGGAGCAGTCCGGACTGAGGCCCAGCGCCGCCTGAGGCCTTGTTTCTTCCGGCTAGGGTAACCCAGCATCAGAGTCAACATTCAGTCCTCTGCGCGCGCATTGCGCGCGACTCCGGGGCCCTGCTTTTCGCTGTTTTTCCGCCTCACAGCCCCGTCTCCCCCTGCCGGAGCCTGGGTCCCCAGGGTCTGGCCCATAACTGGGGCTCAGCGCTGCGGGTTCGGGGGGCTCAGCGCTGCCAGTTCGGGGGTTCAGCCCAGGCTGGGGGTTTTATTTCCTTCCTGCTAGGAAGGAAAGGCAGCACCCGCCCTCTCCTCCTCTCCGGCTGTGACCTTTCCGCGCGTGCGCGGGCGGGCGCGCAACATGTCTCCGTACCTTAGGCTTTTTTTTCCAGCTCCTCTGATTTTCTTTCTGGTTTTCTCTTTCCTTCTTGTTGTAGAAATTTCAGTCAGTCGACTACCTGTAGCTCTGGGCAATGTCCACTCTACATCTTAGTTGTATTCCATTGAAATTGTTGTGTGCTGCCGCGGCTAGATGTCTACCCGAGCAGCCATCTTGGATCCAATCGCCTTATTTATTTTTCTTTATTTTATTTTTACCTTCCTTCCTTCTCTCCTATCCCCTAATTTGCCTTTCTCTAGTGGTCACCTTTATTAGAGGTTATTAATATTGTAAATACATTCCTGTTAAGTGCCTCATGTGTTGTACCTGGTAGTGTTATATCTTACACCTTTAAATCAACGCAAGGGAAGGAATACCACATAACCAGACATCCTGAAAAAGAGATACCATGGGAAGACAAAAAAATACCCCGCACATGAAAGAAAAGCAGGCATCACCAGAAAAGGAAGTAAACGAGTCAGAGGCAAGCAGCCTACCAGAGCAAGAGTTCAGAATAATGATCCTAGGTTGGCTAAAAAGAATGGAAGAGAAATTTGACAATAACCAAGAAGAAATGAGGAAGAACCATGAGGAATGGAAGAAGAGCCATGAAGAATTGAAGAAGAACCAAGAAGAAATAAAAAATGACATCGAAACCATGAAGAACTCAATAGAAAGCATCAAGAGTAGACTAGATGAAGCAGAGGACCGCATCAGTGAGCTAGAAGACAAGATGGAAAAAAATACCCAATTAGAGCAGCTTCTAGAAAAAAAGATTAAAAAGCAGAAGGAGAGCCTACGGGAGCTTTGGGACAATACAAAACAAAATAATATTCGAATAATATGGGTTCCTGAAGGAAAGGAAACTGAGGTAGACATGGAAAAAGTATTTCAAGAAATAATGACTGAAAACTTTCCTGAGATAGAGAAGAAAAAACCCACACAAATCCAAGATGCTTGCAGAGTCCCAAGCAAAATGAATCCCAGAAGACAGACGCCAAGGCACATTATAATTAAAGTGGCAAACAACAGGGACAAAGTAAGAATCTTAAAAGCAGCCAGAGAGAGACAGAAAGTTACATACAAAGGAACCCCCATCAGACTAGCAACTGATTTCTCAACAGAAACATATCAGGCCAGAAGGGAATGGGATGAAATATACAAAATCATGCAAAGGAAGGGTCTGAATCCAAGAATACTGTACCCAGCAAGGCTATCAATCAAAATTGAAGGAGAAATCAGGAGCTTCACAGACAAAAAAAGACTGAAGGAATTTATCTCCACCAAACCAGCAATGCAAGAAATGCTAAAGGGTCTACTGTAAAAATAAAGAAATAGGAAGTGAAGAAGGAACACGGGTATAGAATAAAAATGGCGTCAAATGAGTACCTATCAATAATAACCTTAAATGTAAATGGATTAAATGCTCCAATCAAAAGACATAGGGTATCAGATTGGATAAGAAAACAAGGCCCATACATCTGTTGTCTACAAGAAACCCACCTAAAAAAAAAAAAAGATGCACACAGACTGAGGGTGAAGGGATGGAAAAAAGTTTTCCAGGCAAATGGAAATGAAAAAAAAGCTGGGGTAGCAATACTTATATCTGACAAATTAGATCTCAGAGTGAAGGACATAACAAGAGATAATGAAGGCCACTTCATAATACTAAAGGGAACAATCCAACAAGAAGAAATAACCCTGGTAAATATATATGCACCCAATATAGAAGCACCCAAATACATAAAAAAACTGCTGGAGGACATTAAGGGAGAGATTAATAGCAATACAATCATAGTAGGAGATTTTAATACCCCACTGTCACCCTTCGACAAATCATCTAAACAAAAAATCAGCTAAGAAATATCAATCCTAAATGACTCACTAGACCAGATGGAATTAATTGACATCTTCAGAACATTCCACCCCAAAGCCACAGAATATACATTCATGCGACATTCTCAAAGATAGACCACATTTTGGGACATAGGCAAAGTCTCTTCAAATTCAAGAAGATAAAAATCATATCAAGCATCTTCTCAGATCATAATGGCATAAAACTGGAAATTAACTACAATAAAAATAATCCAAAGAAATCAAGCACATGGAGACTAAACAACATGCTATTAAACAAGGACTGGGTTACCAGAGAAATCAAGGAAGAAATTAAAAACATCCTGGCAACAAATGACAATGAAAACACAACAATCCAAAATCTATGGGACACAGCAAAAGCAGTTTTGAGAGGGAAGTTCATATCCTTACAAGCCTATTGCAAAAAACTAGAAAAAAGGCTAACAAATGATCTAACTCTACAACTCAAAGAGTTAGAAAAAGAGCAACAAGAAAAACCCAGTGTAAGCAGAAGGAAGGAAATAACAAAAATCAGAGCACAGATAAACGACATAGAGACCAAAAAAACAATACATAAGATCAACAAAACCAAGAGCTGGTTCTTTGAAAGGATAAACAAGATAGATGGACCTCTAGCCAGGCTAACCAAGAAACAAAGAGAGAGGACCGAAATAAACAAAATCAGAAATGAAAGAGGTGAAATAACAACAGACCCAACCGAAATACAACAGATTGTTACAAAATACTAAGAACAACTCTATTCCAACAAATTGAACAACCTGGAGGAAATGGACATATTCCTAGAAAAATACAAACTGCCAAAACTCAATCAGGAAGAATCTAAAAATCTCAATAGACCAGTGACGTGGGAAGAAATTGAAACAGTCATCAAAAATCTTCCAGCAAACAAAAGCCCAGGGCCAGATGGCTTCACAGGAGAGTTTTACCAAACATTCAAGGAAGAACTAAAACCTATCCTCCTCAGATTACTCCAAAAAAATCCAAGAGGAAGGAATACTTCCAAACTCCTTCTATGAAGCCAGCATCACCCTAATACCAAAACCAGACAAAGACAACTCAATGAAAGAGAATTACAGGCCAATATCCCTCATGAACATAGATGCCAAAATCCTCAACAAAATTCTAGCAAATCGACTCCAGAAGAACATCACAAAGATCATACACCATGATCAAGCAGGATTTATTCCAGGAATGCAAGGATGGTACAATATCCGCAAATCAATAAACGTGATACATCACATAAACAAATTGAAATATAAAAATCATATAGTCATATTAATTGATGCAGAAAAAGCATTTGATAAAATCCAACACCCCTTCCTGATAAAAACCCTTAACAAGGTGGGAGTACAAGGATCATACCTCAACATAATAAAAGCTATATATGATAAACCCACAGCCAACATTATACTCAATGGGCAAAAACTAAAACCATTCCCTCTAAGAACAGGAACAAGACAGGGATGCCCACTCTCGCCACTCCTGTTTGACATAGTTCTGGAAGTACTAGCCATTGCAATTAGACAAGAGGAGGAAATAAAAGGCATCCAAATTGGAAAAGAAGAAGTAAAGTTATCCTTATTTGCAGATGACATGATATTGTACCTAAAAAACTCAAAAGACTCCATTAAAAAACTAATTGACTTAATAAATGAATTTGGCAACGTAGCAGGATACAAATGCCAAGAAATCCATGGCATTTCTATACACCAACAGAGAAACTACAGAAACAGAGGCTAAAAAAGCAATTCCATTTACCATCGCACCAAAAAAATTAAGATACTTAGGAATAAATTTAACTAAGGAAGTAAAGGACCTATATGCAGAAAACTACACGACACTGAAAAAAGAGATAGAGGAAGATGGAAGGAGATGGAAGAACATACCATGTTCATGGATTGGTAGAATCAACATCATCAAAATTTCCATACTTCCTAAAGCAATCTATAGGTTCAATGCACTCCCCATTAAAATACCAACGGCACATTTCACTGACCTAGAAAGAACAATCCAAAAGTTCATTTGGAACAATAAAAGACCCCGAATAGCCACAGCAATCCTGAGAAAGAAGAGTAAAGTAGGAGGGATCTCAATACCAGACTTCAAACTATATTACAAACCCACTGTTCTCAAAACAGCCTGGTACTGGCACAAAAACAGACATATAGATCAATGGAATCAAATCGAGAACCCAGATATCAACCCAAATCACTATTAAAATTTGACAAAGGAGGCACGAATATACAATGGAGTCAAGACAGTCTCTTCAATAAATGGTGTTGGGAAAATTGGACAGACACATGCAAAAGAATGAAACTAGATCACCAACTTACACCATTCACAAAAATAAACTCAAAATGGATACAGGACTTAAACATCAGACGGGAAACCATAAAAATACTAGAAGCATCCAAAGGCAACAAAATCTCAGACATATGCCAAAAGAACTTCTTCGCTGATACTGCCCCTAGGGCAATGAAAGCTAAAGAGAAAATAAACAAATGGGACTACATCAAAATAAAAAGCTTTTTTAGAGCAAAAGAAACCATCAACAAAACAACAAGAAAGCCCACAGTGTGGGAGAACATATTTGCAAATAATACCACTGATAAAGGTTTACTCTCCAAGATCTATAGACAGCTTATACAAATAAATAAAAGGAAGATGAATGATGCAATTAAAAAATGGGCAATGGACCTAAATAGAATATTTTCAAAAGAAGACAGAAGGAAGGCCAAAAGGCACATGAAAACATGCTCAAAGTCACTAATTGTCTGAGAGGTGCAAATCAAAACAACAATGCGGTACCCTCTCACACCTGTCAGAATGGCCAACATCAACAAATCAACAAACAACAAGTGTTGGCTAGGTTGTGGAGAAAAAGGAACCCTCGTGCACTGCTGGTGGGAATGCAGACTGGTGCAACCACTGTGGAGAACAGTGTGGAGTTTCCTCAAAAAACTGAAAATGGAACTCCCATTTGACCCAGTAATCCCACTTCTAGGAATATACCCCAAGAAACTAGAAACACCAATCAGAAAGGATATTTGCACCCCTATGTTCATAGCAGCACAATCTACAATAGCCAGAATTTGGAAACAGCCTAGGTGCCCGTCAGCAGATGATTGGATCCAAAAACTATGGTACATCTACACAATGGAATACTATGCTGTCATAAAAAAGAAGGAATTCTCATCATTTGCAGCAACCTGGATGGAATTGGAGAACATCATGCTGAGTGAAATAAGCCAATCAATGAAAGAGAAATACCACATGACCTCACTCATTGGTGGACGATAAAGCTCTTTATAAACTGATGAACCAAGAGACAGAGATAGAGAAAGTAAAGCAACAGGCAGACTGTCAAATCACAGTGGGGAGGGGAGGAAGATCTGGAGGAGATAATAGATCAACTGAAGGACTTGTATACATGCATATAAGTACAACAATGGACATAAAACTCTGGGGAGGGAGGGGATGTGTGGGAGGGAGGGAGTGGGGTAAAAAAATAAAAAATCAATAAAATATGTAAAAATAAATAAAAAAAAATAAAAGACAAAAAAAGAAAAGAAAAAGAAATGAGAAATACAGGCTGTAGACTAAAGAAACTGAGGGACTTTCTTATATTGGTTTGTTTCTAGAAACTTGCAGGATCCTGTTGACCCCATTGTAACAAAGAGCACAGGATACGCTGCAAAACCATATGCACAAATCTTTACTCTCCAAGTAAACAAAGTTTATATAATTCTACCGATTTGGCCATCTGCAGTTGTACACGATTTCCAACATTGCAGAAAGCACTTTTGGCTTTTTCCCATTCCATTCCTACTCCTTGAAGTCACTATCACTTTCACTTCTATAGATTACTCTGCCTGCCATTAATGGATTATTAGTGTCCAATCTTTGTGGGTGGTTTCATCTTGAGCTTAGGCAAGCCAGGGCTTGCTGGGCTTGTGAATCTTAGGAGCTTTCTCCTTGTGATAGTTGGGATACCAGGGGTGAAAGCTGCATCCAGGTTTCGGCTTATTAAAAAGACAGTAGCTTTTTGTCTTGGCCAGGCAACTCGGTTGGTTAGAGCATCATTCATATACACCAAGGTTGCAGGTTCAATCCTCGGTCAGGGAACATACTAGAATCAACCAATGAGTGCGTAAATACATGAAGCAGCAAAGTGATGTTTCTCTCTCTCTCTCTCTCTCTCTCTCTCTCTCTCTCTCTCTCTCTCTCTCTCTAAATCAGTCAATAAATGTATATTTTTAAAAGACAGAAACTGTAACAAAAATGTTGCTCAAGCCGAAACCGGTTTGGCTCAGTGAATAGAGCGTCAGTCTTTGGACTGAAGGGTCCCAGGTTTGATTCCCGTCAAGGGCGTGTACCTTGGTTGCGGGCACATCCCCAGTAGGGGGTGTGCAAGAGGCAGCTGATCAATGACTCTCTCATCGATGTTTCTAACTCTCTATCTCTCTCCCTTCCTCTCTGTAAAAATAAATAAATAAATAAATAAAAAAATCAATAAAATATATATATATATATATATATTTTAAAAAATGTTGCTGAATGCCTAATATCATAATATTTTCTCAGCCCTCTGTCCGGAGGATAAAGCAGGAAGAAGATGGCTTCTGGAGATGCTGGACCCAATGCACAAACCAAGGTTGTAGAAGATGAACATGCAAATCGTGCATAAAACACTAATGAACCACATTGGTCCCTTCTCATTCTCTTCCACCATGCGTGAGTATGAGGCCCCTCATCACACAGCCACTCCCACATATAGGGGAGGCCAGGGAAGTGCAGGCTGGTCCGCAGACCCTGAGCAGCTGATGAACAGGCTATGTTTCTGTGAAAGAAAAGGCTAAGGGGCTTGTTTGGCTTTAGGAATGCAAACAGCCTCAATTGCCTGCCTGGTTAGCCTTTTATTGTAATAGCAACTTGAACTAAAATTCACCTCTAGATACAATCAGCAGGGTAAGCATCCTTGAGAGGGCTCATGCTTCTACAAGGTCGAGTTTAAAGACTAAACATAGAGATTCTAGCAAAACACCCGGCGGGTCAGACTTGTTTGGAAAAGTCAAGGTAGGAGCTGCCGCGTTTGGCAAGGTACCCCAGAGGCCCCTGACCTTTCGGAGAAACCTCCTTACAGACATTTCAACCACAGCTCCCCCCGGAGTGTGCGCGCAGGCCCTTTAAGAAGAGCCTCGGTCTACAGGAGCCCTCCACCTCACACGGAGAGAATCCCCATTGCCGTTCACAGCAGGACGTCATGGGGCTCCTCTTCCCAGCGCTGGTGCTCTGAGCTGGGGAACCCCGTGGGGTACCGAGACCCTCTCTTCTCAGGGGGGCCTCTGCAGAGGAGGGATCCCTTCTCATTCTCTTCCACCATGCGTGAGTATGAGGCCCCTCCTACCAGGCTTGACATGGCTTGAGTTTTCTGTGCAGCTAGTCTGCTGTGGTTCTCAAGGGTGGTTGTTTTATGATGTAGCTGTAATTTTGGTGTGGTCATGGGCGAAGGTGAGCATAGCATTTTCCTACTCTGCCTTCTTGACTGGAAGTTGGTAATATTTTTTTTTCTCAGTCCTCTCTAAACTATTGTGAAACAGATGTTATAATAATGCCTATTTGATAGTTGAAGAATAGAGATCCAGAGAGGTTAATTAATTTTCTCAAGGTCACACAGCTGATAAATTTTTAAGCCAGTTAATCTGGCTCCAAAGTCAGACAAAACAGTGACTAATTTTCACAGGGATTGTAAAATTCCTGAACGGAGCTGTACCTAAAGGAGTAGTAGAGGTGTTTGAATATTGGGCTCTGAGAGCTTAGACTTACCAAACAATGAATCCAGAAATGCTTGGTGTTTGGAAATTATCAAAAGAAAATCTCTAGAAAAATCAAAGCTGTGATTAAAGTTGGTCTGGAGAGAATCCAAGATGGCTGCCCAGGTAAACACCTAGCCACAGCCACACACAACAATTTCAATAAAATACAACTAAAATATAAAATGGACATTACCCAGAACTACAGGAAAGTCGACTGACTGGAAATTCTACAATGAGAAGCAAGGAGAAAACCAGAAGGAAGCGCGGAGGAGCTGTAAAAGCCTAAGGTACGGAGACACATGGGGCGCGCGGAGAGGACGGAGCCGGAGAGGAGGGCGGCTGAGTGCCTGGCTGGCATTCCCTAGCGGGAAGGAGATAAAACTCCGACTGTGCTGGGCCCCAGTTCCAACTGCTCTGAACCCCAGTTCTAGGCCAGACCCCGGGAACCCAGGCTCATCCAGAGGGATCTGGGCTGCAAGGCGGAACCCCCCGGGGAGCGGCAAAAGGAGGTCCCGGTAGTGCGCACATTGTGTGCAGAGAAGGGACAGTTGGCTGTGCTGCGGGATTGCCCTGGCGGGAAGGAGACAGGGGCTCCAGACTGCTTTGAACGCCACCTCCAATCCCACTACCAACTGAACTGAACCCCAGTTCCGGGCTCATTGCGGGAGAGTATGGACTGGTAGGCGAAAATCGAGGGCACCTTTCTCTCAGAGGCGCTTGCAACTGAAGGACCCTGGGGATTACTGAGACCCAGGAATCGCATAGGGCGGGGTTGATGGAAGCCAAGGCTGTAGGCTCCACCCTGAAACCCCGCCCCATCTGTAGCTGCGAAATGCGACAATGAAATAGATCACAAACGAAAGAAATGGAGGACAAAAAGCGACTGGATATAGAGTTCAAATCTAGGCTTATAAGGTTTTTCAAGAATTTCCTAGAAAAGATCGATAAGACCTTTGAGGATATGAAAAGAGATCAACTAGAATTAATAAGGAATGATATGGGATCAACAAGAAATAAAGAATACATTGTCTGAAATAAAACATATTAAACAGAGTCCTAAAAACAGAATGGAAGATCGCAAGAATCAAGTCAAAGATTTGGAACATAAAGAGCCAGAAGACACTCCTTCACAGAAGCTAGAAGGCGAGAATCCAGAAAATTGAAGATAATGTAAGAAACCTCTGGAACAACTTCAAGCGAACCAACATCAGAATTATGGGGGTCCCAGAAGATGAGAGAGAGTAAGATATCGAAAACATCCTGAAAGAAACAGTGACAGAAAACTTCCCCCACCTGGTGAAAGAATTAGACTTACAAGTCCAGGAAGCTCACAGAACTCCAAACAAAAGGAATCCAAAGAGGACCACACCAAGACAAATCATAATTAAAATTCCAAGAGCAAAAGACAAAGAGAATATTAAAAGCAGCAAGAACAAAGCAGGTAGTTACCTATAAAGGAGCACCTATATGATTGTCAGCTGATTTCTCAACAGAAACCATGCAGGCCAGATGGGAATGGCAAGAAATATTCAAGGTGATGAATAGTAAGAACCTACAGCCAAAGACAATCTATCCAGCAAAGCTATCACTCAGAATCGAAGGTCAGATAAAGAGCTTCACTAATAAAAAAAAGCTAAAGGAGTTCATCACCACCAAACCAGAATTATATGAATTGCTGAAGGGGGTTCTTTCAGAAGAGAAAGTAAATAAAGATAAAAATTATGAACAACAAATATGTAACTATCAACAAGTGAATCTAAAAACCAAGGAAATTAAAAAAAAATCTGATGAACAATATTAACTGTTGAATATAATAGAATCAGAGGTATGAAAGGGGAGTGAACTGACAATTCTTGGGGAAAAGGGGAGAGGGGGATGTGGGAAGAGACTGAACATAAATTGTGCACCTATGGATGAGGACAATGGGGGGTGGGGAAAGGGCAGAGGGTGGGGTGGGAACCCGGTGGAGGAGAGCAATGGAGGCGGGGGGGGGGGGGAAAGGAACATTTGTAATAATATGAACAATAAAAATGTATTAAAAAAAATAAAGTTGGTCTGAAGTGGAAGGGTAGCTTATTTGATACCTGCTTTGGCTTCCACACCCAGCTTTTATTGGAATGTGGTCTCAGGGTTGGGTGGGCCTAGTAGAGCTTAAATCCTATTATATTACCTCATCATATCTTGTTCCTATTAAAAAATAGATTTATTGATTTAAGAGAGGCAGAGAGAGAGAGAAAAGACAGAGAGAAATAGAAACATAAATGATAAGAGAGAATCATTTATCAGCTGCTTCCTGCATGCCCCCTACTGGGGATTGAGCCTGAAATCCAGGATGTGTTTTGACTGACCAGAAATCGAACACTGACCTTCTGGTCCATAGGTTGACACTCAACCACTGACCACACCAGCTGGGCCTTGCTCCTATTTTTAGCTTAAAATTTAACCCAGTGTTATAATCTTAATTAAGAATGAAAAGAAATTAGAGCCCTAGCCAGTTTTGCTCAGTGGATAGAGTGTTGGCCTTGGGACCGAAGGGTCTTAGGTTCAATTCTGGTCTAAGGCATGTACTTCGGTTGCAGGCTCAATCCCTGGCCCCCGGTTGGGGCACCTCCTGGAGGCAATAAATAGATGTGGAACTCACATAAAAGTTTCTCTCTCTCTCTCTCTCTCTCCCCCCCCCCCCCTTCTTCCCACTCTCTCTAAAAATCAATGGGAAAAAATATCCGTGGGTGGGGATTAAAAGAAGAAAAGAAATTAGAGCACTTACATTTTATTTTGAAAATAGAGTTAGCCCAGCCAGTATTGCTCAGTGGTTGAGTGTTGACCCCTAAACCAGGAGGTCATGGTTGAATTCCCAGTCAGGGCATATACCTGGATTATGGGCTTGATCTCAGTAGGGGGAGTGCAGGAGGCAGCCAATCTATGATTTACTCTCATTGTGTTGTTGTTTTTTTCTCTCACTTTTCCTTCCTCTCTGAAATCAATAAAAACATTTTTAAAAAAAGAACAACTATTTTAAAAGAAAAATGTAGTTAAAGATCATATTGGATGTACGGTTTCTTCAAAGCAGATTATTGCATAAAATAAATACATTAGTATAAATAAAATTAGTAATTTTTATATGTTATTTTGAGTGAGCTTTAGAAAAAAAAAAGGCACTGAATTGACCTTTCTTTCTCATTGAGCTCCTATACTGTTCTCACAGGGCACTTGCATTTGGCCGAAGGTCTGGGAACGCACACATTCCTTAAGCAGATTATTGCATAAAAATGATATAAATATTTTAACATTTTCTTACATACATACTTTAAATATATTTTAGAAGAAAAATATAACTGGTATCTTTTTTTTAAAGGTTAATCCGGACCAAAGGATATTTTTTTCATTGGTTTTTAGAGGGAGAGATAGTGAGAGAAAAACATTGATATGAGAGAGAGTCACATTAATTGGTTGCCTTCCGAACACGCCCCAACCAGGGTGCCATTGACTGGCATCGAACCTGGGACCCTTCCATCTATGGGCCAGCGCTGTATCCATGGAGCCAACCAGCTGTAGCAGGTTTTCTTGTGTGTGTGTGTGTGTGTGTGTGTGTGTGTGTGTGTGTGTGTGTTTAGCAGACCACAAACATAGGTATAGCTAAAGTTTGGAACAACAACTGATTTTGGAGACCGAAAGGCCTTATTTGTTTCCCAAATTCACCGCTTACTGGCTGTGTGAGCCAATAGTAACTTGACCTTCTACAAAGTGGGAATAATAAGTACTTTATAACGTTGTGAGAGTGAGAATGTTTTCATTGGACATGCCTAGTTGCATCAGAAAAATGACCAACTTCCAAAGATTGAACTTCACATATTTAGTAAATCAAACCAAAACATTCAAAACTATAAATTTCTCACTTTAACTCTGAAGCTAATTTTCACAGCCCTAGCTCCTTTCTCACTCTCTCCTAACCTTTTCGGAAGCGATTTGGAAGGCAGCATGGTATTGTTTATTGCTTTTGCCCTCTAGAAGGAGGAAGTTAACACTTCGGTACGTATTCTGTACTAGACTGTAATCGAGGTCCCTCTACATAATTATGGCAGTTTATTCTCCTCACACCCATGAGGTCTGAGTGATTTTTCCAGAATAGAAAGCGGAGGCTCAAAGATGAACTTGGAAGTGGAAAAGTCCACAAAGAAGCCTCGGTCCAGTGGTGAAATGTTGGCTCTTTTTACTCATAATTCCAGTCTGCTATTTAAACGTGCCAAAAGAATGAACTTACTTTAAAAATAAAAATAAGTGAAAATGAGTCTTTTTAAAATGTCACAAGAACTATGGGGATAGCTGAAGAGATACCCTTGGGTGGCACAAAACCACAGTGTGGGCTGTTCACCTAAGCCCAAAGCGCCACCGTAATTTTAGCTCAGCGTGCTTTTTTTCTTTCCACAAAGAAATCCAGTTTCCTGGAGCCGGGCTCACTTGGATTCCAGCTTTCTGGCTCCTGATGTGGGTTTGTGGTTTTCAACTGCCTGCGCTTTAAATAGAAAGGACTGAAGGCCTTAGCAGAGCGGAAAAGGAGGGCGGCCACGCAGCATGCGGTGAGAGCCTGTGGCCAGCAGGTGGCTCTGCAGACAAGGGAAAGGCGCCTGTGGCCCTCCAGGTGGAAGATGGGTTTCTAGTTTACCTGAAGAGAATTAACCAAGGAGAAGAAACCAAGGCAGGTCAGCCACCAGCAGAACTCAATCTCAATGGCCTAAGTTTTTCTTAGCCCACAGCTGGGAAGGCTGGCAGGAACCCCCCGCGTCCACAGTCTGCTGCAGGAAGCTCCCCGGCCTTGCGCAGCCTGCAGGGCCTGGGAAGGGGAGCATCTTCTGCTGGGGCAGCCCCGGCAGGTATGGGGTGTGGGGTGTGAGGGAGAGGCCTCTCTAGTCAGGAGATGAATGAGAACAAGGGGAGAAGGAAAGATGAGGGCTGTAGCTTTTGAAACAGAGAACTGAAGAACTTATTTGAGGTAAACCTTGGAAGTGGCCCTTTATTTTTTTATTCAAAAAATATATTTTATTGATTTTTTTTATAGAGAGGAAGGGAGAGGGATAGAGAGTTAGAAACATCGATGAGAGAGAAACATAAATCAGCCTCTTGCACACTCTCTACTGGGGATGTGCCCACAACCAAGGTACATGCCTTTGACCGGAATCGAACCTGGGACCTTTCGGTCCACAGGCCAACACTCTATCTACTGAGCCAAACCAGTTTCGGCGGGCCTTTATTTTTTATGGAGTGTTAGGAATTCTAGAATGTGTGTGTGTGTGTGTGTGTATAATCATACATATTAAATACATTTTTATTGATTTCAGAAAGGAAAGAGAGGGAGAGAGACAGAGAAACATCAGTGATGAAAGAGAATCATTGATGGGCTGCTTTCTGCACACCCCCCCTACTGGGGATTGCGTCTGCAACCCGGCCACATGGCCTTGTCCAAAATCGAACCCAGGACCCTTCAGTTTGCAGGCCGACACTCTATCCATTGAGCCAAATCAGCTAGAGCTATATTTGTATATTCAAGCAAAATAAAAGGATCCAAATATGCCAAAATACTAATTAATATTTTTTGAGTACCAGACTTTTCATTTAGGAGAAAGAGGCAGATTATTGGAATAAATCTTTATTAGTGTAAACATTAGGGAGTTGATCACAGGGTAACTAAGTGCACCTCACCTTAGGAGCATATACTTTCGTGAAAAAACTTTTCCTGGATGAACTTTTTTTCTCTACTAAATGTTTTTCCCACTGCTATTCCTTATAAAACCAAAGGTGTATTTGCTGAGGAAAACATTGATTCTAAATGATAGCATAGTCATATCTAAGAATGCAGAAAGAAAACCTTTAAGGAAAACACACTTAAAGATGGTTTAGCCTGGCCGGTATGGCTCAGTGGTTTAGAATCAACCTGTGAACCAGAAGGTCACAGTTAGGGCACATGCCAGGGTTGTGGGCTTCATCCCCAGTTTGGGGCGTGGAGGAGGCAGCCCTTCAATGATTCTCTCTCATCATGGATGTTTCTCTCTCTCCCTTTTTCCTTTCTGAAATCAATAAAAATATATTTATTGGGGATGTTTTTAAAAAAAGATGTTTTGGATGGTTTAAAGGGTAATGATATTCTAGAACATTTGCAAATTACCCTGTAAGGGTAATTTTTGTTTTGTGTAATAGGTTGAGTGGTTCCATGGAAAAGAAAGATGTGGGCAGGCTGAACAGGAAATCTTGGGCCAAAAGCGATTGTAGCCCCCCCTCGCCATGCTTTAGAGCAGGAGAGCGTGTAGTTCCGCTGGCTGCTCAGATCTGCTTCTGGCTGAGCCGGAAGCATGGGGAAGCAGGGCTAAGACGGGGTTGGTCGGGACAGGAGGAAGGACACAGCCCCGCGGCGGAGGTGGGAGTGCAGAACGCAGCCCTACTGAGGAGAGGCACTTTCTGCCCGCCTGGAGGACAGGGCACTCGCGTGTGGAGGAGTCTCTCCAGCAGCACCCTGCTTTCTCTGCGGTGGAATTCCCAGCTGGCCCGTGGCTCCCTGGCTTGGGAATTAGGGGATGTAAGCATCCTATGATGTTGCCTTTGGCATAGAGTTTCTATGTCCGCCAGATGCTCCTATAGTGTTAGCTTTGTTCAGAGCAGCAATGAGTTGGACCAGTGTAAAGCGAGGCTTGGACCGTCTTCCGCGTCCTGATGGTTCTGGGATCCGTGGCGCTAGGTCGCGAGGCTACTTTTTTCTTGCAGGTTGCTGGTGCGCGGCCCTGCAGACGGGCTACAGGGCCTGGAAAAGCATGAGTTCGTGCATTATCTCCCGTGACTGCCACCCTCTCAGCTCAGACTCGGGTCCTCAGAGGTTCTGCATCACTTCTAGTGTTTCTAGGCGTCTAGACCAGTGGTTCCCAGCCTGTGTTTGGCCACGTCCCCCCTTCCCCCCATCTCCAACATCTTGATGCTTCCGCCCCTAAAAGGCTATTAACTTGGTCTAAACAAGCTCCCAAAGCACATGGCATCCATGAAAGAGAAAAACAAAAGAACGAAAGGACAGTTGAAGTACTGAGGAAGAAGTTACTCAGAAATTGTTAAGAAAATAATATGAAGTGATATGAAAAAACAGCAAGCAAAGTTTTAAAACATATAATAGAGAACCAAAATGCATAAGTATGTCACAATTTATATATATATATAAATTCGCTGTTAATAACTCATTCTCAAATTGCCCCCCTTAAAAGTCAAACTGCCCTCCTGAGGAGCGTGTGTCCACAGCGGGAACCACGGGTCTATCGTATCCATCGAGAATGGATGGCAACTTGCTTTGCCCGTTTCAAATTCCAGAAACAAGACACAATGACATTATGTAGGAAAACGTCTCATTTTCACCTTTGAGTCTATCTTTTGCTTGTCTTGAAATGATTTTCTTTTTCCTTGCCAGGAGGTCAGGGTTCAATTCCCTGTCAGGGCACATGCCCGGGTTGCAGACTTGATCAATGATTCTCTCTCATCATTGATGTTTCTCTCTCTCTGTCCCTCTCCCTTCCTCTCTGGAATAAAAAATAAATCAATTAACAAACAAGCAAAAAAAAAAAAAAAAAACCTTAGAAAGAGAAAAGAATGAGTTGGTACGGCGCTGACTGGGAGCTGCCCCTGGACTGCAGGGGCTTGGAGAATTCAGCTGCTGAGTGTCACGGAAGGCAGGACACGCCTGCCCGTCTGTTTTCTGAGGCAGCAACGCTCTCCCACCGTGGGCAGCGCGTCTCTCATGGCCTGTTTCTTAGGGACGGCGCTTCGGTCCGTTGTGTAGTGTTTTTCTCTTTATTTCTGTGCTCAGTGCCTGCCTTGTCCTGCTCTCAGGACCCTGCAGGTCCTCTTCTTCCCTGGTCTGAGATCGCCCTGGGCTTCTCAGGAAGCAGCTTTTCCTCCTCCTCCTCTGACAGGCTGACCCCCCAGTGCGAGGAGAGCGGGCTCCAGAGCTGAGTGAGCAGCTCAGGTTGGTTTGCATTCTAGGTCTGCCACTTCCTAGCTCTAAGACTGTGGCCAGTGATCTTAATCCTGCCGTGCCTCCTTCTCCTTCTCTGCAAATGGGGCCAACAATATCATCTGTCTTTAGGGTTGTTGAGGAAGTGAGTTCACTTCTGTAAACTGCTTAGCATAATGCCTGGCAAACTGTTATTACTGACTTTTGAGTTCCTCCCCCAAACTGAGCCCATACTCATCCTGTTGCATCCATCCATCCAAACTGCTTTCCTTTTTCTCCATGGCCCTCCCCTGTTTTCCACATTCTTCCCACCAAAGAGAACGCTTCAGGGAGATTCCAGGAAATCTTTATCCAAGTCTCAATAGGACTCACCATCTACCGGCCTCCCTCCCCACAGGCAGGGAGCACACATGACCTAACACCAGCATGCGTACTCCGGCCCTGGTCTCTTTGGAGCTTACACCAATGCTCCATTTCTGGTTTTTCTCTAGAGGCATCTTTGTTTCCCACACCCTCCAGAGAGCAGCAGAAGTTGCCCCACTTGCTGTCACAGGGACCTCCACGAGCAGAGGCGAGGCTGGAAGGTCCCCATGAGAGTGGCTTGCTGCTCCTGCCTCCAGAGGAGACAATTTTCCTTTCCTGCACCGCCAGCAGCTGAGGTTTCTGTTGAGATCCTCATTCCCTCCTTTTCCCTCCTGTCCGTAAGGAGATGGTCATGCTGGCACCTTGGGGCCTAGACTCACAGTTAATGCACAGTCCCTGGCAACTGCAGGGGAGCGGGGCCATGAAGTGGGAAGAGAAGCGGGCCACATCATTTATGCTCTCAACCAATGAAAGGATTTAACCAATGCACGGAGCCACGGTCTACTTCATCCTTATCAATATCTGCCAGTAAAGGAGCCAATTAGTGTTAATTGTGCTGGCAATCTGGAACAGCCACCAGGCGGTTGATCCAAGACAATTGCAGAAGGACCTCTGTCCATTCCAGTCCCAGCTGTTACTCCCAGTCAGATGGGGAATCAGAACGCCTGTAGATATCCTTTGGTCAGAGAGAGCAAACATGCCCTCTCCTCCTCACACATTTCCAGTGCCCCGGATGTCAGCGTTTAATGTTGTACATGCAGTGATCTGGCGATACAGTTTTGCCATTGAGAGAGACAAGTATGGATGGATCAGGACTGGACTGAAGGCATACATGTTAACAGAAATGTCCACCATCTCCTCCCCCTGCCTCCCTCGTGTTATTGATGGCCCAATCGCCAACCCCTCTCCACCTCTAACTAAAGCAGTTAATTTACTTAATAAAGGGAGGAGGGGGGAGGGGAGAGGTGGGGGACACTTGGGAGCTAACGAGGGACTCCAAAGGGTGAGGTTTGCCAGGCGGCTGAGGAGGAGAGGAAAAGATAAACCCGATCGCCTTCAGTGTCCTTGGAGAGTCGCTAGGAAGGATGGAATTCTTTTTTTTCTGTATTGATTCAAGTATTACATGCGTGTCCTTAGGCATTCTTAGTTTATTATTTATTTTGCTAACAGGCCGCTCTTTAACTGCGATGTAACTCACTGGGCGATGCGCAGCCCCGCTCCGCGGGCCGCACAGTGACAGCAGGACAGCCGCAGCCGGAGGCTTGTCCGGAGGGAGGCGGGAGGAAGGACAGCCGCGCCTCCTCCGTCCTCACCCACCTGGCAACTGAGCGCGTGTTTGGCCTGGTTTCCCGCCCGCGAGCACGCAAGCCCGTTTCCCCACCCCCGTCTGCTGGCCAGCAGGCCGTGCTCTGCGGGAGGGAGGCGTTCCTCAGAGGCGTCCCTCGTGCCCGCCT
Source organism: Pipistrellus nathusii (assembly GCA_963693515.1). Classification (NCBI taxonomy): domain Eukaryota; kingdom Metazoa; phylum Chordata; class Mammalia; order Chiroptera; family Vespertilionidae; genus Pipistrellus; species Pipistrellus nathusii. Next base: position 2,924,244 of record OY882866.1, read on the forward strand.
CGGCTGTAGGGGCTTCAGTGCCTGGGCCGCGGGCGAGGGGCCGGGCTGCAGTTTGGAGGGACAAACACCTTGTTTTTAGGGAAGCCGGGCAGCCGCGGACTGTGACCGGCCAGGCAGAGTCCTTTCAGCGAGTCCAGCGGCGCGGCTTTGGGGTCCGGCTGGGAGCACCCCGCCTCGGGGCCGCTGCTGCGGCGGGAACCGGGGGCAGCGCGGAGCCGGCGGGGAGCAGCGCCCACGCGGGAAGGTCGAGCTCGAGGGTGAGGTCACCGTTGCCATGACTCCGGGCAGTGACGCGCGTCGGCACGTGACCAGCGGTTGCCATGGCGCCGGGCCCCGGCGGCGCGGGCGCCCCGCCCCGGAGTGACGTCAGCGCGCCCCCCTCCTCCCGCCCCCCGCCCCCTCCCCGCGGCGCCCCGCGGCCCCGGAGGTTCCAGTGCACAAGATGGCGGCGGCGGCGGCGAGCGGAGCCGGCGGGGCTTCGGGGACTGCGGCCGGGGGGGCCGGGCCGGCGGGCCGCCTGCTGCCTCTGCCGGCGCCGGGACCCCCGGCCGCCCCCGCTGCTGTGCCTCCGGCGGCGGGCTCGCCGCGTCCCCCGGCCCCGGCCTCCCGCGGGCCGGCGGCCGCCCGCATCGGCTACTACGAGATCGACCGCACCATCGGCAAGGGCAACTTCGCGGTGGTGAAGCGGGCCACGCACCTCCTCACCAAGGCCAAGGTAGCGGCGCGGGCGCGGGCGCGGGCGGGGGGACGCGAGCCGGGCCGGGGTCGGCGGCGGAGGCGGCTCGGGGGCCGGGGGCGCTGGGCCGGGACCCTGAGGGAGCGCGGAGCGGGCGAGGGGCTGCGGGACCCGGACGGGGTGCGGGCCTGGGGCCGGGACCGGGCGCCGAGGCGGGAGGGGGTCCCGCGCGGACCGAGGGAGGCGGGCGCCGGAACGAGGTGGGAACTCGGACGCCCCACGCGCTGAGCCGAGGAGACTCTGGAACCAGCGTGGGGACCCCGAGGGGCCGCCCGCCGTCTCAGGGCGCGGGTGGGCTCGGGGGGCCGGGGCGAGCTGGCCCCTGTGACAGGTCTCAGTCCGCATCGGTGGCGGCGGGGAGCCTGAGGAGAGATGAGACCCTTGGAGGAGCCGAGGAAGGAAATGGGGAAACGCCGGGGAGAAATTGCTTGCCTTTCTGCAGGATGGGCTCGGGGGCCGGGGCGGCGGGGGCCGGGCTTGAGCGCTTGGGGAGCCGGGCTGCGGGCTGGCGTGGCTCTCGGCGGGCGGCCGGGCGGCGGCGGGGGCCCGCTGGTTCCCCGGGACCTGCGGAGTGCAGTGGTGAGATTCAAGGTCAGTGAGGAAGCCACGTATGTGTGCACAGGCATTCTTACCTGGCAAGTTCCCTGTTTGGGGAAACCGGGCTAGCACTTTCCTCGCAGCCTTCTTCTTTGGGGGGGATTGGAATCTCAGGCATCGGGCCCAATCGTTTGGTTTCAGTTGGACCCACAAAGCCCATTTGTACTCCAAATTTCCCCTTTGTGCATTCTCTCACTTGAATGACCACTTTCAGTGGAGTCATAACCCCGCATTCAGCACGCAGTTTGCTCCCTCGGCCTGACCGGGAAGAACCCCACAGCTGCTGCTGCTGCCACATCAGAGCCCCTGCCCCAGCCCCAGCCCCAGCCCGCGCCGCTGTCATCCATCACCTACCGGGCTTCTGCCTTCATGGCATGGCTTGTCTTCAGAAGCCAGGCCTTCTCTCCTGCTCACTTACGCCTGGAGTTGCTTTTCCCCTTGTTTCTGCCTGAGGCTAGAGGGGGCCCTTGTGGCGTGGCAGGGTGGGCGCCTGTGGACAACTAACTGGTCAGTTTCACTTCTCTGGGGCGGGGGTGCTCTCCAGCCTTCTTGTCAGTTTTTATCAGAGGCCCTCAAGTCTGCGGCCTGAGCTTTGGGAGATCAAGCCCACGGTTCCCCATGTCCCCCACTGCCCTCCAACCATGAGGGGGAGTGGATTGAGCGAAGCCTCTGGTGCATCCCCCCCCCCCCCCCCCTTTCCAGTTCTGCTTACTGTTAGCCAAGCCAAACTTATGTTTACAAACAACTCTAGTTGTTGGAGCCTTGTTCCTTGTTTTGTTATTTCCTTTTTGCTCCCTCCTCCCTCTTCAAGTAATCATATGTACTCCTGTGATTATTTTGCTTTGATCTTTAGGGGAAGGACTCTGTATTTAATTGGTTACCTGGTTTATGGTATCTCTGCCTTAAAGAATTTTATATCTTCCAGACCTTGACTACACTAAAAATACTGATGAAAAATTTCAGACAGGCAGAGTTGAATGTTTTTGGAAATGTAATTGCAAACAGTTTATTCTTGGTGTTATATATAAAAGAGACATTTCTGTCTTCAGTAGTCAGCAAAACCAGAGGCTAATTATGGCTGGTCTGCCCACTTTCTAATTTTCCTGTGTGTGTGTGTTTTAGTTTTTCTCTGAGGCCTTGGGATCCTTCAGGACTGCAGCACTTTCAGCAGTGGCTTGTTTATAAACGGTGTCACTGTCTATGTTGGTTTTAACTAGGATCATTTGTGGTGTGGAGTTATGCAATTCATTTGTATGGAAATTTTCAAAATTTTGAATGAGACAAATGGAAGGCATGGACTGTGAGTTCAGTGAGTTTCACGTGTGATGGGAGCACACCAGCACGCATTTGGGTTTCTGCAGCAGTGTGCAATTCCTATTTACAGTACAGTTACAGGCACCCTGTCTTCTGTTGCTTAAATTACCCCGAAGACATGCATGAAGTTTAATTCACAAGAAGTTGTCATGTGCTCTGGGTGAACGATGAGCATATTTTGGCCTGCTCCAGGTTTGACCTGAATCCACGTTGGAAGGGTTTCTCGAACGCTGACAGCGTAGATGTGCCGAACAGCTGCGGCCATACAGTAGAAGGCCTATTGAGGCCATGGCTTGGTTACATAACGCCAGGAAGGTGCCTGCGCTACCAGCAGTCGCAGAAGCTGCCTTTTCAGTTCAGGTAGGTTTTCTTCCCAGCACTGCAGCTTCTCTTACTTCTGTGGCCAGGTCGCTTGGAACAAAGAGAGCTTCCCCCCCAATCTCTTTCCAGAATGCATTATTATCTTTGTTTCTTCTTTTAGAGGCATGCTGTTTCTTCTTTCTGCTTTTATTCCTGTAGGTCTGGGTTTTTCTAGTAACCATATGTAACAGTCATACTCTGGTAATTCCTATGACATTTGCGTTAGCTGAAGGAGGGTAGGTAGTAGGTGTTTCTGAACATCAAAGAAATATTTATGGTCACCTTTTCTTACATGAACTTCCCTTTCCAAGGACTGAGAGGCTAAAGTAAACTTCACCTATTGACTAAACTACAGCACTGTCCAATAAGCAGTGAGGCTTGGCCCTTTCCCGATTCTGTTAACTCTCAAACCTCCTAGAGGAAGGACCCGGGGGTGAATAAAATCAGTTGAGAACGGGAAACATTTTCCTCTTTGGTTGCTGGTGATTTTTGCGGCACTGCGTCCGTGAGCTCAGCGTTCATGTGGGCAGCACTGCAGAGCCGAGCGCGTCACTGCAGAACAGCTAGCAGGAGCGCCTCTGACACGCTGGTCAGCAGCTTCCCTGGCTGTCTGTCCGACTCGCGCTCACTTCCTTTTTTTTGGAGGAGCCTTATAAGGTCTGAAATTCTTTGGCTCCATCCTTTTGGTAGGATACTCTGAAGTAGTAAAGAGCTTTAAAATAAAGATTTTCTGTTCTCAATTGCTTATAATCTGTTGTCTGTGCCTAATTATACTTTCACTGATTGGATGAGTGAAAACAAAGAGTAGATGTATTTTGTATATTTTTAAAGTATACATGACCATGACTATTGGTCAAAAAGCCATTGGTCAAATACTTAAAGAATGTTTTTTTAAAAATTGATTTCAGAGAGGAAAGGAGAGGGAGAGAGAGATAGAAACATCAATGATGAGAGTGAATCATTGATTGGCTACCTCCTACATACCCCCTACTGAGGATCTACTCCTGCATCCGGATCATGTGCCTTAAATGGCAATTGAACTGTGACCTCCCAGTTCATTGAGCAATGCCGGCTGGGCCAATACTTAACCCCCCCCCAAAAAAACCAAAAAAACCAAAAAAACAAACAAACAAAAAACAAAAAACCCTCACCTAAAGATAATGGGTTTTTAAACTGACTTAGAGAGAGAGAGAGAGAGAGAGAGAGAAATATCAATTTGTTGCCATTTGTACTTACCTAACTGGGTATTGTACCAGCAACCGAGGTATGTGGCCTGACCAGGAATCGAACCTGCATCCTTTTAAAGTACAGGATGATGCTTCAACCAAGTGAGCCAGCTGGCCAGGGCTCAAATACTTTCAATGTGTATTTCAACAGATGCGTATCACTTGCCCATTACTGGTTTGTGGTAAGAGCGTGAGCTTTGGATAAGGCTGCCTGGGTTTGGGTCCTCTGTATTTAATAGTTGGGTGATCTTGGGTAAATTATTTAACTTCTCTGTGTTTGGATGCTCTCATCTGTAAAGTAAGGTGACAATAATACTACCTCCCAAGTTTAGGTATTATGAAGATTAAATAATATATGTGAAGCTCTTAGTATTCTTAGTATTCTACTTGGAACATAGGAGGGATATATCATCATCATCATCATCTTCAGAGGCTATAATAACAAAGGTGAATAAGACATAGTTCCCCTTTTTGACCTTTCACCCCTTTGGAACAGTTCATGAATGTACAAGCCATTCATTTTGTTTGGGTAGGTGCCATCTTGATGATATTTGCTTTCACGTTATGTCAGGGGCAGAGTTGTGTTAGACGCCTGTGGATTATGGGCTAATTTCATAAAATTGGGATTTAAAATAATTTTCCATTAGTTAAACTTTTTAAAATCATCTTGAGACTTGTTTAATGAAAACTGTGACTGATGCTGCTTTTATTTGGGCTGCTTGGAATCTTCCATGCATTTGTGTTACTACTGTTTGTCACATTGGAACAGAGTTTGAGAGCAGTCTTTTCTCCAGAGATTACCTTAAATTTGGTGGAGAATGTGAATTATTCTTACAAGAACACATTTGCATTTGGGTACTACTTAGAAGCACAAGGTCAGGATTCTTTACTTTAGATAACACACAGAGAAAACATGTTGCCCCATGACCCCATTCTACATATTGACCAGCCAGGAAACATCTGCGACTGCATGGTTTAGTGCCAACTCCTTTCCACAAGGAGAAAAACTCAGTGGGCTAATAGTTTTACAGCTACTTCTAAGTAAGACTTTCACGAAGCACATGAGATGTTGTTTGTGCTCATCAGAAGACTGAAAGCAAGATTCAGTGGTAAGTAGAAAAATGAATTATGTCAAAAAGAAATTGTAAGTAAGGTTTACATTACATTTGAGGGGATAGATCCACCTCTAGATAACACAGAAATGCCTACTGAAAGAGGACTAACTTCACTTTGATACATGTGATACTTCATTTGTGAGGGGGTTGCTGACTTTGTTGAAACTTTGTGAAGAGCTAAGATTGATCTGAACTAGTCTGTCTAGATTCAGAATACCGGCATTCCACTTTCAGCATCAGAGCTGTTTATTTAGCACTTTGGCTTTGGTGCCAGCTCCCTAGAAAGTCATAGATCTGGCGCAAGCCAGAGGTGCCCAGACTGGTTGTTTCTGTGCCAGAAGTGCTGTTTTCATTTTCCAGGCATCAGTCTGGCTGATGTTTTCAAGTTCACAGCACAAAAGAGAACAAAGTGGATTCTTCGAAAAGAAAGAAATTCTCTCTTTACTGTAATTCTAAAAAACACTAAAAACTGTAATTCTAAAAAACACTAAAAACATCTCTGCACAGACATGGAATCTTTCTCTTACCTATTCATTCATTCAGTGTGTATTTATTGGATCCACATTTTGTTCAGGTTCTATCCTGGACGCTCTTGTTTGTGCACTGATAAACAAGAGAGATAAAAAGCTCTTGTCTTCTTGGAGCTTCCTTTCTAATGGGAGGAGACAGTAAAGAAACATGTAAAAAAAGAATTTCATATAGTGATGAGTATGAAGAAAATAAATGGCTAGAGAGTGTCTGGGGAAGGATGCTGCTTCAGACAGAGGGGTTGGGGAGGCCTTTCCAGTGTGATGATATTTGAACTGACACCTGAATGAGCATCAGTCTGGGAAGATTTGGAAGACATGCTTGGTTACATCAATGCAGAAGGAATGGCAGTTGCAAAGGTCTTGGGGTAGAAAGCTTGGCTTTTTCAAAAATTAGACCCAAGGTCATGGAACAAGGGGGAGGATGGTAAGGGATGAAGTCAGAAAGGTAGACAGGGACCAGATATTATAATATAGGTTGATAGACCATTTTTTTGTAATTGGGGATGAAACAGAGCACTGACATCATCATATTTATGTTTTTAAAAATTCATGCTGGTTATTTTATGGTTAAGGGTAAAAAATCTTTTTCTATGCATTTCTTAGATGGAGGAGGTGTTCAATTTTAACAACTTCTATTCTTTCATACATTAAGAGAATATAATACGTTTTGACATAAATTAAACATGACCAGCCAACAAATATTTGTTGATTTTTGGACACAAAAAAGATCTTAGCGATCTTCTATTCCAGTGCTTTCTTTTCCAGAATCTAGAAGGTGGACCTAATGGAGTTTAGAATCTCAGGCCTTTAGGGGCTATTAAAGTAGTTTAGACCAATTACCCATTAGATTCATGACTCCCTTTGGTATCTTCCCTCCTCCCTCCATTTACCAAGAAACCTATAGCTAGTCAGTGCGGGAGCTAGAATTAGAGTTCAGACATTCCAGTTTCTAGTTAACTACTCTGACTCCTCCAGACATAGAAAACACTGCCCTTGCCTTCTAAGCACTTGATTTTTTTAAATTAGAGAAACAAGACATACCTACTAATTAAAGTCTAAGATATCCTTTCTATAAATCCAAATTCCAAAATTGAGATGTCATGATTACAGGAACATCTTCCAAATGGGAGGAAGAATATACACCAACACTGTATTTCAGCTGTCCTTGGGCATTATTTCACTCTGTCACTCCTGCCACTTACGAGCAGTCCTCCAGGGATCCATTACTTTGCCATTGTGTTGCCTTTAAACCCCTACTCTGATACCCTTGTGCCCGCTTGACATGACTAAGGTATCAAAAAGCCTTTCAAAATACTAAGGAAGTAACAGGAAGGAACAGAAAAGGCAGTGACCATAAGCACAGTCTGCCTTGTGTCGTTCTCCTTTGCCACTGAAGCTCGCTCACTCCCAGGGAAGGGGAGTCCTGCTTCGGCTCTGGGACTGGTCTGTCTGTGAACGTACCTGTCTTAGATGGACTCCTCACTTTCCAGATTATTACTGGTTTCCAGGGGATGGTGCCATCTTTTAACTCATTAAGAGAACTGGTCACCAAGATACATACCTTGATGACACAGGTGAAGACCAAGAGAACCTCTTACCTAGAGCTTTTCTTCTGTGCTTCTAGTTTTTGGTCTCAGAGCTACACCTGTTTCCCCAGTGCATGACCTCACCCTTCAGGCGAGACCCAGAGAGCCCTTCCAGTAGTGAGTAGCTGGTCCCTTTTAGCACAATACATAATACAGGCCATTCATACTGTCCTGTGGATGACCTAACGTTATAGACATTGTGGATTTTTGTCCTAATATAATACATACTTGTTAAAGTAAGAGGCCAAGGCAATGTCTTTGAGAAGTCTATATTTAGGTTTTGATTAGGAAGTTCTGAGAAATTACCAAGTTTCTGCCGTGTGTCCGCTCTAGTACCAGCAGTATGTTTTATTTCTCATTGCTTCCTCCAGAAGAATTGAATCTGAAAATTTAGGTTAGCTAACCATACATTTTGAGGCTGAAATTTTTGAAGAATAAATTTTTCATTCATTCCACCCAGCCAACTAACCAACCATCCACCCATCTGATAAACTTTTGAAAAAAAATATTTATTAAAAACTAGGAATTGATGTATGGCACAAAATTCAAAAAGTGCAGATTTGTATATAGTGAAATTAAGTCTGCCTGCCACCCCAAGATCTCAACCATACAGTTTTTTAGAGTCTCATCCCCCCACCCCCCTATATTTATAATATTAAGGGCTTCTCTGGGATCAGTCCAAATGCTCTTTATTTTATGGCAGTTGCCTTGACCTGCTTGAAATTTATAAACATCATTTTACTTAAAAAACCAAAAACCCTGCTAGTGTGGTTCAGTTTGTTGGGCATTGTCCAATGCACCAAAAGGTTGCTGTTCAACTCCCAGCCAGGGCACATGCTCTATTCCCCTGTAGGGAGTGTAGGGGGCGTGTAGGAGGCAGCTGATCGATGTTGATGTTTCACTCTCACATTGATGTTTCTCTCCCTTCCTCTCTCTCTCATACACACACACACACACACACACACACACACACACATATATATATATATATATATATAGAGAGAGAGAGAGAGAATATCTAGCTTTTAATGCTTGTTAGGAGACACAGTTCATGAAGGCAGAATTTTAGTTTGTTTTTGCTGCTATATTTCCAGTGTTTACTACAATGCTTATAAACATTCATTTAGTGAATGAATATAAGTATTAAAAAATGAGTACTGGGTTTTTTTGTTATACTCTTAGTACACCTTAGAATTTTACTATTGCAATTTCCTCTCTCTAGTTAAGATGTTAAAGAAAAGTAATTTTCTACCTTTTCCTCACAAATCTCTAGTTAAGGAGATTTCACAACCTTTCTAGGCAAATAATTTATTTTTGGCATATCTCAAGCTTTTATTATTAAGTTCAGAATATCTGAAGTAAACCCTGCAATTTAAATTCAATTTAAATTCAAAATTTAAATGCCCTAGGTCAGTGGTCCGCAAACCACAGCTTGAGAACCACATGCGGCTCTTTGGCCCCTTGAATGTTCTTTTTTTTTTTTTTTTTAATTAAAAAAAAATATATTTTATTGATTTTTTACAGAGAGGAAGGGAGAGAGATAGAGAGCTAGAAACGTCAATGAAAGAGAAATATCGACCAGCTGCCTCTTGCACACCCCCTACCGGGGATGTGCCCGCAACCAACGTACATGCCCTTGACTGGAATCGAACCTGGGACCTTTCAGTCCGCAGACCGACGCTCTACCGCTGAGCCAAACCGGTTTCGGCTGGCCCCTTGAATGTTCTAATGCCACTTCATCAAAATAGACTCACCCAGGCCGAAAACCGATTTCTGCGCATGGGCCACGAAGTTTCAATCGCACTGTTCGTGCACGCCCAGCAGTGGTATTTTGTGGAAGGGCCACACTCAAGGGACCAAAGAGCCACATGTGGCTCTTGAGCTGCGGTTTGCCTACCACTGCCTTAGGTGGTTTGTTAAGTGATTAGAGTGTTGGCCTGCAGACTGAAGGGTCTCCGGCTCTATTCTTGGTCAAGGGCACATGCCTTGGTTGCAGGCTCGATCCCTGGCCCAGGGCTATGTGTGGGAGGCAGCTGATTGATGTGTCTTTTCCTTCATATCCAGGTCCTACACGTAGTCAGCCAATGAATGCCTCCTTCTCCCTCTTCTGTCTTGGAGCCTCTCTTCCTTTGCAGATCTACCAAGGGGTCTTGGGCTGCTGATACTTACTGAAATACCTTCAAACTATTTGTTGAGTTACCTCTTGTTCTGTTCTTTTTTTTTTTTTTTTTTTTTTTTTTTAAATATATCTTTATTGATTTCAGAGAGGAAGGGAGAGGGAGAGAGATAGAAACATCAATGATGAGAGAGAACCATTGATTGGCTGCCTCCTACATGCCCCCCACTGGGGACCGAGCCCACAACACAGGCATGTGCCCTTCACCAGAATCAAACCCGGGAACCTTCAGTCCACAGGCTGACGCTCTGTCCATTGAGCCCAACTGGCAAGGGCTGTTCTGTTCTTTATACTAGATGAGCTGACTGAAAATAAAAACAAAACAACTTTTTAATCACTGACCTTTAATTTTAATGGGTTGCATTTAATGGTTTTTACCTTTTTTTAAAGAAAAGGAAACGACATATTTTCAATATATTTTTATTGGTTTTAGAGAGAAAGGGAGAGGGAGAGAAACATCATTGATAAGAAAGAATCATTAATTGGTTGCCTTCTGCACACCATGGGGTCTTGGCTGGCTGCGATTTGGTGGGGTGTCACTCGGGTTGGTGGCGGGGCCTGTGTCCCACTTGGGGGAAGCTGAGTGTTGGTTTGTCAGTGGCAGGTCTGTGGTGCCATTTTTATTTATTTATTCATTTATTTATTTAATTTATTATTTATTTAAAAAAATATATTTTATTGATTTTTTACAGGGAGGAAGGGAGAGAGAGAGAGAGAGAGAGGTAGAAACATCGATGAGAGAGAAACATTGACCAGCTGCCTCTTGCACAACCCCTACTGGGGATGTGCCCGTAACCAACGTACATGCCCTTGACTGGAATCGAACCTGGGACCTTTCAGTCCACAGACTGATGTTCTACCACTGAGCCAAACAGGTTTCAGCTGTTTTTAAATGGCCAGTGCAAGTCATGGCAGCTGCTGCGTTGAGAGTCTGCCCTCAGTGCGCATCATAGCAACGAGTTGGACGAACAGACACTTAGCCTTTTATATATATAGAAGCGGCCTGTTGCACGAAGATTCATACAGTAGGCCTTCCTTCCCCTGGCTGTTGGCACTGGTTTTCCTCTGGCACCCGGGACCCTGGCCTTCGCTCCGGCTGCAGCAGAGAAGCCAAGCCTCTTCATTTTTCAGTCTTCAATCTTTGCTTGGGCCGGAGCCTTCAGTCTTCACTCCATGCCTTCATATGCAAATTAACCTGGCACCTTTGTTGGGTTAATTTGCATACTCCTGATTGGCTAGTGGGTGTCTCAGATATATGGTCAATTTGCATATTTCTCTTTTATTAGTGTAGATATACCAGTGGCACGGAATTTGTGCACTGGGGTTGGGGGGAGGAATGTCCCACAGCCTGGCCTGCACCCTCTCCAATCTGGGACCCCTCGGGCCTAAACTGGCACTTGGACATCCCTCTTGCAATCGGGACTGCTGGCTCCTAACCACTGTCCTGTCTGCTTGATCGCCCCTAACCACTTTGCCTGCCAGCCTGATTGCCTTCAACTGCTCCCATTTTCGGTCTGATTACCCCTAATTACACACCCCACCCCCTCGCTGGCCTGCTTGCCCCCAACTGCCCCACCCCCCCTGGCCTGCTTGCCCCCAGCTACCTCCCCCTGCCTGCCTGCTCGCCCCCACAGCCCCCCCCCCCTCGCCGACCTGCTCACCCCCAACTGGTACTCCTGCTAGCCTGCTCGTCCCTAACCGCCTCTGCCTCAGCCTCGCCACTATGGCTTTGTCCAGAAGGATGTCTGGAAGGTCTCCCAGTCTAATTAGCATATTATCCTTTTATTAAAATAGACTAATAGATGTCTTTCTGTTCTTCCTTATCTCTTACTGGTTTACCTGTCTAATGAAATTATATAGCTATAACAACAAGACCAAATGGTATAAATAGTTTGGGGAAAAAAACAATTGTTGGTCAGCATGCAGCTTAATGGGTGGGAGCAGCAATGCTTAGGAATAAGAGAGAAGCTATTAATTGGGGTCAGTTTGCATGTTGGGGGCACCAGTTGTTTTATACAGAGAAGGGAAAGTATTGACTATTTTGGCAGGTTGGTTGAGGGGAAATGGATTAGGATAGCTTTTACATTAATTTGAAATAATAAGCCAAAGTTGTTAGAAATCTGAGGACATAATATCCTATATAATAAAAGAATATTATGCAATTTGACCGTCACTCCAACACACAAGAAGGTTGCCCCCATGTGGACACAAGATGGCCACCACAAGATGGCCATCAGGGGAGGGCAATTGGGAGGGACCAGGCCTGCAAGTGAGGGCAGTTGTGGGTGATTAAGCCTGCAGGGGAGGGAAGTTAGGGGTGACCAGGCTGGCAGACGAGGGAAGTTGGGGGTGACTGGGCCTGCAGGGAAGGGTTGTTGGGGGGGGGGCAGGCCTGTAGGAGAGAGCAGTTAGGCGGGGGGAACCATGCTTGCAGGGGAGGGTAGTTAGGGGCAATCAGACTGGTAGGAAAGTGGTTAGGAGGTGATCAGGCTGGCAGGCAGAAGCAGTTAGGGGTGACCAGGCCTACAAAGGGGTGGCATTAGGGGCAATCAGGCTGGCAGGGGAGCAGTTAGGCATCAATCAAGCTGGCATGGGAGTGGTTAGGGGGTGTCAGGCTGGCAGGCAGAAGCAGTTAGGGGTGACCAGGCCTACAAAGGGGTGGCATTAGGGGCAATCAGGCCGGCAGGGGAGCAGTTAGGCATCAATCAAGCTGGCATGGGAGTGGTTAGGGGGTGTCAGGCTGGCAGGCAGAAGCGGTTAGGGTAATCAGGAAGACAGGTAGGCGAGTGGTTGGGAACAATAGCATGTCTGCAACGAGTGGTTGGGAGCCAGTAGTCCTGGATTGTGAGAGGGATGTCCGGCTGCCAGTTTAGGCCTGGCCCTACTGAAATTGGGCCTAAATGGGCAGCCGGACATCCCTTGAGGGGTCCTAGATTGGAGAGGGTGCTGGCTGGGTTGAGGGACACACAACCCTGTGCACGAAATTTGTGCACTGGGCCTCTAGTTTTATATAATGTTTTATTTGTGGTGTATACTTCAGGTTGGTATTTTTGTCCACTGTGTTAGAATTTTCATGAACTGAACTGAATGATAAAGGGCCAGAGATGTTACAAATTTGACAAGGAAACAGCCCAAACTCTTGTTTAAAAGTTTTTTTTTCTGCTCACTGCTAGTGTAATGTTCCAGAGAACAAGTTGACATTTTCATGTAGTAAGTTGTTTTCTGTTTCTGGCAAATGAAATTTCATTCACATGCCACAAGGAACAGACGTGTTTTTATTGTGGAAGGCAGGAGCAGAGCTGTGTGTTTAGCAGCATTAGGTTGGGCACTTGCAGGATTTTTCTTTTTGCCTCCCGTTGCCCTTTGCTTCTGTCAAAATGTTCTGATGTTGCATAAGTGGTGTTCTGACAATAGATACGCTTTTTTAGTAGTTCATTTTTTTAAACTCTCAAAATAATGTTCTTAGTGACTGTACGCTCTTGGTTTACTTTCTGTTTCTCATCAACAGAGACATTGTTATTCTAGTCTAATGGGACAGCTGTATTTTAGCAGATCTTTGTGTCCAAGTCAGCTGCAGAGGCCCCCCTTTCTTTTATTACATTATGTCTAAATACCTTGTGTGTGCATAGTAATTCTAGGAGGCTCTTAAATCTTGGCATAATTCTTTTGGATCTCTTTAGAGGGTCGGTCTACAGTCCTCAACAATAGCAGGTCTGCATCGTGTTACTGACTGGCCTCGTTGATGTTTGCGTTAGGATGGCTGTGATTTCAGCCTGCTACCCCTCTGATCTCATGTTCTTTTTCTTTTCAGTCAGCAGCTGCACCCAGTGCCCGCTCTATTCGAGCGCTTAGTAAAGAGGGCACTGCTGTGCTAGTCAGTGTCTTAAGTCAATGGTGGTTTAATGTTTTAGGCCAAGAGTCCATTTGGGAGTCACCTTAAATTTTGGAAAATCACATATCAGTTTGTTTTACTTAAATTTCTCTTCCTTTCTTATGCTAGTACCACTGTTTTCTGCTTTTTCCACTCTTTGGGGAACCTATTTGGCTATCAGCTGCCTGAGGCAGCCTGCAGTAATGAACTGAGTATTGGTGGGGGGGCCGGGCCAACGCGTTTCCAATTTCAACTTTACTAGTTGGGCAGTTTTCTTTGGGCAAATCACTTAACTTCTCGGAGCTTCCAGTTTTTTTATTATATGTTTTTACATCGGCTTTATTGACAGATGATTCATTTGCCATACAGTTTGCCCAATGAACTGTTTTTCAGTATGTTCACAGAGTTGTGCAGCCCTCATGACCGATTTTAGAACAGTTACATTCCTCTTAAAAGCAATGGCATACCCACCAACAGTCACTGTCCATCTCCCAGCCTCCCTCTCCTAGCCCTAAGCAATTAAGACTTTATGTGTTTTCCCGATTCTGGACAATTTACATTTAAATGAAATCATAAAATATAAAATATATGGCCTGGCTTCTTTCACTTAGCGTATGTGTTCAAGGTTCATCTGTATTGTAACATATGTTAGAATTACATTCCTTTTTATGGCTGAATAATATATTTCATTTGTTTATCCACTCATGAATCTATGGACTTTTTAGCTATTATGAACAATGCTGTTAGGAACATTTATGTATAAGTATTATTTTGTTTGTTTTTGTTAATCCTCACACTAGGATATTTTTTCCATTGGTTTTTAAAAATTTTTTTATTTTTAAAAATGTTCATTTTTAAAATATGTTTTTATTGATTTTTAGGGAGGAAGGGAGAGGGAGAGAGAGAAACAGCTGTTGCCTGCATGCCTCACATGGGGTATCGAGCCCGCAACCCTAGGCATGTGCCCTTAATCGGAATAGAACCGGACTCTTCAGTCCACAGGCCCATGCTGTATCCACTGAGCCAAACCAGCTAGGGTCTCATTGTGGTTTTGATTTGCATTTCTCTAATGATGAATGGTGTTGAGCATCTTTTTATATGCTGACTAACCATTTGTAGATCTTTGAAGTGTTTGTTTAGATTTTTTTGGGCACATTTTTTAGTTAGGTTACTTGTCTTTATTGCTGAGTTATAAGAATTCTTTATATATTATGAATACAGTTCCTTTATCAGATGTATAACTTAAAGATATTTTTTATTTTGTGGGTAGAGTTTTCACTTTTGTGATGGTTTTGTTTGCAGCACAAACATTTTAAATTTTGATTCCCTCATTCTTTTAATAAGCAAAAAGTCTTTTTAAAAAAATATTTTATTGATTTTTTTACAGAGAGGAAGGGAGAGGGATAGAGAGTTAGAAACATTGATGAGAGAGAAACATCGATCAGCTGCCTGCTGCACACCTCCTACTGGGGATGTGCCCACAACCAAGATACCGCAAACCGGTTAGGGCTTAAGCAAAAAATCTTTACTATATTAATGAGTTGTGAGTCAGTTACAAGAAGAATATATTCAAGAGCCAAAGTGTTTTATTAAAACACTTTATATGATACATATTTTATTTAATAAAATATGATACATATTTTATTAAAAAGGAACACACTACACATCTAGTTTGTTACAGTACTTGTTTTTTAATTTAATAATATATCTCCAACATTCTTCTATGTTAGGACGTACATTTGCCCTAGTCTCAGTCTTTTTTTAAATTTGATCCTCACCCGCAGATATTTTTCATTGATTTTTGGAGAGAGTGGAAGAGAGAGGGAAAGAAAGAAAGAAATATCTATGTGAGAGAAACACATCAATTGATTGCCTCTTGCATGTTCCCTGAAATAGGCGGGGAGGTGCCTGCAACCAAGGTTCATGCCATTGGCTGGAATGGAACCTGGATCCCTCCTGTCTGGGGCCAATGCTCTGTCCACTTGGTCAAACTGGTTAGGGCTAGTCTCAATCTTTTTAATGAGGTAGGGATTTCATCTTATGGATGCACTATAATTTGTGTAAGTAGTATCCTATTGATAGATTTTAAAGTTGTTTCCAGGTTTTTATAATTATAAATTATGTCAGTTAATGTTTTCTCATATTTATATGTGCACACTTGTGCTAGTGTTTCTTTTCTATTCCATTTGCTGCTGAACTATGTACCACTCAAAAGTCTCTTAAGTCTCAGATTTAATTTTTTAAAAATACTAGTTTTACTTAGTCCAACCTATAGTAAATTTTCCAAAAGTCATATTCTTTTTTTATTATGATATATACAGATTTAAGATCTTCTTTTGAAACTAGTTCTCTATTTTCTCAGTAATCCTATCTAATAATCCTATCTTATAAAGAGAGAATATGCTAACTGACCATCACACCCTCACAAAGATGGTGGCATCCACAGCCAATAAGGAGGGAATATGCTAATTGACTGCCATGCCATCCAAGATGGCAGTGCCCAGTCCCCTCTGCCCCACCAGGGTGGCAGGTGCACAGCATGGTTAGGCCCACTCCCAGGCAAGTCTGGCTGCTCCATGTACCTGCCTCTAAATACCCCAGTGCTCTTAGCCCCCAGCTACCCAGGGCCGGCCTGAGGTACAGGCAAGCCTCAGATGTTGGCTGCCCAGCCACCCAGGGCTGTTTGGGGCTCAGGTAACCAGGGCCAGCTGAGGCTTGCACTGCCAGCAGAGGTGTGATGGGGGCGTTACCTTTCCCTGATTGCCAGGTCGCCTCCCATCCCTGAAGGTTCCCCGACTGTGAGAAGGCAGGCCGGGCTGAGGGACGCCCCCTCCAGTGCATAAATTTCCATGCACCGGGCCTCTAGTTTAATATAACAGTTCACTAAAAGTAGACTGTTTGAATCAAACTATACGGTAAGTGCTTAACATTTTAAAATGTTGCCAAATTGCCCTCCAGGAAAGGGCAGGCTCATTCACACAAAAGTGTATAAGACCACTTTTCTGTTCTCTTCAACACTGGCAACCAGCATCTCTAAGGGAGTCAATCCCACATGGAAAAGGAAATGTCATTGTGTTTGCAGTTACTTATTAGTGAACTGAGTATCATTAAATTAGTTTTTTTTTTTTTTTAATATTTTATTGATTTTGTACAGAGAGGAAGGGAGAAAGATAGTCAGAAACATCGATGAGAGAGAGTCATCGATCAGCTGCCTCTTGCACACCCCCCACCGGGGATATGCCGGCAACCAAGGTACATGCCCTTGACCGGAATCGAACCTGGGACCTTTCAGTCCCCAAGCCGACGCTCTATCCATTGAGCCAAACCGGTCCCGGCGGCAGTTTGTGTTTTATCTTGGAATTGTCTGTGTCCTTTGTCCACTTTGTATTGTACTTTTTAAAAAACTTATAATTAACAACTTTTTGAATATTAGGGAAGTTAGTTACCCCTTAAAATTTTACAGATACGTTTCTGTGTTTGTCTTTTGACTTTATGTATTTAAAAAAAATAGTAAACATCTTTATATAGTCAGATTTTTGTTTTACTTTATGGATTCTCATTTTCCTTCCTCATTTTGATCTTATAAAAACATTCAGCCATATTTTCTTGAAGTACTTTTATGGTTTTGTTTTTAAATTTAGATATTTGCTTCATGTAGAATGCATTTTGGTTTAAACCATATGAGAAAGGGATAAGTCGTGGAATTTATTTAAGTTGTAATTTTATATTAGTTTCAGTGGTGATGGATGGCTTTCTTTTCCTACTTGACTGGAAGCTCCTTCGGGACAATGGAATATGTAATTTTTTCTTTGTCTTATTTTCATTGTCTATCACAGTACTTACCTCAAGTTAGGTCCTTTATTTATTGAATGACTGCACCTATCTTTTTTCCCCAGCACTTGCACTTGCTGACCCAATACAATTTATTGAATAATCCACATTTTCCTCTTGCTTTAGAAAGCTGCTTTATCTGCAAATTCTCTAGATAGTTGGACACATTTTTGAATTCTTTTAATTCATTGATTGTACTGTCTTTGCTTGCTTTTACTGTACAGCTTTAATCGCTATAGTTTTAACACATATTTAAGGTATATTTGGAAGGCTAGCCTCAAACATTCTTAAGTTTATTATACCAGTTTGGGAAACATTGTAATCTTCTTTGTTAAAACTTGCTATCCCTTAGAAAACACTCATCTAACTTGCGGATTGAACATTTAATTCATTCTGAGAGTCAGCCTGCAAAATAGAAATGATTTTGAGGTGTGACTTGCTGGCAAATTTTTCTAGGATATGATGTAGCTTAGTTCTAGCATTTTAAGTGTCTTTTTAAAATGTCTCATTTTATAGTCTTGGACAAACAACATTTTTCTCACAGTCTTTTTTTTAAAATTAAATATATTTTGTTGATTTTTTACAGAGAGGAAGAGAGAGAAAGAGAGAGAGAGAGAGAGAGGGTTAGAAAGTTAGAAACATTGATGGGAGAGAAACAGCGATCAGCTCCTCCTGCACTCCCCCCATTAGGGATGTGCTCGCAACCAATGTACTCCCCCCTAACCGGAATCGAACCTGGGACCCTCCAGTCTGCAGGCCGATGCTCTATCCACTGAGCCAAATCGGTTTCGGCTCTCACAGTCTTTTAATGCACAATACACAGGGAGGGTAGGTGGCAGAAAAGGCATCAAGAAATTGTGATGGGAGCTCGGCTTCGGCAGCACATGTTCTAAAATGGAACCATACAGCCTGCTGGTGGTGTTGAGTGGTTGAGCATCATCCCATGCACCAAGAAATTACCTGCTGGATTCTTGGCCAGTGCACATGCCCCAACTTTGGGCTCAATCCCAAGTGGGGGGCATGTAGGAGGAAGCCGATCCATCTCTTTCTATCTAAAACCCAATAAAAACATATTAAAAAAAAAAGGATAGAATTGGAATGATACAGAGAAGATTAGCAAGGATGACATGCAAATTCGGGAAGCGGTCCTTACTTTCAGCTGGCCCTTCAGGGAGCCTATGACCCGAGATAGGGCTGAGGACCACTATGATGTTCACTTCCCCCGTGGACTTCCAGACATGCAGAACGGATGTCCTGTGGGAGCACCACTCTGTGCAGGAGTTTCTTCTTGACATGAAGCAAGTGAAGACCAGCGCTGAGCTTTAAGGCTGCCCAGGCAGCCATGTGCTAACTGCGAGAACTGCGTGGTGAAGGTGGAACCGGGGCTGGTGGCGCTCTCTGTTGCATGTCTGTAGGAAATGCAAGACGTTTCCTGTTGGCTTACTGAAGATGAAGGGGTGGGGAGGCAGTGAGCCAGAGACCACCGGGCAATCTAGGGATGAAGACAGAAGAAATAGAGGCAGGGCCCTATTAAGTGAGAGGAGCTGAGGTTGGGGGAATTGAGAGGAGAGTAAGGGAAAGGTGGAGGGAAGGTGAGGAGGAAGATAGAGAAGAATGTGGAAGGGAGTCCATCACAGGGAGTTCAGAAATGCCTGTTGTCCCAAGTTTGATGTTTCTGAATCTGTCAATGTCAATGCCGCGTGCAGAGCGATCAGGCTGCTCTGTGGGTTCCACTCATGACAGAAGCCCTTTCGTGTGCTGCTTTTTTATACTGTCCGTAGGCCTTCCTCAGGCACAGCCCGTTGGAGAGCATACTGTTGGGCTGGTGGTCTCTGCCTAGAAATCTGGGTGAAACAACCTCCCCTTCTGAGACTTTGCAGGAAGAGCCCAAGGATATGAACCCAATTCCCTTTCCTTCTTTCCTAAGGCCCCTTCCACTTTAGCCACCACAATAGTGCCAAGCCCTCTGGTCTCCAGGGCGGGATACTGTATTACATAGAAGGATCAAGTGTAATCAGGCCAGTTAGAAAGGTGGTGTTGATTTTTAAAAGTCTGTATTTATACAACGCCTTGTTTCTTTAAGCCCATACTCTGTCTCTTCCTCCCTCTCGCTCTCAGGTGCCGGTATTAGGAGTACATACAGAATTCTGTATTGTCCAGCATCATGAAATAGTTGTGTTCTTTTGAGTTGATCTTGGCAAAGTAAAGGGACATATTTGGAGCCATTTCTCAATACCCTTACCCTTCTTTGTGTTAGCTCTGTCCCCACTCCCACCCAACTCACCCCTCAAACAAACAAGCTAAGGCACTTCACTTGGAGACTGGAGGCCTACTTTTGCATATAATCTTTACTCTGATGGTCTGGCCAGAGGGGTGTTGGAGCCCAACCCATCCACATACCAGACAACTCTAAGGGAATCAGAAGAAAAGCAGGAAGAATTGAAATGTTTAATTTTTTAAAAATTGACTTTTCTAGTTATTAAAAGTTGCTTGTTTCAGCAATGATATAGTATAAAGAACATCTCATAAAATATTTCTGTCATTTTGCTTTGGTGCAAGTACAGTATGATCCTATATAATAAAAGGCTCATAGGCACATTGTCCCTTTGGGAGTTCAGTGACAAGAGTTTGACCTACCAGGAGCTCCACTGCTCGCTAGGATGCGTGATGACCACTGGGGGGTGGCAGCCAACAGCCAGGGGAAGGAAGGCCCCAATTGGCCCTGATTGCCGGCCAGGCTTGGGGACCCTATTCGTGCACCGGGCCTCTAGTTTACTGGTGTATGATAATGAGTATGCCTGCCTTTTCTCCATCTCCTCCCTCAGCCTATTCTCTTTCCTTTAGAGAAGCGAGTTGGAGGATCATCACACCAATCAGTGTGGCCTGGTGAGGGTGGGGGCATTCCCTGTCTGCCCCTCCTCCATGTCCATGTCCATCCCCTTCTCCCATGACTTTTCCCTGAGAACCTCACTCTTCCATGGTCAGTGTCAGTGGGAGAGGGGAGGAAGGATGGGAGGAGAAGCTAGACAGCCCCCTCCAACAATGGCTGTAGCTCCAATAGCTTCATTTAAGCAAAACTTTGTAGTCTTGTCCTTTGATGGAAGATTTTGATAAACATGCAAAACAGGATTTAATTTTTCCTATCAACTTTGAATTTGGAAGTTTTGAGCATCTAGGTTTTTTTGTACTAATTTAAATTAAGGGAAAAGAATTCAACCAAGGGGATTGCAACTTATGGAACTTGAGAATAAAGTTTTAGTATTAAGCCTCTTAATATTAAATAAACATCAAGGTGTGGTCCCTGTCTCTCCCCTGTCCTCTTTGTTCAAGAAGTTTGGGTATTTGCCCCAGTGGCTGGTGGATAGATTTTTGTTTGTCTATTTGTTTTGATAAGCTTACTGTCCCCTCTCCCACAGGTTTGGAATTAGCAATGACATTACCATTTCATAGTCACAGGCACTGACACCTTCTCCTGCCTCTTCCCCTAAAGTCAGTCTGTTCTTGTTAACAGTAAGAATCCTGGTTCCCACTTCAGTGACACCTGAATTGTTTGTTTTTAAAATGTCTCCATTGAGGGGTTAACTAGTAATAAATTGGAATATTAGATAAGCATTATGTACTTGTGTTTATTAAAGAAGAAAAAAGGAAGTTGTGTTGGCACCCAGCTGATATCAAAGATACTACCTAATAGTGATGTGGGACTTCAGCTTAGTGACCTTGACTGCTCACTGGTGTGACATGTTGCTTTCTGTGGCATGAAGTGCTAGCTTGTTCATTGGATATGACTGAGTGAAGTTTGCTAAATAATTATTTTTCTTTCTCTTTCTCTGTAAAACACAAGAAGTTCTTATATCTGAAATAGAGCGTTTTCTTAGGTTTTCTGTCATGTCTTTCTTATGCAGGAACTAACTTTAGGGTCTTGAGAGAAAGAGAGAAGTTTAAATTAGAGAAATTTACTATCAGGGGAACAGACTGAAGCAAGACAGTCCTGTTGTGATAAAATGCTCGCTTGCTTTTCAGTTGACATTAGAGTGCTTTCAATTTTCAGATGATTATTCATTTTGAAAAGAGAAAGCAACGGTTTTGTCAAAGCTCTTCTAGACTTTTCCTTAATAAGCTCAACCATGGATTTTAGAAGGATTAAAGTAGAAAAGTACTCAAAAGGGTTTGTTTGGGACCCTTCGTCTCCACCATGGAATTAACCACTGAAAATAACCCTGGGTTTTGTGTGGCAGGACTAGTTGACTGAACGTAATTCTTCATTTTGCAGGTTTTCTGTTGGTGGAAAATGGGTTTACTTTCCTTTTAGTTGTATCCTTTCTTTTTCTCAAAGCTAGTCTTAACTAAGAGATTTTTTTAGGCAGCATGCTAATTAGCAGCCTCTTAGTAGATGTTATCTCAAGTTGATTACTAGTTACTCTTGAGATTTACTGTGCTTGCAAAACACCTGACTGTATTTAAGTTTTGCTAGGTGGTTGACTTTTGTGTTTGAGGATTTGCTCCAAAGAAAACAAATACTTGTTGGAAAAAGAGAATCGGTAAAATGAGTCAGCAAGTTTCTATATTCTTTTATTGAAGAGATTTCTCAATTAGAAAGCTTTTGTAGGCTTGACCTTTTTGCACTAAAGAAACCCAGCATTTCATTATGAATTCCATTGAGGTTTTGAAGCTTTGTGCCAGAAAGCAAGAACCAAGGTTGAATGTGAAAGGAATAGTCAGAGGATGAAGTTCATAGTCAACAAAGTACTACTTCATAGGGTTGGTCCAAAAATAACCTGCTTGCCATCAGAGAACAAGAATGGAGGTAGCCCTTGTTTTGACCTGTATTTTAGGTCCTGTTATGTCATTCCAGCATGATTAAAGTCATGTATGTTTAAAGTCAGATTTTAAAAGCACATTTAAATGCAGGTTGGGGAGAATGTTGCTTTGGTAAATTTTACTTACCCTGTGAAAGAGTTATTTTTCAAGGTATCTGAAGGGATACTTTTCTGTATTGGAGGAAATTAACATAATTTACTCTTCTCTAAAGATGGGAGGGTCTGCATGATTGAGATTCAGATTTGTTGAGATTTATATGAATGATTTGCTTGGATCCTGTGGTGAATCTTGCGTGATTAAGAGGCAGAACTCAGTCTTTGGTCCAGAAAGTTAGAATTGGAACAGATCTCTGGCCAGCCCTGGAAGCAAGAAATGTTATAGCTCAGAGGACACTTCTAAAGGCTTGCATTAGAACCCTGAAGATAATAAGTTTCAAGAGTTTAGAAATAGCATTGAGTGTGAAATGCATAGCAATAGGCACATAAATAGCAAGTCAAAGTTTAACTAGAAGGAAAAATTAGTTCTAGTCACTTGATAGCATGAGATCATGGAAGGAAACATAGTTTCTTTTAGATTGATTGGAATAAAAACAATCTTAGTTCAGGGACTAAGATTTTTAAAAATGTGAGGATATTGAAGAAAGGTGCTCGATTTGGGTGAAAATAGCTATTTATAATTGTCACACATACATTTTGTTAAACTCCTTTACATAGAATATTTTATCTTATGGCATATTTCAGTTTCTATTATAGATTTAAAATTTGTCTTCATGGATTATTTGCAAATTAATAGGTTGACTTGCCGAGACCGGTTTGGCTCAATGGATAGAGCGTCGGCTTGGGGACTGAAGGGTCCCGGGTTCGATTCTGGTCAAGGGCATGTACCTTGGTTGTGTGCATATCCCCAGTAGGAGGTGTGCAAGAGGCAGCTGATCGATGATTCTCATCGATGTTTCTAACTCTCTCCCTTCCTCTCTGTACAAAATCAATAAAATAAAATAAAAAAATTAATAGGTTGACTTGCCATAAAAGGAAACTTTATTTTCTTAATTAATGATATGTATTATTTAGTGCTTTTCCTTTTTATTGTTTTAAGTAGCGCATTGTTAAAATTCAAAATTTAGTCTTCATGTTCTTTCCAATGCACTAAAGTAGCTTGGGATTTATCAGCAGGGCAAGAAGTCAAGTCACATTCCATTTTTACATTGGGTAAGGATCACTAGAGACAAATTATTTTCCATGGGATCCATTCCTAAACATTTTCTAGCACAGTATTTTTAGTAATTAAAAGTTAAATGCAGTTCAGATATATTACTTAACTTTAATATTTTGAGTATTTTAGGAGAACTCAATTTATGAGCCATTTGGTTACTAATTACTCTGCCTTTTTTGTAGAAAGAACTTAAATTGAAGTTGTTTTATTAAGGTGTCTTTTTCAGAAGGGACTACTTTAGGTCTAAGAATTGAAAATCAAGATCTGAGTAACAGCCAATAATTACAAAGTCTAAAGTCTGATAAGATAACAGGCTAAATTGTATTTTTAATCCTAACTTGTGGCAGTGCTTCTCAGTAGAAAAGAAATAATGAGCTATGGGCAGATGGGAAACTAGCAGTGAAGGTAAAATGCCTTGTAGATGAATTGGAGGAATGGTGAGCTAGTCTTTATTACCTAATCTTGAGAGTCAGCAAATCTCAAAGAATATGGAAAAAGGAGTTAAGAATGGGAGGCGATAAATAGTATGCTGTTTTTATTTAAAATATATTTGAGATAGATTATATGACTTTTGATGCTTCTTTGTTGAAGTATGTTTTAAATTGGATGAAACAAGCATTCTAAGTTGTTTAAAAAAATTTCTTGGTAGTTACTGGCAAATTACACTTGAGAATAGGCTTAAGTGTCAACACAGGAATGTCTCCAATATTATAAAGAGAGAAGGGGTTTTTACCTTAATATTGAGCCTGTTTACTCTTGACTAATCTCTCTGTGAATTCTTTAGAAAAATATATTTTATTGATTTTTTTACAGAGAGTAAGGGAGAAAGATAGTTAGAAACATCAATCAGAGAGAAACATCAATCAGCTGCCTCCTGCACACCCTCTACCTGGGATGTGCCCACAACTAAGGTATATGCCCTTGACCGGAATCGAACCTGGGACCTTTCAGTCTGCAGACTGACGCTGTATCCACTGAGCCAAACCGGTTTTGGCTTTCTGTGAATTCTTAATGCCCTAGTACACTTACAAGCTCATTTTCCCTAGATTTTAATGATATTATGCTAATTGGCAAATTAAAAAGTTATCAGTCTACCTGAAGAACAATTTTTTCC
Source organism: Pipistrellus nathusii (assembly GCA_963693515.1). Taxonomy (NCBI): domain Eukaryota; kingdom Metazoa; phylum Chordata; class Mammalia; order Chiroptera; family Vespertilionidae; genus Pipistrellus; species Pipistrellus nathusii. Next base: position 2,948,730 of record OY882866.1, read on the forward strand.
CCCCTGAATATGACATGTGGAGTGGTGGACAGTTTTTAACATTACTAATATGATTTGTCTTCCTTTTTTAAGACAAGGGATTTCACTAGGAACTTAAAACCTCGGTATGCTCACCTCTTGATAATTTCTTTTTACTGACATCTTTATTGGTAAATTAGGCCAGAGAGATCATTTACCTCTTGAAAAACAGAAACTAAGTCCGACAGTTGGTTTTAGTTGCAAGTATTTGGCAGCTGAATTTCACTTGAGCCGAGGATGATGCCATGCTTAGTGGTTTTGAGCATCTGTGCTCTAGAAATTAAGATTCTGTGCCTGTTGTATGATATCAGGTAATGAATCTCTTCTTTCCTTTGTGGGGGAATTACCTCTTTAATTTATGATTTCATTTGAGTTATGATTACATTTTCTGAGACATGGGTCCTGATTACTTTAAAAAATCTTTATTGTTGAGAGTATTACAGATGTCTAAATCCCTCCTTCCCCCTTTTCTCCCCTCTGTGAAGCTCTTTATCTGACCTTCAATTCTGAATGATAACTTTGCTGGGTAGAGTAATCTTGGTTGTAGGTCCTTGCTATTCATCACTTTGCATATTTCTTGCCACTCCTTCTAGTCTGCATAGTTTCTGTTGGGAAATCAGCAGACAATTGTATGGGCATTCCCTTGTAGGTAACTAATTGATTTCTCTGGCTGCTTTTAAAATTCTCTCTTTGTCTTTAATTCTTGGCATTTTTTTAAAAAAGATTAAAAAATATTTTATTGATTTTTTTACAGAGAGGAAGGGAGAGAGAGAGCTAGAAACATTGATGAGAGAGAAACATCAACCAGCTGCCTCTTGCACACCCCCTATCGGGGATGTGCCTGCAACCAGCATACATGCCCCTGACAACCAGGGACCTTTCAGTTCGCAGACTGACGCTCTACCACTGAGTCAAACCGGTTTCTGCTAATCCTTGGCATTTTAATTATGATATGTCTTGGTGTGGTCCTCTTTGTTTCCTCTTGTTTGGGAGTCTGTTTCCTGGACTTATAAGTCTATTTTTTTCACCAGGTAGGGGAAGTTTTCAGTCATTGTTTCTTCAAATAGGTTTTCAATATCTTGCTCTCTCTCTCCTCCTTTTGGCACCCCTTAATGGGGATAGTGGTATGCTTGAAGTTGTCCCAGAGGCTCCTTAATATTTTTGGATTCTTTTGTCTTTTTGCTCTTGTTGGGTGTTTTTTGCTTCCTCATATTTCAAATCATTGATTTGTTTCTCAGAATCCTCTACTCTACTATTTAATCCCTGTATATTATTCTTTATTTCAATCAATGTATGTTTAATTTCAGACTGGTTCTTTTCCATTTAAAAAAAATTTTTTTTTGGTCTTTCTCACTAAGATTATTGAAAGTCCTACTAAGTCCCTTGGAGGTTTCTAGAAGATTCTCGAGTAACCTTATAAATGTGGTTATGAACTCTATATCCAGTAGTTTGCTGTATTCCATTTCTTTCATTTGTGACATGTTTCTTTGTCTCCGCATTTTGGCTGCTTCCCTGTGTTTGTTTCCATGTATTGGGTAGAGCTGCTATGTCTCCTTGAGGTGGTAGAGTGACTTTGTATATAGTAGATGTCCCATAGGGCCCAGTGGTTCAGCCTCCCCAGTCACCTGAGCTGGGCACTGTGCATAGTCCTGTTGTAGTTGAGACTTGATTGCTTTTGGCATCACTGGGAGGAATTGACTTCCAGGCCAATTGCCTATGAGGACCAGCTGCAACTTCAATGTAAGAGCTGCTGTGCAGGAGACTCCCCTGTGGAGCAGGACTTGCTTCATTGGGGCTTGGTGTTCACTGAGTCTGCTCCTGAGTGTGTCCCTTGTGGATGTGTAGAGTTGTAATCTGGTATGGTATGAAACAGATTCCTCCTAGTTGTATTGGGTTTAGAAGTGCCCAGGTGAGATCCAGCTGTGAATCAAGGCAGGCTGGTGATAGTGCTGAGTCTTGTCCTTTTAATGATAGGTTTGGGGCATGCTGACTTTGCTGCAGCTTGCTTGAGAGATTTTAGCAAAGTCTGAAGCCTAAGTCAGGACAGGCCATTCATATAGAAACGCTGCTTTAAACATCTTGGGTGGAGATGCAGATAGATTGGGTGGGGTCTCAGGGAATCAGCAGGGCAGAGCAAACAGTGGTTCCAAGGTGATGGGGACCCAGATATAGTTGCCAATCAGCCCTGGGCCAGGGGAGGTCTTGCTATAGACCCCTACCACCTTTGTCTGATAGAACGCTGCCCCCGAGTTCCTGCACCAATGCCAAACAGTACAGTTCCTCCTGTTTGTGTCTAGGTTCCCCAGTGCCTCCTGGTTCTGGAGCTCAGAGGAAGTAAGTCCAAATAAGTTTGTACACTGACCCTTTAAGAGGAACACCTGGGTCTCCAGCAGCCTCCTTGTCCCTCAGCCACCATACCCGCCAGTTTTCACAGCCCAAAGTGAAGTTATGGGGACTTCTCTTCCCAGCTCTGGGAGCCTGGGTGGGGGCGGGGGTCTGGTGTGGGGCTGGGACCCTTGCTCCTAACGGGTGGCCTCCACAGAGATGATCTCCCTCTGGATTAAAAAACAAATGGCCTATGAGGGTGCTGGACCAGACCAGTTTGTGCCTCCGCTCCTCCTACCAATCTCAGTGTGCTGCTGCTTTACTCTCCTAGCTGGAGGACTTCATTCAGCCAGCCTTTAGTCAGCTCTGAGTGCTGATTCTGTACTTTAGTTGTGGTTTTGGGAGGCGGCTAGTACCAGCATTTACCTGTGCTGCCATCTTGGTTCTGGGCACTGATTATTTTAGCTTAAAGTTTTTGAGTTGCAGTTTTAAGGAAAGGGAGGGTGTGTTTATGTCAACAACTGGCAGTTTTTAGCATAAAAATAAATTCAGGTCTAATGAAGTAATGATAAGTTAGTATTAGGTAAATCTACATATAATGCATGTTGTTAAGTTTAAGTAATAAAAAACTCTCCAAGTAATCACATAATACATTTTAGCAGCTGAAAGTTTCTATGTGCATTATAAGAAACAAGAAAGCTAATTTCCAATTCATCCAGAGCAAAATAATTTAATCTTCTAACTTGAGTACTTTATGTGCTTGCGATATATAAGATTTTAAAAAGATCTTTTCTCTTTGTTTTACTTTTTAGTCATTTATTTCCAGTAGTTTCCAAAGGGATTGAGAGAATTAACATGATCCCTATACAAGGTTTTTGCTGTGTTTCTGAACCACTTTTTTGGAAAAAGCCTCCATTGGCAGTCTTCTTGAGGGCATGTACTTTTTCCACATTTAGTGATTTGGGGGCTGAAGCTTGTGTTTATTCAGTGGTGACATTTTTTCCCCAGCTTAGTGACCCAGAAATGATTCAGAATTGAAACCAGTGAGTATGGAATTACTTTGCAGTGCCCATTCCAAAGTTGCTGTCTGTTACTGATAGGCGTATTTTGTTCATGTGGGTTCCATTTTAAATATTTTGTATAGTTTTGCTCAATTTCTTGTCTGGTTTAGACATTTTACATTTGAAATAAGGTTGAAACTGCCTTTCAACAGAGGATCGCTAGAAATTGAATATAGTGGCCCATTTGAGGAAGACAAAAGTTGGCAAATTTTTACTTAAAGAATTCTTAGGAGAATTTTGATAATGTGAGGATATATTTTCCAAATGTTAAGATTTTGAGGTTAAATGTTGAGAAAACCATGAAGCTTATTATTCTTATTGAAAATAATAGCCATTTAAGGTAAAACTATCATTCAAAAAAATTTTTTTTAACTATGTTGATTCTTCCAATCCACGAACACAGGGTATTTTTCCATTTTGTTGTGCCTTTTTCAACCTCTTTTAATAATGCTTTGTAATTTTCAGTATATAGGTCTTTCACATTCTTTGTTAACTTTATCCCTAGGTATTTTATTATTTTGTTGCTATTGCAAAAGGAATTGTTTTTTTCTATTTCTTTTTCTGAAGTTTTGTTGCCGGTATACAGAAAGGCAATTGATTTTTGCACATAGATTTTGTATATCCTGCAACTTGACTGTATTTGTTGATTGTTTCTAGTAGTTTTTGGTGGCGTCTTTTGGGTTTTCTGTATACAGCATCATGTCATCTGGAAAAAGTGACAGTTTGACTTCTTCCTTCCCTATTTGGATGCTCTTTGTTTCTTTCTCTTGCCTCATTTCTCTGGCTAGGACTTCCAGTACTATCCTATATAATAAAAGCCTAATATGCAAATTGACCAAACAGCAGAATGACTGTGGAATGACTGGTCGCTGTGATGTGCACTGACCACCAGGGGGTAGACTCTCAACGCAGGAGCTGCCCTCAATCCATAGGCCCCAGGCCAGCCAGGGTAGGTGCCAGCAGGATCCTGCCTTCAACCCCTATCGCCCTGCAGGTCGTCTAGCAGATTGGCCTGCAGATGGGCCCTGATCATCAGCCAGGCCTACAGACTCTACCCATGCATGAATTTCGTGCATTGGGCCTCTAGTGTTGAATAAGAGTGGTGAGAGTGGAATCCTTGTCTTGTTCCTGATCTTAGAGGAAAAAGCTTTCAGTTTTTCACCATTGAATATAATACTGGCTGAGGGTTTATCATATATGGCCTTTATTATGTTGAGGTACTTTCCTTCTATTACTATTTTATTGAGTGTTTTAATCATAAATGGATGTTTTATTTTATAAAATGCTTATTACCCTAAGCAATATACAGATTTAATGCAATTCCCATAAAAATCCCAATGTGATTTCTTAAAGAACTAGAATGAGAAAATCATCAGATCTGTATAAAACCATAAAAGACCTAGAATAGCCAAAGTAATCCTTAAAAAAAAAAAAAAAAAAAAAAAAAAAAGAACGAAGCTGGAGGTATCAAATTGTACTATAGAGCTACAATAATCAAAACGGCATGGTATTGGCAGACAAACAGGCACACGGATCAATGGAACAGAATAGAGAGCCCAGCTATAAAACCACATGTATATGGACAGATAATTTTTGACAAAGGTGCCAGAAACACACAATGGACTAAAGGTAGTCTCTTCAATTAATGGTGCTGGGAAAACTGGAAAGCTACATGCAAATGAATGAAACTGGATTACAGTTTGTCTCCATATAAAAAAAATTAACTCAAAATGGATCAAAGACTAAAATATAAGACCCAAAGCAATAAGTTACATAGAAGAAAATATAGGCATTAAACGTATGGACCTTGGTTATAGAGAACATTTTATAGTCTTGACCCCAAAGGCAAAGGAGGTAAAGGCAAAAATAAATGAATGGGACTATATAAAACTGAAGAGCTTTTGCACAGCAAAAGATATGGACAACAAAATATACAGGCAGCTAACCAGATGGGAGATGATATTTGCAAATAGTAGCTCTGACAAATGTTTAATTTTCAAAATATATAAAACAAATAATCCAATCAAAAAGTGATCAGAGGACCTGAAAACACACCTCTCCCAAGAAGGCATACAAACAGCCAATAGACACATGAAAAGGTGTTCCACCTCACTGGCAGTTAGGAGAATGCAAATCAAAACTACAGTGAGATGCCACCTCACACCTGTAGAGTGGCCATAATCAACCAGACAAGCCACAAGTGTTGGAGAGGCTGTGGGGAAAAGGGAGACCTCATTCTCTGCTGGTGGGGATGCAGACCGGTGCAGCCACAATGGAAAGCAGTCTGGTGATTTCCTCAAAAAATTAAGAACTGAGCTACCATATAAACCAGCAATCCCTCTCCTGGGTATGTACTCGAAAACTCGAAATCATGTATTCACAACGAACATGCCCCTGTGTTCACTGCAGCACTATTCACAGTGGCCAGGGCATGGAAGCAGCAAAGTGCCCGGGCATGGAGGACTGGCTAAAGAAGACGTGGTCCACACACACGTGGAATACCGCTCAGCCACATGAAAGGGTGAAATAGTGCCATTTACAATAGCATGCATGGCCCTTGAGAACACCAGGCTAAGTGTAATAAGTCAGTCAGAAAAAGCTAAGAACCATATGATTTCACTCGTGTGGAATATAAAACTGAAACTTCTGAACACAAACAGCAGTGTGGTGGTTGTCGGGGGGGTGGGGAGAGAAGGTCCTAAATGAGGTGATAGGAGAAGACATGACTTTGGGTGGTGGGCACATGGTGCTATACACAGATCTTAGAAATCCACACCTGAAACCTCTATGTTCATGTTGACCAATGTCACCCCAGTAAAATTTAATTAAAATTTTTAAAAATAATTAAACAGAAGTAAAGAAAAAAGCATGTTCATTGTGAAAAGTTCAGTTCATATAGAAGTTTATAGGAAAAAAATGAAAGTCTCTTAACAGTTTGGTATATGTTCTTCCTTACGTTTTTCTGTGCACATGCAAATCTTTGCAGGTAGATTTTGGGGGATTTATGTTAGTTTGTTCAACTACAGCTTTTGGAACTCAGTCTCTGCATCTTGAGTATATAAATCTACTGTGTCTTCTTATTCATGTAAAAGACCTTTAAAAACATCATGTTGTGTCAATCCTTTGTTACATATAGTATAAAAGTTGTTTCTCCACTTATCATTTGTCTTAGTTTTAAAATTTTGTCCTATAAGAGGTTTGTTTTTTCTTTAAAATTATTCCAATATGACTTCTGTTTTTTTATGGTATGCTTAGAAAGATTGGTCCTCACGAAAACATTAAAAACATAGAATATTTTCTTCTAATACTTTGTAAATTTTTTTAATATTTTGGTTTTTAATCCACTTGCAATGTATTTTCAGTATAATGTGAGATAAGGGTCTGATTTAAAAAAAATTGATAGCCATTTGTCCTAATAGTTTTTATCATTTACCTACTTATTTGAAATGGTCTTGTTAACATACTTCTTAATAAAGTGTACTTATTTGTACTTGTTCTACATGTTTTAATTACTGTCACTTTAGAGTATGTTTCAAAATTTCATTAACTATTACAATTGATCAGTCTCTTTCTAAAAGCATACTGTTATAATGATCAGCAAATAATAATTTGGATTCTTCCAGTATTTATGCTCCTTTTTTAATGACAATGTTGAAGAGTAGCTTTGTCGATATTAGCACCTGATACAAAGCTTCTCAACTTTATATACAAGAAATTACCTAAGGGGGGGGGTCTTATAAAAATGCAGATTCTGTAGTTGGTTTTGAGAGTTTGCGTTTCTGACAAGCCCCAGGTCTTGTTGATTTATAGGCTTACAGACCTTTAAGTCACAGGGATGAATATTTATTGAATACTGAATTTGTTCTAGTGACTTTTCTGAGTACTTTACATGTCTGAGCTCATTTAATCTTCTTAACCCCACAATTATTTTTATTCCCAATTTACAAGGGAGGAAATTGAGACTTAGCAAAGTTTATACTTTGTCCATAGTGACACAACCAGTAAGTAGGAAAGCAAGAGTTTGCAACTTTATCTTTCCTCCCAATAGAGGATATCAGATAGTGATGCCTTTAGTTTTTATTTTAAATTAATATACTTTATTTTTTGGAGCAGTTTTAGGTTTACAGAAAAGTTTATCAGAAAGTATAGATTATTCTCATATACCTCCTTACTCCCCCCTCCCAATTTTCCCTGAATAGTAACATATTTAAAAAATATATATATATATTATTGATTTTTTACAGAGAGGAAGGGAGAAGGATAGAGAGTTAGAAACATCGATGAGAGAGAAACATCAATCAGCTGCCTCCTGTATACCCCCCACTGAGGATGTGCCCCCAACCAAGGTACATGCCCCTGACCGGAATCGAACCTGGGTCCTTGATGCTCTGTCCACTGAGCCAAACCAGTTCGGCAACATCTTGCATATTGATACATGATTATTAACTAAATCCATGGTTCACATTGGGGTCCACATTTTATGTTGTACAGTTATATTGGTTTGGAAAAATGCAGAATGTCATGTATATACCATTATAGGATCTCATATAATAGTTTTGCTGCCTTAGAAACTTCCCATACTCTACCTATTAATCTCCTCCCTCCTCCAAACCCTATCAAATATGGACTATTTAAAAAATACATTTTATTGATTTTTTACAAAGAGAAAGGGAGAAGGATAGAGTAAGAAACATTGATAAGCTGTCTTTTGCACACTCCCTACTGATGTGCCCGCAACCAAGGTACATGCCCTTGACTGGAATCGAACCTGGGACCCTTGAGTCCAAAGGTCGATGCTCTAGCCACTGAGCCAAACCAGTTAGGGCAAATATGGTCCATTTTATTGTCTCCATAATTTTACCTCTTCCAGAATGTCATATAGTTGGAAATATACAGTATGTTGTCTTTCCAGGTTGACTTCTTTCACTTAGCAATATATATTTAAAGTTCCTCCTAGTCTTTTTGTGGCTTAATAGCTCATTTTTTAAAAGAAAAAACAAAACCAAAAAACAATTCATACGTTTTATTTATTTTTATTTTATTTTTTAATTTATTGGATTTTAGAGAGAGAAAGAGAAACATTGATTTGTTGTTCCACTTATTTATGTATTCATTAGTTGCTTCTTGTATGTGCCTGATTGAAGATCAAACCCACAACCTTGGTGTATGGGGATGATTCTCTAACCACTTGAGCTATGTGGCCAGGGCTCATTTAAAAAAAAATAAAATATTTTTTATTGATATTTTACAGAGAGGAGGAAGGGAGAGAGATAAGAGAGCTAGAAACGTCGATGAGAGAGAAACATCGACCAGCTGCCTCTTGCACAACCCCTACTGGGATGTGCCTACAACCAATGTACATGCCCTTTATCGGAATTGAACCTGGGACCTTTCAGTCCGCAGACCGATGCTCTATCCACTGAGCCAAACCGGTTTCGGTGGGGCTCATTTTTTTTTTTTGTAACTGAATAATATTCTGTAGTCTGGATGTGCCCGTTTTATTTATCCACTCATCTATTGAAGGACATTTTGATTGCTTCCAAGTTTTCACAGTCATGAATAAAGCCACTGTAAACATCCTGGTGTAGATATTTGTGTAGATCTAAATTTTCAGCTCATGTGGGTAAATATAGAAGCACAAGTGCTCTATCGTATGTTAAGAGTATGTTTAGTTTCATAAGAAATTGCCAAACTATCTTCCATAGTGGTTGTGCCATTTTGCATTTCCACCAGCCAGTGAATGAGAGTTCCTGTTCCACGTTTTTATCAGCATTGCTGTTGTCAGCGTTTGGACATTTGCTCTTCTAGTGGGTATATAGCGTGGTATCTTGGCTTAGTTTGCAATTCCCTAATGACATGATGCTGAGATTCTTTCCATTTGCTTCTTTGCTCTCTGTGCGGCTTCTTTGGTGACACGAGATCTTTTGCCCATTTAAAAATTCGGTCTTTTTATTTTCTTCTTGAGTTTTAAGAGTTCCATGTATATTTTGGATACCAATCCTTCATTAGATACATGCTTTGCAAATACTTTGTTTCAGTTTTTGGTTCAGTAATTTTTACTGTTACCATGATGCTCTCCAGTTGTGACAAATAATAAAGTTAAGAAAATTTCCTTCTCTATTTGCCTAAGAGCTTTGGTCAGGAAAGTCAGGGAAGTCCTTGAACAATATTTGGCTAAATGAATAAATAGGTTAAGATTTGGTTTTAGCAAGGCATTTCTGTTTTAATCCAGATACTTAAAAACACATTACCCACTGTGTGACTTCTACCTCTGAAATCATACATTTGGAAATTTTGCTCTCTGAACAGCTTTCTGTCTTGCCATTTGCTGAGGTTATTCTCAGACCTCACCTTAGATCTTCCCTGCCTTCAAGTCTGTGACATCCTCCCTGGCCTCACTTTATGTGTGCCCTGCGGACACTGAGGTTAGTCCCTGTCACTGAGTCAGAGTGTCTCCTCAGTGCCCTGCACCTTCGTTCTTGTCTCCCAGTGCCCTGCAGTCTCCTGCTGTGGTTTAAATACTGTGCATCTTCTATGTTCTGCTCTAGGCCTGAGGAAATGAGTGAATCATTGATTCTCTTACTAACTCATGACTTCTACCCTTGCCTATGTGTTTCACTCTTTAGTAGTCTTCTTACTTGTCTATAGTTGATTTATTTTCTCCATCAGCAGAATGATTGTTCTTTCTAAATATTTACCCATTTTTGATAAACTCAGGTTCATCTCTCTTATTACAGAAAACCCCAAACCCCAACTGACAAAAACACACCCAACTGACAAATCCCTTATGCTATTATTCAGGTAATTCATAAAGTTTAACAAGCCCTGTTTTCCAGCCTCCTCTTTGCTTTCAGAGCCTCACTGGCCTTTTTTCAGATCCTTTATAAGTCAAGCTTATTCTTAGCATAGGTCTTTGGTTATGTTCATCCCTCTGCCAGACGCTTTTTCTCTTTGGTGTTTAATTAATATTCATCTTTGGGACTATATGTCACTTTCTCCAAAGAAGCTTTTGCTGACTTTCCATTTGCCTGAATATAGATCGGATTCCTCATGAAATAATTAATAGTAATGAGAGTAACAGCAACAGCAAATATCTGAGTGGTTATTGTGTGCTAGGCACTGTTCTGTGTGATTTATGCATACAAACGTTTTTCAGTCCTCAGAGCAGCCTGTGGGTTGGACAGGTGGGTAAATCAATGGAACCTGTTTTATAAATGAGGGAACTGAAGCGAAGCCACTCAGCCATTTGGTACCAGGGTTGAGATTTGAACCCAGGCTGTCAGGTTCCAAATTGCTGTGCTGTACTGTAATGGTAATTTTCATTGTGTAATTTCTGGTTAATGTTTACCTGCCCAGATTTCTTGAGGTCAGAGATCACATCTGTCTGGTTAATTTTTGATTGTCAGTGTAGAACCGAGTCCGGGGTGAGTGGTAGGCTGTGACAAAATATATACATCAGTCTCCCTTCCCTTAATGGAGGAGATGGGAGCTGTCAGTGTGCTCTTCCTCAGCCTTCGTCCCCTCTGCTCCAAACATCACATCCGCTTGGCTGAAAGAATAGGCGCCTCTGTTTATTTCACAGTTAACCCCTGTACCTGTTTACTTCTATAATCTAAAATAATTTATGCATTTTGTAAGAAAAATGAGTGTAAGAGTGAAAATAGCCTGGCTGGTGAGGCTCAGTTGTTGAGTGTCGACCTATGAGCCAGGACGTAACAGTTCTATTCCTGGTCTGGGCACATGCCAGAGTTTTGGGCTGGGTCCCCAGAAGGGAGCATGTAGAAGGCAGCTGATTAATGATTCTCGTCATTGATGCTTCTCTCTGTGTCTCCCTCTCTCTTTCTCTTTGGAAAGAGTGAGAATAGTGGTTCCTTCCTCAGGATTGTGTGGATTAGATGAACTAATGCATGTAAAATATTTAAATAGTGTTCCATTTACATTAAGTACTTAATGAATACTATTATAGTACTAGGAATAGTACTAAAAGTATAGTTGTGTTGGTATTTTAACTGTATCTCAAGGTCTTCCAGCTTTCCTGAAGTCTACACCAAGATGCTCAGCTGTCTGTCAGAGATTACATTTGCAGACTTCTATCTGAGGGCTGTTTCTGTTGCTTCATTGCCTAGTGACTGTGGCCTTAACTGCTTATTTTCTTTAAGCCCCAATTTCTCCATTCTTAAAAGGGTGATAATAGAACTTACCTTATTATAATAATATTAAACTAGATCTTGTAAAAGTTTTTGGTATAGTGCGGTTTTATAGTAATAGCTCAATAAATATAGGGATATTATTTTTATTTCTCTTAAAATTGATTCTCCTTTTGCCCTGTTTTACCTAGAACAAGAGACTCACAATTAGCTTTTCTGGTCTGTTTTCTCTTCTTTGCCCTACACATGCAATTCATCACTAAATACTGTTGACTTTACTTCATAAGCAGCTATTTGCATCATATTCCTCATAATTTCTTGACAGAATTATTGTAAAACTTCCTAATTGACCTCCTGGCCTTGGGGCCACCTTTCACTTTTCATTCAGATTTGTCTTTATGGAAGAGGTCTGCTCAGATCACTCAGTGGTAAATGCCTCTGATGTGTCTCTGGTACCTAAAGCAGCACAGGCCCGTAGCAGCACAGCCTTCTCTTCATGGCCTCATCTCTTGTGCCTGGGACTTAGGAGTCCTACACTTGTATGTGGGTTAGACTACTGACTATTCTCTGATTGCACAGTGCACTCATGCCTTAGTCCCTTTCCTGTTAATGCTGCTCCTGCCATTTTTTGTTTAGAGTGCTGCTTCCTCAGTCACTCTCTGCAAATTAACACCCAGCTCTTCACCCCGAATGCCTTGTCTGTCTGGTAAATCCCTGGTCATCTTTCAGTTTTAGTCCAAATATGTTATCTACTCTCTTCTCTCTGTAGCCTTAATCATCTTTCCAGGCTGCATTAATTCCTTAAGAGGCCATATAATATGTAGTTAAAATCCCAGAGTTTGGAGCTAGACTGCCTTGATTAATACCATAGCTGTAGACGTGGGATAAAACTTGTTTAACCTATCTGTGCCTCCATTTTCTAATCTGTCATAGTGGATAATACTGGTTTTAGTGTGATTATTAAGTGAATTAATATAGGAATAATGCTTTGATTATGGCCTGTACATAGTAAGTACTTCATAAATATTTACCTGCTGCTGTTAGTCTCAAAGCATCTCTTAGATACCTCTGTAATAGCACTTGCCATTTTGTAATATGTTACTTTTGTGTGTATTTCCCCAACAGACTGGCTTTGAAAGCAGGACTGTTTTAGTCATCCCTGGTCATCAGTGTCTAGTACACAGTGCGCCCTCAACAGACATTTACTCAGTTGCGTGGTTGGTTTATCTGTTATAAAGCCCTGGATCTTCCTGCGAATCTTCCTGTGTGTCAGAAGTCAGTGTCTTACCCGTATCTCCCTTTCTGAAAGTAGGACATTAGAGGTACTACACTTTGTTCAGGATCTCAGGGGGCTCTTCAACAGAACTTTGCTATTACAATGAGGCTTCCTCCTGCAGCAGGTGGAAAGAGCTGATCCAGCAGGCCCTGGGAGGACTTTCTCCCAGAGGACAAGAGGCCTCCAATGCTTTTGCCTCAACATCCCAGACTATCAAACCTTTTTTTTGTTGTTGTTGGACATAGATACAGCTATGTTTGCCTTTTCACCATTATTGTTATAAGCCTGCTGAAGCTGGAAATATTAAAACTTTTCCCTTTTAGTGTTCCAGAGAAGAGATTTCTTTATTGTAAACATGATATAGAGCTCAGAATGAATCACAGACACAGCTTTTTATAGACAATTCAATAATATTAAGTTATTAAGTCCTATATGGTCTAGTTCTGTTGCTAACCCTTAATATCCCACCTTGCCTGGTCTTTATGTCTCAGGCTGGCTCTTCCTTCCAGCTCATCCTGTATATTGCTGTTATATTAATCTTTCAGAAGCCCTGCTTAGATTTTTCTCATGCATTATTAACAAGTCTCCCAAAAGTACCCCATTGTGTAAAGTGTAAATTCCAAACTCGTTAGTTTGACAATCAGGACTCTACAGTCTGAGTCCTGTTATCTTTTCTACCTTATATTCCTTTTTACCCTGGAGTGAACTTTGTGGCTTCTCTGGGCGAGTTGTGATTCCTGTAATGTGAATTACATTGTCCTTTTTTACCCATTCAGAATATTTTTCATTTCCCTCCATTTTCCTTTTGAAATTCTGTGTCTTTTTAAATATCTGATTTTTAAGCCTTTTTATTTTGTAATTATGACATGTCTTGGTGTGGGTGTTTTGAGATTTGTCTTGCTTGGGACTCTCTTTACTTGTGTGACTTTTTTCTTTCCCATATCAGGGAAGTTTTCTGTCATTATTTCTTCAAATAGATTATCTAATCCTTGCTGCTCTTTTTGTCCTTCTGGCACTCCTATTATTCATGCATTACTTCATTTTGTATTGTCCCAAAGCTCCCTTAGGCTCTCCTCCTGCTTTTTAATTTTTTTTCTCCAGTTGGTGTTCAGATTGGGCTTGTTTCTCTACTTATCTTCTAACTTACTAATTCAGTCTTCCACTTCTTTTATTCTACTGTTGAAATCTTTCATTGCATTTTTGATTGTAGCTATATAACTTTTGATTTTTTCCTGATTTTTGTATAGGTTGTTGATTTTCTTATCCATCCAGTTTATGAACTGTATGACCATTACTCTGAATTCCTTTTCTGTCATATTGCACACCTCAGTTTCACTTATTTCCTTTCTTGGAGATTCCTCTTTTTCTTTCTCTGGGGATTGTTTTGCTGTCTCCCCATTCTAACCAGAAGGTCCAAATGCCGTGTTGTAGGGGCCTGAGCAATGTGCAGTGTCACTGAAGAGCTCTAACACCAAGACGTGTGGCTGCTGTGGGTCAGAGTCACCAGTGCTCAGTGGGATCTCATGCATGCACCTAGAATCAGGCACCCCACATGTGCCATGCTGAAAAAAAGTACCCGCGGACATACACCAGGAGTCAAAGACCTCATGTGTATGAGCCAAGTATCAAGTATTGGAGTCTCTGACACTTGGTGAGGCTTTGCCTTTTCACCATTATTGTTATAAGCCTGCTGAAGCTGGAATTATTAAAACTTTTCCCTTTTAGTGTTCCAGAGAAGAGATTTCTTTATTGTAAACATGATATAGAGATCAGAATGAATCACAGACACAGCTTTTTATAGACAAAAAGGGTTCCTGTGTGTGCATGCACCTAGAATTGCAGTCACGGGTGCTCAATGTGCATTCACTGAGAATCAAGGATCCTGTGCACACAAAATGAGAAACAGAGTTCCCACATGTGCATGCCAAGAGTTAACTCACTGGTGCTCAGTGCTACCTCTAGCATGGAGACTCAGGGTCCTCGGTCTGCTTGGGGGGCAGGGTTGCACAGAGTTGCTGCCCTGTGTCAGTGGGAGGCCCACTCCTGCACCACGGAAACTGACCTCCCACACTGAGCCCTGAGTCAAAGTTAAGTCACAGCAGCCTGTGTCAGCAGGAAGCCTGCTTGCATGGAGCAGGGTGTGGTGGGTCCTATGCCACTATAGTGGGCTGGCAGGGAGGAGGTGGACTCCATGACTCGCATTAATCTGCAGCCAGGATGTCTGGAGTCTTGGTGTCTGTGGGTCTGCAGGTCTTTGTCCTGAGTGGTTGTAGGGTTCTGGCTTGTGTCTGAGACCAGATTGGGTGGTGGTGAGGCTAGGGTCCTAATCCGAAGCAGTCCTGTTCTTCAAGGTGGCATTGGCCTCTGTGCCTGTGCTGGCTACCCCAGAATGTCTAAACCTTTTTATTTTGAAATAATTATAGATTTACAGGAACATGCAAAATAGTACTATGTATCTTTCCCCAGCTTTCCTAACATAAAATTCATTTCAAAACTCCATCTTGAAGAATATTCTGAGTTGTAGGATAAAAATTGTTCTTTTTCTCCCCTCCCCTTCTCTTTTCTTCCTTCCTCTCTTTTTCTCTCTCTGTCTCTGTATCTTGCCTTCTTTTTGGATTAGATTTGTGGAAGTGGCCAGGAATCATTTGGACTCATGTCTGTGAAACAAATTGGTGGTTGATCAGGTTGGGTAGTATGGTGGCTATATGATGTTGTAAGATGGATTTTATTTGCCTTTATGAAATAGCCTTGAAAGTAATTTCATAAAAGACGTGTACTTGAAAAAAATAACAGGACATTGAAAAAAAGAGATAGAGGAAGATATAAACAAATGAAAGAACATACCATGTTCATGGATTGATAGAATCAGCATCATTAAAATATCCATACTACCCAAAGCAATCTACAGATTCAATGCAATCCCTATTAAAATATCAATGGCATATTTCAAAGATCTAGAACAGACTCTGCAAAAATTTATCTGGAATAAAAAAAGACCCAGAATAGCTGCAGCAATCCTGAGAAAGAAGAACAAAGTTGGAGGGATCACAATGCCAGAATCAAACTATACTATAAAGCCACAGATCTCAAAAACTGCCTGGTACTGGACATACAGGAACAGACATATAGACTACTGGAACAGAAGAGAGAACCCAGAAATTGATCCAAGCCATTATGCTCTATTAATATTTGACAAAGGAGGCAAGAATATACCATGGAGTTAAGACAGTCTCTTCAATAAATGGTGCTGGGAAATTTGGTCAGATACATGCCAAAAAAAAAAAAAAAAAAAAAAAAAAAAAAAAGAAAAAAAAAGAAACTAGATCACCAACTTATAGAATACACAAAAACAAACTCAAAATGGCTAAAGGACTTAAATGTAAGACAGGAAACCATAAAAATCCCATAAGACTCCAATAGGCAGCAAAATAGACATATGTTGTAGCAATAGCTTTACAGACACAGCTCCTTGGTATTGGAGACTAAGGAGAGATAAACAAATGGGGCACATCAAAATAAAAAGCTATACAGCAAAAGAAACCATTAATAAAACAACAAGAAAGCCAACTGCATGGGAGAACATATTTGCCAGTCATATTTCTGATAAGGGTTTAATCTCCAAAATTTACAGAGAACTTATAAAACTTAACAAAAGGGGAAGATAAACAATCCAATAAAAAAATGGGCAAAGGATCTAAATAGACACTTTTCAAAACATACAGATGTCTTAGAGACACATGAAAACAGTGCTTAAAGTCACCAATCATTTGAGAGATGTAAATTAAAACAACAATGAGACACTACATGTCAGAATAGCTATCATCAGCAAATCAACAAATGACAAATGCTGGCGAGGATGTGGAGAAAAAGGAACCCACCTACACTGCTTGTGGGAATGCAGACTGTTGCAGCCACTTTGGAGAACAGTATGGAGTTTCCTCAAAAAGTTAAAAATGGAACTGCCTTTTGACCCAGTAATCCCACTCCTAGGAATATATCCCAAGAAAACAGAAACACCAATAGGAAAGGATATATGACCCCTATGTGCATAGCAGCACAATTTACAGTAGCTAAGATTTGGAAACAGCCTAAGTGCCCATCAGCAGATGAGTGGATTAAAAAACTGTGGTGCATCTACACAATGGAATACTATGTTGCTATGAGAAAGAAGGAATTCTTACCATTTGCAACAACATGGATGGTTCTGGAGAGCATTATGCTAAGTTAAATAAACCAGTCAGAGAAAGATAAATATTATATGATCTCACTCATATATGGGATATAATGATCAACATAATTTGATTAACAAGAATAGATCCAGAGACAAATGGCAGTGGAAGAGGGGGAATTATAGAGCAACCAAAGGCTATGTATTATATGTATGCATATTAGCATACCCTATAGAGATATAGAGACGGAAAGGAGATTAGTGTTGCCTGCAGCTACAAGCCATGAGAGAAGAGGGATGGAGAGTGACTGCTAATGAGTATAGAATTTCCTCTTTGGGGTGATGAAAATATTCTGAAATTAGACTGTCGTGATGGTTTTACCACTGAATTATACATTTTATTTTTTTCATTTTTTTTATTAAGGTATATGTGTACATATCTTACCATTGTCCCCCTCCCCACTCCTGTACATTCCTTCACCCCCCAGAGTTTTGCGTCCATTGATATGCTTATAAGCATGTGAATTATACATTTTAGAACGATGAATTTTAAGGTGTGTGGATTATATGTTAAAAATTTGTCCTTCAATTTCCTGTTTCAAATTGTGATGTAGTTTGGAGCAGTGCCTGTTTGCCTGGTGTGATGGGGATATATATGTATATTTTGCATTTTGAGGTCCAAGTGAGGCAAAACATATTTGTGGAAAAGGAGAAACTTTGTCAGACTAAAGCCTGCTAACTGCTCAGTGCCGTGTAACCTTAGCAGGCAGAGTAGGAGTAGAAGCAGTTGAAATAAGGATGGGATCAAATACCAGACAACTTTATTAGCAAACAGAGAAGTCAGTAAGTGTTTTAAATAAAGCAGGTCTGACTTGCTAGATTTGATATCCCAAAGTTTTTGACATTCTGTAGTGGACATGGACCTTACAGGTTTTTTTTAAAAAACAATGGGAAAAAATGTTTTTATTGATTTCAGAGAGAGGAAGGGAAAGGGGGTGGGGAGAGAAAGGAGTGGGGGACAGAGAGAGAGAGAGAGAGAGAGAGAGAGAGAGAGAGAGAGAATGAATATCATTGATCGGCTGCCTCTTGCATGCCCTCTGCTGAGGATCGAGCCTGCAATCCAGACATGTGCCCTTGACCAGAATCGAACCATGACCCTTTAGTCTTCAGGCCAACACTCTATCCACTGAGCTAAACCAGTCAGGGCCACAGATTTTTCTTTTTAAATATATTTTATTTTATTTTATTTTATTTTATTTATTTATTTATTTATTTATTTATTTATTTATTTATTTATTTATTTATTTTTAATCCAAAAGAAATACTTTAATTAAGTAAAAAATAATATGTATATTTTGTTAAAGTATGAGAAAAGATACTGTATTAAAATACTTTGAAAGAAAAAATAGAAATGTAATTTCAAAGAAAAGAGAAATAATATGACATTTCACATAGGAAACTGAAGATTATATTTTTATAGTATTTTTTTAAATCGATTTCAGAAAGGAGGGAAGGAGAGGAGGGAGAGAGAGTGTGTGTGCACAAATGACAGCGAGAAACATTGATAGGTTGTCTCTGACCAGGGGTTGAACCCGCCACTCCTGGGTGCATGGGATGATGCTTCAACCATCTGAACCACAGGACTACTATATTCTTTTTATTTGTTGCTAATCCTCACCTGAAGATATTTTTCATTGATTTTTAGAGAGAGTGGAGAGAAGGGGAAGCGAGACAGAGAGAGAAACATCGATGTGAGAGAGACACATCAATTGGTTGCCTCCCACTTGAATCCCAACCAGGGCTGGGTATCAATCCTGCAGCCGAGATATGTGGCCTTGACCAGATCGAACCCGGTACCTTTAGTCCACAGGCTGATGCTCTAACCATTGAACAAAACTGGGTAGGGCAGGACTAGTATATTCTTAGAGTTTTAAAATGGAGGATGGTGGGTATCAAATTACTGAGGTATAATAATTACATTTTGTTGGATGCATTGAAATTACTGATATAATAATTTTGTTGTTTTTAGATGTCAGTTTTAAATTGGCATTTATTCACTTCCTTTGCAATGATTTACACTTTTGATGAAAAATGTTAGATATCAACTTAAAAATATACATGGAAGTGCTTTTCTCCTCCGAATTTTGTTTTAGGGGGTGTATGAACAAAATTTGCTTTTAAAAAAACTTTTTACCTGAAGATATATTTCCCATTGATTTTTTTTTAGGGAGAGTGAAAGAGAAAGAGGGAGGGGGAAGAAAGGAGGGGTAGAAAGAGAGAGAGAGAGAGACAAACATCTATGTGAGAGAGACACATCCATTGGTTGTCTCCTGCACACTGCCTGATTAGGACTAGGGATCAAGCCTGCAACCCAATTACTGCCCTTGACTGGGAATTAAACCCGTGGCCTTCAGTCTGCTGGCCAATGCATGAAACTTTATAAAAAATAATGTTCTAAAGCAATGGTTCCCAATGTGGGGCACATGCCCCACAGCGGGGCAATTTGATTTTTAAGGGGGGGGGCAATTCCAGAGTGAGTTATTTGGAGTGAATTATTTTGTATTTCTTATGATTGGAGGGATCTCATATATTAGTACAGTATACTATAAATATAAATTGAGATACATATTTCAGTTCTCTATTATATGTTTTAAAACTTTATTTGCTATTTTTTCATGTCACCATATTATTTTTTAAACAATTTCTTAGTGATTTCTTCCTCAGTACTTCAATTATCCTTTCGTTCTTTTATTTTTCTCTTTTATGGATGCCATGTTCTTTGGAAGCTTGCTTAGACCAAGTTAACGGCTTTTTAGTCTTCCTCCATGTGAATAGGAATATATATATATATTATTGACAACAATATATATATATTATTGACTTTTTACAGAGAGGAAGGGAGAGGAATAGAGAGTTATAAACATCAATGAGAAAGAACCATCCATCAGCTGTCTCCTGTACACCCCCTACTAGAGGTGTGCGCACAACCAAGGTACATGCTCTTGACTGGAATTGAACCTGAGAGCCTTCAGTCTGCAGGCTGAAGCTCTACCACTGAGCCAAATCAGTTTGGGCAGGAGTTCACTTTTTATTTTTATTTATTTATTTATTTATTTATTTATTTATTTATTTATTTTTATTAAATTATTATCTGTGTACATATACCATTGGCCCCCTCCTCCCCATACATGTCCTCCATCCTCAGAGTTTTGTATCCATTGGTTATACTTATATGCATGTATATAAGTCCTTCGGTTGATCTCTTATCTTCCCCAGGAGTTCACTTAAAAAAAATTTTTTTTTTTAATTGATTTTTTTACAGAGAGGAAGGGAGAGGAAGAGAGAGAAACATCCATCAGCTGCCTCCTGCACACCTCCTACTTGGGATGTGCCCACAAACAAGGTACATGCTCTTGAGCAGAATTGAACCTGGGATCTTTCAGTCTGCAGGCCGAAGCTCTATCCACTGAGCCAAACTGGTTAGTGCAGGAGTTCACTTTTTGAATAATAAGAATTATATGTTATGGGGGTGGAGGCATCAGGATTTTAGGGATGCTTAGGTGGGACAAGGCCAAAAATAGGTTGGGAACCACTGTTCTAAAGGATATAGTGATCAAAAAGAATCAGTTTCTGCCTTCAAGAAGCTTCATCCTATCTAATAAAAGAGTAATTAACCATCCCACCACACAAGCCACACCCACAAGCCATGCCAACCAGCCAATCAGGAGCAAATATTCAAATAAACCCAACCAAGATGGCTATGGCCACAGAGAGCAGGAGGGAGGCTTGGGTTTCCCTGGCAATGGAGGAAGCCGAGCTTTCTGCCTGCCCTTGCTGGCTTAGGCCTCCACTCAAGACTACCACTTTTCAATTATAGAAGATACATAAAACCGAACAGAAATTGCTGCTGGCTCTGTTTCAGGATACAAAGTTTCAATTGTGGAAGATAAATAAACCCCAGATACCAGGCCCTCTGCTTGGGTCTCCGGGGGGTGTGGCTGGCCTGCAAACCACCACGGTCCCCTCATCCAGGCTGCCCCATACCCCAAGGGAACCCCCACCCTGATCCGGGACATCCTTCAGGGCAAACCAGCCAGCCCCCTCCCATGCACCAGGCCTCTATCCTATCTAATAAAAGAGTTATATGCAAATTGATCATCACTCCAACACACAAGATGGCTGCCCCCATGTGGTCAAAGATCCCGCCCCCATGTGGACACAAGATGACCATCACAAGATGATTAGCAGGGGAGGGCAGTTGGGAGGGACCCAGGCCTGCAGGGGAGAGCACTTGGTGGGACCAGGTCTGCAGGGGAGGGCAGTTAGGCGTAATCAGGCTGGCAGGGGAATGGTTAGGGGGTGATCAGGCTGGTAGGCAGAAGCGGTTAGGGCAATCAGGAAAGCAGGCAGGTGAGCAGTTGGGAGCCAGCAGTCCTAAATGGAGTTGGACACCCTCCGAGGGGTCCCAGATTGGAGAGGGTGCAGGCTGGGCTGAGGGACAACCCTCTCCCCCTGTGCACAAATTTCGTGCACCGTGCTTCCAGTAGTTAAATAAAGTCTTTATTGGGTCAGATTTTCTGCTTATTTAACATGGGCATTGTGCCTCAGTGTTGTGTCATGCTTGTTGAAATGAACGTTGCCTAGTAATTTAGCTCACATGTGCTCTGTTTGTGCAGAACAGAAAGCGATTGTGACCTTTAAAAGACAGAGGGATAGGAAAAGTGTCCACTTCACTTACCACCGATGAATAGCAGGGTTTACTCTTGCCTAGTGCCTGCGGTTGTAATGAACATGAGGCTAGTTCTTGTCTTTACTCTAGCACAGGCCCTGTGACCTTGGCCAAATCACTGAACACATGTGAACTTTTGTTTTCATCATATGAAGAAATATTTAAACTGGATGGATCTTCTAGCTTTGAAATTCAGAGTCCTCAATTGAATTCATACATTTTTATTATTTATTTAAATTTTAATACATTTTTATTGATTTCAGAAAGGAAGGGAGAAGGAGAGATAGAAACATCAATGATGAGAGATAATCATTGATCAGCTGCCTCCTGCATACCCCTACTGGGGATCGAGCCCGCAATCTAGGCATGTGTCCTTGACTGAAATTGAACCCAGGATCCTTTAATCCACAGGCCAATGCTCTATCCACTGAGCCAAACTGGTTAGGGGAGTGGTTCCCAGCCTTTCTCATGCCACGACCCTTTAGTGGTTCTCAACATGTGGGTCATGACAGGTTGAGAACCCCTGCTGTAGAGCCTAAGACTATGGGAAAACAGATATTTACATTACGATTCATTAACAGTAGCAAAATTACAGTTATGAAGTAGCAATGAAAATGATTTTATGGTTGGGGGTCACCACAACATGAGGAACTATATTAAAGGGTCACAGCATTAAAAAGGTTGAGAACCACTGTGTTAGTGCATCATACATTTTTACACAGCACATTAGTTTTAGAAGTGATAGTTGTAGCAAACTTTGGGAAATAGATAACAGATTATTTGCTTGAAGAGAATAATTTCTCACTATTTATCCAAAGTGTGATTGAGACAAGCTGTTAAAAGCCTGTCAGAGTGTCCTGTGTCTCATCACTTCTGCTCTTCTTATTTAAAAAAAAAGAGGGGGATATTTCCCCCAACTCTTTAGAGAATTAGAACACATTTCACACAGGATTGGTATTTTAGGATCCCAGTTTTAGCTTGGTGCCCATGCCTTTGGTGAAACTCACATTTTGTAAGGCCCTAGCAGAATATTAAAATGGATTGTGGATTACAGACAGTTGTAGGCTTGCACTTTATAGATCAGAGTGGAAACCAGAGAGCAGTGTTCACACGTCATGGGCTGGGCGTCTTACTTAGACTGTTCGGAAGCTAAAGTGAAACTCTGGGACAGTTTCTCTAGAATGGCTTTCCCGGGGGCTTACGAAGCTTACATTCTGAAACTGATACTCTTGTAGTGCAAGGATAACTGTAAACTGATGTGCATTAGGAGGCCACTGAAGAGAGATGCTATATGCAAGCTCTCATTCTTCCTCATCTCTTGGCTGGTGAACAAAGATTCACCAGTAATCCAATTTACTGATAAGCAGATATTTGAATATATGTTGACAAATCATCTCAAACCAACTTTTATAAGAGAAGATTCTGCTTCTGTTTCATGCCTTGGAGGATAAGAAAGGTATTGATGCCCAGCCAGCGTGACTCAGTGGTTGAACGTCAACCTATGAACCAGAAGGTCATGGTTCAATTCCTGGTCAGGGCACATGCCTAAGTTGTGGTTCAATCCCCAGTAGGAAACATGCAGGAGGCAACCAGTCAATGATTCTCTCTCATCATTGATATTTCTCTCTCTCTCTCCTCCCTTCCTTTCTGAAATCAATAAAAATATATTTAGAAAAATAGCATCAAAGTGCGCAAAATTAGCTTGTGGTAGTTTATTTTAACATATACCAATATTACCTTTTTAATTCCTCGTCAGTCTTCATCTCTTATGTTTGTTTTTGAGCATTAATTTCATTTTTTTGCAGCCAAAAAGTTAATTGAATAAATTCTTATGGCTGATTTGTAAATGTTATTGTCCTTTATTTATTTTCCGCGGTATTGGACTGATTGGACTTTGGCTGATTTACCTTGTTTAGGTAGATGCTTAGATTGGACCCTAAAGTTTTTTTTTAAAAAATATATTTTTTTGATTTTTTACAGAGAGGAAGGGAGAGAGATACAGAGTTAGAAACATCGATGAGAGTCATCGATCAGCTGCCTCTTGCACACCCCCTACTGGGGATATGCCCGCAACCAAGGTACATGCCCTTGACCGGAATCGAACCCGGGACCCTTCAGTCCCCAAGCCGACGCTCTATCCATTGAGCCAAACTGGTCCCGGCTGGACCCTAAAGTTTTAAACTTTTTTTTTTTGCATGACAAAATATGGGGTGAAGAGGTCCATTTTTTATTTATTTATTTACTTGTCTTAAAAAAGAAGTGCTTGATTTACTTAATCGTTTTTTACATAGTTGGACGAGAATATTGTTTTAAAATAAAAAAATTAAAATTCTTATATTGAATTTATTGGGGTGATATTGGTTAATAAAATTATTGAGGTTTCAAGGGTACAGTTTTATAATATATCATCAGTATATTATATTGTGTATTCACCACCCCAAGTCAGGTCTGCTTCCATCACCCTTTTTAAGAGGTCTATTTTTAAAGTGACTAGGCGTGGTGCTGTTGATGCCAAGAGGGAAACACTATTTCCTGGCACACTTGAATTTGTTTTGTATCATCAAATCTCTAAGTCAGCAGTTCACTTTTTGTTTAGAAGTATGTCTTGGCTTGTCTGAATGAGTCATAATTAAAATATAGTCATTGGGACTCATAAACTTGTCTAAACAAAAATTATAGTCCTTGCTGGTTTGGCTCAGTGGATAGAGCATCTAAAAGGTCCCGGGTTTGGGTCCAGCCAAGGGCACATGCCTAGGTTGTAGGACAACCGATCAGTGATTCTCTCTCATCATTTATGTTTCTATTTCTCTCTCCCTCTCCCTCTCCCTTCCTCTCTGAAATCAATCCTACCTTATAAAAGAGTAATATGCAAATTAACCATCACTCAGCTCAAGTCGTACCCACCAGCCAATCAGAGTGAGTATGTAAATTAATCCCAGCCAAGATGGCTGCAGCCACAGAGAGCAGTTGAGAGAGTCTTGGGTTTCCCTGACAATGGAAGCCAAGCTTTCCACACATCCTGGCCAGCCTAGGCCTCCACCAAAGATACAAAGTTTCAATTATAGAAGAAAAATCCCAAGAAACATGGCAGCATCCATGTAGCTAGAGAGAACAGGCTAGGGTTTCCCCAACAATAGAGGAAGCCAAGTTTTCCACACACCCTGGCCGGCCTAGGCCTCCACTCAAGGCTACAAAGTTTCAATTATAGAAGATAAATCCCAAGAAAAATGGCAGCAGCTGGAACTGGAGAGATCAGGCTAGGGTTGCCTCTGGCAATGGAGGAAGCCAAGCTTTCCATCTGCCCTGGCTGGCCTATGCCTCCACTCAAGGCTACAAAGTTTCAATTGTAGAAGGTAAATAAATTCCAGATACCAGAAGGTTGGGTTGCCAGGGGGCATGGCCCGCCTGCAAACTACCACAGGCCCCTCGCCCAGGCCACCCCACACCACAAGGGAACCCCCACCCTGATCCGGGACACCCTTCAGGGCAAACCAGCTGGCCCCCACCTATATACCAGGCCTCTATCATATCTAATAAAAGAGTAATATGCAGATTGATCATCACTCCAACACACAATAGATCAAAGATCCTGCCCCCATGTGGACACAAGATGGCCAGCAGGGGAGAGCAGTTGGGAGGCACCAGGCCTGCAAGGGAGGGTAGTTGGAGATGATCAACCCTGCAGGGGAGGGCAGTTAGGGGTGGCCAGGCCAGCAGAGGAGGGAAGTTGGGGGCAAACAGGCTGGCAGAGAAGCAGTTAGACATCAATCAGGCTGGCATGGGAGTAGTTAGGGGGTGATCAGGCTGGCAAGCAGAAGCAGTTAGGGGCAATCAGGAAAGCAGTCAGGTGAGCAGTTGGGAGCAAGAAGTTCTGGATTGTGAGAGGGATCCCAGTGCGATCGGGTCTAAATGGGCAGTTTAACATTCCTCGAGGGGTCCCAGATTGGAGAGGGTGCAGGCTGGGCTGAGGGACACCCCCCAACCCATGCATTAATTTTGTGCACCAGGCCTCTAGTAAAAATATATTACAAAATTGTAGTAGTATAGAGTACTATGCCTGGCCATGTGGTGTGACACAGAAGCTGAGCTTTGTTATGTTCAAGCCAGGCTCAAGTAGGATTAATATATTTAGCAGAATTATGAAGGCATTTTGGAGTTGGTTTTGTAAGTGTTAGATAGATTTCAGTATTTTTTGATTTTGTTTAAACCTCATCCCATCAGGGAGACAGTCTGAGTACAGACTGAGGTACTGGGTTTCACTTTATTTTTATATGATTTTGTTTACAGGATAGATATGGATTTAATATTGAGATGGGAAAATTAGAAGTAAATTGAGGTTAGGAATTGTTCTGTCTACTGTCTCCTATTTTCCTTTTAGTTATCACGCTTTCCTTTTCCTTGCTTTCCGGAGTGGTTTCAGGGCATCTGGGTGGGGATGCCTAAAATGACTCCGTCTTCAGTTCGCAGGTTAGGGAAACTGATCAAATAAATAATTTGTAATTTCAATATAGAGGTTGTTTGGGGAACTTTTGTGTGGGCATATTTTAGTTTTAAAAGGGAAAAATGACGTACTGTTCTATAGGGATGTATAAACGACGTTATGATAGTAGTTTTAGATGTCTGGTTCAACAAATAACTGTTGTTGCATAATACATAATTTTCTACCTAATGAGATACAAAACTGCGTAATTATACCAACAATTATTTTCTTATAGAATTTGATGGCTACTAAGTAAACAATATTTTTACTTACCATAATTAGCTTAGTTATGTGCCATCATTAAATTAATTCTTATGTTTTTCTTCACGCTGCTGCATTCTATATTTTTAGCTAAACAGAGAGTATTATTTTAAAAATATATTTTTATTGATTTCAGAGAATAAGGGAGAGGGAGAGAGAGATAGAAACATCAGTGATGCCGAAACTGGTTTGGCTCAGCGGAAGAGCGTCGGTCTGCAGACTGAAAGGTCCCGGATTCGATTCCGGTCAAGGGCATGTACCTTGGTTGCGGGCACATCCTTGGTTGGGGGTGTGCAAGAGGCAGCTGGTCGATGTTTCTAGCTCGCGCTCTCCTTTCCTCTCTGTAAAAAATCAATAAAATATATTAAAAAAAGAAAAGAAAAAAAAGAAACATCAGTGATGAGAGAGAATCATTGATTGGCTATCTCCTGCATGCCCCCCCATTGGGGATCAAGTCTGCAACCCAGGCATGTGCAAGTCTGCAACCCAGGCATATTAAATCCATATCTATCCTGTAAACAAAATCATATAAAAATAAATTTGAATGGAATCAAACCTGGGATCCTTCAGTCTGCAGGGTGATGCTCTATCCACTGTGCCAAACAAGCTAGGGCAAGAGTAATTATTTTTAAAAAAGGACTTTTTACAGCATTTAGCCAATTTGACTTTTCTTATTCAGGATTACTCATATTTAGATAAAATTTAACTCAGGAAGAAAGCACAAGGAAATATTTACTGAAAACATTTAGGTAATTCATATTGAGGAAAGTGACCTAAGAAGATAAATAGTTCAAGGTTGTTTTCAAGTGTATCCTCTTTGTTGTTATTCATCCTTATGTGTGCTAATTGTGTAGAGGTTCCTGGTTGTGGTACTGATATTTTGGCAAGGCCGATCTTATGTTTGAAGAACTTCTGATTTTTAAAAACCAGAAACTTTTAGGTGTGCAACCAGATACCACTCCAGCCTTTAAAACCATCTGTGTTTTCTTTTCTAACCTATGAACTGTGCTTGCTATTTCACATTTCAACCAGAAGGCTAAAAAATGCAAATGGGGACATAGAGAACATGCCTTCGCAGAGTTTCCCTATCAGGAGGGCGGGGCTAGTTGAGAGCACTGTGCTGTAGTGGGAAGGCATGCTTTGATGGATGGACAGTATTTCCTGTGGGTCAGAATGCGGGGACTGCTACATGTGCTCCCTGGTGTCACTTATTAGCAGTTGGACACGTTCTCTGGCCATAATAGACTCCACAGGCTCAAGCTGGTTCTGTGATGTGACCAGCATGGTGGCAGAAATAAGGAGGACATAGGTACATAGGACAAAAGTGGGCCAATAACAGAAAAATCACACGTAGACAGAAGAACAGAGAAAGGTAAATTGGAAAGAAAAAGATTTAAAAAATGGGGGGAGGGGGGGAAGAGTAAGAAGAAACAGGCCTTAGCAGTCTTTTTCTTTCTTTTCTTTTTTAGATTAGGAAAGGAAACTAATCTGTGAAACACTTGGGCCACTTGAGGAAAGGAAATTAGAAGTTAATTCAAGTTGTATTAATGCCAGAGTATAGTCTTAAATTTTTTTTTGTTCTCAAAGTAGAAAACAAAGTGTTATACTCATTGTACTTCCGTAGTTGGTTTATTTGCTACTTAGGGTAAAAATAATAAGGGAGATTTCCAGAATGGTTGTGGTTTTGGAAAAGTCTTTCTGAAACATGGTTCAGGGCTAAAAGGTAACTTCTCTCCCATATATATTATTGATTTTTTTACAGAGAG